>JAQPPZ010016980.1:1200000-2400000 GCA_028583015.1 Wollemia nobilis | reverse complement strand
ACCTCCATTGGTCTTTTTCCCTCCCTAGTAAGGACTGAAACTTGCTCTTCTTCACCAATTACTAGGTCTCGATCCGCTTGTCTTATTATATTGACTTGACCGCTATGGCTACTCCCCGACAAGTGTTTGCACGTAATGTTGATGCAGCATACGGTATTTTCTTCATGTGGGTCGTTACATGTGGAGCACCAATGTACATGTATCCGAAGTGCTTGGGCCTTCGTCAATCACGGCATTCCTTGCCGAGGCCTTCCTTGGTTGTACCACTTGGTCTTTGGTGAGCGCTGGTGGGGGATAAGGCCTTCTGGGAAGAAATTCCTGTTGTGCTTGCTTCTTCATGATGGCCATGTCATTGGACAAGGTCTCACCGTGGAGTTTAGGGATTGAACTTCCTGTAGTATTTTTGCCTGCATATCTTCAACTTTGGAGGCTGGTGGCAATGGAGCCATCGTAGGTATCGGGGGTGGGGCGGGGTATTGGGGTGGAGCCGGTAACGCGGGGAATGCCGAAGGGACGGTGGGCGTGGTGCTGAGAATGTAGGAAAATGCACTTGTGGAGTAACGATCGGGACACAATGGGGTTCGGGTTCCATGATGAGATTGGATATACAGGGGTTGTGGAGGTTTGCGAAGTAGCCGCACTTGGGTATTGTGACTGAGGAAATTTTGGAAGTATGGGCATCGACATCCTTTGAGGAAGCTTACCCACAGCTATCAAATCCATTTCCGCTTTCTGGGCCAATTCATACAGTTCAGGGAAGGTATTAATATTCGAATATCTTACCATCACACTGATGTCGGGGTTGAGGGCCCTAAGGTAATAGTATGCTACAGCTTCGTTGGTTGGCCGAAGTCCAGCTGGTACTCTTTGCCAAGTCCGAGCGAACCTCACATTGAAATCAGCAATCTCCTCCTGCGGGTGTCTCCGAATTGTTGTGAACTGGTGCAAGAGGGAGGATGGATCGGCGGATTCATTGAAACCCCTCATCAGTTGTCCAGCTAATTGGTCCCATCTTGTTATAGTGCCAGGTGGTAGGGATCTATACCAATAGAGGAGCTTTCCTCGGAGAGACAAAACCAGAAGCTTCACCATAACTCTTTCTTCTGTGATGTCATGAATCGCTGCCAGAGAAACGATATCTTGTATATGTTCCAAAGTTGTCTTCCCTGTGCCATCGAATGTGGGGATTTTCTTCATAGCAGCAGGTGGAACCTGCCCTTGCCCCGCTAGATTTAATGGTCCGGAAGAATTCCATGCCGGGAACAGTCTGGGCGGCGGTTGTGGCTACTGCTGCATTTGTTGTTGATGTTGCTGGTGCGCCATGCTTGCGCCTAGATTCGGAAAAACAGGAATTCCCGAAGTTCCTTGTTGATTGCTAACTGGATTACTAACTGGAACAGAGGCACTTGGATGATCTGGCGAGTTAGGAGGATTAGGAGGAAGACTAGCCGCTGTGCTATCCGAAGTTGGCCCTTGTCCGTCAAAGGCAGCCTCTTGCGAGGACGTTCCACGTAACAGTGATTCAGGGGTGACCAACCTGGAGCGTTCCCCGAAGGCGTCAATATCGAGTTCAAAGAACTCAGTCTCTTCTCCACTATTCCTAACTCTCCATCTTGTTTGCATGAAGGCACGGATACTTTAGTACCGGTCTCTACGACTTTAAGATTCTCAGGTTGAACAGAGCCCCGATGCTAGAGTCTTTTGGCAATGAGATAAGCATCGGTTCTCACTACCACTCACAAGGTGAGACTGACCGGGTCCCACCGGGCGTGCCAGAAACTGTTGGTCACAAATCTGCCACAGGAAAGGATTTTGGTAAGTATACGCGCCCTAGACCTGGACCAACATTGAAAGGCCGGAGGGAAGAGATGCCCTCCGTGCCAATCTCCGGAGAAAGGCCGGCTCCTTTACTAAACTACTTGGGTTTTTAAAAGATAAGAGTGCAGGAAAGAGATAAAAAGAGTAAGGATGCAGGAAAGAAATAAAGAGAGTAAGGGAAGAAATGTCAATGGATGATTTAAGAGGGAAGAACCAGCAGCACGATCACTAACTAATAGCTTGAAGAAGCAACAATAAATACAAAGGATAAAACATAAATGAATGCCACACTAGCTTTCCTATGTATCCTCTGGAAGAGTTCCAGGATCCACCTATCTCCCTACGCCTAAATCCAGATTTCAGAATTACAGCGGTTAGAAAATATGTGAATATAACAGAAACACTATCCACAGGCAGCATACAAGAATACTAACACAACGTTTTCTCCCCTATGTATCCTTCAGGAGAATTCCAGGGTTCTCCTCCCCAATCACACACCTAAATCCAGGATGCAGAATTACAGTATGCAAATGAAGAAACAGAATAACAGAAATAATCACAGAAGGCAGCATACAAGAGAGAAATTGGGCCCAAAGTTCTTAATATCAATTGCAGAAATCAAGTTACAGCAGCTTTCTAGCAAAAGTCCCCCCCCTTTCTCATTACAATTCATGGGTTTTTATAGAGGACCCGACCCTCTGAGCCATCAATGCACAAAATCTGGAAGTACGCCCTCGAAAACCTGAGAAATCTGTTCTCGCTCCTCCCGTGACCGAGCTCTCACATCCTTTTCTACAATTAGCAGCTACGGCCGCATTAGCCGGGGAAATTTGCATTTATGGGCCGCCTGACTCGTCCTGAATTTCTCCGGGTGCGGAGCTCGAGTGGCTGCTAGGTCCGTCGGGCTCTCCTCCTGCGACTGATATCTCTTTTCGGATTGCCAAAAATGAGCCCCGGGTCTCTCGGGCAAGTAAAAATTCATTTATGAAACACTCGATTGCCTCGAAAAGATACCCAGCCTTGGAGTGTGTGCCCTTAAAGAGCTTCGCCAAATTCCAGTTCGGGACCTTACTTCGCAATGGATGTGAGCCGAAGCGGGTCTGACTTCCTTGGATGGGTACTTCGCGCGAAGGGACTTCCAAAAATAGCTTCGCGAGGACTTAGTGCCGAAGCAGATATTCCTTCTCAAAACATGGCTCTCAATCTTTCATTGCTTCGCTGGAAAAATGGGTTGAAGGCTGCTTCGCAAGAGTCCTTGCCCGAAGTGGATGCTTCGCTGATGGGCTGCCAAAAATGCTTCGCTGCGAACCTTCTTCAAAATGGCCGTTCGGAAGGAATTTGGGCGAAGCTCATCCATGCCTTAGAAAATTTTCGGGGGTAATCAACCTTCGTATGGGGAAGCTTCGCACTGAAATCGCCCGAAGCAGGTGCTTCGCAAAAGTTTTGAGCGAAGTAGATTTTTCTTGGGGGAGGTTCGCCAAAAAGGAAGGCCGAAGCGGGTGCTTCGCTGGAAATTTTGCGAAGTGTTTCTCCATACTTTAGAAACTTTCGCATCTCACATTTTACGCTTCGCAGAATTTCGGCCCGAAGCAGGTCTTGCGGGGGCTTCGCTTGCGAAGCTCTTTCTATGCCTTAGGAGATTTCAGGCCTGCGCCTATGTTTTCCCTATTTCCTGTTTGCGAAGCTGCCTGTTCCTGCTAGTGCTGTAAGCGAAGCTTTCTCTTACACGGTTATCTACAAAGGGGATTCAAAAATGACAACCAAACTTGCTGCAATACCACTATCAACAAAAATAAAGAAAACAAGAAAATCCTTTACACGACATTAATTTTCACCACCCCTCCAATGTGACGAAATTGTCAACAGTAACTACCCCTAATATTTGCCCTTTGTCTATTTAAGCCCATGTTGGAGTTGGCACTACTTCAGTCTTCTTCACTAGTTGGACTTGTCAAGGACACCCTATTGCTTACTGTGGACGACGAGTTGCCATCATGGAAGGTACCATTTGGTAGCTCCCTTCCAAGTGAATTTCTGCGTCATCAATAGGTTCAACTGACCCTTCATGCATCTCTCTCCGTCCGGCTTCTACCAAATCCTCGCTTTTCAAGTTGCTAGTCATTAAGTAGTTGGTTGCCAAGTTGGTTGTTGGAAAGTTACTTGCCAATCAAGTCATTGTCAAATTGTGTGCCAAGCCGTTCATTGCCAAATTAGTCGTCAAGTTGGTTGTCCTAGTTGTTTGCTTCCAAAAATTTAGATTTTGCTGCCCAATGGTCAACATTGCCCAACAATTCCTTGATTGTTGTGTTTGCTCACAAATGTCTTTTCAAACTTGTCCCTTGGCTAGATATTCTGTTTTTGAAAATTCTTTTGCCAGGTAAGCCATCTGCTTGCATGTCTTGTTGCAAATGTTGCAACCCTTGCACATGCTGCCTCTTCAACTCGCCAATTTGAATATTGAGCTGTTTTCTCGGTTTACATACTTGTGGAGTTTCTTCACAAATTCTTTGTTGTGAGCCCCCAGTGGATGCAAACAGACTCATTTGTCGTCTTGGCTCTCTCCACTTCTTTGACTATCTTCTTCTTTTGGTGATATTTTTGCTTGACATGCCTCTTTGCCACACACATCTTATCCTCAAGTGAGCTTTGACTACCTTCGCCATCAAGAAACCTGACATGCACCTGCAATCTCCTCTCTCCGAGTTCTCGAGGAAGCCGGAGGAGTTGGTATTTTCAGGTTTCTACTCTCCTGGCCAGCATTCATATACAGATAGACAGGCTGCCCCTTTATTCTTTGGGGGTTATCCCCCCCTCTCGGCTTACTAAGGAGAAGATGCTCCACAAGATTCGGAAGGATGTTAGTCTCCAGTACACCAGATGCACATGGATCTCTCCCGTTGCCCCTCTTTCCCCCAAGCTATCTTTCTACCATAAGCACTTCTTACAGATACAGGAGGGCAAAATAGTTCCTCCACAATACCTTCAGCAGCACACAATGCATAGTCTTCGGATCACTATTGGGCAACTCAGGGTGTGTTCTCACCAACTCCGGATTGAGTCAGATCACCATCTTCCGATGGAGGAGCGGATTTGCTTGTTTTGCTCCTTGGGTGAAGTTGAGACCCTGCATCACTTCATTTTTTGTTGTTCCATTTATTATGAGATCCGGGGTAGGTTCCATTGCCTTTTTAGGGACAACTCTCGTGTTTCTACCTTCTTCAGATACCTTCACCAACGTTGTCTCGCACTCTTTCTTAGGGAGATAACTCAGCTTTGACGACAAAAAATTTCTCCAAATGGATCTCACCCTCCTCAACATCGGCTCATCACAACATACTTCACCAACTCCGACGGACCAGGTGACTTCGATCGAAAATGCCCCACACCATCCAGTTTGAACAAAAGCAGGGTCAATAGACAGCGCACCAACAGTTTGTCAGGGTTCCGAACTAGCAATGGGCAGAGACATATCATGGACTTCTTCAACTTCGGTACTTCGGCCTTGACTGTTAGGAGAGATTAGTTTTTGGGGGATTCTCGGAGCTTGCCCCTCCTGGTCTGCTCCCTCCCCCCTCCTCTCTCTCTGTTCTTCTTGGCATGCACTTCTCTCTGTTGGACTGCAGCCCTCCCCCCCTCTGCTCTCCCTTTTCTTTTCTTTTCCCTTTCTCTTTGGCCCGTTTGTCGGGTTTGATCTTGTATTTTACTTAGTTCTTTTCTTTGTTGGGCTTTTTAGCCTACTAGCTGGCAGTCATTATTGTACTTCTTATAGTCCCTTGGGTCTTATTTTGGCCCACCGCGGACATTAATAATATTTCATTTCATTTCTACTAAGTGTGTTGGCTCCAACTCTTCCTGTTACACAATTGGCTGCCACCTATATTGCGTTTTGTCTTCCCATTTTCTTGCGGTTCCTTGTTCATACGACCATGCCAACCACTTTGCAAGTTCACTAATTGCATCTTCTTCTGCCTTATTGTACTCTCCAACATCATGCATCATGATCCCTTCAAGGAAACTTGAAGACAAACTTGGTGGGTTTGTCAGGCTACCCACACTCAATTGTTCATTGCGTGGTTCGTGATTGACAAGGTTCACTTGCGCCCAAACCTTTTATGGTTTCAACTTTGGACTATTAACTGTTTTAGGACACTGTGTCTCGTCCAATCTCTTCAATTTGACTACACCATTTTCCAACACTTTGTCAACTTGGAAGGGCCCAAGCCAGAGGATTTTCACATTGGCTTAATTTCTTTCTTGCCATTAAACTTTAACATGAGGTCGCTTGCCTTAAACCTGATCTTCTGCAAAAGCTTGTTGTGCCACAGTTTATGCCGACGGTGGGCAATCATTGTGGCCCTCTCTCCCATCCGTCTTTTCTCGTCCAACTTTACAAGCTTTGTCAGCCTCTCCTGCAGGCTCTCTCGGTCACCAAGACGGTTCTCCACCGTCACTCTTAGACTTAGCATTAGAAATTCTATTTTGCGCTTCCACCCCCTAGGCACACATTAGCTGGAACATGTGGTTTATCATCGGCTTTAATGTCGTCCTGTATGCCCCCACAAGACAGTCGACAATTACTCTTCCGAGTCAACATATTCACTTCCACATGTCTTATACGTTATCGAGACAAGTACTTTGTTTGTTGCCTCCGCCTACTCATTTGCCTTGTACGGATTGACAACAAATTGAAAATTTGAATTCAATGATCAACTTTTTGATGATTTCATTAACAAAGTGGCCTGCGCGATCACTTGTCAGTTGAAGAGGCACCACAAACCTTGTAATTATTTGCTCGTACAACAATCGTGCAATGGCTCTTTGTAGAGTTATTTGGAAATGCCCTTACCTCCACCTATTTTGTTAAATACTGTAGACAGGGGTGAGTACATTCCCGATACAGGTGATGACAGTTAGTATCAGGGTTAGGCAAGGTAACAAATGGTCTAATTTATAGGCTAACTCTGGCTATCAAGGGTCCAAACGTTGGATAGACAGGTGCAGACGTCTGGGACTATGTCAGACGTTTGGTCTAGATGTCTGGGAGCCAAACGTCAGGTTATGGCTGGACGTCGGGTGAAGGGGCTAACGGCTAGCCGTTTGGTGGTGACCAGACGTCCGTCTAGACGTTAGGCCTCAGCGAACGCTCAACTGCCATAACCGCTTCTCTCCAAAGACTTGTTCGTCAATACGCACCAGCAAACCTGCAACAATAATTCACCGATCGGAAACCCGCAACATAGCCATTAATGCTTCAATCCTGCAACAACTCCATTAATGGCAGCAACCTGTAACTCAACTCAACACTCAATGCATACACATAATATGGATCAGAATAACAATATTTGTATTATGCTTCAATCACGATTACAACATACAATGGTGATCTCAGAAAAAGTCTGTGCTCTCTCTGTCTGTCTCTGATGCTCTACAAATGTTTGAAAACGGGGTATTTATAGGGCTGGAAGTTAGTTATCCCAACCAACTTCCCCCAACTTCCCCAACCACTTCTACAACCGAATCTGCTAACTAATTGCTAATTAGACGTCTAACTCTGCTAACTAGCCGTCAGGCCACTAGCCCAGACGTCTGGTTGTCAGACTAGACGTCTGGCAATCAGACCAGACGTCTGACGGCCAGTCCAGACGTCTAACTGCCAGCCCAGACGTCTGACAAAACTGGACGTCTGGTGACTGGCAACACTGGACGTCTGACTTACAGACTGGACGTCTGATGCCAACACTTAGACAAAATTGCTCAATTACATTCAAAATTGTTCGGTTACATTCAAAATTGTTGGAGGATGTGCCAGTCAGTCCTAGGGCTTAGAACTGCTGTCTACATCTATCCTCCCCTTCGAAGAAGTCGATGTCCTCAGCGACCTTCTCCGCTCCGTTGCTGAAGTTCCAGCCTCAGTTTGCTGTACTTCTGTTGGTGTAGCAGCCTGCTGTGATTGTTCATAGTCCTGAAGCCTTTGACGATATTGGTCCCGTTCCTCCTTGAGTCTTGTGGCATAGTTATAATATTTTGCCTATTCAACTTCAAAGGTATTTGCTTGCTCTTCAGTCTTTTTCAGGTTCGTTCAGTAGTTATGTTTCTCGGCTGCGGAACATATCCTTCAACAATTCCTCTGAAAGAGAAGCTGTTGGTGCACCTGTTTGCTGCTTTGCCCTCCACAATTCTTCCTCCAAAGCTGCATTTCTGTTCAGCAGTTCTTCTTTTTCTTGAGCCCGCTTCTGCTGGCTTCTACTGACTGCAAATGTGGCTGCCTGCTTAACCAACAGTTCTTTTTGGTTCTTGAGTTGGTCTATCTCTTCTGCTGCTGCTTGCAATTTCAGATTCTTGTCTACCAACTCAGCTTGTAAACTTGCATTGACCTCCTTCATCCCTTCGTGAACTTTTTCCATGCGTTCCATGCCCTCAGCTAAGAGTTTATCCTTTTCCAACAGAGCCTGTGTAACTTCTTGCTCCATGATGTCCTTAGCTGTACTAATGTGTTTGATTCCCTCACCCAGCCACTGCAACAAGTGTGCGAGGAAATTCAATTGTGTATACATTGGCAATAGTTCTGGCACCACTTCCACCTGTGTGTCGTGCTCCGTAGCCCGTGGTGGATTCTTGCCTTGGCCGCAAACATAAATCTGTTCAGTCTCACAATAAAGACTTGGTGTTCTGTTTGGTAATTCGGCTATATCTTCCATTGTTTGCACTCGGCCTGTAGGTAGTGACCAGGGTTGCCTTGTGTAAATTTTGGAAATATCTCTTCGCCAAGGTCCCTGAACTGCCCATTGAACCAATCGGTCAAGTTCTTCCACCATGCCTTGTCATTTCTTCCATTGGCCCATACAGGCGCTGTTGAACTGTAAACTCAGACTCTGCATCACTTGTGCCAATTTCTCGAAACAACGTGCTGCGTTCTCATCCATTTCATCTGAGGGATCCATAAAATTCGGTAACTTAAGGAGAATCTCCTGGGACCAAGCATTGATCTGTTCAGCCTCCTGTGCCTTTGCTTTGCCTTTATCTTGCTGGCGAACATATGGGCTTCCTGTAGCCTATCCCACGGTTCCACTATCATCTTCGTCCTGTTCTTCGTTTTTCTCTAGGTCTAGCCATTCCGGTGACTGTTCTTTTCCATCTTTAGTGCTACCTATACCCAGAATCTCTGTTGGTGTTTCCTTTGTGGGCTCTTTTGTTCCTTTCTCCCACTGTTCTGTAACTGTTGGCTGAAGTTCCACTCCATAACTACTACTTATTCCTACAGCTTTCCTAGCTGCTGCTATCTTTTTTGCTGTAGTGAACATCTCCTCAATGGAAAATGTGCTCAACGTATCTGCCAATGTTGTCTGTCTTGCCACTGGTTTCTCAGATACATCAGGTGAACCCATACGCTCTATGTGCTCTTCTACAACAATCCTCTCCTCTGTTCCTACTGGATTAGTTGAACTTGTTCCAGCTGCCGGATCTTGCCTTGTAGCTGCTGTGGAAAACTCAGGTTCTTCTATTGGCTGCAGTTCCCGAGTATGAGCTACTTCCAGATTCTTTGCTATCTTCCGTAATGCTTCCTGCGAGAGATTCTGTGGAGGCACATCAAATTGCCCCTTCTTTTGTCTAGGTTCATCTGGAGATTGAGCCTGTTTTTGTTTCCGTACCTCCGACTCCCAAGTTTGTGTGGCTCCCTTATCCTCCCCTTCTAACGCGGCCACCAGCTTCTCCTGATGCGGTTTGTGGGAAATCTGCTTTACCCTTGCCTTCTTTGTTGGCGTCTTCCTAGCTGGCGATTCTATCCACCTACAGATGGATGGTGCTCTTGGTGGCACGTCCCTGGAAGCCTTAAAGTCTGGGATAGAAATTTCTGCTCTTGCTGCCGCATCCAGAATCAGTCCAATTGCATGGAACGTCATCGAGAAATTCTTTGTTGTTCTTAGCAGAAATGTCTGTATCCGGTTGGACAGATATGTTGCCCAATCATATTGTTCTCCCCGTTCTACTCCTTGTAGATACGGAATCAGCCAAATTGGCAGATCTGAACTTCGCTGCTCTCCCGACAGCCTAGACATGATCACGTTCATTATCACTTCATATCCTTCATTCCGGAGTTGTGGCTGCTTGACTCCTCTTCCGCCGTGAACTCTAAGCATCGTCTCTACTTCTTCCTTTGTGAGATTTGTCAACACTCATAATCAGCTCTGTCGTCTTCTTCGGATCCCTTTCATTCAACACTGGTTGTCCTCTCAAAGGAATCCCAAAAGTTTGCTGGAAAGCTTCGGGAGTAAATTCAATTTATAGTGCTGTACCCTCTATCTCCACCAGACTGTTGTGCCTTCTCTCATCATAGGTCTCCAACATCTGCACTAGATACTCCTTAAAGATCTCCCGGTCAAAGTGAGGAGCCTGCCAAATAAAATGTACCCTCGCTTCGTTAATCTTGGATTTCACCGGATGATCCCTGGGTACATCTGCCCACCACTGCCGACAAAATTCTCCTTTCGGACAGACCCAGGTCATCTCCCCTACTGGAATTGGTGCTTTTCCACTTGGGTGGATCTCCTTCCCTCGGTGGGTTGCCATTTTCGGTACTTCTCTTCTCCCCCTCGACTGTCCAACTTCCGTATTTTTCAGCTGACTTCTCATTGCAACCTATTGTTGGTGCCGTAACCACTTGGCTACCACTGATTCCGGTTCAGGTTCTCTCCGGTCAGAAGTCTTTCCGCCTTTATGCTGTGATGCCCTCATATTCCCCTTGGATGGCCCTAGGCGTCAGGTATCCGAGCTGTTTGGTTCAACAGTCGTCGAATGCTATGCCTGTCTCTTCCCTGCAGACGTCTGGCTCGGTAGTCGTCTGCTCTGTCCAACCGTCAAGTATAGTTGGACGTCTGGTACAGCAGTCCAACAATCCAGCCATCAGACTAGCTAGACGTCTGACAGTGCAGCCGTTTGTCTGGCTAGACGTCTGGTGCAGTCGTCTGCAGGCTAGACGTCTAGTGTAGCCGTCGGGTAGTCTAGCCGTCAGGCTGGCTAGACGTCTGGTGCAGCTATCTGCTCCTCTTCCTACTCCACCTGCCGTCAGCCGTCAACTAGCTGCTGTCCGCTGCCCTAGCCGTCTGCAACTCCTGCTTCCCCTGCCGCGCACTCTGCTTCTTCTTGTCCACCTCCTTGCTACTTGATAGCGATGTGAGAAGAATGAGGCTTCTCCTCATATAGTTTTTCTCCCAACCGCTCCAACTACCTAGTTGCATGCATGCACGACACATTGGCCTTTCTAGACGTCTAGGTGTCCTTATTCCGTCTTCTTCCCTATTTCGTCTTTTTCCCTATTTCTTCGTTTTCCCTATTTCGTCGTTTTCCTGCTTTTTGACTTTTTATGTTGACTTTTGAATTTTTATTTTTAATTTTTTTTTCAAAATTGTCTTCGACGTCTATAACTTAACGTCGATGGGTGAACCGCATGGTCAAGCCAATGCACAGTTCCCATGTATCTGAGGTCGAATTCTGCTGATGACGGCTATTTTCTCTTAAATTACTAAAGTCGTCATCACTATTAGTGTTTATGTCTTCTGTCGCTTGCCGTCTTCGACGATTGTTTCGTCTTGGGGAATTTCCCGAGTGTGACTGTGGCTGTTGTCTTATTCTTTCTTGCGGTATAATGCGCCAGTCTTGTTCTTCTGTTTCTTCCGTCTGCTGTCTTCTTGTTGGCTTTGGGGACTGATTCCTACTATCCCATCGTCTGGCATTATTATTGACTTGTTCATTTCTCGGGCTAATTTGTTCCCATCGTTCTTCGGCCATCCGATCTTCTTCCCCATCTGGACTGATAATATTATCTCGGGGTTCCGCTACTCCCTCCCGGTGGTCGCTAGTCCGGTTTGGTCATTCGGAATAATCGGGCACCAGTGGAATTTGTTCGATCCTTCCATCATTATGTCGGAGTATTATACAGTCATCCAAATAAGTATATATTATTCCCCCATTTTCTTGCTGATCAATTTCCGCTTGCCGGGTCAGTTGCTGCCCTTGGTGTTCTCCATTCTCATGGGGTCGTCTAGATCTCCGACTTCGTCCTTGACCTCGATCATTACCTGCAACTGCCCGTGCTTGATTCCTTTGCTCTAGATTGGGATTACGGTCCCAATCTCTCCTTCCGCGGACCTGGTTACCGTGTCCTCGGCCTCTATCCGATCGAATCTCCCTAATGTTGGGCTTCCGTACTCCCAACTGCCCAAGATTCGGTCGGTCCCTCGATCGTTCCTGACGACGTCTCCGGTTCCTACGAGCTCGCTGAGATGGACCTCTCGATATATTCTCAGGAGCACGAAGTGATGGATTGACTTGGACTAAGTTCTCAGATGGGCCTCGCGGTCCAAACTGAGAACCAGTCGACCTATTGGTAGCGAGAGGGGAATTTCTTCCTCTCAAGCTACCGGGACGAAGGTCAACCACGCTCCTCCCTTGGTCAGGTACTCTCGGGGTTCCTTGCGGTCTCCCGAAGGTACCTAAATTATCTCTGCTACGGGTCTCGTTTATAGGTTGTGATCTTGGATCAGGTGTTATTTGTTGCAAGATCCTCAGTCTCCTATCGGCTCTCATCAGTCTTCGTCTCCATCTACTTTGCTCAAATTGTCGTTGCATGGTACAATGAGCCAAATTTTCCCGGTACTCTTCTGAAATTGACTGAGTCGGTACTTGAGTCATTTCCATCTCCTACCGTATTGAGTGGCCAGACTGAAGTTTCTTGAACCCTCTGCTGCAATCTTCGTACTTCTCTTCTATGTTGTCGCAAATCTAGTGCAGCCATCCGATACCTAGCTACCTCTTCCCGTTCAGTTGGGCGTCTCATGGCTCCAGCATAAGGTGTTCTCCATGCACGAGTAGGTGGTATTTCGGGTATGCCATCCCCATTCAATCCTCCATTGTATTCATCTTGTGAACTTAGTGAAGTCTTGTCTTCAATTATCTGCGCAGTTTCCAGGAATCTGACACCCGCTTGCCGATTGCGATCTTCCTCCCTTTGCCTTCTGTTGTCTGGGTTAGGGCTAGCAACTAGGATATCTAGGTCCCGCGATAGATTATCGTTGTTTTTGGAGTCTTCCAACCACCCTCCAGTTCTTGCTTTTTCATGTACCGTTTCTATATCCTTCCATATTATTGCTGCCACTTCCCCCCTACTTATGTGATATTTAGCAGTCGAGCTTTGTCCTGCTTCCCATCTCCTGGGTCTTTCTGGAGAATCTCGTTTCCTGAAAGTTTGGTACTTCTCTACTTGAGGATTCTTTTGGATTTAACATAATTTTTAGCGAGGCTGAAGAAAAACTCCTAGAAAGTGCAACAGTTACTTTTGCTTTTCCCCGTCTATGTACCCTTGGACTTATCACGACTTCCTGTTCTTCTTCCAAGGAGAATAAACTGCTTTCCGAAGGGTTCCCTGTTGCATTGTTTCTCTGTTCCCCTTGATTCAGCTCTGCCCACTCTGCTAGGCGAGCTTCATGCCTTTCATTTACCCAGTGCATGGTTGTGTCCAATTCCTGGATCACCTGTTCCCGTAGCTGATTGTTGTACTGTCTCAGAGTTTCATATTCCTCTTGCAGCTGATGTGTTTCCATTCTCATTCGTTGCATCAATCTAACTATGTCTTCATCTTCTTCCAGAACCTCCTGTTGAGCAACCTCCGTCATGACTTGGAGTCGGTCCCCTTCGCTGTTACTTGAGAGTTCCATTGATTGCTCTTTCTCACTCCCAAACAACCAATCCAGGTTATGCGTTTCCTCCCCTCGAACAGTGCTACCTTGCTCATTATTTCTGGAAGGTTGTGTGCCTGAATCTTCTTCTTCTGTTCTGGAAGTTCCCGTTTTTTCTGAGTTAATCATGTTGACTTCCGCACGTGGCTTGTATACCTTCAACTTGGAACCATTGATTACCTCAGGGCATAATGTTCCATCTAATTTCCTTAGTCTAATCGCCCCGTTTTCTAGTATTTCATCCACCTGGAAGGGTCCAAGCCACAGGGTTTTTAATTTCCTTGGCTTGAGTTCTCTCTTACTGTTGTATTTTAGAACTAGTCCACTAGCCTTCAAGTCCATCTTCCGAAGATGTTTATCATGCCAAAACTTCCTTCTCTTCTGCGCTACCTCCGTTGCCCATTGAGCCATCACTCGTTTCTCCTCTAATTGTACCAAGGCTGTCAGTCGCTCCTGGACGCTTTCTTCTTCACTCAATCGGTTGTCGACTACTACTCTCAAACTTGGTATAAGGAATTCAACTGGTACCACCGCTTCCTGCCCGTACATCAGTTGAAAAGGTGTGTTATTTGTGGTTGGCTTAAAAGTTGTTCTATATGCCCATAGAACTGCCGGTAGTCTTTCCTCCCAGTCGGCTCTCTCTACTCCACATGTCTTGTACATGATGGACACCAGGACCTTATTCATTGCCTCCGCCTGTCCGTTTGCTCTCGGGTAGTACGAACTTGATAGTGAGTGGAAGATCTTGAACTCCTCCGTTAGATTCTTTATAATTGCATTCACAAAATGGCCGCCTCTGTCACTTGTCAGCTGTAGAGGTATCCCAAACCTTGTAATTACTTGTTCGTACAAAAAGCGAGCCGTGCTTCTTGCCGAGTTGTTTGGTGAAGCCCTTGCTTCGACCCATTTTGTGAGGTACTCCGTTGCAACTACGATGTATCGGTATCTCCTCCTTCGACTTGTCTTTAGAGGATCTACAAAGTCCAGCCCCCATCTTTCAAATAGTTCTTGAGGCTGCGATGGATGTAGTGGCATGAAGTCTCTTTTCAACGGTTTCCCTGTTCTTTGGCACGTATCACATGCTGTCACAAACTGTTTAGCATCTTGAAAGAGGGTGGGCCACCACAGACCTGCCAACAACACTTTCCTTGCTATCGCATCTGGTCCCATGTGTCCTCCTGCCAGTCCCTCGTGTGTCTCCCTCAGGGTCTGTTGTACTTCATCTTCCATTATATATCATCAAAGTATCTGATCCTCCCCCATCTTATATAGCAGTCCTGCAATCAAGGTGAAGGGTGCTGACTTTGTAATTACCTTCCGTTGTTCCATTGTCGTCAACTCCTCTGGCAACTTCCCTATCGACAGATATTCCCCAATATGCTTATACCACCTAGGTATAGCATTAATCATGAACAGTTGTGCATCGGGAAATTCATCCGGTATTCCTCCCTCTGCAGGTTCGCCTGAGCGAATCCTTGACAACTGATCTGCTATTATGTGTTTCTTCCCTGGCCTTACTACCACTCTAAACACAAATTCCTGCAGTGTGACGAGCCATCGACTTACTCGTCCATAGATCGTTGGTTTATTGATCAAGTATAACGGAGCCTGGTGATCTACGTAGAAAGCAAAAGGGTTCGCCAATAAATAGTGTCTGAACTTCTGTACCGAGTACACCATTCCCAATGCTGCTCGCTCTGTTGTACTATAATTCTTTTCGGCTCTTGACAATAGCCTACTTGCAAAGTATATGGGCTGATCCAATCTAAATTGGCCTTCCTGTGCTAAAGCGCATCCAATCGCAAAGTTTGAGGCGTCCACATGGACATGGAATTCTCTCTCCCAGTTAGGGTAAACTAGGATAGGTGCTTTTACCAGGTGTTCCTTCAATCCTTCAAACGCCACCTGGTGTTCCTCTGTCCATCTGAATGGGGCATTCTTCCATGTAAGTGCGTCTAGTGGGTGAGACGTCAATGCATAATTTCGGATAAACCTCATCTAGTATCCGACGGTTCCCATAAAAGTTTTAACTGAGCTCACATCATGTGGCTCCTCCATTAGTAACACTACCCGTATCTTGTCCGGGTCGGGTTTTAATCCTTCTTGGCAAACTATGTGTCCTAACAGCTTCCCGTATGGCACCAACAGGACACATTTATTTGGGTTAAGTGCGATTCTCGCCTTCCTGCATAAACCCATGCTTTCTTCCAGAGCTTTTAGATGTTCCTGCGTCTTCCCATACAACAACCAATCATCTAAAAGAGCTTTAAAATTCCCTGTGGACATTTTATCAAAGATATATAAGATGATCCTTTGAAAAGTAGCACGTGCATTGCATAGGCCAAATGGCATACGATTGTATGCATATATTCCATTCTCCACCACAAAAGTAGTCTTCAACTTGTCTTCTTCTGCTATGCTGATCTGATTGTACCCCAAGAATCCATCCAAAAATGAATAGATCTCGTGGCCAGCTACTTCTTCGAGTATGGAGTCCGTGAATGGGATTGGGAAGGGATCTTTTATAGTTACGGCATTCAAAATTCTAAAATCCACATAGATTCGGATTTTATCTACTTCTCGTTTTAGAGTGATCACGATTGGTAAAATCCACTCACTTGTCGTAACCTTGAATATAATGCCTGCATCTAGCATCTTCTCGATTTCAGCATTCACCTTTGCTGCATATTTGGGATTCATCCTGTAAGGACGCCTTCTGACTGGTTGTGCGCCCTCT
Source organism: Wollemia nobilis (assembly GCA_028583015.1). Lineage (NCBI taxonomy): Eukaryota > Viridiplantae > Streptophyta > Pinopsida > Araucariales > Araucariaceae > Wollemia > Wollemia nobilis. The sequence continues at coordinate 2,383,713 of JAQPPZ010016980.1, read as the reverse complement.
ATCAGAGAAATCTTGTGTACGCAAAGCTCGGGTGGTACTCCCTTCAAGTCTCTATACGTCCAAGAAAAAACATCCTTGTAGTCCATAAAAATCTTAATTGCTACTGCTTTGAGGATTGGATCCCAATCGTCTCCACATTTGATCTTCTCTTCACCTTCCTCTCCCAAGTTTACCTGAATCATCTTCGGGCCTTCATATTTTATTGATTCAGGCTCATCTGCTGCTTTTAGTGTCGCGATGGGGTGGGCTGGTTTCTCCTCGATGATTGCTTCCCCCATTGTGAATTTTGCAAATTCTTGGGAAATGTCCACTTCTCCCGGTCTTTGTCCTTATCCGCTACTGTCATTCTTTTGTTACTAATTTCTTTTCTAGGTTCTTGCGCCTCATCCCTTTTGGTCTCTATTTTTACTTCTATGCACAGACATTGGGGAGGGAATACTTCGTAATCTTCCATCTGCCAGTGTAGTAGACCCTTGTCTTGGTCATAGTCGTCCCCCGTGCAGTTATCAAGTTCCAACACTCCTTCCTCGTCGGGTTCATATCCAGCCTCACCAACTGATGAAGAGGACCCCAAATCATCTGAAGTTGCTATATCCTGACTCACCGTATGATTCTTCAGATTAATAATATACTTGTGTTGCCAGTGTTTGAAAGATAATATTTCCTTCTCCCAATTATGGTTAACTTTGGCTGCTCTCAGCCATCCTCGTCCTAGAAGTGCATCGTATGCGGACTTCTGCATAGCAATAATGACAAAATCTACCACAAAGTCTTGATCTGCTATGCGTATCTTCTGGTTCATTAAAACGCCCAATGTCTCGATGCCATACTGATCAGCTCCATATAGCTTAAAGGTTGGAGATTGTAAGGCGGGTTGCCCAATTATCCGCCAAGTCTTTTCTGGCATTACGTTCACACTCGATCCTCCGTCGACAATTACCTGAGTCAGCTTATGGTTCAAAACTTCTATTTGGACGATAGCTGGCTTCTTCCCTGCTTCAATCATCAGGATTGTTGGATCGATGAATTGGTCATTCTTGATAGTTGCTACCTGCCGAGGTTCGTCCTTCTTCTTGATGACTTCTTCGATTGTAGCATACAGCTCTGGTACAATGCTAAACAAGTTGGGGACTTTCATTTCCACCTTCGTGTTTAGTACCTCCGTTACCAAGCCTTCCATTGTTGCCTTTTGCATGATCTCCGGTCGTTGCAACACTTTCTCCAGAATCAGTTGATCTCCTTTTTCCTTGGCTCATTTTGTATTTAGCATCTCTTGGGCTTCCTGCCATCGTGCCTTCTCCTTGGCAGGGTTCGAGTATTCCTCCCTCTTCCTCGGCTCGTGCCCTTGTTACGGCCGGGACTTCATTCTTTGGTTCCTCCACCTCTCCTATGCTCAGGTTTATATTTTGTGTCCCACTGGTACTGGCCTTGTTCGGGCAATTGACTTCCGCGTGGTTGCCTGGACTGCACCATTTGCACATTTGCGTGGTATTATTTCCACGATTGTTGTTTCCTGCATTCTGCGTCTTGGGGCAATTCTTTGCGAAATGGCCCCATTCTTGACAGTTTCGACATTGAATAACTGGTCGGCCCTCAGCGTCATATTGCAATCATCTCTGGCCTCCTTGTCTTCCTCCTCGCCGGTTATTCTTGTATCCTCCGCTTGTTGCAGCTTATCCATTCCTTCCTGGGTTTGGTTGTTCTTCTTGTTGAATGGCCAAAGTTTGATGTCGTTTGTTCTTAATATTGAATGGACACTCGAACACTGGATGACCTGCAATTTCACATATGTTACAGTAAGCTTTCTTTGGACAGTCAATATTGGAATGCCCTTCCTTCTTGCAATCCGAGCACCAAATTTCCTTTCGGTCTTTTCGATTTTCATTTTTGGCTTCTTTCAGTATCTTCTCCATTTCTTTCTGAAAGGTGTGGATCGTGCTTTGCACCTTATCTTCATCATCACTATCCGGTTCTTCGGTATGTTTTAAGTGACCTCTAATTCCAGCGGTTGTCTGCTTCCCTTCACTTTCGAAGTTCTTCGCTTTCTCCAGTGCTTCTTCATATGTTGAGGATGGTACTGCCTTCATCTTCTTCCTCCATCTTGGAAGTAGTCCATCCAAAAACCACCGCTTAATCATACTGTCGGCAGGTGTCATTTCCATTTTGTCCGTCAGTTGTTTTAGTCTTCTATTGAAGCTCTTAACATCTTCATCTGTTCTCTGCTTCGTGCAACAAATTTCTGTGATTATGTCAGTGTCATCCCGCATTGGTCGGAATTCTTCTATGAATGCGTTCTTCAGGTCTTCCCATTGTGCAAATGCTTGTCTACTCTGTCTTTTCAAGTACTAGTCTATCGCCATGCCTCACAATGTTGTTGGAAACAATTGCAACCATTGTATGTCTTGATTCACCCCATTTGCTCCCCAAATGGTAGTGCAAGTTCCCACATGTCGGGTTGGGTCTTCTTTCCCTTCACCTGAGAAAGGTGGGCATTTTTGCTTTATAGTTCTATTAGCCTTGATTTCCTGCCATGGTATTCGGTATACGAGTACTTGTTGTGTGTTGAGTTCTTTGCGGTTGTCTATCAACTGTTGGTGGTGCAAAATTTTCCCCAAATAGCCTTGTTTGCGTTCCCCCTTCATCTCTGCTTCGCGACCTTCTTCGCGAATATACCAAACGTGGCTCCGATCTTCCTCCCCACCGAACCTCCGCGGTGATGCCTTGATACCGGGTTCTCTCCTACAGTATCCTCCGGCCACTCCTCTCCCGTCGGTTGGGGTGTTACCGTCCAATCGTCAACTATGGGTGCTCTTTCTGATATTTGTTCTTCCTCGTTTTCTGCAGTCACCAACAAGGTTTCTATGTGTGCATTTTCATCGTCTTCAGCATTCCATACTTGTTCTATCTTCGGGTGAGACACCTCTGGGGCCTCGTTTGCTCGTAGGTTCACTAGTCGTGCACTTCGTCTTACCCCTTTGCTTTGTTCCCTGAAATCAGTTATGCACCTAACTCCCTCAATAACTTTGCCTAGACTCTCCGAGTTTTTTGATTAGGCAACGATGCCAAATGTAGACAGGGGTGAGTACATTCCCGATACAGGTGATGACAGTTAGTATCAGGGTTAGGCAAGGTAAAAAATGGTCTAATTGATAGGCTAACTCTGGCTGTCAAGGGTCTAGACGTTGGATAGACAGGTGCAGACGTCTGGGACTATGTCAGATGTCTGGTCTAGACGTTTGGGAGCCAGAAATCAGGTTATGGCGGGACGTCGGGTGAAGGGGCTAACGGCTAGCCGTCTGGTGGTGACCAGACGTCTGGCTAGACGCCAGGCCTCAGCGAACGCTCAACCGCCATAACCGCTTCGCTCGACTCTGTTCGTCAATACGCAACAGCAAACCTCCAACAATAATTCACCGATCGGAAACCTACAACATAGCCATTAATGCTTCAAACCTGCAACAACTCCATTAATGGCAGCAACCTGTAACTCAACTCAACACTCAATGCATACACAAAATATGGATCAGAATAACAGTATTTGTATTATGCTTCAATCACGATTACAGCATACAATGGTAATCTCAGACAAAGTCTGTGCTCTCTTTGTCTGTCTCTGATGCTCTACAAATGTTTGAAAAGGGGGTATTTATAGGGTGGAAGTTGGTTATCCCAACCAACTTCCCCCAACTTCCCCAACCACTTCTACAACCGAATCTGCTAACTAATTGCTAATTAGACGTCTAACTCTGCTAACTAGCCGTCAGGCCACTAGCCCAGACGTCTGACGGCTAGACCAGATGTCTGACAGCCAGTCCAGACGTCTAACTACCAGCCTGAGACGTCTGACAAAACTGGACGTCTGGTGACTGGCAACACTAGACGTCTGACTTACAGACTGGACGTCTGATGCCAACACTTAGACAAAATTGTTCAGTTACATTCAAAATTGTTGGAGGATGTGCCAGTCAGTCCTAGGGCTTAGAACTGTTGTCTACAAGTACTTCATTGTGACCACAATGTACATGCAACATCGTCTTTTGGTCTTCAACGGCCCAAAAAAATCCAAACACCATCATTCAAACAATTCTTGTGGCTAAGATGGATGTAATTGCATGAACTCCCTCTACAACGACTTCTCGACTCTTTGGCATGATTCCTTGTGGTCACGAACTCCTTCACGTCGCGAAAGAGGGTGGGCCACCAAAGCCCTGCTAGAAGCACCTTCCTTGTTGTCACATCTAGCCCCATGTGCCCTCTTGCCAACACTTCATGAGCCTCCTTTAAGGCCATGTTCATTTCTTCTTCTATCTATATTTCTTGTGTGGCATGCCTCGTGGCCAAACACATCTTCATACTCAAGTGAGCTTTGATTGCCTTCGCAATCAAGGAACTTGACATGCACACAGAATCGCCGTTGCTCAGTGTGTCGGCTCCAACTCTTCCTGTTTCACAATTAGCTGCCAAGTATGTGGTGTGTCGTCTTCCTGTCTTCTTGTGGTTCCTTGTTTGTACAACCATGCCAATTGCTTCATAAGTCCAATGGCCTTAGAGTTTGCACTCCATCTTTGCCTACCTGAGTGCACTCTCCAAATTCATGCATCATGATCCCATCAAGAGACCTTGAAGATAGACCTAGTGCACTTGTCAGTTTTCCCGCACTTGACTTTTCACCACATGGTTCGTGATTGACAAGGTTCACTTGCACCCAAACCTAGTATGGTTTCAACTTTGAATCATTAACTATTTTAGGACATTGTTTCTCGTCCAGTCTCTTAAATCTAAGTGTGCCATTTTCCAACACTATTCAACTTTCAAGGGCCCAAGCCATAGGATTTTCAACTTCCCTAGCTTGATTTCTTTCTTGCCATAGAACTTCAACATGAGGTTGCTTGTCTTCAACCTCATCTTCTGCAAATGCTTGTCGTGCCACAATTTATGTCGACACTGGGCAATCTCTGTGGCCCTCTCTCCCATCACTCTTTTCATGTCTAGCTTTACGAGCATTGTCAACCTCTCCTCTAGGCTCTCTTGATTGCCAAGACAGTTCTCCATCACCACTCTCATACTTGGCACTAGAAATTCTATTAGCGGTTCCACCCCCTAGCCACACATTAGCTGGAACAAGTGTCGTTTATCGTTGGATTGAATGTCGTCCTGTATGCCCATAGGACGATTGGCAATTTCTCTTACAAATAAGCATTTTCACTTTTGTATGTCTTATATGTATAAAAGACTAGTACTTTGTTTGTAGCCTCCGCCTACCCATTTGCCTCTGGTTAGTACAAACTTGACAATGAATTGAAATTTTTGAATTCAATGGTCAACTTCTTGATGATTTCATTAACAAAGTGGCCTTTGCGATCACTTGTCAATTAAGAGGCCCCCAAAACCTTGTAATGATTTGCTCATACAACAATCATGCAATGGTTCTTTGTAGAGTTATGTAGCAACGACCATGCCTCCACCTATTTTTTCAAGTACTTAATCGCCATCGCAATATACTTGCAACCTTGTTGACTAGTCTTTAGTGGCCCAACAAAATCCAAACCCTATCGTTCAAACAACTCTTGTGGCTGAGATGGATGTAATGGCATGAAGTCCCTATGTAGAGGCTTCTCGACACTTTGGCATGTATTTCACACAGTCATGAACTTCTTTGTCATGATAGATGGTGGGCCACCAAAGCCTTGCCGAGAGCACCTTCCTCGTAGTCGCATTTGGTTCCATGTGCCCTTCTACGAACCCTTCATAAGCCTCCTTAAAGGTCGTGTTCATTTCTTCATCCATTACACATCTCAAAATTCCATTGGGTCTGATTTTGTATAGCAGACCTGCAATCAATTGGAACAATGCTGACATCATGACAATATTCCTTCGTTTGGCTGTCGACAACTCCTTCGATAACTCCCTTATCAACAAGTACTCTCCAATGTACTTGTACCCCAACTACTATGCAATGATTGAAACAAATGTGCGTTGGGAAACTCATCTGACACTCCTCACTTCGTAGGCTTTCTTGAGCGAATCCTTGACGACTGATCGGCTATGACATGTTTCTTTCCAGGTCTCACCACCATTCAAAACACGAATTCCTACAACGTGATGAGCCACTTGCTAACTTGTTCTTGAATCCTCGACTTATGAGGTACAAGAAGGCTTGACGATTGACATAAAAAGTAGAGGGATTTACGAGTAGGTAATGTTTGAACTTTTGCACTATGTACACCATCCTTATTGCTTCTCTATCCGTTGTGTTGTAATTTTGTTTGTGAATTTCTGATTTATTAATGAGATACAACAAGACTTGATGATCAACATAAAAAGCAAAGGTATTTGCGAGTAGGTAATGTTTGAACTTTTGCATTGCGTACACCATCCCTAGTGCTTCTCTCTTTGTTGTGTTGTAATTCTTCTCTGCCCTCGACAACAACCAACTTGCAAATTATATGGGTTGAGTCAGCCCAAGTTGTCCTTGCGCCAATCCACACCCAATTGTGAAGTTTGACACATCGACATGGACATGAACTCCTCCTTCCAATATGGAAACACTAGGATGGGTGTGCAAACCAGCTTTGCCTTCAACTCCTCGAAGGCCTTGTGGTGCACCTCCGTCCATTTGAAAGGAACACCCCTGCGTGTCAACATATCTATTGGATGTGACATTTGTGCAATTTTTTTGATGAAGCATTGATGGTACCTAACATGTCCCAGAAACGACTTCAATGAGCTTACGTCGTATGGCTCTTCAATGTTCATGACGATGCAAATTTTTTTGTGGTTGGTCTTCAATCCTCCTTTGCACACCACATCTCCTATCAACTTCTCATATGGTTCTAGTAGCTTGCACTTCATAGGATTCAAGGAAAGTCAAGCATTCATGCATAGCCTCATGCATTCCTCCAACACCTTCAAATGCTCTTCTTTCTTTCTATACAATGACCAATCATCCAAGAACACCTTGAACTTGCCTGTTGACATTTGCTCGAATATGTACAAGATGATTCTTTGTGGGGCATTGCATAAACTGAAGGACATTCGATTATATGCCTAGGTCTTGTCTACAACAAAAGTTGTCATTAGTCTGTCTTCCTCAGCGATGTTGATATGGTTGTAGCCTGAGAATCCATTTAAAAAGGAATAGATTTTGTGCCCTGCTACTTCCTCCAAGATTGAATTGATGAAGGGGATTGAGAATGGATCATTTATTGTCACTATGTTCAAGCTTTGAAAATCAACACAGATGCCGATTTGACTACTTTCCTACTTCAAACTAATGACGATGGGAGACACCCATTCACTTATCATCACCTTGAAGATTATGCCCACATCCAACATCTTCTCAATCTTTGCATTTACTAAGGCTGCATACTTGGGATTCATCCTTTATGGCCAACTCCTTACATAATGTGACTCATAACCAAAGAAATTTGGTGTATGCACAACTTCGGTGGAATCCATTGCAGATCCTTGTATGTCCATGCAAAGATGACCTTGTATTGCATAATTTTTTTGAAAACTGCCACTATTAAAATTGAATCCCGGTCATCACCGTAGTGGATCATCTTTTCTTCATCTCCTTCGCCAAGGTTCACTTGCACCATATTTGGACTTTCATACTTGATGGTGTCAAGGCTCTTCCATTTCTCATGCCATATCAAAGGAATGTCCCGACCTCTTATCAAACTGCACGTAGTCAACACTGTTCCGATATTCATCTGACAAAGACTCACCAAATTCATTCGAGGACACTAATTCTTCACTGTCGGACTGGTTTTTTCAGATTGATGACGTACTTGAGCTGGTCCTTTTTGAATGTGAACTGGTCCTTCTCCTAGTTATGATTGACTTTTGTCATGCGTAACGATCCCCCCTCCAACAATTTGTCGTAGGTTGGTTTTTGCATGGCAATCAACATGAAGTCCAAAATGAATATTAGTTTGGTGATCTTTACTTTTTGTGCAATCAATACGCCTTTCATTTAAATGCCATATTGGTTTGCACCATATATTCGAAAGTTGGGCACCCACAAAAATTGTGCCCCCAAGTCTTTCCATGTTTATTTAGGCAAGACATTTATGTTGAAACCCCATTGATGATCACTTGAGTTAGCTTATGTTCAAGCAATTCTATGTGGATCAATGTTGGCTTTTGACTGACGTCTATCATCAACATTGCCAGGTCTATGTATTTATCCTTATTCATCTGTTTTATTGTAGGTTGGTGATGCATCTCTATCACCTTCTTTGTGTGCATCAATTCACCCATTGTCACATAAAGCTCTAGTAGCCCACGACATAAACTAGACATTTTGATTGCAATATTTGCGTCCAACATTTGCACTGCCACTTGCTTCGCTAATTGCTCCTCTTCAAACACAAGGGGTTTCTTTAGTTTTTTCTTTTAGTCATTGTTCTTGAACATTTCCTTTTCAACTTATGTATGTGCCTCCTGCCATCTCTCCTTATCCTTGGCAGGATTTGGGTATTGTTCCAACTTATTCACTTGTGCATGTTATTGTAAGCACATGCTTCTCTTTCTCCTTTTGCTGTTCCACTTGAGGCAATGTCAATGAAACTTACATTTTGTGAGTTGCTCCTACTCACCTTCCTTTGACAGTTAGCTTCCTTATGGTTGCTAGGATTGCACTATTGACACATCATTGCCATGTTGTTCCTACTTTCATAACTTGCCGTGTTTGTGTAATTATGTGCGAAGTGTCCACATCTTGACAACTTTGACATTAAATGATTGGCCTTCCTTCTGAGTCATATTGCAAATGGCTTTTACCGTTGTCACAAGACCTATTTCCAAATTGCGGTTGTCTTTTTCCTTGGCGATTATTATGATATCTGCCACTCATTGCACCTTGTCCACCTTTAGAAGTGTTGGGTTTCTGCTCCGTCTCCTTTTGCACCGTCATCGTCTAGTGTTGTGCACGTTTTGGGTTAAACGGACATTTTGCAATCACGTATCCACTTTGCAAATGTTGCAGAATGCTGTCATCTGACAATTGGTGTTCGTGTGTCCTTCTGACTTGCTTTCCGAACACCAAATGCCCTTTTTCTTCTAATTTTTCCTTATTTTTCTCTGCTTTAACATCGTTGATCATTCTTTTCATGTCCATCCGCATTGCTCGTATGGTTGCACTGAGATTTTCATGATCATTGTTTAAGTCCATATCTCGCTCATGACTTGTGCTTCCACTGCCCTTTGCTATAGTCTTCATCTCGCTTTCGGCCCAATTCTGATTTGCTTGTTGCGCGTACATTTACGTGTATTCCTCGTTGTCAAAAATGTCTGCCACCGCTCACATTGTTCTCCATCAGGACTTCCATCCTTTTGAGGGGGTTCCACATGTGCTCCAATTATGGCGATGAAACTCTTCTGTCACTTGCACATACTTCTTCATCAATGAGTTCTAGAACGTCGACATTTTGCACGTCATGTACTTCTCATCCTTGTTGTTGTGCATGTCTCTGGATTTTTCGCATCGGTTCTCGTCCTTCCATTCGTCCATGCCTCCCATGTCCTCGTGTTGGATTATCTGTTATCACATCTTTCGTTCTTCAAATGTCATCAGTCATTGGTTCAAAATTCAGACGACAATGATGTGAAATGTAGCAACAATGAGATTTTTCCACTTTTGAAGGAACATGAAAGAGTAAATGACAACAAATATTAATAGCATTCAACATTCAACATTCAACATAATACATGATAAAAGAGATTCAGAGAAAAAATGATGTAGAACTGAACATTGCCATTATCTTCAGGTATGAACTGCATGATATACACATCAATATACTGCATCAATGTATCAATATTATTCACAACATATATTCTCTACAGACAATATGACGATATGATCTGAGATATCTGACACGATGAACTTTGAATCATAAGGGGTCTATATGTACTACTTTGGGCAGGGGAGGTAGTTGCTAGCTTGCGCAACGACCTTTTACCTGTCCCCAACTACCCTTATATGACAACTCATGACATTATCTTATTACGCATGTACTAACTATGCTCCGCCGTTTAACATAATATGATGATATTCTAACAAACACTCGGTGCACAAACTATTATTCTTATGCAAAATGAAAAAACATATGTACAACAAATTGCTTATGTGTAATCTCCATATGCGCTTGTTCATGCTTGAGGTGGTGCCACATTAAAACTAGCCCCTACAATGAGTCCCTTGCTCATCTAGTAATGATATTTGACCTAGAGAAAATAAGGACATACCTAAGTCAAGATGCTTCAGCTTCACATCACAAAAGCTTGGATGACCATCTTCTCTTATCGATAGCTATTCTATACACATTTTCTTCTAAGTTGCATGGAAATGGATATGATATCGGATAATGATATGACAAAATTTCTAGGCCCCCTAAAATGGATCTATACACATTTTCTTCTAAGTTGCATGGAAATGGATATGATATCGGATAATGATATGACAAAATTTCTAGGCCCCCTAAAATGGATACGAATGGATCTGACATTATAAAAAGCATATAGATTTTATATAATCAAATAAAAAGAAAGACAACATAGAAATGTTTACACAAATATAAGTTTATTTATTTATTTTAAATTGGTTTTATGAGATTGAAATGCGTCTCACTATTACACCATTGACTACATAGTGGTATTACACTGACATTTTTTGATCATTATGCATATATTGCCTGGCAATATTCTAATCTGGGTCTCCTCCTTGAAGGCCGAGGTATTGAACCTGTTGAGATCATGCTACTCGATTACACAATTTTTAAGTTTTATATAAGATATTTTCATTAATTAAGAAGACAATTGTTATTGTTTTTAAAATTTATTTTTTAAACATTGTGTAATCTTCTTTTAATCTCATGTTATGGATACAACTCTAGATGTGCCTAGGCCATGTCCAGATGTATTAGATGTGGATGAAATATCGGTCTGTATTTGGATACCTACTCATATATTTGGATATGTCTGGATATGGTATCTGAGAAGTATCGTATCAGTATCCATATATGATAAGTGGATACGGGCATCTGAGCAGGAGGGTTGCTGGATATGGTAACTCTGGTCTTGGTGCAACCCATAGATTCTTCAGGGTGGCTGCCTCGTGTTATTTAAAATGTTTATGTATGTTAAATCTTTAGCATTTAATGCAAATAGGAGGAAACGCAAAGTTGTGGTTGTTTTATTCCACCTATATGTGAATATGCTCCTGGTTTCATTATTAAATTTGTTTTCAATATACTGTTCCTTTAAATTTCTTTGCCCTTTGCATTTTCTTAATTTTGTGCCAATAATATAGTTTTCAGATTTTGAAAACAAGGGCTATTGTGTCCTCCTCACCCTCTCTTGTAAATGTGGTGATTTCACCCAATTAAAAGAAAGGCCCTTTAGGGAAAAATAAATCCAGCTATGACTCTTCAATTCCTTCATTCTTCTTTATGTTCAATGGCTTTTCTAAGGGGCACATCTCTTTTGGTTCTACTTCTCATGGAGGTAGGGCCCCTCTCTTCCCACAAGGGAGTCAGATGCTTAGGTGCATATGACATATTGCTTACCGCTACATGTGGTCTGCTAGACTGCCTTTGCATATGCCTCCTCCTGCTCTCTAAAGAAAGATGATTTTTTTCCTTCTAATCAAGCGCTGGCCTGAACCACTGGGTGAACTTTGAGACCTTTGATTTTATGGCACACGGATGAGCTTTAATGTGCTTTTAAATACAATCCACAAAGGATACTAGGGGTAGTACTTTATATTGATAGCGCCCTTGACACTGTCATATTAGTGGTTTCTCTCTAGGGCGATCTATTGTAGGGGTCTCTTGCACACTACTAGAATATCCATGGTGCCTTCAACTACCTCAGAGTCTCTTGCACACTATAAGAATATCAATGGTGCCTTCAACTACCTCTAATATTCATTGCATAATGACATGTTTCCAAAGAGGAGTTTTGGGGCCATATTGGAAATGTGCTCTCTTCTCCACAGGGTTTTTAATATGATTTATGATTTGTACATAACAATCATTGTTTGTAGATAAATTTGGGGTGACTAGAGTGTCATGCCCACAATTAAGTAGGAATTAGGCTTTAAATTGCCTCAGAGATTGTAACATTTTGCAATTGGAGAACAAATTTTCTCAAATATTATAGCATATGACAATCAGGAAGATGTTATTCCTAAATTCCTCTAAGATCATAGCATACTGTAATGTGGAGGATGTCCTCATAAATTTTCTTGAATTGAAAATCAATTGCTTTTCTTCAAAAGATAAATTTGGATATCAGGAGATAAGGAAATCTTTCCTAAAAATAGTAACATAATCGTATTATACTTTTGATGGATGGCCACCATGTCAAGATAGCTGCAGATGATTATCTGCTATGTTCCTTAGGGACACGTGTCCTGACCATGGGAGGTCCCTCCTGCCATCTATTGAAGGTACCGCAGTGTAAGATCCTGTGCTCTTCCTCTTCCTGATCCAGAAACTTATTGGAACATATTATATCTGGAAATGAGCTTCTCGTGTAGCTTACTTGAATGTTAAATCTTGCCAGGAAGGTGGAGATCTAAATTACCAAGAAAGAAGTCAAACTTTGTAGACATATTTGCCTGGAATACAAGTGGGTTGAAAACTATTCAACTTGGCTGCATAAGTTAAATTAATTTCAACTTGGATGCACAAGTTCAAATTTATTTATCATCTCTTTGTTATTGCCCCTTACAAAAACAAATTTTCTGCTAGAAAGTATGTAGTACAAAAAATTCATTCCTTTGGGTAAATGTGTTTGAGTTGTTTTGATTGCAGCACACACAATTCATTCCTTCAGGTAAATGTTAAATCTTAATGGAACATAGAATATCTAGAACTGAGCTGCTCATGTAGCTTACATGAATGTTAAATCTTGCCAGGAAGGCAGAGATCTAAATTACCAAGAAAGAAGTTGAACTTAATAACATATTTGCCTGGAATACAAGCGGCTTGAAAAGTATTCAACTTTGACTTCATAAGTGAAATTTATTTCAACTTGGATGCACAATTTCAATTTGATTTATCATCTGTTTGTTATTGCCCTTTACAAAGACAATTTTTTAACTAGAAAATACGTAGCACACAAAATTCGTTCCTTTGGGTAAATGTGTTTGATTTATTTTGATTACAGAACACAAAATTCATTCCTTCAGGTAAATGTATCAGAGTTTTTTTTATTCCTGCATATGAAGTGACAGTCTTTGTATAAATGTACTATGCATGGACTTACATGAGGAATGTCCATTCTAATTGAGTTGTGGATGATTTGGGAGATTTGCCTAAGAGAGTTTTGAAGACAAAAATATGAAGATGTAGTCAATAAATGTGCTAATTGATGATTATTTTTGGACTTTGTTTTCTGCAGGTACTGGGAGAACTCTAATGTTCGTCTGGACTATAGGCCTGTCCATATGAATACCTTGGATGATGAAATTGAAACTTTTCCCCCAAAGGCTCGTGTATACTGAGGATTGGAATTACAGTTTTTTTAATACTTGCCACTGTCTGTAATCCATCTCTGCTGATCTCTCAATGCATTTAGAAGTATTGGTTAATGAATAAAATGTAATAACCTTTTTGCATTTAACCGTGCAACAAGGTTTTTGTGTCTTTGTCATAACTTGCAGCTGATATGGGGCTGCAGCTATTACTCCTAGGTTACAGCTAAGAGTAAGTATTGATATAATTGAATAGTTATTTATATATCCGTTAAAAAGGCTGCACAGTTAACAGGTGATTTTATAAGTGAGATTTCAAAACAATTATCTTCGTGTTGAAACACTAAGTGTACTATTCAATAATTGAATTCTGGGTATCTACTAAGGAACAGAAAGGACTAAGTTCATAGGATTAAATCTGGTATCACAATTTTTCCTAATCCAGTGTTACCATTATGAATTCTTCTGTCTAGTCCAGTGTAGTCATTGTTTCAGAATTTTCCGATGCTAGCAAGGTATGACCTCTTTGTTCTCTAAGGAGGTGAAGAGTTTACATAAATGAAACACTAAATGGAATTAATTGCACAATGGGACCGTAAGGAGGTTCTTGCGTTGAGAGACCATACTGTCAAGGTGATATGATTTATGTAGTTTGTGTGTATCTGCTCTGTGATAATGGGCCTTTTCGTGAACTGGCCATTTAGATGTTTGCTCGAGATGGATGACATATTCATGGTAATGGCAACTTGAAAGGCTATGGTTTGCTCCGTTTATATCCAAGTACTATTTCCAGAATGACAAAGAGGCATGAGTTCACACCCACAAAGCACCATGTCAATGATTGAACTTATGATGAGTGTTCTTTCATAAGGAGGTGAACAAATTTTAATTGAAGTTAAAAACATCTTATTGTTTACAATTATATCAAAAATTTTATGATCTTTTTTTGAATTTAAAGTTCTACCAAAACTTGGATTCTGAGAATAATTATGAAAGAATGATATAGTTCAAAAATAATACATGATGGATAAAAATCTACTTCGTTTTTTCCTAGGAACCTTTGAATTTTTTTATTAAAACTTCAAATATTAAAATGATCATGCTTTTTAGGGTAGCAAAAATTGATTTAAGGTAAAAATTTCATGTATGTAAGTTTTGGTATAATCTTGGATAGAATGTTTACAAACCTATTATATTTCACCAATAAATACATCTTGAATAATTTTTTAACAATTAGTTTAATAGCTTAAAAACCTTATATTACTTGAATATTAGTTGGATCCACATGTTTGCCATAAAATTAAACTATATAAATTTAAACTACATTGAACAATTACAAAAGATTTAGCTATACATTATGAATAGTTAAAAAACCCATAAACATTCATTAATATGAATAACTTCTAACTTTGTTTGGCAAGATTGGTTGCATCTTGAAATAAATTATAAACTAGCTTATATATATAAACACTTGGAGATATCAAACCTGAAGTGCTTTTCTTAAGCTTTTCAAAGCTAAACATATAAGATAGGCACCTAGAGTTTGGTATCTCTAGGTGTTTAATAAATATGTATACTACAAATATCTAAACTATTCAATTAACAAAAAAAACTAAAGGTGCTAGTACACATTCTAACACTCAAACACTCAAACGTTTGATTTAAATCTATGCAACTTATTAATAACCTTATTAAAGCTGCCATCATGGATCATCCAAATCATCAAATCATTGCGTAGTAAATTGCATATTAACATACTTTGATGTACTATCATGGAGCCAATCATCAAATCTGTCTAATAAATTATATTTTCTTGTTATGGAGTCCTTCAAATCCAATAATTGATAATCATACCTTATAAGATGTACTATCGTGGAGTCCTCCAAATATAATAGTTGATCATATGTGCCTCATTAATATATATAAAAAGAAAGATATTTCATTACATTTTTGTTTACATGGTGTACACTTAGGTTCTAGATGTTTGAAATAGTTGCAAGTTGAATGTAACTTATAGAATCTTGTTAGTTCAGGCAATTCATTAATTCATTGCATAGTTTTCAGTTAAATAGTGTATCTTACCCTAGATTTTTCAAAATCTAAATGTAGTTGGAGTTTGGCATATTTTCAATAGAATTGACATTCATAAATATCATACCAAACCTTTTTCATGGGTTGAAATGAATATTCTTACCTTTATGATCTTTGATGCCAATTTGAAGGATTAGTTCCACACAAACAATCGTGAAGTTGCATTCTCCAACTTATGCATTAGTAAATATTTCTTTGTGGTTTTCATTTATTTTCTTAAAATCAATAATAGTAATATTTATATAAAAGGAATCAATTACGGTGAATAAAGTGATAAGAAATGAAGGAAAGGAAGAAAGATTATTAACATTAACATTGCTATAAGTTGTGAGCTTATACCTTTTCAAAGAATCTAGATCCACATAGAGGTATCTTTTATCATGTATTAAACTTTCACTCATTGAGTTGGTGTTTTTTGGGTGTGAAGTATGGGTCAAAGTACATTGGGGTTGTAGTGGAGGCCAATAGAGAGGATCTAAGTGTTTGATTATAAACAAATCCAACATAAAATATTTGGCTCCATATTAAATATTCTTAGCAAAAATGTCTACTCTTCCTATAGAGGTGGTTATAGTAATACATATTCTAAGATATTTGAAAACAATTGAACAAATGGATGTAAATAGGCGTGACCTAAGGTTATAGTAGGAGATGGGTTGAATGGAAAAGAATGTTCATTTGTATGAAGTAAGAGTCAAATAAATGAGTAAGTGGAGTATTCAATTTAATAGAATGCTCAAATAACAAGGATATAAAAGTCTATGTAAAGTAAACATTCAAGGCAACAAGGTGGACCAAAGAGCTAGAAGAAAAATGTGTGCTACATTACTGAGATCAATTCCACGTAAAATAACATAAGAGATATAGTAACATCAAAACACACATACATGCAAGTATTAGTTGGAACGCAAAGATGCTTATAGCCCAACTCACATTGACTTAGAAATAAGACAGGTAGATAAAAAATACTTAAAGAGAAATGGAAAGAGAGGGTATGTACCTATTGCACTTCAAAAATTGTTAAAAGAGAGAGACTTTATCTTGGAATATAAATATTATAATAATATTTAGGATAGTTATGTTGATATTAGATTAGAATAAAACATCTAGAAGAATTTATTAACAAGACCAATAGCAAAAGATTATTTCTTTAGAAAGAGAGAATGATGGTTCAACCTTGACTATTTGCATAAATTTGTTTCCTTTTAAAGGAACAACTAATATAAGATATTCTCTTTGGTAACAAATTTTGGTTGTACCTTAGGTTGTTTAGCATCACAAGCATTAAGAGCCTTGTATTGTGTTCTATACTATTCTATTTAATTTGTTAACATCATGGAAGGATTAAAATTTAATAAATAAGATATTGTATTAGTTTTGATGTAATATTGTTCACATATATTTTTAAAATAGTAATAAGATATTTTCAAATATGTATGTTTGAGTAGGCAATACTTATTTTAAACATTTGTCATATTTAACGTCTTATGATAATTTTTTTAAAGAAGCTATATGTGGCTTCTATTGGGGTCACTCCCATTGAATAACAAACATTACATTGCTCTCATTATGTTATTGTTAAGTTAATTAAACTATATACAATTTGTTTTTTTATCAAAAATATTCTTCATCTTCCTAAGTTTTCACAATCAACTATTTGATATCATTTGCATCAAGAGATAAATCTCACTTGACTATTGCCATCTAAAATTTGAATTTTGCCAAGAGAAAAATCAACATTGCAAATGACTGAAATAGTTTCTACTCAGTTTTATTTTTGATACATATGTTGGTTATAACAACCTATCAATTCTCTAATACCTCTTTTTTAGGGATCTTATTCATTCCCCTAATATTAAAAAAATTCATTTTTACATTTTCTTTTTTATTTGCGGGGCTTAGCCCCACTTCTTGTTCACTTGTGATATTTGTTTTACCATATCAATATCCCTGCGAGTTTCCTTTTCTCTTTTTTTTTGCTTCTTGGGTCTTCCTCTCTTTTTTTCTCATCCTTATCAACACTTCCATATTCATCAATCTCTTCTATTTTTGATCTTGTTCATAGTGAGACTTACCATCTACAAATTTGGTCTGCTCTAATATAAGTGTAAGAAATAACTTCGAAAGCACTTTCTTCTATATGTTACCCTAGAAAACCTAAAATTCAAGGACGTTCTTCCATATTAATTCCTATGGATATCCTCCATCCTCATTTCTTTATTATGCTGCTCTTGAAACCCTAAAGTGTGAGGGATAACCTCTATAATATTACTTTTATTGCAAGGAGATAATTTTATACTACATGAAGGCAAATTACCTAGAATAACTTTTTTTTTGCCTTCTTTATTTTAAAAATTTCCTCCACATTTTTTTGTGCACCTTTAATTCCTTTTAAATTTGAACTTGCACATTGTACTTTCTCATCCCTTGTATCCTTATTTGTTTCTTATAATGGTTGATCCATGTGAACTATGATGGCCTTTGTCAACTAATGTTGTAGATAAACTTTCTTTGCCTATTTTTTGGAAGTGGAATATCCTTGATATAATCTAGCTTCTACTACAATATGATATTCGTGCTTCATTGTGAAGCTTATCTCATGACCAATTTTTTATCTCTTTCTCCATGTTTTGCAATCTCTTGCCGTGTGTGCAATCTCATAACATTTATGACATCAAAATGCAATGTTATCATAATCCACTTGTTGATGCCATTCTTTTGGTTAAAATTTAATCTAAATGAATTGTGGTAAAGTTTTGAAATATTCATAGCAACACATATCCAAGTATATAAAACATGCTTTCACTTCTTAGTAATTGGTCCCTCCTAGATGAAATCCCCTAGGAAAGTTTCAATATTATTCAAAACATCCTTATTGACAAGCTGATATGGAAGCCCAAAAATCGTAACCCACATTGGAATTTTTTTAATGGTTTTAGTCTCAATAGAAATATTCTTACTTTTTGGTTTTGAATATAGTGCATATCTCCCTCTAAATCATGGGCCGACACCCATTGTTTTATCACTAACTCCCAAACTTAAAAAAGAAAAAAAAATGGGAAGAAAAGTTGTGGAGTAAGTTAAATTCAATCCCCACTACCACTTGATTCAATTTTGAATCTCTAAAACCCCTAATCAATATTCATGGAACTTTTGATCTCTAAACACCCTGGCCTATATCCATGGAACTTACATATTAACCCTTTACTTTTAAGAAATATCATGTTTGATCATCTCATCATTGATAATCACTTCTAGTGTAACATTTGCTCCTTACATTGAACTTGTTATATATCCACTCTTCCTCTTATCTTAACTTGAGAATCCTTACTTCTAGGTAAGGCATCATTTATTCCCATTAGGGATTTCAAATAAGACTTTCATTCTATGTTACCTAGCTTTTCCTAATACAGATCCTTTATTTTTAAAATTTCCTTAAAGATCTAGAGCAAGAAAAGATGAGGTCTCCCTACTTATACTTGCTTCCTATTCCATTCTCCTTGCTCTTCCCCAAAGATCTAAAACAAGAAAAGGTGACACTTAATCCTGGCTCTTTTGATTACCATGTGATCATTTTTAGTTTAATAACACTATATGCATTATAAAATAATAAAAATTATTTTTAATTGGTTATATGATGTAAACATGAATTTAGATATATTACATTATGATGACATTACATTTCAATAAACCTTATTATCATGGTATTAAAATAAGTATTTTAATAATCATTGCCTAATCATGATAGTGTCTCTCACCATATTAGGGCCTAAACTAGAGTCATAATTATATGATTATATCTTGTTTACCATTGCTCTACACAACCTTGGACAAAAAGCTTAATGCTTGACCAAAGGGTTGCACAAGTATATTACTTATTGTATGCTACTCCATTGGATAGAATAATAATGCTAACATTAGAGTACAACTCATAGTAAAATATCATGGTGGGTTTGGATTATACTTGACCCTAGTTCAAGCTTTATAATAAAAAATAATTGGAAGAAATTATAAGGTGGAGTATGGATACTCAAAATTCATAAAATTAGAGCGTGGGTGAGTGTGTGAGGGAGTGGGTGTGTGTTAAATTCCCTATTGATAAGCATAGCTCTTGGCTTTATGAGAGGTCATGGTTTAGAGGAGACTGCTCACTGTGCGTTGGTCGTAGGGGTTTCTCACACTAACCAAAAAAAAAAAAATCATAAAATTATTTTTAATTAATTTAATAAGTTAAGATAGTTACAAAAACAACTCAAAGTTTATTGATAAGTAAACTACATTAAATGCATGACTTAAGGTTGCTTAATTATTTAAACATTTCAATTTAATGTAATTTATTTTGTTACTTTAAATATTTAAAATGAATGTGTTGTAATAAATGTAAGCTTACTCCAATGGTAAGGGGTTTGGCCTCTCTTTGAAAGGTCCAAGGTTCAAACCCCACTCAATATGAGGGGATTGGAACCCCTCATAAAAACCTGTGTAAACTCATTAAGAAATAGTTGCAAGCCTACTCTAGTGGTAAGGGCTTTGGCCTCTCTTTAAGAGGTCCAAGGATGGAAAATAACATGTGTAAACTCATTGAAAAATAAATGAATGTGTTGTAATTTTCAAATTTTTTAGCAGAGATAAATATATTTTATATGTGACATTTATTCACTCAAGTTTACTATAAAATTATAATAGATATGTTTTTTTTTTTATTTGGTTAGTGTGAGAAATCCCTACGACCAACGCAGGTTGAGCAGTTTCCTCCCAACCATGACCCTTGTAAAGTTGAGAGCTATGCTTATCATTAGGGAATTTAACACACAACCACCACATACCCACCCCCTTGCACACTCGCCTACGCCACGATTTGAACCTTGGACCTACCAAAGAAGAGCCAAAGACCAAACCGTTGCATTGTTCCCCCTGGGACAATATTTAATTGCTTCAAAATTTGTGTCATACTTATAAATACTATTTTAAATAGTTTCACTTTTTTTTTTTATTGGTAAAAATTCATTAAAAGTGGGTTTTGAAAGGGACCCCAAAACCTTTTTACATGGCCAAAGGGCAAGCCTTTTTGAAAGAAACGTTATAATCTTGCCCAAAGTGGGAAATCTGAAAAAATCATGTCCCGGGAAGGAAAATTAAAAAATCTCGCCCAAAGTAGGAGATTTAAAAAATCCCACCCAGGCAGGAAAAATACAATTTAAAAATCCCACGCAAGGGGAAAACCGAAAACTAGAATCCCGCTAAGGAGAAACCAAAAGTCGAAGTCACTTGAAAAGAAAATCCACCCTAGGAGAGGTAGAAGGACTAGAGAAAACCGCTACTCAAACTGGGATGGGCCATCCCGCCCAAGCAGAGCCGGGACTGACACGAACAAACATAAAATACTGGAATCCTGCCCAGGAATACCATAAACCGCTACAAGAAAGTGGGAACAACTAAAAAACAAAACCAGGATCCCACCCAGGGATGGCCCGAGAAGGTAATCTAGGGAGCAGCATCCCGCACAGAGCCTGGAGAATTGATCAACAAGTCTGAGGACCTCCACAGACCATGAGATCCCTTTGCACGTGAGGTTGAACTATAGGAATGTCGAACCCCCAAACCGAAGCCACAACACTCCGTTGCCGAGGACAACAGGAATCCGACAACAAGTAGAAAACCTGCAAAAATCCTGGGAAAGACGAGAGCACATAATTAATAAAAATGTTAGAATACTATTATATCAAATTTTGAATATAGGTCACATGACATAAACTCAAATATTATTTAAATCATTATAATTCTTATTGTAGATTTTAGATTGAGATACATATTCTTGATAAATAAATAGCAAAAACATTTACAATATATAATAAAATATTAGAATATAAATTACAATAAAAAGAATAAATTTGCATCAACATGCCTATAATTTACAAGAAAGAGGAAATATATAGACAAGTTATAGAAAATCATTATACTATTGAAAGTGTAATCTAATTCATGGCCAAATACAACATTGTATGATGTAATCTTAGATAGGCATAAGGGCATTTCATTGTACAATGTATTTAATTTATCGTAATATTTTACTATGTAGGCTCTATGGACCATATTTAACCTTGTTATCGCTGAACCCACCTTATAACTTATAATTAACCTTAAAGCCCTCTTGTTATATTGAATTAGTTAATTTCATTTATGTAATTGGGGTTTCTAGTATTGGTATTAATTCCCCCACCCTTCTATCATTTAGATTATGAGAGTGTTGTGATTCTTATTTACGAATAATATAGTAATTATATATGGTACCTATGGACACCCCCCAATCTCTGTGTCTTTTTTTCTTTCTTTTATCCTTTTATGTTTTCTATATAATATTTGAGTGGATGAATTGCTTCCATTTGTTTCTAGAAAATATTATGAATTCTAACATGGTATTAGAGCAGTATGAAGCAACATTACTTGGTCACATAGAAAACTTATTTGGAGCTTCTAATCCTTCTTTTGAATCCTTGGATGAATTTTTCTTAAGATTCATAAGATTTTTCGACATGAGTAGGAAATAAATTCCTTCTTCTTCATTCATCATTGAGGTATTTCTAATATCTCATACAAAAAGTGCATTTTTGTTTTTTGAAATTTCTCCAAGGTCTTCGCAATATTTCTATGACAAGGAGGTAGGTGTAAATTCATTGTTTAAATTTGAATATGTATTTAGTGTCATATTTTTGGCACACATCAATTGTTGTGCATGCACTTTGAATGCAACTACTACTGGCATAAAATATGATGTGAACAATATCCCTTATCTAGGGCTATCATTTTTTGAATGACATCATAATGACTACATAGTGGCTGGTAGAAGGAGAGATAAGGTATAGGGGATAGGAGGTTGCATGGTCAATTATAGATCTCATATTTTTTGAGATACGACACTCTCCAGTCCAAGCCAAGGACTTTGGATACATGACTTGATATAGTAGTGTGGTTGATTGAACAACTGATTAAAAACATAGGCTTATGTGGTGCATGGTTCAAGGTTTGAACTTCACTTTTCTATAGTAAATTTATTCATGCTGGAAAAATACATTTTCTACAGAGATGTTCTTGAAGTAGTTTGAAGGTGACGCATAGCCAAATTGGTCATTTTATCTTAGCTCAAGTGTTTGTGCATCCATAGATCCAAGGTTGATTTTCCAAGGGTGCTTTTTTGTAATGCTTTGCTCTCTTAGCATTGGAAGTGGAAGTTTATATAGTATGTTTAGCAACTTCGTGCACAGAGGCATGTTGGGCACCTTGGTTAGCCCAAAGCACCAAACTCTCGCGAGTCTTAGGATTTAGTCCTGCTTTTGGAAAAACCATAAAAAAATGAATGTAATGGAGATTTGGTTGATGTGGTGGTCAATGTGGCGATTTCATGTGCTACATAAGCAAAAATTTTCATATTTATACCAACTCAAACAATTAAAAACAAACATATGCCAAAGTTGCATAGGTCCAAAGGTGCTAAAGTGATAAATCATAAGTGGAAGACACCAGTAAATCATGGATCGCCAAGTGGTAATAGGTAATTGAATTTTGATTCTCTAAGTTTTGGAGTTTTAATTTTTTCTTTTTGGGGGTCCATTAGGAAATTGTTTTCCAAATGCCATATCTTGCATATTGAAGTGTTTTGAGCCCAAACTTTTTATTATATGCTTTTTCAATATCTATGCACTGGTGGCATCAATTCAGGGATCTACTACAATGTTAGGGTTTAGATTGTGTAAGATGGATCACCAAGCTCTAGTTACTCACCTTAATGGGTAAAACTATAGTATCTGGTCAAATCAAATGATTGGCTTTTTACACTATAAGAACCTATGGTGCATTTTCAAGAAGATAAAATAGCATCTCTTGATAAAGAAACTCATCACAAAAGAGAAGAATAAGCTCTTGGTCTATTTTCCTTGTTGATTGAACTAGAGTTGCTTTTCCACATCAAAGAGGAGAGTGAACCTATTAAGGTATGGCTAAAATTGCATGAGTTATTTAGAAAAGTTAATACTATTGAATTAAGTCACTTGGAATTAGAGATTTCTATTAGCTTTTAAAAATGTATGATATGGGAGAAAGCAATCACAAGATGTAAAATACACAAAAAAATAAGATAATGGAATTATGCAATAATGTTGAAATATGCTATTAATGGAAAGATACAAAAATAGTACAATGCATAGTAATGGAGGAAATGAACACTCTAGAACTCTAAGTGAAACTACATTGTACCTACTCACTACTCTATATTAATCTCACATATGCTCCATACTTTTTATTCAATATGAGATCTTTATATAAGAAGATAAGTTACTTGGCCCTTACCCTTCATAACTACCTTTCCTATGACTCATTTACAAGTGGAAACCTTGTACATTTACATCATTGCACATTGACACTTGTACATTTATTACTTCTTCCTCAAGTAACCTAAGATAAACTCCTAGTCTAACAATATACCCAAGGTGGTACATTGACATGTACCTAAATAATGTAATATACTATAACACCCCCCTATATTACTTTATTTGGGTATTGAAGACAATATGGATCTTCTTCTTGTACTAGAGTTTGAGTTCTCCTTCTTTTTTGTATGTGTCTTGCTCAAGCAAGTAGTTAGCATCTTCATAAAATGCAATCCTTGTTGAAAGAGCTTTGACTTCATGATTGTTTGTAGAATCTTCCAGTTCTTCAATTTCTTCAATCCTTTGAGCTAGATGTCCTTTTTTATTTCCTTCATGATATTCCAATTGTGGATAATTGTTTTGACACTGAAACTATTGATGACATGGATTATTTTGATATTACCTTGGTTGGAATGCCCTATTTGGTTGGCTTCCATAGTTCATATGATTTTCTTTATTTTGATTTCTCGAATTGAATCTACAGTAATTAGTGCTATGACCTTTTCTCTTGCATACCTGATAATATTTGTTATTCCCTTGTCTTCATCCTTTTGAATATGAGGCTATGTTTCCCTGTGGAGTATCTTTTGAAACCAATGCAGTGTTAGTCATTCCATATTTTATCATGCTTTCTACCTCATATTCTTGAAGAATATTTATTAGCTCATCAAATGATGTATCTTTACTTAGAACTTGTAAAGATGTAACTATATGTTTGTAGTTATCTAGAAGTGCTCGCGTGGTTACTTGAACAAGGAATTTATCTTCAACCTTTCTCCTAAGGTTAATATTTTTCCCTTAATGTATGCTACCTTCCTTAGGAATAGTACTATGTTTTCTCCACTATTCATTTTCAGGGAATGTAATTGAGTTTGAAGATTAGTGGCTTTATTTTTCCCTTCAAATATTTTCTCTAAGATTTTTCAAGCTTCTATAGATGTTCCTGTTGAACTAATGTCTTGTATTTCATCTGTGATGGAAAAAATTATTATCATTAATGTCTTAGCATCACTTTATTCGAACTTTTGAATCTCTATATCACCTGAAGTTGGTTTAGTTTTTTTTCCTTGAAAATTTTTCAAAGTTTTTCAAATATCAAAATAGTCCTCACTTTGTTTTTCCATGAGAAGTAATTTGGACCCTTAAGTAGTTGAGATTCTACAAGGATGAATTTCTTTATAGTCATGATGGTCCTTGTTGGCTACCTTATAACTCTCTAGTTATATGCAATAGATTTGATAAAGTGCTTAGTAAGTAATAGTTCACCTTTTGGTTGATTTTGTAATGTTTTGTAAATAACAATAATCAACTCCTATTTCTTCTTATATCTCTAAATGAACTATGCACTTATTAATTTGAATTTCAATATGGTTGGATTTCTTTTATCCTTTTAATGTGACTATGAGACAAATGTAGCCAATTAATTCCAAATCTTAATGATGCTTAATGAACTTCCTTCTTCTACTTTCAATAATTCAATTTTCTAAATTCCAATAATGTAAGATTTGATGTATCCCTTATACCTCCCTAATTTGGAATATTAGAAAATAATAGTAATATTTGCAAATCAATTTATCTAGGTTGAAAACCTTATACCTCCTACTTAGTTATTTGTAAATATCTTAGTGTTTGTATATCAAGCAATTTTATGATATCTTCTATATTTACCAAAATTGCTTTCTTTAGTTTCTAAGGTTGATATATCAATGTAATAATAATTATCTTTCAACCTTATAGTATGCACCTTATAACTCCTGAATTAAGGAAAGCAAAAACTTAATCGATATAGAACTTTTACCTCCCTTTGAAGTATGGTGAATGGGCTTCTGAATTTGGATGTTGATGAGCAATCAATGCTCTTGTCTAATCAATGATGTTGGTCTTAGAATAACGGTGGTCTTTCCTTTGAAATATGAGTATTCAATACTGTATTTTATGGCTAGTTTTCACTTCCTCGAATGACACTGGTCTGAGCATTCAATGCTTTATTTTGTGGTTGGTCTTCACTTCCTAAAACGGTGCTGGTGTAAGCATTTAATGCTCTATTTTCTCCACCTTACAAATAGTACTGGTGAATGACAATATTCCTGTGGTTTTTTTGACTATGGCACTTCTATTTCCTTTTACTTCGCTACATGCTTCACTGGGTTTTGTGCTATTACTTTCTTCATCATCTCCTATAGGTTTGAAGTGTTTAAGTAGCTTCAATGTTCCTTTGAGTTGAACCTACGTGGTGCTATATATCAGCTGGTGTTTGTAAGTTTATTTTAACGCTCCTACCTTCCTTGACTGTCGAGCAATAATGAAGATTCTCTTAACCTCCAAATGATGATTTATAACACTTGAAGAATGGACATTACTATTTTTTGGGCTCATTCTTTCAATGCTCAAAGATGAGCATTACTCCTCCTTTTGAATAATTTCGGTTGTGTTGGGCTCCAAGATGAGCGTTATTCTATTCAATGCTTCTCATTTGATGTGCTAAGTGGCACTTGCATGAGATATCCTCAACATTCTTTATACCTTATGTTATATTCTCCAGCTAATGCAAGTTGTTAAATCTTTTCTTCAATGCTTTTCTTGGGCGTTCGATGATGCTATTCTCCTTACTAAAAGTTAGCTCCAGTTCAATGGCTGTATAGCGCTTTGATGATGGCTATATGTCGATATTCTAACTAGAAATTATTTCACAATACACCTTGGTAATCTACCCTTTCGTTTATGTTAAACCTTTCTTCTCAGTTGTAATGAGTTGTCCTTAATGCAACGTTGGAATGCAGTAGATGATAGGTTATTAGTGTAGACCTTGATATGATATCCCTCTTACGTGGATAATGAGATCCTAATGTTGGATTTTGATGCTATATATGTATGCTACTATGGACACTTGATGAAAGGTTGAAGACGTTGTCATTATACACATCAATACGAGCCCTTTTTTGGCTCTCTGCCTTGCTCAGATAGTGTTGCTTTTCTTGACCACTTTGTAACAAGTCTTGCAGACTGTTGGAGTGTCCTTAAGATGCTTAGTCCTTCTAATGGTGCAAGAAACTAATGTAAATATTTTTACAATAGAATATTTAAATTTACACCTATTTTTGAGATATTCCAATCTCCTTGCAAGCTTTCTTTTTGCTTTTGATGAGGTGAATTTATTCTCCACTCCTTGGAGGAATATTAACTTGTAAGGTGGCTTCCCTAGGCCACAATAGATTGCAGGTTTTGTGCACCAAATAGTGTCTCTAGATACTTTGATATAGGCATATTTTATGCTCTTTGGTTTACACCCAATGCACATAATAATATTTAAGACTAATAAGTTAGATAATATAGAATAGTGCAATAGTAGTTTCACCTTATTGCTCCTTCAAAGTAACTTGGAATATGCACTAATGATAACTCTTAAAGAACTCTTAAATGTACTAGAATTTTTACAACTTAATGTAGTCTTATTTTTTGTAACTAGATAATAGGAATATGATATTTTTCTTTCTTTCAAAATATATCCAACTCCTATTTTAATGTGCAAGTAATAACCCTTTACATAAACTATCTTCTGCACTTCCCTTGAGGACTGTAAAATACAATTTTCCCTTGCAAATTTTGAATTCTAATAAGGTGCTTAATGAAGCTAAGTAAAGAACTGAATATAAGTGTTCAAGTAATGAACCCTTTGAACCTAAGTTGCTTACCTTTAATAACATTTGAATATGGTGGATTTCTTGGTGATTTGATTCACCAAATTCCTTTAGTCTGGTGAATTTGTAGCTCTTCTTGGATATCTGGAACAACTCTTTAACTCACCTAATCGCAACTTTTGAACCCTCTAACTTGCTTCCCTGAAACTATAGTACGTGGCTTCAACTTCTTTAGGATGCACCCTAGAAATTTGAAGTTTTGTAGTTGCGATTCTCCTCCAAGAATCCTTAAATATTCTATTGTAGTTTTAGCAAACCTCTATCTTTAAGATGTCTTCTTAGCTATGAAAGGTAATCTTAAAATCTTTTTAATTTGGTAGTCTTCTTCTTTTTGTGTTCTCCTTCAACCTCCTTGTTGAATTTTGACTTCAAATAGGGCCTTCTTCTCAAGAATCTGAAAGTCTTGAGGTCTTCACTAGTCTCCTTTGAGATTTGGTAAACTGCTTTCCAAATCCTTCTCCTTTGGGCTTGTTGTTAGATGGTGATAATTATCCCAATTTCTTCACTATCAGGAGCTTCTCCTTGGTAGCGGTTTTCTCCCATGAGGTATTATAGGAACTCCTTTAAAGGCTTCTCTAAATTCTACAATAAGGCTCTCCAAGCCTTCTCCTTATTTCTCCTTGACACCTCTCCAAGATCTTCAATCTCACAACTTCTCTAGTCTTCTCAATAAGACCTTTCCTTCAACCTTCTAATTATGGAAGTGTTGGTAATGAGATCTCATTGATCTCTAAAATCCACTACTTTTAAAATTTGGAATAGGACCTTGCTAGTCCTTCTTCATTTCTACAATCTGCAAGCTTCAATGGAAATCACCAACCTCCAATATTCTAGAACTCGAAGTTCTTTAATGGGATCTTTTATGGGTCTCTTCATCTTCTTTAGGTTTATTTATTCTATCTGCTATTTGTATTCTTTGATGGAGATCATCAATATCTTATCTTCTTATGGAATCTTCTTTGGAGTCTCTTTAATCAGTAATAAGTCTACTATGGCTTTTTCTTCTTCTGCAATGTGCAAGTCTGCAACAAGACTTCCCCCAGGTTCTTGAAATATCCTCTTCTTTTGATTGTTATTCATGGTACTGGATTGATTTTGAAGATGATATTCTTCCTAGCTCTTTGTAGAAAGCTTCCCAAATTTTTTTGAATCTCCTTTTTCCTGCAACAAAGTACTAGGATTGTAATGGAAGAAATTCTAAGTGACGAATCTTCACTAGTTGATTTTTAAATCTAGTGGAATGAATGCTAAGTCCTAGTCTTCACGAGTTTTTTTGCAACTCTACGAAAAGATTCTAGCCACATGCAATCTCAAATTTTTTGGAGATTTACTTCTCTCCTCTCAATACCTCTTATGGATCTCCCTATTCTTATCTGATCTACCATAGCTCTGATACCACTGTTAGCTTTTGATAATGTATAATATGGGAGAAAGCAATCACAAGATGTAAAATATGCAAAAAAATAAGATAATTGATTTTTGCAATAATGCTGAAATATGTTATTAATGGAAAGATATAAAAATACTACAATGCATAGTAATGGAGGAAATGAACACTCCAAAACTCTAATGGAAACTACATTGTACCTACTCACTACTCTATAGTAATCTCACATATACTTCATAATTTCTATTCACTATGAGGTATTTATATAAGAAGATAAGTTACTTGGTCCTTACTCTTCCTAACTACCTTTCTTATGACTCGTGTACAAGTGGACACCTTATACATTTACATCAATGCACATTGAAACTTGTGTATTTATTACTTCTTTCTCAAGTAACCTAAGATAAAATCCTAATATCACAATGTACCCAAGGTGGTATATTGATTGTACCTAAATAATGTAATATACTCTAACAATTTCTTCCCTCAAATTGGTTAAGTTTGATAACATTGAGGACTATATTGTAAGATTTAAGGCATTGAGAGCAAACATGTCATCCTGGGAAAGCAAAAAGAAAGATGATGCAAAATGTGTGAAGACTATCCTTGTTAATAGCTACCCTTATTTTTAGATGTTTAACCTCATGGTTCATATGATTCGTATGTTTTTGAAATCTCAAAAAACTCTCTTGATCAATTTTTTCTCTCTTAGTTAATTTTTAGGAGGCAATAAGAAATTATGGTTACACTTCATAAATATAGAATCATGAAAAGGAATTCAAATCTAAAGAGGCTAAAGACCTAGGGGCCCAAGGGCCAGCATAATTCTTTAAATAATTAAAATACAATTCGTGAATACTACGAGGGAAGGACGTCTAATGAAGAATTGTTTACTGGAATTATAAAGGATTGAAGCTAAGTTCTTCAATATGGGTGGACATATTCCAAATTATTAGGGAGATTATAAAGAATGTACCTCAACTATAGAGGTTTAGTAGAGCATCCATTATGGGGGATAGATATTATTGTCACTAATGTCTTCTCTCTTTGGCTCCTTAGTTCAAATATGAGGTGGTATGTTGAAAGCGTAATCTGATTCATGGCCAAGGCTGGAATTGTATGATATAATATTGGATATACCTAAGGGTATTTCATTGTACAATATATTTATTTTATTGTAATATTTTATTTTGTAAGCCCTATGGGCTATGGTTAACCTTGTTATGAACCCACCTTATAACTTGTAATTAAATTTAAATCCCTCTTGTTATGTTAGCTTAGGTTAAGTTATTTTATATAATTAGGGTTTTTGATAGTGTTATAAACACCCCAACCACTCCAT
Organism: Wollemia nobilis; assembly: GCA_028583015.1. Classification (NCBI taxonomy): domain Eukaryota; kingdom Viridiplantae; phylum Streptophyta; class Pinopsida; order Araucariales; family Araucariaceae; genus Wollemia; species Wollemia nobilis. Next base: position 2,353,289 of record JAQPPZ010016980.1, on the reverse strand, counting down.
CATTTAAATTATTAGAGTGTTGTGATTTTTATCTATGGATAATATAGTGATTATTTATGGTGCCTATGGGCATCCCCAATCTCTATGTATATTTTCCTTTCTTTTATCCTTTTACACTTTTTATATAATATTTGAGTGGATGAAGTGCTTCTATTTTTTTTGGAAAACATTATGAATTTCAACACATTCAAATGAGATCATTAAAATAGACAAAGGAGTAAAAACCAACATGTAAATCCAAATAGTCCCAACAAGGACAACACAATGGCAAAAGTCATTGGGCTCTCTTAATGGAGATCCAAGTTCAATTCATGAGAACGGTGGCCTCTGATATTCCCCTGCTTTTCAATCTCTTAAAAAAACATGCAAATTCAAACAAAAAGAATATATAAATAGAAAATGGAAAGTTATAATTCAAATCCTAAGAGTAAGAGAAACATATAAATAAAAGGACACAAAGATATTATTCATTGAGATCAAGAAGAAATAACAAATATCCTAACACTATTCATGATCCTTATATGCAAACAAAGCAATTAGACATATATGACTCAAGGATGCATGATATTAATATGGAAAATATGTTTCGTAGTCACTAGATTGAAGATCACTATATATCACCATCATATGCAAGCATTAGATTATTAGTTATGAGCATGATAGTGTTATTTACAATAAATTATAAACAATGTTAGACCTTTGAATTGGTTAGAGTATGATCACTTTGAGTGAATAAGCTGAAAATATTGATGATAAAGTATTTATTAATGAATAAATTCCAAAGAAATGAAATTCCTTATGATAATGCTTGAAGAGACAAGTATCCATGTGGTTAGTTGAGACAAAAAAAATGATTAGAAATTTTGCACTTGTTTGTAAATTGAGGAGATCCAATTTTTGACTATAAGAAAGGAATCTACTAAAATTTGCATTGATTATCATTGTTTGAAGATGTGTTATATTATTAAAATATTTACATTATTATCAAAATAAATTAATCACATAAAGGTGTTATTTTTTTTAGATATAAACATGAAATAAATGGTCATCATCTTTTTATTTAGAATATAATAAGTATTGAAGGACAATATTTTATTTCAAGAGTGCTTACTTTGGTTGAAGAAATGCTCATAACATATGTAATTCCAATATAGAAGTGTCCCATTCTTGATGAGGAATGTATAAGTATAAAGGACATACATTTTTTTGAATTGGTTATATGGGATTGAAATGGGCCCCACCTGTATTACATCATCACCACATAGTGGTATCATAACAAAGCTTGACTATCATCCATGTATTCCTTGGGAATATTAGAACTTTGATCTCTTCCTTAAATGTTAGGAATCTAACCGGTTGAGCTAATATCACTTGATCATAAAGGACATACAATTATCTTCTTATAAGATACAAATAATTTTCTTACATTCTTGTCATGTTGTTTTCAAGACGTAAATATTATGATCCTCTAAGATCATAAATATAAATCAAGATCATATGATTATTATGTCAAGAGGTCATGTATAATGAATGTATTATAATACAAGAAGATACATAATAATTACTATTCTATATTGAGATAAATATTGAGTTAATTAGGACAATTTCATAGGAAGAAACACATGTATTTTTTAGCCTGCAATATATACAATATAACATTGACCATGTAAAATATATTTAACATGATATTAATGGCAATAAATATAATTTAAACACTAATTCACAACATCAACAATGATCTTTTAGATTATGAAATATACAACATAAATTTGAATAAATTAAAAAATTGTAAACAATAAAAATACAATAATTTATATAATTTACTACCCTCATACTAGTCTTTCATCACTTAATGAATACGATATATAAGGTGTATTTGACATGGATTTCCAATGTTGTTTTCTATTAGTGATGGAGAATAACTAGAACCATGATTTAAATTCATAAAGTTTCACTAGGCTCAGTGAGATGAGATCCCATGATAATAGGTTCAAAAGTCTTCTAAGATTTTGATATTTTTTCATTGAATACTATAAAGCAAAATTATAGCCAAGAAACTATAATATTTTTTTTAAAGAAGATAGAGGACAATGTTCCTATAACTTTTTTTTATTTAGGACAATAGCTGCAAGAGTTGTATGATGATAAGCTTGTGGGTCAATGTGATTACCCACATCCATGAGTCCACATAAATTGAGTCGGTTTGTAATTTTGCTCAAGTTTTGGGTCAAATTTTGCAAAGGCAAAAGGCTTAGGAGCTTTATCGAAAATGTCACTTATACATGAGAAAGTTATTGGAGTACGCAACCTTTAAGGATTTGGACATAGTAGGGTAATGATAACCATGCCTAAAAGTAGTACAGTATCCAGGTACATATAACATCTTATCAGGCCTAAAATTTGGCTAAGGTAAGAAAGTCTAACATCTTGTCGCAACACCCAACCCTAAATTTGGCTAAGGAAAGAAGACTAAATAAATAGAGAAGCTAGAATTTTAAAATATTGACATATCTTAAGGAGCAAAAAAGTCTAGAACAACCAAAATCTAGACTCAATATTCAACTAAGTCAGAGGACCAAGCTAAAAAAAAGTTGAACTTTCCTAAAGACTAGAGTAATCAAAGGAGAGAGAAGTCTGGTATCTGATGTTTCAACATATTTTTGGGCTCCAAATTTTGGTAAGGCATGAGAGCCCAACATGGAAGAGGGCCAAAATTTAGAAACACTAACATTAGCTTAAGGAAAAGAAAAGTCCAACGTCTAACATCTCACGAGATTCAAAAATTTGGCTAAGTCAATATGGATGGAAAAGAGGTCAAAATTTTGAGAAACTGACATCATCACAAGGGCAAGGAAAGTATGGAATCATGATACATTACCAAACCTAAATTTTGTCTAAAGCATAGATCCCTATAGAAAAGAGGGTTGAGGGAACCCATTAACTCCTTCAAGCTTTGGAATTGAGAAGAAGACCCCTAAACACGTCCTTGTCAACCAAATACACACATGTTAACCAACCACCCATATCAAAAGTGTTAGGACAAGCATGTGCCTTGGAAAACTACTAATATCAAGAAGCATAGTGGTTAAAAACTAAAATCACCAATTTATTTTTAAATCCTTTAAGGACACATGGATGATAAACTCTAGAAGGGAATCAAGACCATCCACATATCACAAATCCTAGGCAATTAGACTAGGCAGAGTAGGAGAGTGATAACCATGCTCTTCAAGCATGTAGTTCATCCACTTTAGGACTGAAGGAAGCTTTAACTGTAATTATCAAGCTAACATAAAGCATTATAAAATATTATAAATAGCTAAGAACTCCTTAGAAAAATGGTCAACTCTTTAGTGTCTGCTTGTATATACACTGTCTAATGACTGTTGCCTATAAGTATAATTATAGTGTTGTTTAGCCTCTACTAATGGAGTTTTTATAGAAATTATGAATGTGAGTTATGCTTTTAATGCATTTCTATTAATTCTTGATGAATAGTCAATTCTATTAAGTAAATTCTACTTATTTGAATAGTTGTTTGGATTGCTTTCATTAAGTACTTGAAATACTTAAAAGGATTTGAATGAAGTTATACTATGTAATGCCATATTTTCTATCTAGTCTATTAGGCTTGGTTTTAGGTTGAATATGTAACTCTTATGTAGTGTATCTCATTTTTGTTAGCTAAACATTGACCATATTCGGACTAAATTTCTAACCCTACACTCTTTCTTCACCCTTGCATATCCCATTTTAGTCTTAAACCTCATTTCATTTAGTTAGTTTTACAAAGAGCCAACCTTCTCTAGAGGTTGACTTAGAAGATTTTATGAGTCTTCCAATCTTGGCCTAGACAGAGGGCACATTTCATCCACTTAGGTGAATTTTAGATGAAGATATTCTGGCATGCCTAGTGGGACCAAAATATCACCTCCATGAGTATAATCTAGATCTATTATCATGATTGAGTAGAATCTTAGTGAAGTTCTACTCTATAATATTAAGAATACATATTTACTTGGCAACTCCACTAATTGAAGAACCAAAAAAATTGGTGACTCCACTGGTGGAAGAGCTTCATAATTGCATAGTAAGGAGATTGGAAGCCAAGGAAGATCACTAAATATCATGATGATCAATGGCTCCATAGGCATTGTAATATATCACCCTTGAAGTCATGACCAAAAAAATCTACCCGACTTGGAATAGTGTCGGGCCCCTTACTCTTCCAAATCTCCATAAAATCCCTTAGGTTGTATTGAAGGCTTTACCTGCTTATGATGGTAGTGGGAAAATGATTTATAAATATTTCAAGAAGCCACAACATGCTTCCACTTACAATATTGCATTTAAAAATATGATGGTGAGACTTTTTATACTATCCTTTCAAGGCAAAATGATGTTATGGTATTGATATTTAGAAGTAAATAACATTAGTAATTGGGTGGATTTGGTTGAACCCCTCCTATTATATTTTGATGATATAGGATATCCCTTATCACTACTCACTCAATTATCCTTTATTCAGAGGTATCCTCAAGAGGGCATCATTGATTTTAATAGTCATTTTAGAACCTGGAGAAGGGTCCCTCAAGAGATAAAGCCATCACATACCCAAAACTACATTTATTATCTCCATGCCTTCACCCTCAACTTAAGTTTTCAGATTCAGTATCTTCATGAAAAGAGGTTCTTGCAAATTTTCCAAGCAAGCATCAAGGCAAAAAATATACTCATTTCAATAGAAAATCTTCCTCCCATAATTGCCATTCTAGATATCCCTAAGATATATCAAGCAAACTCACAAGTTTCATTTTCTTCCATGCCTTTTCTTCCATCGAATATAATTTCTAGACCACACCCATCATATCTCTCTCCAAAAAGAATTGTACCCCCATGCCTACCCCAAAATTCCAAAGATACAAAAATTAAGAGTTGTGATTCAATACTTAATAGATAAACTTGATATTGTGAAGCAACAAAATCTTAAAATAGGATTTGACAATTGCCTTCAAGGGTAATTTTTTATTTCAAAATACCAAATGGTGTAAATTAGAAAGGTTGATGGAAAATATTTTTTCATTGCTAGAAATCAAGAATATGGAGTTTTCACTACTTTGATGAAGCATAAGTATTCGATATTTGAAATTCATTACAATGGTAATGCTTATCAAGGCTATCAACCTCTTGGTTTCCCAACTATAACTCAAAAATTAGGTGATTTTTTAGCCCTCATAATGGAACCAAAAAATATTTTGTAGCCAAATATCTAGTTAGCCTGACAAAAAGATTTAAGCATGTTTCTTCCCTATTCTATGATCATAAGACCAAAAATATGGAGATCATAGAGTAGGACATGGAAGAAAATAAGGGATGAACCAAAAAATAAGATTCAGAAGTAGAACCATGGCCAAAAGAAGGGCATAAACAGGAACAAAGGCTAAATTATTTACAAAACAAGCTAGCCTAGAAGCACTACAAATACATCAACAGGAAAAGAGGCTAGAATTATCTATAAAATAAGCCAGCCTAGAAGCACTATACATCAACAAAGAAGGTAGGCTTACCAAAAGTTATAATACACGACCACAAAAATAAATCAGAGAGAAGAGACAATTTAATAGTATCAAACATTATTTTAGCAATTAGTCTAGGTGGAAGTTAAGCTTCCAAATGAGACCGAGGATAACATTGTGAAATATTTAAAATAAACTTTGGTAGTTTCTAGATAGGTGAGCTTTGTTGAAGCAACTCTAAAGGGCTCAAAAACTAGCAAAATTACTCTTTCGAAATTTAAGCCAACATAAAGGTAAACATATCTTGACATGGGTAAGGCCAAATCTCTACCCATTTATTTGTCACTATGCTTGTAAGGTTGGGTATTACATAATTGTATGGTAGATTTGAAAGCTCTTGTCATGATCATGCCTCAAGAAGTCTATGATTCCATGAGTTTAAAGTATGTTAATTTTGATTCTAGTATATTGCACTTCAATGGAATATCAATTTGGATAATGGGGGCTACAAAAAATATCCCCATATTACTACACAAAATACTAGACCTTGTAACAGTTCAATATGTGTTGGTTGTTGACTTACCACTATGTTTAGGATATGCTTGTCAAATTAATTTTTGGAACTCTTGGGGGGATACTTGGCATCAAATAATACGTATATGACTATCTTCTATATCTAAAATATGGTTTAAATCTATAGCAAAAATCTAAAGCCTTATCACATTGAAAGATATGGAGAGCAGGGGTAGATACAACGGAAAATGGTATGGAATATTCTCAAGTGGAAATAGAATATTGGCCAAAAGACAAGGCAAAATTGATGTGGAAAGAGCCTTCCATGGTAATTCCCAAAGTGGTGATTTTGTCAAACATGGAAAATCAAAAAATTCTAGATACCATTGACAAGCAATTTCATAGATGGGAAGGCCATATTTTCCAACAAATCTAGCCAAAAAAATAGGGAAAACTAGAAAAAAAACTATGAAAAACTAAAGGATGTTTTGCAATTCATGCTAAGGTGGTAATATTAGTGCACATTGGGACATTTTAATTGATAGATGTTGATTTGGCATATAGATTAAAACATATGGGAAAGGTGGTCAACAAATCACATGCTTAAGAAAATCCATCTATATCAAGTTTTGATGTCATACATTTGATATACTTTGAGACTCATTCCTACTTAAAACCACCCGATGAAAGCTCTTTGTCAAAATAAGTTGCATGTTCCAAGAGATAATCAGAGAGAAAAGTGTATGTTTGATACTATATGGTCGGGTTACTACTGATTCCAATGAAGAAGTAAGGTTTAGCACCATTGGCATGAAGAGGTACATTGTAATTTTATGTATATAACTAGAATGTAAATAAAGCTGATTATAGGCAAGTACAACAAAAAATAGGGTAGTTGGCCTAATAGGTAGCTAAAAGTAAAAGCAAAGTCTCAAAAAGCATACTAGGTAGATAACATGTACATATTGTGAGAATTAACATGATTGATTATGTGAAATGCTAATTTGGTTGCATCAATAATGCTCTTCCTTCAAGTTGGTGAGATCAAAACTAAAGAAAAAGAGGATAGGCCTAACGGTGGATCGGTAACTTCCCTAGACAGAAAATTCTATATAAGGAAGCTTTTCCCTTGTTCATTTCAATACTTCTGAGGATCAGTCCATTCTAAAGTGCAGTATTTCTTGGAGATTTCTAGTGCTATGAAAATAACAAATATGTGTACAAGGAATGACGGATGAAAATTGTAGATGCGTCTAGAAATTCCTGCTCTACGGGGAACTATTAATCTGTTGAAGGTAAAGAATTATTAATTCTAACATTCTTGGTACTAGATAAGGCTAACATTGTGATTTATAGGAGACCCATAACCATATTAGTGTTGGCTAAAGCCATCCTAGTATTAGCTTAAATCATCATGATGGTGGCTAAAGGTGCTCCTCCATTGATAATGCCTACATCCAAGTTGCAATTGTTGTTAAGTTTCTCAACACTTGATGGGGGCTAGCAGAGAAAACCATATTATTTTGAATATTAGATTTTTCTCTCTTGAGAACACTAAAATTATGCTAAAAGAGTGAGGTCCAAGGGCAAAAGAAAAATAAAAAGAAGAGGGACAATCTGAGAAGTCAATAAGGTTGGCAAGCTAGAAAATCCTAAGCATGGACAAGATAGAGCATGGATAAGAAGAGGTAAGATTCAAAAAAATTCCTTGATCGAAAGAGAGGAGTCTTCACCTTTTACCTTATTGTTGCTTGATGCTTTCTGAGAAGTAAACAACAATAAGATAGAAATATTAGTTAGTTATGTAGGGTTGAAATGAGGTCCACTTATATTACGTCTTGATTGCAAGAGCATGCTATTTCAACAAATTACATTATATATTGCAATAAACTATATTAGCATAAGTTGCCTTATCATGTGTATGTCCATTACAATACAAGGATTTAAAGTTAGGTTGCAATAATATAATTTCATCCCATTTACTATTTCTCCACAATGCCTTGGACTATATGTTAAGGCTGGGAACATGTTGTAGATAACATGAAGGGTGTGTTGGATCCATATCATGGTTATGTTTAACCTAGGTCAATGGTCACTTAAACTTAGGTCCATGTATTTCCATAAATGTAACCCCTACCTCTAGGTGCTATTGTGACTATGAGAAATACCCTCTAATGGGATTGGAACCTTTATTTAAAAACTGATCAAATAGTGTCTTTGATTGAAGATTATAAAGATATTAGAAGTTGAGTTCAAAGTCACCCTAACTACAATTTGACCTCTCTTTTACAAATGAAAAGATCCATTATAAGAATAGAACTTGCATGACGAGTCTCAATTATTTGATGGTGACAAGGGTAGAAAATATAAATGAATATGTAATGATGGTAGAAAATGTTTATAATCCATATATAATTGTATCATGGGTAGGAAACACAAATTGTGAATTATGTAATTATAAAATACATAGAAAAGTATGTTGTTAAGCCAAAAAGAATCTTATAAAGCTACTATCATATTTTAAAAAGTATTTTTCACAATGGTGGTTCATAAATTATACCATTACATGCATATCAAAGGTTCCTTGCTAAGATAGTTATCAAGCATAAAATAGGATCAAATGAAGTATATTATATTTTTCTAAAACAAATTTTTGTAGAGCGCAACTAATAATTTATGACCTTGAATGTTGATTGTAAGGTACTTTGAGAAATATAAATTAATCCTTAAAATGATGTCATTAACATTGAATTTATGCATGTTTTTGTGATCATCATTTTATGTTGAACATTTTCCCATAAGTGAAGTTGTAAGCTTTTAGTCATTTTCCGTTTTAATGAAAAATAGACAAAAAATGAGGAAAATTCCATCCATTATTCAAGTTTGGCCTATTTTTTAATTTATATCCATGAAAAAATATTAGTAATGTAACCCAAAAGGGATAGGTTGTTTGTAAGTGGCCGAGTGTTTGCCAGTGGGTTGCCCCAATTCGATTCCTTGGACGATTAGGGGTCCCATTGACTTTGTCTTTACCTAGTGGGCTAGGGTTTATAGAGGTTTCTCTATGTAACAATAAAAAGAAGAGTAATTTTATTGCAATGAATTTATTTTGTATATTCCATTTCATTACATTCCCACATAAATTAGGCTTACTAGAGAGTCTACTATTCAAAATTAAAAGAGGATAAGAAATACATACCATGCATGACATGGTTGAACACCTTACTATGAATGAAACTTCCAATGATGTTTATGACAATTTTGAAGACAATATGAATGAATTGAAGTTAATTTCTATATTAACTTCCCAAAATGGTTTGGGAATATCTATTCTTGAATTGCTTAGCCGAAGAGGGTTTGATTTGGAATATAGATAGATTCAAAATATGTTTCTTATATATTTAGAAGAAATAACTACATGATTTATTGAATCTAATAGATTTATAATATCCATATAATAAATAACCTTCTAAAATATCCATATAATAAACAACATTTCTAAAATAATTTCTCAATAAAGTAACTTACTACATTCAACAAAGTATTATGGCATTTGATCATCCTATGCGTGTTGCACTACTTAATATGATTATTTTAGAAAACTCTTGGATTGGTAAATTATATCTTATAAATTTCATCATGTGTACCTTAAACTTGAGAGCTACTAAAGGTAAATATGCATCTATTCTTCTTGTTTCTATGGTTAAGGTTTTGATAAAAGAAAAACAAAGCATGAAGCCTAAAAATGAGTAAAAATAAAGAAATTTCTCCACTGTTTCAAGGAAGGGATTTGTGTCTGTTTCTTTTTTTTGTAATTATGATGCAGGTGTGTTTTCTCGAGGTATACCCAAAATGTTGTATGGGAAGTTTATTTTTGATAATAGGCTATGTGCCTTACTAGATGTAATGGCTTTGGCGGCATGTAGATTTTACATATATAGGATCCTTAGTAAGGATATGTTCATCAACAACCCTGGGCTGATTTTTGTAAAAGGTTTTGGGTCAACCTGTAAAACCCGGTATTAATGCTATAGTATCTTATCTACCAAAAAATATATCTTTAAAAATTTGGCCCAAGATATAAAATCTTTAAAAATAGGAAGTTAAATCTGTGAAATCCTTATTGAATTGAATTTGTGAACGTGTGGTTCTTAATACTTTTAGTTAAATGTAGGAGAGAGGAAAAATAAAAAATGACACTTTTTATGGTCATTTCTATGTTCTATATTTACTTTACTCGATTGATTCTCAACAAGAAAATCATGAGAAATCATTGATTTTTCGTGTAATATTGTAGAAAATACCCATTTGTTAGCTCCAAAAAATGGAACAATTTAGTTGTTAGACAAAATAGCATAAAAAAAGTTAAGAAATCATGATTTCTTGATGATTTTTTCAACTATGTTATATATATATCAATGAGTGAAGATTGTTACATGGAAAATTTATGTGCATTAAAATATTTTGTTATTGCTACATGGCCTTGATTACATTCAATATGCAAGGAAAGAATTGGTATGCTACTTTTATCTCTATTCAATTTGAAAAATAATGGGATGCATAACAAGCCATGCAAATTCATGAGATAAATGTTATAAGTCACGCTACATATATTTGTATATGTGCAACAAGACTAGCCACTAAGCAACACTTATTTTTTACAATGGGTTGCATGGGATTGAAATAGGCCCTGCTCATATTACACCATGACTATAGAATGGTGTTATAATAGCTTGGAAAAATTCAAACATAAGTAACCTCCTTGAAAGTCCAAGAATTTAACCAATTGAGCTAATGGATTTAAATTTTGATTGACTATAAAACTCTTTGCTTTCAACTGTTTGTCCCAAAACCCATGTGCTAAGCAACACTTTTTTTTTCAATTGGTTATATGGGATTGAAATGAGTGGTATTACAACAAATCTTGGATATTATCCATGTATCACTTGGCAAGATTTGAACCTAGGTCTCCTCCTTGAATGCTGAAAAATTTAACCAGTTGAGCTAATGCCATTTGATTAAGCAACACCTATTTTATATAAGCTTAATTTTTAAACTAATCTAATTATATTACTTATTGGTCAAATAATTTATTTTGTGGTTTTATTTTTTTCTTGTACATACTCCATGTATAATATGTATGAATTGTGTTGTATAACATTTGTAAAATACATCTAGACATTCTTTTCTAATAATTTTTTTGGTTTGAAATGTTGTTCAATTTTAGATGTTAGAACCTTTGGTTAAGGTTCTTTACCTTGCAGATGGAGAAATATTAGCAATGGGGTATTCATAAGGCCATGGATAGGGTAAAAAAGACCATTGATAAACATGATACCATTTGAAAAAATATTCTAAGAGATATTTAAGGAAGTTCCATTAACCTATTCATGCAACATGGTATACCTTGAATCCAAAATTCTAATTATATCCTAATTTTCATCATTATAATGAAGAGGTTAAAGATGGATTCCATGTTTACCCCAAGAAGATGATAAATATCCTTGTCAAACATAGCAATATGTTAATTACAAAAAATTTATGACAATAGAACACAGTTTGAAGTAAATATGCTATTGAGATACCTTATCAAGGGTTTACAAGAGTTTTCCATATTTCATTCACAACAACCATACAAAAATAACCAAATTGTTTCCATGATGTAGGGCTTGTTTTCTCACACTTCAATGATAGTAAGAAGGGTTGCATAAATTTGAAAGGACCAATCATAGGTAAATGCAACTTCACTTAGGTTTTCAAAAAGGGTTTCACTAATAAAGATGTTCACACCAACGAAATAATGCACTTTCTAGAAAATTTTATTTTTACAAATTTATTTCATAAAAAATCAATGCCCATGTTCTCTTTTTGTATACAAATCAAAATTCCCTATTCAATTTGTAGAGGAAGTAAATGATTTCAGGTTTTTAATACATATTTAAATGAAATTATATTTAGAGAGAAAAAAAAGGTGTATGAAGGTATCAAATTAGGAAGGGATAATTCAATTTTATTTATACAAGCTAAAAAATCATTTTTTGAGCAAAGAAACTTAGATTTACCCTCAGGTTACAGTCAAAATCCTTTGAATGAGACTTCCTTATCACTCTTAGAGGATACACATTTGCTCTTTGATGTCTTTCCCTTTCCATACTTGGCTAGGGTTTTTATCCATATTTCTAACTCTAACTTTAGCCCTTATCTTACAATTTACATGAGTTTCTAATTTTAAAACCTTGCTTAAAAAAAAAATGTTCTTCCAAATATGGTGAGGTCTCTATCTGAAGCTATAATAAGCATCCCAAAGAGGGGTTTTCATTTAGACATGGTTAGGGTTATGGCAACCAAAATAACCTACCAAAGCTAAGTCAAGGTATTCTATTTTTAACTCTTTAAATTCCATGGGGTCCTTCCAAGCATGCCCCCTTTGACCTTCTAAATTTTTAATATGGTTTTCTATGACCCTTATAACAATGGGTGCAATGTGTGCCACTTATGGTATCTAAAGGAGATTTTCAAACCTAATGTTTATGTTTCCCTTTAATTCATAGTTACATGTACTCAAAGGATCTTCATGTGCTTTTAAAATATGTATATGCAATTTTCCTTTAGGTAACACATATCATAAATTTGCTTTCATGATTTCACCTCTTATGAAATCATGAAGTGCAATGCTTCAAATCAATAACCACCCAAGTATGCCTAATATGTATGTGCAATTTAACTTGTGGTGTGTGCATGAATTATCATTTTCTTGCACATTGTTTCTTGACATCTATGATCCTCTCCTTTATGACACACTCTCTCTCTCTTGATCTCGATTAAGGATAGCCCCTATCAAACACTTAAATAACATTTAAAGTTACTCTTGTTATATATAAAATAGTCCACCCATGTGTTGTAGGAATTGGAGAGGAGAGGGCAATCCTCCAAGGGAGGTCCCAGGTTCAAATCTCCACCCTACCAAAAAGCTGAATTGGGTATCTAAAATCCAATTGATAATGTTGGTGCGGGCAGGGTCGGGTGCAACCCCTGGGTGACTTTGACGGTGTAGAACCCCATGTTCATGGTCTCTCAGACCAAGGCGGCTCCACAAGGGGTTTTTCACTTAAATATATATATATATATATATATATATATATATATATATATATATATATATATATATATATATATATATATATATATATAATAGTTCAAATTAAATTGCATATAAATGAAATATAAGCATATTTAAAAATGATTAAATTCTTATTTCACATCTTATCTTGTATAAATAATAGATCATCATCATAATTATATGTCATACCAAATTAAATCACATGTTAAAATTTAAATTGCTATAAATAAATCAAATAAATTTATAATGGAAAATAAAAATATATAAAATAATTAAAAGAAACCCCTTTATAAAAAAATAAAAATTGACTTTATAATAGCTTATTATATATTTAAAAAAAATATAGTCCATCCAATCTTCTTTAACAATATGTAAGCAATAATTGCAAATAATAAAAAAACAATAAGAAGTGAGTGTGAACCAGTAGCAAACGTGAGCGAGGAGCAAGTAGGAAACATGAGAAGTAAGCAAGAAGTATAAAGCAAAGTGCGATCAAGGAACAAGTGCTACTTATTGTTCCAAATATTAGGAGAAACTTAAAAACTAAAGGATTCATGTGAAGAAAATCTAGGTAACTTGTCAAGAAAATAATTTTTGAAAGTCCTTATTGAAAGTAAGGATGACCTATTTGGAAGTAAGGATGCCTTAGTTGGAAGTATGGATGCCTTAGTTAACGATAAGAGGAAGAACAAATCTATGACAAACCCTATCCAGGTAGTAGATACTACACTAGAAGTGGTTATCAAGGATGAGATGATGGAACATGATATAATGGTTCTTAAAACCAAAGGCTTAATATGTAAGTTCTATGGATACTAGCTAGGTTTTTAAGAGATTCAAAATTGGATCAAGTGGAAGTGGGGATTAAAGTTAAATTACTCCACGACTTTTCTTTCAGAATGAGTTTTCCTCATTATCTTCTCCAGTTTAGAAATAAGGGATTTTAGGGGTAAAGATGCATTATATTTAAGACCATGGAGTGGGAATTTTTCTATGGAGACAAAGACTATTAAAAGGCTTCCAGTGTGGATTAAGTATTTTGGACTTCCTTATCAAATCATCAATAAGGAGGTTTTGAAAAATATTGGTAATACTCTAGTGAATTTGTCCAAGAGGGACCAACTACTAGGGAGAGAATGCATGTTGTATACACTCGAATATATGCTTTTTTTTTTTGAAAAAATGAAAAACTTGTATTAATACAAAGAACGGTTACAAAAGCCAACAAGGCGCGAAAACGCGACATGTGAAATCGCGACATGTCGCGAAATCGCGACAACCAAACCAGCCTTAGCCACTACAGGGAAACAAGCCGCGAAATCGTGACAAGTCACGAAATCGTGACATGTCGCGATATCGCTACAATCAAACCAGCCTTGGCCGCTTTCGAGCAACAAGTCGCGAAATTGTGACATGTCGCAATATCGCACCAGTAAGACCCCGCGAAGCCTTATCACTAAAAATGTCGCGAAATCGCGACGGCTGCTCCCCTTTGCGCCTCAACATCATAGGTGCCGCGAAATCGTGACACGTTTTCCATCTGGCATCTGAACTCCAAAATTGTCACGAAATCGCGACGAGTTTTCTCCTCCGCGCCCACCCATCAAAGGTGTCGTGATATCGCGACGAGAAATCCACTTGGCACCCAGTCATCAAAGGTGTCGCGATATCGCGACGATTTTTCCCCCTGCCTCTTAGGCGCCAAAAGTGTCGCGATATCGCGACGAGATTTCCCAGCGGCTCCCAGTCCTCAAAGGTGTCGCGATATCGCGACGAATTTTCCACTTTGCACCCAGTCTTCAAAAATGTCGCGAAATCGCGACGATTTTTCCCCATGACACCTTTTCGCCAAAAATGTCGCGAAATCGCGACAAGTTTTCCAAGCGGCTCCCAGTCCTCAAAAATGTCGCGATATCGCGACGAGTTTCCTCCTTTGCACCCAGTCTTCAAAAATGTCGCGAAATCGCGACGAGTCTTCCTCTCTACGCCTGTTCGCCAAAAATGTCGCGATATCGCGACGATTTTTCCAAGCAGCTCCCAGTCCTCAAAAATGTCGCGATATCGCGACAATTTTTCCACTTTGCACCCAGTCTTCAAAAAAGTCGCGAAATCGCGATGAGTTTTCCTCTCTGCGCCTGATCGCCATAAATGTCGCGATATCGCGACGAGTTTTCCCAGCAACTCCCAGTCCTCAAAAATGTCGCGATATCGCGACGAATTTTCTCCTTTGCACCCAGTCTTCAAAAATGTCACGAAATCGCGACGAGTCTTCCTCTCTGCGCCTGTTCGCCAAAAATGTCGCGATATCGCGACAATTTTTCCAAGCAGCTCCCAGTCCTCAAAAATGTCACGATATCGCGACGATTTTTCCACTTTGCACCCAGTCTTCAAAAAAGTCACGAAATCGCGACGAGTTTTCCTCTCTGCGCCTGATCGCCATAAATGTCGCGATATCGCGACGAGTTTTCCCAGCAGCTCCCAGTCCTCAAAAATGTCGCGAAATCGCGACGGTTTTTCCACTTTGCACCCGGTCTTCAAAAATGTCGCGAAATCGCGACAGCTTTCCAGCAGAGGCCGCGACAGCGCAACATGTCACGAAATCGCGACAGTATCTCTCCAAAGGCCGCGAGAACGCAACATGTCACGAAATCACGACAGCTTTCCAGCAAAGGCCACGACGGCGCAACATGTCACGAAATCGCGACAACTTTCCAGCAAAGGCCGCGACAGCGCAACATGTCACGAAATCGCGACAGCTTCTCTCCAAAGGCCACGATAGCGCAACATGTCGCGAAATCGTGACAACTTTCCAGCAAAGGCCACGACAACGCAACAGGTCACGATATCGTGACAAAAACCACCCTTAGCATTTTTCTTACTCATTGTCGCAAGGATCGTTCCAGACCCTGCCTGATCACTTCATCCACCAGAGGCATGTCACTATGCAGCTGCACCCCTACCTCTTTCTCAGCACCCATCTTCGCAAGGAAATCGACCACCTTATTTAAATCTCTACTCACATAGACAGGGATCACGTCATCTAATTCCCTCCATAGTTCCTTGATTTGAGAGATCAGAATCCGTAGCCTCCAAGCTTTCGAAGAAAAGTTCCTCATACAATCAAGAGCGCCAACCAGGACTTGAGAATCGGATTCAAGAATTATCCTCTTGTGACCATGCTCAACAGCCCAGATGGAAGCAGCTCTGATGGCAATGGCTTCGGCTTCATTGTTAGTGGCTCTACCCAAACCAAGCAGTTCCCAGTAGAGCACTGAACCAGCATGATCCCAACAAACTACCCCAATATCGGCACTGCCCGGATTGCCTTTTGCAGCTCCATCAGTGTTGATTTTGATCCAGCCTTCTGGAGGAGGTTTCCAACTAGCTCTGTCTTGTCTCTCTTGCTCTTCAACTCTCTCTTCCAGAGACCCAGGACCAACCTGATTTTCTTCTTCAACATAAATGGCAACAGTTTCTGTGACTTTGCTCCAGATAACCTGCCAAACTCCGTCAATCGAGGAGAAAGTTTCTCTAAAGATCCGGGCGTTTCTCTCCAGCCACACTTGCCACCAGATGAAAAGTAAGCCAAGCTCCCAACCAGTTCGGAGAGCTATAGAATTAAATCTGCCCCTTTTCCATTTTTCCCAAATATTGGCTCGATTCAGATCACCATGAGCCTGGAGATTAAAGTGAGAAAACCAGCGTTTCCAGATCTGACGCGTGAAAGGGCACTCGAACATCAGGTGATCCGTTGTTTCCTCATGCTTGTGGCATAAAACACACTGAGAAGGACCGATAATTCCTCTACTTCAGAGATTGTCAAAGGTGAGAATCCCATTGTGCATAAACTGCCAGGCAAAGAAATTAACTTTCGGCCAGCCCTTAGAATGCCAAATCTTTCTCCAATCCTGAATCAGAAACGAGTGTGGGGGAGGCGCTAGGACGATCTTTTCATATCCGTACTTTACAGTATACACCCCAAGGTTCCCATAGCCCCAGGCTAATTCATCCTCCTCATCCCTCCCTGTGAGGAACCTTTCAGTCAGGATTTTGTTCAAGATGAATGCCAGCTCCGGAGGTATAGCAATTGGCCACTCCTCCCACCTCTTAAAATTTTTAAACTTATACTCCCCCATCTGGCTGGTGTTAAAATAGCTTTCAATTTGAATCCAGCCCTTGGCTTCTATAGCGGATTTGATTGGTTGTAATTCAGGAAACGAAGCAATGATGGGTGGAAATTGGTCCCAAGAATCAGTCCAAAAATGAGCCTTATCCCCTCTCCCCACTTTCCAAAATAATTGGTCTTTGATAACCTGAGCTCCAAGCTTGAGAGTCTGCCACACTAAGGAACCATTACCATCCAGGGGGAAACGGCTCACCTCATTGGGGTGGACAGGACCCAAATATTTACTGGTGAGGATTCTGCTAAATAAGGAGGTTGGCTGGGAAATCCACCTCCAATACAATTTTCCAGCCAAAGCTTTGTTATTAAGCTTGGAGCTTCTCAGTCCCAGCCCTCCTTTAACCTTGGGCTGGGTAACTTTATCCCACGCAACCAAGGCCCATTTTTTCTCCCCTTTTGCACCTTCCCATAAAAATCTTCTTGCCATTTTGTCCAGCTCTTTCCATATGGTATGAGGGGCAGCCAGGATAGAGAATTTATAGATTGGCATGGCCTGAATAACTGACTGTAAGAAAGTTAATCTACCCCCATAGCTTAACCATTTATGGGACCAATGATTCATTCTTTCTTTGATACCTTCCAATAGGTCCTTCCAGATGTCTATTTTCAATTTTTTGAAATGCAAGGGAACTCCCAAGTAAACTATTGGAAGAGTAGTCCTTGTGAATCCCAGGATTTCAATAACTCTGTCCTGCAGCCTTTGGTCGAGATTGAAAAAGACCACTTTGGACTTCTTGTCATTGAGGGCCTGGTTTGAGGCCCTAAGGTAGACATTAAGAGTATCTCTGATACCTCTAGCTTCCCTGAAACTGGCCACACCAACTAATCCAGTATCATCCACAAACTGCAAGTGAGTCAGAGTTTCCTCCCCTACCTTGATACCTGTTAAGAGGCCTTGATGCCTTCTCTTCAAGAAAAGTCTACCTAATCCTTCAGCCAAAATGAGGAAAAGATAGGGAGAGCAGGGGTCTCCTTGGCGAAGACCACGAGTGGCTCCAAAAGGTTGCGAGGGCAGGCCCTTGATAAGAACAGAATAAGAGGGTGTTGAAACACAACTCATGACCCAATCAATCCAGTCCTGGGAGAAGCCAAAGGCTGCCATCATTTTAGACAAGAAGCTCCACTCCACCCGATCATAAGCCTTGGACATATCCAGTTTAATAAACATCCCTTTATTACCAGATTTTTGCATTGTGTGGATAGCCTCCTGAGCGAGAACCACCCCATCCAAGATTTGTCTTCCCTCAACAAAACCCCCTTGTTCTGAAGAAATGATGTTATGAAGGAGAGGTTTGAGCCGCTCAGCCATTATCTTAGTGATTATTTTATAAATCACGTTGCATAATGCAATAGGTCTGAAATCAGAGATATGAGTCCCCTCCTCCCCTTTAGGGATTAAGGTGATGAAGGTATGATTTATTGCCCTAAGCATTCTTTTATTAGTTCTGGATTCCTCTGTGACAGCCAAAACATCCTCCTCCAAAGTATCCCAAAAGGCCTGAAAAAACTCAATAGGAAAGCCATCTGGACCTAGGGATTTGCCAGTACTCATGCCAAAGACCACATTTTTCAATTCATCTCTATCAATGGGTCTGAGAAGGGCCTGATTTTCTTCTTCAGAAATAATAGAAGGTATGACATTAATAACTTCGTTCTGAGCCTCAACATCCTGCTCCATACTTTCCCTAAAAAGTTTAGAAAAGTAATCAATTGAATGGGAATGCATACCCGGAAGAGTATCAAAGGAATGACCATTCTCATCTTTAAGGGCTTCCATGTTATTCATCTGTCTCCTAGCACAAGCTGACCGATGAAAAAATTTGGTATTTCTATCCCCTTCTAATAACCAAGTATTTCTTGCTCGCTGTCTCCAATAAATCTCCTCTTGGTTATCAATGTACTCAACCGCTTTGCGTAAGGCATCATCCTCGGATTTAAGTTGCTCAGTAATTGCTCCTTCCCCAAAGAGTTTTTGAACCTCCTCCCATCTGGCTACCAAGGGGGCTCGTTGGAGCTGGAAATCTGACCTATTATTTTTCCTCCATTGTTTCAGTTGAAGTTTGACAAAATGAAGTTGTTTGTGAAATTTAAACATTGCTGTCCCAAAAGGTGGACGGCCTTCTTCCCACCATTGTGGAATTTTCTCTCGAAGGTCCTCCTTCTGTAACCAAAAATTCTCAAATTTAAAAGGCCTGTGATGCTGCCCTGTCAAAGTCCCTCCCTCCAACAAAATGGGAAAGTGATCTGAAACTGGGCCCTCCAAAACCTGGAATTTAGTGTTCCACTTTACAAATGCCTCCTCCGAAACCAGAAAATGATCTAACTTGACCTTCCTGCTGTGTGGCTCCGTCCTCTTGTTAGTCCAAGTAAAGTAGGTTCCAGGACCTTTAACATCCACTAATTGATAGGCTTGGACTTGGGCAATCAGAAGCCGATCCCCTGGATCCAAAATTGGGGATCCACCTTCTTGATCTCGAGCAGATAATTTTGCATTGAAATCCCCAGCAATAATCCAGTCTAAGTCTTCCCTGGAGGACCTCATGTTCTGTACAGCTTTCCATTGGAGCCTCTGACCATCAAGATCTTGGGCCCCATAAAAATTAGTGATTAAGACATGTTCAGCTGTGATATTATTCCTAAAATGAGATGTGAGAACACCCCTCCAAGCTATATGTTCTAGTGCAGTCCACTCCAGAGGGTTCCAAAGAGTAACAATCCCCCCTGAAGCACCTTGGGCAGCCACATCCATATGGCCAGCGCCCCTCCAGATTCTATTAACTGTTTTACTCATAAGATCTAAAGACATTTTCGTCTCTTGAAGAAGCAAAAAGTCTGTTTTACATTTTCCTAATAGTCTTAGAACAACAGATTGATGGGTTCTACTGTTTAAACCCCTAACATTCCAAGATTGAATAATCATTGAAAACCTTGGGAGCAGTAGGAATCAATTGTCCTCACCGATCCTCCATTGATCAGCCTGTCTCCTTGAGCTGCAATCAAATCCTTATTTGACTTTCTGCCCGCTCCTTGAGTATTACTATTTTTGGATCTCTTTTCCACCTGAGATATCCCCAGGGCTGGCCTTTCTCTATTTTTTTTTGCAATTCCCATGCTGACATCCTTAACTACTGGTGGCGCTTGGGAGTGCACTATCAGTGCCCCTGCATCTTCTGGTTGCAGTAACTCAGTGGGCTCAATCACCTGTTCTAAGACAGGAGGAGATGAAGGAGAAACATGAGTGTGGATGTTATGGACCTCAATATTCCCATCCACTCCTTCCATGTCTTGGTCTTCCTGATCCACTAATGTCTTAAAAATTTCATATCTGTTGGATGGCTTGGGTAGTAATTGCTCCTTGCCGTTTTTCTTCTGCTTTCTCTTTCTTTTGGCCGGCTCAAAGCCATCTTTTTGTCCCTCATTACCTTGAGGAGTATTGGCTATTTCTTTGGCAGGAGTAGACTTCCCCTCTCTAGGGCGATTTGGCATTCCAGACGGGGCTTCCGTTTTAGTGTTCAAAATATTTGGACAAAATCGGGCCAAATGCCCATGCTTGTGGCAGACTCTGCATCTGAAAGGCAGAGCCTCATAGTCTAACTGTTGGATCCAAGATGTTTCTGCCAGTTCCAGTTCCACCTCTGTCGGTAGAGGCTGGCTAATATCCATTTCCACGCAGATTCTAGCAAAGACACCAGAGTTCCCTTCTATGGTGTCCTTGGAGACGCCCAGGTGTCTACCAAGGGAGTTACCAATCATTTCCAGGACCTGCTCCCCCCAAAACTCCATTGGAAGAGCGTACAGACGGATCCAAACCGGGACAGCCGTGGGTTCGATGCGAGGATCGAATCCCACCCTCCAGGGTTGAACAAATAACCCTGCCGGACCGTGGTTTCTCTTCTCTGACTCAAACGCCCTGTTTCTATCAGCTAAAGAAGAAAAGCTAACAATGAAATACCCGTTACTAATAAACCACAGAGAGTACTCACCATGGGGCTCCCAGTTCTGTCTGACCCAGGTGTGCAAGAAATTCAGGGTAGGTCGGATACCCATGAATTTACAAATCAAATCATGGTTGGCTTTGTAGAGGATTGTGTCTTCGACCAACTTTGGTTCGATTACAATCTTGGGTCTTGATGCGGATTGTGGGAGACATCCGTTAACTCGATGCGCTGCTGAGCTCTTGCCAGCGTTCTTGAATATCGTATTGAGAGTCTGTCTCTGGGCTTCGCCGTTGGAAGACGAAGGATTGTCTTTCAGCAGTTCAGCGTAAGAGCTCTTCCTCCCCGAGAGAGGGTCTGGAGGAGACCCCATTGGGCCCTCCTGAGGCAGCAAACGATCCTTCAGATCCACAATAACAAAACACTACAGTAATCCTCCCGATGTCCTGGACCTTCCTTCGCTCCACAAACCCTAGAACATCGCCTGTTGCCTGCGTAGAGAGTTTCCCGCAAAATCGCCAGCCACCTGGTTATAGATGAATCTACACTCGAATATATGTTACCATATATATTTAATAACATTTTTTGTAGTCCATTAGGATTAAATCTAAATCAAGAGAATTTTATCAACAAGTGGATTATGAAAACATTGCGTTTTGATATTGCAAATGTCATGATACTAGACACATGGAAAGAGCTTGCAAAGTGAAATAAATGGAGAAAGAGATAGAAATTTTTGTGCATGAGGGTAGCTTCACTATAAAACAAGGAGATCATATCATAGGAGAAGCTAGGTCAAATCAAGTAATTTCCACTCCTAAAAAAGTGGCAAGAAAAAATCCTCTGCATCATCGATAAAAAGGCCATTATAGTTCACTCAAATCAACCACTAGAAGAAAAATGACATGAGGTATGAGGAAGTACAATACACAAGTTCAAATATAGGAGTTAAAGGTATGAAGGAAGATAGGAAGGAAAATTTTAAAGCAAAGGAATATGGTGAGGTAAATTTTAAAGCAAATGAGATGAAGGAGATCAAGCTTAATCTAGGTAAATCATATTTGTTTTTCTCAAGTAGCATAAAATATTCTCCTTGCAATAAAAAAGAAAGTAGTATCGAGTATATTCATTTCACTTTAGGGTTTCAAGACATGCACAATAAAGAAAATCATATGGAGGATATCCAAGGAAATTTAGGGTTTTGTATGTAGGATCATCTATGCACTTTAGGGTTTTCAGAGCAACATGAAGAAAAAAGTGTTAATGAGGTTATTCCTTGCACTTTAAATTCTTTAAGGAAACATACATGTTTATACGATAAGTTTCATTATGAACAATATGGAAAAATAAAAGAGATTGATGAAGATTGGTGGGAATGGAAAAATGAGAGGAAGACCATCAAAGCATGAACAAATAGAAAAAAAAACTCAAAGGGGTAGCAATTTGGAAATCTAAATAAAAATATCATAGGTGTTAACAAGAAGTGGCGCTAAGCTCACTAATAAGAATAAAAAGTGATGATGATGAAAATGATATCATGGAATATTAGGGGTACGAATAAAACCCTAAAAAAAGTTATTAAGGAATTATTAGGTTGTTATTATCCTGAGTTTAGTTTAATACAAGAAATAAAATTAAGTTGTGAGGAATGTAAGTATGCTTTTAAGGAGATTTGGAAGATGGGTGATTGTCTAGTAGTTCTTCTATAGAAGCTTCAGGTGGTATTACAATAATATGAGACAAATGCAAATGAGATGGAAAATTATTAGAAACAAAAAGTAATTGGGTTGTTGGACTATTTTATAGGAAAGAGGAAAACATCAAAGTTAGGGTTTTAAATATATATGCTCCAACTATAGTTACTCCTTGTAAAAGATGTTGGAAGGATCTTAGCATATTTTTATCAAATACAATGATGATTCATTATGATCTATGGATTCTTGGGGGTGATTTTAACAATATTCTATCTCCTTTGGAAAAGAAGGGTGATATTCTAGGATAGTTTAAATTGATGCTAGATTTTGCTTTATTTATTAATTTAAATTACCTTTGGGATGTTAGTCCTTCAAGTTTTCAATATACATAGGATAAGAGATGCACTAAAATCGTATAGTAAAAAAATTGGATATATTCTTGTTATCCAATAAATGGTTACAAAAAAAATATTATTCAGATATTTTATTGTGAGCAAGATCAAATCACAAACCCATTATTTTGATTTGTAATTTACCCAATAATGACTATCCAAAGTCATATCCCTTCCAGTTTATGTGTCTCCAAGACCCAAATTTTTTCCATATGGTTATGTTATGGTGTGATGAATCAAAATTTGAAGGATTATGTATGTATAGGTTTGTTCAAACTTTATAATATCTAAAGGAGCAAATGAAGATTTGGAATGCCAAATATTTTGGTAATATTTTTAAAGAAAATAATGAAATTGAATCCAAGCTCAAATATTTACAAGATCTAGTATTGGAATGGATTAGGATTCTTATGTGAAATAAAAACAATTACTTACTAATTATCATAATTTATTGAAAAAGGAGTCATATTGGTTCCAAAAATCTAGGGAAAATGGCTCAAGGAAGAAGATAAAAGTTCAATATTTTTCTATGCTACAAAAAAAACAAAAAAATTATTTTTGTCACATTAAAAATATTTTAATTCCAGATGGAAGAATTATTGAGGATGAAGAAGATATAAAAAAGAAACCAATTAAATATTTAAAAAATATTTTGTGAGATACTGGGAAAGATAAGGAGGCATAAGATAATATTTTGCAAAATATTCCATCAATTATCACACACGGATAAAATGAAAGCTTGAAGAAGAAAATATATATGGAGGAGCTACATGAAGTGGTATTTTCTTTCCATCCTAACAAGGCACATGACCTCGATGAATTTCCTATAATTTTCTTTATAAAAAATGGGGATTGAAGAGTGATATGTTGGTGTGGTTTAAGAGGCCCGAAAAAGGAAGGCTATAATAAGTGAGATCAATTCCACTTTTATTATGTTGGTTCCCAAGAAAGGAGAGACAAAATATTTTGATTATTTTTGTCCAATAAACCTTTATAATATGATTTATAAGATCATTTCAAGAATTATGACAAACATGTTGAAAGATATTCTAGGTTGTGTTATCTCAGAGAAACAAGGTGGTTTTGTTTGTGGTAAGCACATTCTTGATGGTATAATCATTGTGTAGGAGGTTATACATTTTGTTCATTCCATGAAAAACTAGGGATGATTATGAAATTATATATGAAAAAAGCATATGATAGGGTTTCTTGGAATTTTCTACATGATATTCTCAAAATTTTTGGTTTTGATTATAGTTGGTGTGAATGAATTAAATGTTGTTATAGGATTGCAAAATATTCTATTTTGATCAATGGTTCTCTTGTTAGTTATCTCAAGTCATTTTGTGGACTTTGTCAAGGTGATCCACTATCTCATTATCTATTCATTATTCTTGCGGAAGCATTAGGGAGAGCATTCTCAAAGGTAAAAATGGAAGGAAAAATTAAAGGTATTCAAAAAATGGTTTCTTCAAATATCATCTCCAATTTGTTGATGATGTTTTTCTTTTGAGCCATCTCTTAGTCAGAGAGGCAATGGAGTTTAAATCAATATTATCTTGCTATGAGAAGGCTAATGAAAAGTTGGTTAATACTACAAAATCCAAGATTTTTTTCAATAACATTGCCCTAGATTTACAACAAATTATTGTGAATATTTTAAGGTTTAAAATTCAAAAATTCCCATCAACTTAATTGGGTATTCCTTTGTCTCATAAAGGAAATAAAAAGGAGTTTTAGGTCTTTTTTTGATAGAATTAAAGCTTGTTTGGTAGGTTGGAAAGGTAAGTTCTTAACCATAAAGAGAAAGCTACAAATTATAAATACTACATTGCAATCCATCTCTATTTATATGATGTCACTTTCAAGATTGCTAGTAGGTATAGCATCAAAAATTGATAAAATTCAAAGAGACTTTCTTTGGAAAGGTTGTGAGGAAAAATTTAAGTTTCCTCTTTGTAAGTGGAATAGGGTTTGCAAAGGAAATAATATTAGAGGAGTAAACTTGAATATTAGACTTACGAAATTGCAGACTTATGAGTTTGGCATTAGGAGCAAAGCTTGGGTGAAGATTATTCAAAAATCAAGCTAAAATTTAGATAGTCATAATTATTCTTTTAATTTATTTTTTGTTATAAATTTTATATGACCAAGTGCATTTTATCATTAGTAGAAAATAATAATTTGGTAATTAAAATCATTACTTCAAAATAATAACAATGGATTAAAATAAACTACAGTGTGGGTGAGTGTTTGAGGAGATGGGTGTATGGTGGTTGTGTGTTAAATTCCCTATTGATAAGCATAGCTCTTGACTTTACGAGGGGTCATGGTTGGGAGGAGACTGCTCAGCCTTGTGCGTTGGTTGTAGGGGTTTATCACACTAACCAATTCTAAAAAAAAAAGGATTAAAATATCCATGTGACAAATTTTATTACGTAATAGAGTTACTAAACTCTAATATTTTTACCACATTAGATGCTAGTAAAAGATACATATGAAAAATGATGATTTTATTACCTTGTGATATATTTGTATATGTTACTCTAAATTATTAGTGGACTGGATTATGGTATATTTAATTAGATTTTTTGTGGAGATTTTATATTAGTTATAATAAATAGATATGTAATAAAGTTTTAGTGAGACCATAAGGTCTTGGTGGGGTGGTGAGTGAGGGTTGCTTATTGTGACATGGGTTTAAACCTTGTGTTCTGTGTAATAGTGCATGAACTTCCTTCTTATAAGATAACTTACAAGCAATCTACAATATAATATAAGTAAGATGTTCCAGTGGGACAGCGAAAAGGTTAGGGCTTTGGCTCTTTTTCGAGAAGTCCAAGGTTTAAACCGTGGTGTGGGTGAGTGTGTGAGGGGGTGGGTGTGTGTTGGAAATTTTGAGTACATTGGTTGTCATTGATGTCAAAGGTGAAAAGGTTGAAATATTATAGTGCAAGGCAAGCATCTTCAAAGGATACATGAGGCAGAAAAATTAATGTCAAGGCAAAGCAAGGTGATATGGCAAAAATAATATATTCCATTGATAGCAAAGCAAGATATGGTGGAAATAATATTTAAATGTGAAATTTAAATATTATAAGGGAAAAGGATTAAAAGTTTGTGGAAAAATATTTATAACACCACCATGGGCATAGAAGTCTAAGGTTATAATATTTAAATCTTCTTAAGATTTAAATATTTCATAAAGAAAAAGTTTGGGAACCAAAATTTAAAGGAAGGCATTTGAAAATATTAAAAAATCATTTCAATGGGAGGCGTCGACATCATGACAAAGGGAGGACACAATTTGCATATAAATCAAGGTTCAAAACCTTAGTAAAGGAAATAAGTGTGAAAAATTAAATATTCGCTCGTGCATTTCGTTTGATGAATAGAAGAAGATGAGGGACACAGTTTTAGGCAAAAAGGATAGAA
Source organism: Wollemia nobilis (assembly GCA_028583015.1). NCBI lineage: Eukaryota > Viridiplantae > Streptophyta > Pinopsida > Araucariales > Araucariaceae > Wollemia > Wollemia nobilis. The sequence goes on along the minus strand of JAQPPZ010016980.1, from coordinate 2,326,501 downwards.
AGGTCAAAGGCGAGGTGTTGGTCAAGAAGACATAGTTGGTAGGCTAGCGCACTTGGTTGCAGGGGCAACGCTAAAGCACTGGTGCAGAATAGGTCATTGGTTCGATTCCCTTGGAGGGAGGTTTTTGCAAGGCAGTAAAAGGAGCACGTTTTACACATTGATTGGAAAGAAGACAAAGGGGTTTCACCACATATTCTAGACACAAATGGTAGGCTAGCGTAGTTGGTCATAGGGGTAGTGCTAAGATGCTATGGCAGAAGCAGTTGCTGGTTCGATTTCCATGGAGGAAACATTTACAAGACAAAAAAAATGAGGTTTTTGTGCGCTCAAAAGTAAGGTACAAAATTTTATTTAAAATTGTATGTCTAAGGTTGTTGTGCATGTGAAGTAAAAGGGAGGCAGAATATTTAATTTTTGAAATTCAAAATTAGTAGGAGTAATAAGGTGTGACAAAGGATATATGTTTGTGTAATTTATGCCTTATTGTTTTGAATATTATTTTGCAAGAATAGGAGTAATAAGGTGTTATAGTGGCTTGATATTTTATTGTAATTCTTGCATGGTGAAAGAAAAATATGAGGGGTTTTTGTTGAGTGTTAATGCTTCATATTTGAGAAAAAAATAAGGGTCATAGAGCATCATTTTCAGATTTCATTATGCACATATTTTTGAGAAGAAAGTTCATGTGGATGTTTTGAGAAAATATTTTGCTATCTAACCTTTGAAGTGGCACAAGAAAGATAAGTTATTTGTGAGACAGGTCTTTGAGGATACTTCTTCATCAAAGTAAACTAAGAGATATGGTGAGATCATTCTTTCTCTAGGTGGTTGTGTTTTGAGAAAGTAATTTTAAGGTGATTATAAAAGGGTTGATTAGTGTGCATTGTTGGAAATATTTGAGACCTACATGTGCTTCATTGTTGAAATAAAGTGGAAATAATTGTATTAGGGTTTGATACCTACATGTGCTTCATTGTTTGAACTTCATGGTTGGAAGATATTGAAATATTTGTGAAACAAGTTGTGCTTCCTTGTTGAAAGTGGAAACAAGTGTGCTAGAATTGAGGACAAGGTTGTGCATCATTGTGAAACATTTTGAGCATTGGTTTGAGTGACATTGAATGTGAATGAGCAAGTGTTTTTTTTGGTGGTCTCGGTGGTTTCTTGCCCACCAGATACTCGTGCAAACCGCCCCTATACCACCAGGCCCCCGCCAATTTGAACCTTTTACGCCGCTGTCACTCCTGGACGAGAGAACAGGTGTACAGTCCGGCGAGGCCCGAGGGAATGGAACTCTGGTCTTCCCGCTCTGAAAGAAGCGCTTTGACCATTGAACCAGGCCCTCGAACCCGTGAATGAGCAAGTGTTAGAGACTAATTTTGTGAAGAAATCTAGGCACTATTGTGTTTGATCATTAAGAGAAAATTTACAAGAAATATAAACCAGTTTTGTGAAGTGAAGTTATACACTAGTTTGATTTGATTTGAAAAGGTTTTGCAAGAGATAGAGATTGGATTGAATGAATGCAATATTTGTGAATGTGAAGAACATATTGGGTATTTGATAGTACATATAATTATATATATATTCAAGAGGTCAAAAGAATTCTAAGTAGAATATGTCTGAATTGCCTAGTTGAAAAAAGTGTTTTTGAAAGAGATATAAGTATTTTTTGTATGTAAGATTTAGGAATATTTGAGCAGGTTCTATAAGCAACATTAAGGTAGATTTGATCAAGTCTTGTGAGAAGACTTGAAACAACATTGAGGTATATTTGAGCAAGTCTTGTGAGAAGACTTGAAGTAATATTGAGATAGATTTGAGCAAGTCTTATGAGAAGAATTGGGACAGTGTTGAACAAATTTGTGATAAGACTAGAAGTAGATTTGGATAGTAATAGAGAGCAGGTTTGAGATAAATTTGTGCTAACCTTGTAATGAGGTTTGGTGCAAATTTGGACTGGTGCAAATTTGGACAGAGATAGAGAGCAATTTTGAGATAGATTTGTGCATGTAATGTGTGCATATTTAGACAAATTTGTGAGCAGAGTTGGAGCAAATTTATGCTAGCCTTGTAACAAGGTTTGGTGCAGATTTAGATAGAGTTTGTGATCAGAGTTGGAATATATTTGTGCTAGCGTTGTAGCACGGTTTGGTGTGAATTTGAGATAAATTTGAGAACAGGCTTTGGAGCAAACCATAGCAGAGGGGATAGAGTTATCCTATGGAGAGAGATCCACAAACCCTAGTAGAGGGAATAAAGTTATCCTGTGGAGAGAGATCCACAAACTAGAGTAGAGGGGATAGAGTTCTCATGTGGAGAGAGATCCACAAACCAAAGAATATGGGATAGAGTTCTCCTATGGAGAGAGATCCACAAACCAGAGCAAAGGGGATAGATTTCTCCTGTGGAGAGAGATCCACAAACCAGAGCAGAGGGGATAGAAATCTCCTATGGAGAGAGATACACAAACCAGAGCATTGGGGATTGAGATCTTCTTTGGATAGCGGTCCACAAACATTGTAATAGGGAATTGATTCTCAAGAGATTTGTTGAGAAAATGTAAAAGAAATATTTTCCCTATGTATGTAACCCACATTGGGTGAACCACACTAAATTTGTGTCTTTCATGTGTGTGATGATTTGTGCATTGCTATTGATATTGCAATTGATAACATTGGATAATATTGTTTGGAAAAGAAATATAAAATTTTACCTTATACTGTTCACCTTCCCTCTTAGTATAAGCTTGTGTTCTTTAATTGGTGTTAGATCAGGTTCCTTCGAAAAGTCTAATAGCTTGAAGGAAGATATTACAGGAACCCGAATGGCATCTCAGATTGGATCTTCAAAAAATAAGGCTCAATTTTTTGATGGAAATAATTATACTTTCTGAAGTATGAGGCTGAAGACTTACTTGATGGCACAAGGATATGAAATATGGCAATCTATTGAGGATGGGGTCACACCTACAACTACTCCTCCCACATATAAGGATGGTAAGAAATTACATGTGAATAATTCCAAGGCTATGAATGGAATCTTAAGTGGATTACATGAATCAAAATATGTGAAAATTATGCAATGCAAATCAAAAAAATAGATGTGGGACAAATTGAATCAAACATATGAAGGAGATAGCAAGGTCAAGATGGCAAAACTACAAACTCACAAGAGGAGGTTTGAAGAGTTGAATATGAAAGATGAGTAAGATATTGCTAAATACTTACTTCATATTGATGAGGTTGTTAAAAACATGCGTGGACTTAGATTCAAAATTGAGGACTCCAATGTTGCTCAAAAGGTATTAAGATCACTCTCTATAAGGTATGATTTAAATGTTTCAACTATAGAAGAGATGAAGGATATTGATAAGTTGACTATGGATGAGTTACATGGAATTCTCACAACTTATGATATGAGAACAAATTAGGATCACAATTTCAAGAAAGATGCAACTTTCAAAGCTTTAAAGAAGGCAAAAGATAAGAAACCAGAATCAATTGATGAGTCAAGCAGTAATGAAGAAGCTAACTATGTGAGAAGAAATAAGGACTCAAGAAAACACAAAGATATAAAAACTATGAAATTTTTTAATTGTGGTGACTTTTGTCATTATGCATCTAATTGTACACAAGATGGAAGCAGTAGCAGTGAAGAGAAACACGATTATAAGAAAAAGGAAGGAAGAAAATTCAAACATGAAAAGAAAAATAGGTATGATAAAGGCAAGCATGAAAATAAGTTCTTTCAAAGGCACAAGAAGAGTTTCTATGTTAAAAATGCAAGCAATGCTTCAAGTGATAGTGATGAAAGACTCTCAAATAGTGAAGAAGAAGAGATTCTATTTTTGGTAATAGAAGAGGAAGAAAACACTCCTATTAAAGACCAAGTAGAAGATGCTCCTATAATTAAAGACCTAGAGAAAGGTTCAGAAAAAGAAGAAGAAGGCACAATTGATCTAGAAGAAGAACTTATTGTTGCTCTCAGAGAGTTGAAAAGAGTTAGAAAGCAGAATTCAAGACTAAAGGCTCAAGTTCAAGAACATGAGGAAGTAAAAGAAAAGCTTCTACAAGACCTCACAAACTCAAAATATAAGGCAAGGAGATTTAAAGAGGTCATGGTTGAAAATTTAGAGGTAAAAGAGTTAGAATGTGAAATATTAGAACATGAAGTGGTTTCTCTAAGGATGGAAGTGAAATATTCTAAGGATAAGCTGCACAGGTTTGGGAAAAGTTCAAAAGCTTTGGATAAAATTATCAATGCACAAAGATCTTCATTTATCAAAACAGGACTTGGTTTTGAAGAAGGACAAGGGAAACAAGAAGAAGGGTCAAGCTCAAGCTCAATAGCAAAAGAAAGTTTTAGAGGAAGAGATTGAAGAAGAAACTAAGACCTATGCGGATAAATTGAATAATGGAAGCTTCACTAAGAAATAAAATAATGCACAAATAAAAAACAAGGATCATCATAGAGAAGGCAAAGAAAGGACTAAGAGACTAGATGTTTCAAGACAAGATGAATATTTCTTCAAAGGGCATTGTTTTTCATGTAATCATTTTGGTCACAAAGCTATGCATTGCAGGGTTCATGGAAAGGAGTATGGCTTCACTAAGAGGAACTTCAACTCATTCAAAGATGGATATTTATTTCAAGGGTATTTCTACTCATGTAATCGCTTTGGTCATAAAGCGATCCACTGTAGGGTTCATGATAGAAATTATTATGGCTTCACCAAGAGGAACTTCAAGTCATTTGCATCTTCCAAGAACTAAAATATCAAGTGTTATAAGTACAATAATCTTGGTCATAAGGCCAAGTGGTGTAGAACAGATTTTTAAAACTTTCAAATTCAAGCAAGAACATGAACACTAAAAGGATCAAAAGGGTATGATTACAAAGGTGTTGAAAAAGAAGGTTGACAAAGAAAAAGAGCATTGTATGTTGGGAGTAGAGATACTCCCACCCCAAAATTAATCACCTCAAGGAGAGGAGGTGGGGAGGGGGCTAAGCTAAGAGTCTTATATTTAGCCCCAAAGGAGTCCCTTTGCCATTGATGTCAAAGGGGGAGAGATTTGAGTAAGGGGGAGAGCATTCAGTTAGGGGGAGCAGATTTGGAATCCAATGGTTGCAAAAGAAATTTTTTAGAAAGGGTTGCCATCAATGACAAAGGGGGAGATTGTTGGAAATTTTGAGTACATTGGTTGTCATTGATGTCAAAGGTGAAAAGGTTGAAATATTATAGTGCAAGGCAAGCATCTTCAAAGGATACATGAGGCAAAAAAATTAATGTCAAGGCAAAGCAAGGTGACATGGCAAAAATAATATATTCCATGGATAGCAAAGCAAGATATGGTGGAAATAATATTTAAATGTGAAATTTAAATATTATAAGGGAAAAGGATTAAAATTTTGTGGAAAAATATTTATAACACCACCATGGGCATAGAAGTCTAAGGTTATAATATTTAAATCTTCTTAAGATTTAAATATTTCATAAAGAAAAAGTTTGGGTGCCAAAATTCAAAGGAAGGCATTTGAAAATATTAAAAAATCATTTCAATGGGAGGTGCCAATGTCATGACAAAGGGAGGACACAATTTGCATATAAATCAAGGTTCAAAACCTTGTAAAAGGAGAATGGTGTGAAAAATCGAATATTTGCTCGTGCATTTCGTTCGACGAATAGAAGAAGACGAAGGGCGTAGTTTTAGATGAAAATGACATAAAGGTCAAAGGCGAGGTGCTGGTCAAGAAGACACAGCTGGTAGGCTAGCACAACTAGTCATAGGGGCAACACTAAGGTGTTGGTGCAGAATAGGTTGTTGGTTCGATTCCCTTGGAGGAAGATTTTTGCAAGGCAGTAAAAGAAGCACATTTTGCACATCGATTGGAAAGGAGACAAAGGGGTTTTATCACATATTCTAGATATAGCTGATAGTCTAGGGCAACTGGTTGCAGAGGTAGTACTAAGGTGCTATGGTAGAAGCAGTTGTTGGTTCGATTCCCATGGAGGGAAATTTTACAAGGCAGAACAAAGGAGGTTTTCGTGCGCTCAAAAGTAAGGTACAATTTTTTGTTTAAAAGTGTATGTCTAAGGTTGTTGTGCATGTGAAGTAAAAGGGAGGTAGAATATTTAATTTTTGAAATTCAAAATTAGTAGGAGTAATAAGGTGTGACAAAGGATATATGGTTGTGTAATTTGTGCCTTGTTGTGTTGAATATTATTTTGCAAGAATAGGAGTAATAAGGTGTTATAGTGGCTTGATATTTTATTGTAATTCTTGCATGGTGAAAGGAAAATATGAGGGGTTTTTGTTGAGTGTTAATGCTTCATCATTGAGAACAAAAGAAGGGTCATAGAGCATAATTTTCAGATTTAATTATGCACATATTTTTGAGAAGAAAATTCATGTGGATGTTTTGAGAAAATATTTTGCTATCTAATCCTTGAAGTGGCACAAGAAAGATAAGTTGTTTGTGAGACAGGTCTTTGAGGACACTTCTTCATAAAATCAAACTAAGAGGTATGGTGACATCATTCTTTCTCTAGGTGGAAGTGTTTTGAGAAAGTAATTTTAAGATGGAGATAAAAGGGCTGATTAGAATGCATTGTTTGAAATATTTGAGACCTACATGTGCTTCATTGTTAAAATAAAATGGGAATAATTGTATTAGGGTTTGATACCTACATATACTTCATTGTTTGAACTTCATGGTTGGAAGAGATTGAAACATTTATGATAGATTTTGTAAAACAAGTTGTGCTTCCTTGTTGAAAGTGGAAACAAGTGTGCTAGAATTGAGGACAAGGTTGTGCATCATTGTGAAACATTTTGAGCATTGGTTTGAGTGACATTGAATGTGAATGAGCAAGTGTTAGAGACTAATTTTGTGAAGAAATTTATGCATTATTGTGTTTGATCACTAAGATCAAATTTGCAAGAAATAAAATCAGTTTTGTGAAGCAAATTTATACACTAGTTTGATTTGATTTGAAAAGGTTTTGCAAGAGATAGAGATTGGATTGAATGAATGCAATATTTGTGAATATGAAGAACATATTGGGTATTTGATAGTACATATAATTCTCTATATGTTCAAGAGATTAAACGAATTCTAAGTAGAATATGTTTGAATTGCCTAGTTGAAGAAAGCATTTTTGAAAGAGATATAAGCATTTGGAAATATTTGAGCAAGTTTTGTAAGCAGTATTAAGGCAAATTTGAGCAAGTCTTGTGAGAAGACTTGAAGCAACATTGATGCGGATTTGAGAAAGTCTTGTGAGAAGACTTGAAGCAGCATTGAGGTAGATTTGAGCAAGTCTTGTGAGAAGACTTGGGACAATGTTGAATAGATTTATGAGAAGACTTGAAGCAGATTTGGACAGTAATAGAGAGCAGGTTTAAGATAAATTTGTGCTAACCTTATAACGATGTTTGGTGTAAATTTGGGTAAAGGTAGAGAGCAGGTTTGAGGTATATTTGTGCATATAATGTGTGTATATTTGGATATATTTGTGAGTAGAGTTGAAACATATTTGTGCTAGCCTTGTAATGAGGTTTAGTGCATATTTGGATAGATTTTATGATCAGAGTTGGAGCAGATTTGTGCTAGCCTTGTAACAAGGTTTGGTGCAGATTTAAAAGAGTTGAGAGCAGGCTTTGGAGAAAACCAGAGCAGAAAGGACATAGTTCTCTTGTGGAGAGATATCCACAAACTAGAGTAGAGGGGATAGAGTTCTCCTATGGAGAGATATCCATAAACCAGAGTAGAGGGGATAGAGTTCTATGGAGAGAGATCCACAAACCAAAGCAGAGGGGATAGAGTTATCCTATGGAGAGAGATCCACAAACTAGAGCAAAGGGGATAGAGTTCTCCTATGGAGAGAGATCCACAAACCAGAGCAGAGGGGATATAATTCTCTTGTGGAGAGAGATCCACAAACCAAAGCATTGGAGATTGAGATCTCCTTTGGACAGAGGTCCACAAACATTGTAATAAAGAATTGATTCCCAAGAGATTTGTTGAATTTTTTTTGAAGAGATATTTTCTCCATAGACGTAACCCATATTGGGTGAACCACGTTAAATTTGTGTCTCTCATGTGTGTGATGATGTATGCATTGCTTTATTATTGCTATTGATATTGCAATTGATAACATTGGATAATATTGTTTGGGAAAGAAAAGTAAAAGTTTTCCTTATACTGTTTACCCTCCCTCTCAGTATAAGCTTGTGTTCTTTAGTGTGTGGTGGTTGTGTTTTAAATTCCCTATTAATAATAATAGCTCTCGGCTTTACGAAGGGTCATGGTTGGGAGGAGACTACTCAACCCTGTGCATTAGTCACAGGGGTTTCTCACACTAACCAAATCAAAAAATATATAAATGATATAAATAAGATATTAAATATCAAAGAAAATTAAATACATGATACATTGTAAAATTCTATTTTTTTTTAATTTCACAAGCACAACCAATATATTAAATCTCTCTTAAAAATATTCTAGTTAAATATTAAATTAATCAATTTATTTAAAAAATAGTTTAAAATATCACTTCAAAAAAACTTAAAACTTTTTTTTTTTTTTTAGAAATGGTTTCTTTATTAACCTAAATTAATCCATATAAAATATTATTATTTTAAAATAATAAAAAATAAAACATGGAATTTTTGTAGCTTAACACTTATTAAAAGAAAAATATAGAAGATCTTATTTATTATGCCCTTATGCCATTGGATCCCTTGCACCTCAAACTTCCCTTTCGTACCCCCATTCAAATAATTTTTTTAAATTTATTGTAGAGGAAAAAAAATTACTATCATTTGAAGTCTGAATTTATCATTTCAAAGTTTTATAACAATTTAAACATTTGAATAATGTTTTTAATTATAATCATCTTAGGCATACAATATAACGAGTAGGGTTTTTGGCTTTTTTTGGGAGGTCCAAAGTTCAAACCGCGGCGTATGTACGTGTTAAATTCTCTATTGGAAGGTTATAATGATAGTGGAAGGTTATAATGGTACAAAATATAATTATGGTTTGTTTATTGTTATTTCATAATACTTTATCTTAATTATAATTTGTAGGACCATGAAAATATATAATTACTTAAAATCTTGTAATATAAAAAAGAAAAAAAAATATTAATACATCAAACTATATTCCTCTATATCCTTGGAGATTATTTAAAGAAGACTAATAGGCATGAACTCTAGGCAAGGAATGAACGTAGGGGTTTCTCACACTAAAGAAATTTAAAAAAAGGCAGGGAATGAACGTAGGGGTTTCTCACACTAACGAAATTAAAAAAAAAAATCATCATAGTATAAGGTGTGATAAAAAAAGTTATTTATTATCATTTTCTTAAATTAGTTATATAGGATTGCAATGGGAACACTTTATTACTTTGTAACTATAGTAATAGTATAACAACCTGGCAATTGTACATGTATTGTTTGGTAAGATTTGAAGCTAGGTAGAAGAATTTAACTATGTATTGTTTGGTAAGATTTGAACCTCGGTAGAAGAATTTAACTAAGCTTATGCTATTTGATACTAAGTCGAATATATTAACAAAATCTCATAAAAATATTTTAATAAATTATATTATCATGGTTTACCTTATCATAGTTGTGTATGATATTAAAATGAAAAGAATTTCCATGACAGGAATGTCATTAAAAATAACATAAATCAAAATACAAAATATAATTATGTTTTGTTTATTGTTATTTTGTAATACTTTATTTTAATTATAATTTGTAGGACCATGAAAATATACAATTATCTTAAAAGCTTGTAATATAAAAAAGGAAAAAAATTATTAATACATAAAACTATAGTCTTCTATATCCTTGGATGGAGATTATTTAAAGAAGACTAATATGCATGAAATCTAGGTAGGATATGATTGCAAGAAAGGAGCGAGTCTCACAAGTTTAAAATCTTTAGCGAAGATTAGAAAGCAAGTGCAAGCAAGGAGAATAGCTCACCTTTCTTGTTTGAGGAAAGTCTAAATAACATGAAGGGAGAGTCATTTATGAAATCCTTTGATGCAAAGATTGTTTTAATTTAAGTGATGTTAAGGATTTTGTTTTGGGTAGCATTAAACGTTGCTCTACCCTAGTGTACTCTCTTGAGTTTTGAAGGGAAAACCAAGTTGAACTAAGGAAACTCAACCTCGTTATGATCCATACAAGGCTGATAATAAGAAGCTAATTATGATGAGATGTAATATCCATAGGTGATTTGATTAAGATTGAAAAAAGAATTTGGGTTTGATTGGATAAAATGAAGGTTTGATTGAGATGATGCTTGATTAAATATGTGGTTGATGTTGAACAAATATGAGTTAAGGAATATGAGATGAAGAGATGAAGGAAGAAAAATAAAGAGAGATGAAGAGAAAGGATGAAAATATGAGACACTAGACTTTGCTAAAGGTTTTGTGATTAATTTTTTATCTTTTTAGTTTTTTACAGAGAGCCTCACCCTTAAGTAGTGGCCTTTGTGCTAAATTATTGGATAATTTTTTAAGCGGTGATATATTACCTAGACACCTCGTGTCTGAAGGATTTTAATGCTTTGAGATATTGATTCACCCTTAAGTGATGGCCTCTTAGCATGATTATTGGATGAGCACTTACATGAGGATAGATCACCTAAACACCTCATATCTAAAGTATATTAATGCTCTAAGATATTGATTCACCCTTAAGTAGTGGCCTCTTAGCCTAATATTGGACGAGCGCTTAAGAGGCTTGAGAAAAATTTGCCTTCTCATGACATATATAGATATGCACAAAATATATTTTGCAATTAATTATTTTTATGCATGAAATTAAAAGATATTTTTGTAAGTGACTACCTTTAAGCATGAAATTAAAGGATATTTTTAAATCGACTATCTTTAAGTGTGAACTTAAAGGATATTTTTTTTAATTATATACAAATATGTACAATTATATACAAGAGATTCACCCTTAAGTAGTGGCCTTTTGCCTATTGGACAAATGCTTAAACAACTTGTAAAATGATTTATCTTCATTTAAGGGCTTTTTGCTACCAATGATCAACTTTTTGGATCACCCAAGGGACTTTAGTTAACTTTACTATGGTGCAAGATATGTATAGCTATATATAGATATGTATATATTTATGCTTGTCTATTCATTCTTAAGCAATACCTCCTACTTAAAGAACTTGTAAAATATTCATCCTTTAAAATATTCACATTCGGTTCACCAAAGTGTGAGGGAAAAAAGGAATTGCAAATGGACCAATGACCAATGAGGGGGATCCCCACACCTTTCCTCTTCCTGCTTTACACCTCAAGATTAGGGGGAATACAAGTGATAAGACTAAAACTATGTTAAATGTGTTTTTTCACAAACACCTACATTTATAAGGAAACAAAGTTTTCTCCTAAGATTCACTTCTATATGGCATAAACATTTTAATTTTGTCTTATCATGATCTATGAAGCACAAACAATAAATGCAACAAAAACCTAAGACTAGATGATTTTTTGAATGAAAACAAAATAAAAATGATTCTTTTTTTAATTTTAATCAAGGGATTAAAAATATGCAATAAGTAGTTTACCCTAAAATTCAAACTACATGCAATATTTATTTCAATGTTATAGATAAAAGAACGATTCAATTTTTCGCCTTTATGATTTATGACTAAAGTAGATTCACTATTTCCTTTTATTTTTTTGCAAAATTAATTTACAAAAACAAAATAATATTTTTCAAAATAGACAAAATGGACAAATTTAAGGTCTTAAGGAAGAACCTAACAAAATTTTAAAAATGTACAACCTAATTTACAATAGAAGCAAAAGATCAAAAACCTAGTTCGCAAAAGAAATAGAAAACTAGGAACCTAATTCACAAAAAAAGTAGAAAACCAGAAACCTAATTCACAACCAAAGTAGAAAACTAGAAACCTAATTCACAACCAAAGTAGAAAACCAAAAACCTGCATAACAAAAATAGGAAAAGGGATAATTAGTATAGAGGGGTTTGTCAAGTCTCAGTAGAGGACGATATATTTCCTTATGACAATTAGACCCCTTGTTTTAAATATAAATGATCAAGAAAGTGTGAATCATAAAGGTCATTGAATCTTATAGTGAGTGTATGCAAAAGCTAAAATGCAAGCAAAATAAAAACCAAAGAATAAATGTTGAATATATATTAGATTAAAATAAAAAATAAAGGATAAATGTTGAAAAGATATAGATTAAATTAAAAGCCAAATGAAAAACATTGAGTAAATGTAGATTAAAATGAAATCCAAAGGACAAATACAAATAGATCAAAGAAAATGAGAGAATAGACACAACCCAAGACCACATGTTGCCCCTTTTCCAATAAAATCTTGTTGAAAGATGCTTTTTGATGCTTTGTTTATAACTTGATGCTAGCTATGAATTGCTAAAAGACTGCTTGATGATTGAAAAAATACTTGATAGATTCTTAGGTTGTGAAAGAGTTATCAAAGCAGAAAGAAAAACTATCAAAGTATCAAAGCATAAAACTATCGTTAGAGCTTCTTCTCTCTCTCTTTTTTTTAAAGGGCTCCCCATGGGGTGGCTTTATAGGGTTTAAACGTTAAACTTTAGCGTTTAGGGTTTTAAATTTTAGGATTTAGGTTTTAGGGTTTAGGGGTTTAGGTTTTAGGTTTTAGTTAAGTAAAAGGATGAGAGAAAACATTTGTTATCACTTTTTTTTCCTACTGGAGGTCAAAATTGGGTGGGAAAGAGCCATGATTTCTTGATTGGTAGGAGCACCACAATACGATGCATCTACAAGGTCATGATGATTTTGCTTTTGGGGTAGTTAAAGACATAAATTATTATACAAGTATAGGATTCTATATACTCATTGGAAATCTCTTTTTGAGCCTATTCTAATGGAAGTATTTGTTTAAATATATGTAAAGATTTGTAATGTGTACTAATCCTCCAAAGATGCAGTTATTTTTTGAGTACTAAATACTCTAAATTTGGGTATGAAGAAGGTAAATTCAAATTTTTTGATCAAAATGCCAGTCAATGATGGTCATGGTGGTTTGAATTGTGCAAAATTGGGTGTTTACATATGAATTTTATATAAACCCTTAATATTTATGCAAACTTATGGTTGGCTTTCAAAGTCTATGAGGTGGGGCCCTCTTAGAGACTTAAGAGGAAAATGATATGAACAAGGATCATGTCAATCTTCATTGAGAATGTGCAATAATTTATTAAGGATCAAGTATATTTAAGTTATATATAAGATATAGTTTATTAAATCCTATAAGAAAAAACATAATTTATTGATAGGTAGTTTATGTGATGCCAAGACTTATAGAATAAGATTTGTTCTTGCATTAAAGTTACCTATAAATTTATATATTTATATTGATGTCTTTAAAAAGTTTTTATAAATTTACATTTGTATAAAAAACTTAAATTTTATATTTATTTAAAGTTTGTTGTAATGATTTTTATTTTAAAAGTAAATTAGTTGTAAAAATGTTTATTTTGTATTTTAGTTTTTAGTTTATTAAGTTTTTAGATTATAAGTATCTTATTATCTAGTTATTTAATCCTATTATTTGTATCCAAATGAAAAAGAGTGCTTCAAGTTTAATGGGTGCATGGAGGAGCTCGACCTCTTCAATAAGCAAGTGGTCCAGCAAGTGTAGATGGTGAAGAAACACACATTGCTTGAAAGAAAGTTGTGTCTCCCAAATTCAAACGTAGGACCTACCAGGCGATGGGATGTAAACCCTAGGTGCAATCAAGCGATGTAATAAAGCAATAAATTTGGCTACTGTCTTAATTAAAGAGATGCAAAACCTAGGTGCAATCAAGCATTGAAGGAAGAGGGTTGCTCGTAGACCATCTCTCAAGTCTGTGAGAAAGCCTTTTCAATTAGAAGAAATATCTCTTAGGGATATTTGGGTTCATGGGTGGATGAACCTCTGCCCTCTATTAGGATTTCAAAGAATAGATTTAGGTTGGATATGATTGATCATGGAGCTTGAACAATTATATTAAACTCAAGGGTAAAAGACTAGGCCTAGAGGAGCTCAAAGAATACATTAAAGATTGGTGGCAATACAGAATTCTAAGTAACTCTCTTACTCAAAATTTTATTTTCTAATTTAGCGGATAGAGATGAGGTATGGATTATATAGATAATTGATTTTTTGAACAAAAGGATGTCTATATAAGACCTTGGACTCCTAGTTTCAACCCCTTTACAAAATAAGTTAATGGCTTCCCAATTTGGGTGAGTCTTTCTGCTCTCCCTGTGGAGTTTTGAGGAGAGAAGATATTCACCAAAATCCCTAATGTTAGTGTTTCCTTCTAGTATATGGATGCCCAAACAGAGGAAAAATTATCTAGTAAAATTAATGAGTAAAGCAAGATTGGTTGTTTGGATGGATGTTTTAGTTCTTGGGCCTCAATCCATTACTATCTCTTCAAGCAAAGGGGAATGGATCCAAAATATTGAATATGAAAACTTCTCCCTAAGATGTTATGGTTGTCGGCAATATGGCCATCTAAAAAAGAGATGCCCAATCATCTGATCATGATCTGATTCCCCCTTGGTGGAGGATAAGGCCCTACATATGAATTATTCAAAACCTTCAATTATTCTAGTTCAAAAGAAAGAAGCACATCCTCCAGATGCATGAATTATCTAGTAGAAATCGTGCGAGCAACAAAAGACTCAACACCAAAAGGAGAATTTGAATCAGATCATTGATAAAATACAAATGGTTACTAAAGACCATCTAGACAGTTCCATGGAAAATATTAGCACCTCACATGGTATTCTTGAAGCTAATTATGAAACAATCGATGATGGATAATTTTCTAAAAATGAAGATCCTACAAAATGTGTTATAACTAGATATTACCTTAGGAGCTTGAAGTGCAAAAATACATTCTTAGATCTTGCCACTCTAATGGAGGAAGAACCTCTACTACAAAATAAAAATAATTGAATTGATTTCCTCTGTGATGGATGACTGTTATGTTTGTTTTCCTTCTATCTGTTGGAGTTATGTGTCATGTAAGGGTAGTTCTTGTTGCTAGTTCCTTAAAAAAAGAGTTTATTGTGGAAACTTAGAAATTTGAGGAAGATGGACAATACCTTTGATAGAAATGCAAAGATGGGTATGCTTTAATTAACTTGTTGGAAATGTAATGAGAGCAATGCAATTTTTTTTTGTATTGGGAATGGCCCCCAATAGAAGCCACACATAACTTATTAAAAAAATACTCTTCAAGTTTAATAATGTTATATTCATCCTTATCAATTGCAATGTCCTCTTATCATTTTGGAGTTCAAAAAATATGTTTATAAGATGAAGAATGCCCATATTTTTACATCATTCTCTATAAATGTGCTAATATTTAATGTATCACATCACTTCTCCATCATATTTTGTGTATACAAGGCTAGAAATTTAGGATTTTCCAATGAGGTCGACATAGTCAAGGTTGGATGCCAATTATACATATGTAGTTTTGGTAATGGTTTCATGGTCCTACCTCTTAGAAATACAATATCAAGATGCAATACAATTACAACCTTGATAACAATAACTCTTTAGCATTTAGCTTGATGATTTTGATATATTGATATGAGATATTGTTCTTGAAAGGGATATTTCCCTTAAAGGGGTCCTTTGTTGATATTATAATTGTACTTTCCTATTACTCAAAAATTAGTTTGCACTTCTATTTAGTAGAAGAAAAGATAGGATGCATGGAATCAAGGAGATTATAATACTTTTGCTTACATTTATAGGAACAAATTTTTTGCTATTATCAATTACCATGGTCAATTTACATATAGTATCCTCCTCCCTCATCTCTTCCTTATATTTTCCCCCACCTCATAAAGGAGGGATTAACAATAAATGCAAATTATTATAAAAAAAAGATCTCAAAAGTTTACTAACTTTAAAATTTAGATAAGGAGTTGGTACATGTTTTTAATCATTGTATATAGTAAATATCATTCATTACATGTTAGTTTAAAATAATAACACAATATATTCACACTTGTCAACATTTTATATTTAATATTGAAATTAGATGCTAGAATAATCACTATATTTAATAAATATAATCATACAATCATTTGATAATTCTTACAAAAGAATCTTTTTACTTATTTATTAAAAAATAAAGCTAGATTTAAAAAATGTACTGGAAAATTGTATGTAGTGCACAATAATGTGG
Organism: Wollemia nobilis; assembly: GCA_028583015.1. Taxonomy (NCBI): domain Eukaryota; kingdom Viridiplantae; phylum Streptophyta; class Pinopsida; order Araucariales; family Araucariaceae; genus Wollemia; species Wollemia nobilis. The sequence goes on along the minus strand of JAQPPZ010016980.1, from coordinate 2,310,237 downwards.
AATGTGGCCTTTCTCATTGTAAATTTAATTTTTTTACAAATAAATTTAAATTATTGCATTGTTAATGTCAGTAATACTTATCATAGACTTTATAAGGGATGTTATCCTCATGGATCGAGTCCTTGAACATTACATTTTCATTATGTTTCCAAAATAAACTATTAATTAAAATGTTGTTTAATATAAAAAGTAAAGGTAATATTGACCGCTATATATATATATATATATATATATATATATATATATATATATATATATATATATATATATATATATATAGTATTTATGGGATGTAATGTTGTTAAAGTAAAATATTTATAATGGTAGTGAAAGGTGAATGCAAGAGGATATACCTTCTTATATGTTAGCTAAGATTGGATGGTATGCCTACTTACTATTAATCATTCATAATATAATAAAATAGTAATTTTCATAGTCCTTAAGGGTTAGTTGATTGGTAGTTATTTGTGTGGTCAAGTATTTACTAAGAAGATATAGAGGTTTAAAAATTGGGGCAATTTATTTGCAAAGGTAATAGTTTGATCTAAATTCTCTAGTGTGCACCAAACCAACGATGATAATATTAAGAAATCGATCTCCCTCACACCGGATCAACAACAATGAAGTGGAATAGGTTTGGTGGAAGCAGTCCCTATGGTTTAAACCCTGCATTTGATAGTTACTAAAAATATTGTGGTTGTAACCAACTCTCCTATACATTAAAAAAATATATTAACTGTGTGGTTGAGAGATGAAAGTAAGTGGAGACATATTAGCTTTAAAATAAATTATTATTTTTAAATTATAATTATAATATGAATGTAAAAATATAATTTTTTTTTTTATTATATAAAATAATTGAATTGTAAATAAAGTTAGTAGAATGGTCAAAATAATGTATGATTTTAGATTAGATATATTTTTTTATCAAAAATGTTGTTCTTATTAACAAATTTTAGTTATAAAAATAATGAAAATAATTTTTTATTTATTTACTAATTTTTAAAAAATAAATGTGGATGTAATACTTACTAGTTAACAAAAATAAAACTAGAAAAATGATAAGGCTTTATATAAATAAGAAAAAATTAAAAGAGTCAATCTTAACATAGTTATATTAAAGACACAACAAATCCAAGTAACTCATAACACTAACAAGCAATATACATAGTCAAACACTACGAAGCTGGTCAAAATGAGTTATGTGCAACCAAAATGAGAGAATATGATATTGTACATAGTCAAGTTACACAATACTAAGAAATAAAAAATAATAAAAGAGACTATGAATATGGATCCTACTTCAAGCATTAGGATTGTTTACACAATACTAAGAAATAAAAAAGAATAAAAGAGACTATGAATATGGATCCTACTTCAAGCATTAGGATTGTCATGATCATGATGATCAATCAATTGTGAGAGACTCTTGATGGTGGTAGTATTTGGTAGATTAGCAAATTTTTTCTTCATATTGAAGACAACCACAATAATTGTAATAGTTTGGGTATGAACATTTTGAAAATCTATCCTCAAACCTCTTGTTGAAGCAATTGAAATAAATTTTTATTTATATGTATTTTAATAAATCACTTTAATAGGATTATAATATATCATAGTGGTTTAGCCATTGGACTCTCTTTCAAGAGACTCGGGTTTAAACGATGACGGGATGTGTGAGTGAGATTGTTATTAAAAAATTGTTTTATTAAAGTATTATAAATTGTTTTATTATGAGACTGTGCATTACAACGTAGCTATTTAAACTTGGATTATGCCTGTACAATTGTATCTCATCTTACTATTGCTCCAAACAGCCTTGGTGTATGTGTATATAGAGAGAATTTCAACAAATAACATAGTATTATTAAAAAAAAAAAATTGAAAATTATACATATATCATTTGGCAAGATTTGAACCTAGGTCTCTACCTTAGAAATCCATGTGAACTAGCTCATGTTATTTAATTATGAAATAAATATATTTAACTAGTATAACTTTGTAATGTTTTACACAATTTTTTAATGTTAATATTTGAAATTTTCAAAAATATATATTTAATAAAAAAATTTGGAGTTATATTTCTTATACACATCCACCATATCCGACAATGCAAGTGGCATCCTTGCTGGTAAACCACATTCACGAAGATTTGATAAATATTTTCAAAAAATAAATGTTGCTAAAAGCTTTTATTCTTATGTATATTCAATTATGGATGCTTTACTTCTTATCCACCTCATTTTGTTTTTGTTTTTATTTTTTATTTTTTGTTGGTGGACAGTGTTAGCACCATAATAATGTAATGTTTCAATTAATGAATTAATATAGTCTAGCTCATATATATATATATATATATATATATATATATATATATATATATATATAGGATTACAATATGTAATCAAGTTAATGATTTTAAATAATAATTTAACATATACACTAGAAACTATCATTTAGAAAGCTACTTTTAAGGGATTTTTATGTGTGCAATCATATAAATAAAATTAGACTTAGAATCCTACATTCTAATCAACATTCTTGTGATAATGATTTTTTATGATAATATGATTCACTAAAATAGACATAAGGAATATGAGATCATTTCAAACCAATGTAGCTAATTAAAAAAAATAATCATTTAAGGTTATTCATAGTTAGTACTAATAATGCATAAGATGAATAAGAACATAAAAATTATATATTTATTAGTATTGGGGTGTCGATTGTGACCCTCTTGTGTTCCTTAGGCATCGCAACCCTCTGTAGTTGCGGCTTCGGTATCGTCATCTTTTTCAAGTGGGTGTGTTTGGTGCTCTACACCTCATGCGAGGGCACCAATCTTGGGAAGTTTGGGAGAGCATGGGATGTGGTCCCCACCGGATGACCTTGCTATGCCAATCTACTCCTAGTGGATTTTTTTACACAAGGTTGATTCCTTGCTTTTGGATGTATTCTTTTGTGCTCGTCTTTCCTTGTTATCCTAATCTACTCCTAGCCTAGGATGCTTCAAGGGGGAAAAGGGAAATGAACGAGGAAATGAAGAAATAGAACATAAAGCAAATTGCAAAAAAGTTGTAAATGCAGGAAAGTAAAGGAAAGTGGTAAAAGATAAGAAATGAAACTTATCTAGCCTAGTCTACGAGTGGCAATGAGCCAAAGAAAAATAATAAGACCCCCCGATACTCCAACGGGTTTTAATGAACACATGCACAATGGTTGACAGTGCACAAGGAACACAAATCTCACTGAAAACATGTAGCAAAAACAAAATACCCATGCGCGAACCAAGACAAATATTTATAAAAGAATCATAGGTTCTTATTAACGTAAACTCTGAGTTACATACATGTAGAGAGAAGAGGCTCAAAATTTACCTGGTAGGCTGCGCAAGGCTCAAGCCAAGCCGAGACACAAAAGAGAATGAAGGAAAGCAACACCTTAGAAGGATGGAAAGATTTTGATGATTACAATGAGAAGAAAAAGGATATTTATAAGAAAAATGGTGAAATAATTTCCCCCAAAATACATATAGGACTTCAAAATTTGAATTCAAAATTTTACCTAGGCTTAGTCGACATCAACAATGAATGATCTAGAGGTTCTAGAGATCAATAACTGGGAAAATATCATTTATTATACCTTCATGATCATCCATTATGAATACCTTGAGCATGCATTGCCCCTTGGGATATCCACCCTATCGTTGCTTTAATGCTTCAATCATTGCCTAGGGAACCATATCCAATTGTGGGGTTCTAGGATCAAAACCAGATCATCATCCCTTACCTCATGTCCAGTTGCTTTAGGTTGATCCAATAATTTTATTATCAAAGCCCAGTTCATCCACGCTCTTGGCAATAACCTTTGGTGAAGATGCCCTTTAATGCAACCTATGGAAATGATGATTGCCACTTCTAATTTGCTCTACTTCTAGGAATTCCTCTTCCGCCATGTATCACGAGGATATTATTATGGAGTCGAAAAACCAGAAGGTTAAGGGGGAATGTTACACCTGGAAGCCTTTCAAGCTAATCTATTCTACCCTGACCTTCGGGTATCAAGCTCTTCCTTGAGAAAGGGGGAGTCTTGCCTTGCTACCTCTTCACTTGGTCTCCTTGGGTACCCCTTCCTTTTGACCAATGGAAGGGCCTTAGTCCTTAAGATTCACTAGTGGTATCAATTTGGAATGATACCTAGGACTAAGGGGCCTCCTTGGCTAAGGAGGGGGACCATCTTAGGGACTTTGCTCATTGAAGACAATAAAATACCATGAGCTTTGGTCAAAGCAAGTCCCCAATAAAAGAGGTTTTCCTTTTGCTGTTACCACAATGGCTCAAGCATTCCAAGTATTATTGTGACCTGCTTTAGCTGCCACCATGAAGGCTTTTAGGTTGTTGCTTGATTGTAATCTGATGGTTAGATTGAGGTTTGCGGTGAAGGGAGATTCAAGCACAAGATCAATCAATGATGGTGGCTCCTCCTTGGTTGTATCTTAGACGATATTCTGGATTTGGTTGCATTGTAAGTAGTAGGGGTGTTGGGCCCCTTCATCTCGGTTTTAGGTATGGGCTTTGGTCAAAATTGCCTTTGGAAGCAAGATTTGCCCATTGTAGTGAGACTTCACTACAGTTACTATAAAATAAAAGTGAAATTGTACAAACATTGAACTTTCAAGTGAGAAACTTAAATAGAATATGACCATCAACCTCACTTAACTGAAACAAACTTCTTATAATCTAAAATTATACTAAAGCAGGAAAGAACCAAATAAAAACTACTCTTTAAATATATATATATATATATATAATTTTGCACCCATCTGCTTGTTGTGGTGCAGTGGCAAATGCCCTGGGTGTTGGTAGAGGCCGACAAGGCTCCATTTCTCCTATGCCCAAACTGTTGAAAGTGGCACCTCGAAAGGGGTGTTTTCCACTATAAATTAATTTTATGGATTTTTATGAAATGCCTCTCTTCGGAGCTGAATGGTAGAGACGTTTTTCGCAGGACTGCCCAAACTATCAAACTCGTTTTGGCCATATCTCACTCATCCGAACTCGGATTGAGCTAAAATTTTGAGGGTAGATGCCTGAAAAACCCTAGAACATCTCCACCAATTTTCATATCATTTGGAGCAACACAGATCCTAGCACATCCCTATGTGTGAACGATATATTTGGCAAGTGGCTATGCGAGGGTTTCATCTGGGTTGAGTGCAAGCAGCTCCAGAGGTTGGTTTTTAGGGCCTTCGGGCCCTAGCGGCCAATATTTTTGTGGTTTATGCTCAATATTTTAGCAAGAAATGTTGCAGGGGATACAAGATGGGTTAGAAATTTGTCTTTCAACAGATCATACTGTGAACTTGAGTGACAATGGCTTCCAATTTGTTGCACAAAAGAAAAGTGAAAACCATACCTTTCCACGACGTCTAGGGCAAGGATTAAAGAGACCACGAAATAAGTTTCAAGCAGTTGATCAAAAAATGGCTCATATCTCAAGTGAATCTGGTGCTAAGGTGCACCCACAAAATAATTCTACTATGAAAACCCTTGTCAAGGGTAAGAATTTTGAAGACTCAGTCCCAAAAATGAATTTTAGGGATGCCCTTCGTGGTGGACAACCTCAACCCAATGCTAATATCAATACTAGGGCTTCTCATAAAACTCTAAGAATGTCCAAGATTGATCCGAGGAAAACGAAGTCAGGATGTCTTAAAGAAGCTGATGGAACTCCTATTGTTAAGCTTGATATGGGTAACATTCAGACTGGCATTGAAGATTTGGAAAAAAGAGGACTAATTTATCGGTTCGTGGGTTTTCGTCCGAGTCTATCTCGCTTTCAAAGTCTGGGCTGCAAAAAGTTGGAAAACTAAAGGTGAGTTACAAATCTCTATTTATCCAAATGGTTATTTTCTTGTTTTATTTGCTAATAATGAAGATAGAGAGAAAACTTTTCAAGGGGGTCCTTGGTTTTTTGGAAGGGCAGGGCTTTTCATGAAGCCCCGGCATACTAAATTTAAAGCCGAAGAAGAGATGCCTTCTATAGCTCCCGTGTGGGTTAGACTCTTTGGCCTCCCTATTGAATTTTGGAATCCTACTGTTTTTTCTTCAATTGGAAACTCTTTAGGAACTTTTATGATGATCGTTGATTGTACTCAAAATTTTGAACATATTATTTATGCTCGAATTTGTGTTTTAATGGATTTTGACAAACCCCTACCTAAAAAGATCACATTACAATTTGGGGAAGACACTTGGGAGCAAGTAGTGGACTATGAGAACATTCCTTTTCGTTGTAGAATTTGCCATGAATATGGTCATTTGGCCGATGCTTGCCCAAATAAAATTCCTGATCAAAAGAAAGAAGATATAAACTCGGTAGGTTTCCAAATACCTAAGAAGAAGAACACTAAAAAAAACAAGTAATGAAGGATCAATCAAAGTCATTTGCTAATATGTTTGAAATCCTTTCCACAAATGATGTCCCAAGTGAGGAAGAGGAAATAATGGAAACTGAAATCTTAGAAACACAGTTTAAATATGAAGGAAAGAACTCAGAGACAAACCAACAAATCAAAGGTTTTCAACAGAAAAAAAAAAGGAGAAAATTTACACAAGAAAAACAATATTTCAAATGTCAAAACTTCAAATAATGCAGGTCCCAATATAGACTCCATTGAACCATCTAGTAAAATTTTGGTCGTGTATGAGCATTCTTCAAGGTTAGAAGCCATCTCAGATTCAATTGGAATAAGTCAAGAAACAGGGAAAAAAAAATTGAAGATGGATTCTAATCAAAAAGTAGGTCGCAAGACCAATCAATATCATATGGTAAAAGAAGGTGAAAAGCTTGTAGAGGAAGGTAAGATTAATGCCCTTCCCAACATTTTTAGCCCTAGTATTAATGAAGATCATCACTTGGAATATTAGAGGACTCAAAGGGAGTCTTTCAAAACAAAATGAAATTAGAAGAATGATTCAGATAAATCATCCACATCTTGTTTTCCTTCAAGAAACAAAAATGTCAATGGAGGATATGGACTTAATTGCCAGTAAAATTTGGCCAGCTGGAAAAGTGGTTTCCCTCAGTTCCCAAGGGACTTCGGGTGGCATTGCTTGTCTTTGGGACCCAAAAGAGGTAGTTATTCACCATATGGTTGGCGAGTTGGGGTTTGTTGGCTATAGCTATTCAAAGTAGACATTCCAACCGATTTATGCTCTGCATTATTGTTTATGCCCCGACTTCTTTGGAGGAAAAAAGAAGATAGTGGAAGGATATTACTCATATTATCTCTCATTTTCCTAAAGCTTGGATCTTGATCGGAGGAGATTTCAATACCATCCTCTCTCTAGATGAGAAAAGGGGGGAAATAGAAATTTGGACAAAAGTATTGACCTCATGAGCGAATATATTGCAAACCTCCATCTTGTGGATATCCAACCAGATAATGGCCTTATGACTTGGTCTAACAGAAGGCAAGGCTTAGCTTGTATAATGGAGAGATTGGATAGGTTTTTGCTCTCTGAAAATTTCTTAATCCATGGTCACATTCCTAAAGTGAAGACTCTTAATAATGTTGGTTCGGATCATTGGCCGATCATGGTGGAAATGTGGAAAACCAATGTGAGTTTCTCTCCTTTTCGTTTTCAATTAATGTGGCTTAGAGACATTTCCTTCAGACCTCATGTGCAACAATGGTGGAAGGAAGGTAAACCTAGGCATGGGACTAAGATGTTCTGTTTTGCCAAAGACTGCAATACATTAAATCCAAAATCAAGACTTGGAACTGGAAAGAGTTTGGGGATGTTCATAAAAAAAAACATGAAGTTATTGCTCATATTGAAAATTTGAATAAGAAAATCCGTTTAGATGGCCTCACAGAGAAGAGAAGTGCGAGATGAAATTAAACTCACAACTCGGTTAGAGGAATGGGAAAAAAGAGAAGAAATCTTATGGAAGCAAAAATCTAGAATTCAATGGCTCAAAGAAGGAGATCGAAACACAAATTTCTTCCACAAATATCTTCTAGCTCGAAGATCTCACAACTTTATTTCTTCCTTAAAATCAGATTCTGGAGATGTTGTTTATACTTGGGATGGCATGAACTCTATTGTTGTTGATTACTTTTCCAATATTTTTGTTGCTACTCCTCTTGACTCGACTTCTCAACAAAATGTTCTTCAAGCAATCCCTTCTCTTATCACTTACGAGGAGAACTCTATTTTGACTGCTCTTGTTACTATCAATGAGCTTCAACAAGTAGTTTTTAAAATGCAAAAAGGGAAAACCCCAGGTCCTGATGGTTTTCCTATTGAGTTCTACCAAGAGTTCTGGGATATCCTTCATGTTGATTTATTAGAGGTGGTGGAAGAAGCCAAGAAATCCAAAGAAATTTTGAAGGTTATCAATAAAACTTATATTACTCTTGTTCCAAAAGCTCAAGAGGTTGATCATATCTCAGCTTTTAGACCTATTGCTTTATGTAATGTTCTTCTCAAAATTATTACTAAAATCATGGCAAAAAGGTTGAAGCCTCTTTTACATAAGATTATTTCCCCGAGCAAGGGGGATATGTGGAAGGACGTCAAATAGTAGATGAGATAGTTCTTGCTCAGGAAGCCATCCATTCCATGGATATGCAAAATTCTCCTTCTATGTTCATCCGGTTAGACTTATCCAAAGCTTATGACAGAGTGGATTGGCACTTCCTTATCAAAGTTTTGAGGCAATTTGGTTTCTCTAAGGATTGGATGGATTGGATTATGGGATGTATCTCTTCGAGTTTCCTACTTAGTTCTTATCAATGGCAGGCCTTCTCGGTCTTTCCCAGCTTCCGGAGGTATCGGGCAAGGTGACCCGCTATCCCCTTATTTATTCATCATTCTTGCTTGAATGCTTGGGTAGGACTATAACCAAAAAGAGGGAAAACAAAACCCTTGAGGGAGTTACCATTGCTCATGGAGCTAGACCTATCTCTCATCTTCAATTTGTGGATGACTCTACCCTTTTAGGTAAAGCTACAATTAAGGAAGCTTCTAATTTTAAGCAAATCATTAGTTGTTTTTCTAAGGCTACTGGGCAGTTGATCAATGAAGACAAATCTAAAGTTATTTTCTTTCACTGCTTTGCTAGACAGGAAGCCATGGTCTTGGATAAATTAAGATATAAGAAGACCTCTCTTCCAATCACTTATTTAGGTATTCCCATAAATATTCAAAGGCAAAAAAATAAAGATTGGAATTGGTTGTTGGACAAAGTCAAGAAGAAAATTGGAAAGTGGACCAACAAGTGGCTTTCTTACGGGGGTAGAATCACCTTGGTAAAATCAGTCCTTCAAGCTATTCCTATTTATGTTTCTTCCGTTTTGAATATCCCAAAGGCTATTCTTCGAGAATTGGATCAAATCAGTCATCATTTCCTTTGGAGTGGTACTAAGGAGAAAAGAAAATGGGCCTTGGTGAAATGGGATACTTTATGTCTTCCTAAGAGTGAAGGGGGGTTAGGATTCCGGTCTTCAATTAATAACAACAAAGCTTTAGCTGCTAAATTATATTGGAGGATGTTGCATAACCCCAATGCTCTTTGGGCCAATAATCTTCGTGCTAAATATGCTTGAGAACAAAAGTCCCGAAGACCTTGTTCGCTATCAACTTCCTACCAAAGGTTCTCCCATTTTAGCAGTTCTTAAGGCTGGTGAGGATTTGATAAAGAAAAAATTATTTTGGATCATTCATAATGGTCAACATGCAAATTTTTGGACAGATTCTTGGGATGGTCACAAGCCTTTGATAACTCGGTTTCCCGATTGGAGGCCTTGGATGGAGGAGCTTCACCGAGCTAATTGGATAAAGGTGGCTAATTATCGTCGGTACCATACTTGGTAATTCAAAGGTTGGTAGATATTGGATCCCTATTGAGGACTGGCCTATTCAAATCCCGAGAAAGGCAAAGACAAGATATCCAAGGCATCCTTCATATGAGATCCCTCTCTTGGTCCCATGAAAAAGATTGTTTTGGATGGAACGACACTACTAAGGGTGAGTATTCGGTTGCTCAAGGTTATTTGACCTTATGCCATAATAATCCCAACCATTCTTCGACATATTTTCTCAATTGTGGGCTCAAAAGCTCTGGCCTAAGGTGAGGTTCTTTAATTGGCTTTTATTGCATCGTAGGGTGCTTCTTGGTGAGCAACTTATGAAGCGTGGTTTTCATGGCCCTTTTAGATGTGAAATGTGTGAAGAGAATGTAGAAAATATCAACCATATTTTTATTGAGTGTACTTTAGCCTCTGAGCTATGGAGGAGAATGGCAACTTTACTTGGCTTACAGGTGGTCCAATTTTTTCACTTTTGAACAGACTTTGGAGGGATTGGCCTAATCAAGAGGGTGTTGATCATTTTATTAGGCGATTAGTTTGGATGGGTTCTACCATTCTTCTTTGGAATATTTGGAATGAAAGGAACAACCAAATTTTTAATCAAGATAGGAAGGATATTCACTATATTTGGCAAAAGACCATAGCCAACTTAGTTGAATCAGTCCATCATCTCCTTAATCACCCCCAAAACTCCCACCAAATATGGGATCAAGTGATGCAAAGATTGAAGATTAAACCTTCTAAGGGCAACCAACTTAAAGGGAATGTGAGTATTAGTAAGATGGATAGGACTAGAAATTGGCAACCTCCTCCTAAGGATTTTGGAAAAGTCAATACTGATGGAGCCTCTAGAGGGAACCCTAGAAAAGCCGAGTGTGGGAGGAATTGATAGACTTTCGGATGGCTCCCTGGTTTTTACTTTTGTTGAGAATTTGGGTATTCTTTCCAATAACCTTGCTTGAGGGGTATGGTATCCTTAGAGGCCTTCGGGAGGCTACTAAGGTTGGATGGGAAAAGGTGTTAGTTGAGTCTGACTCTCAACTTATGATTAATCTCTTGAAGACTCCTTCTAAGAATCATAAGGTGGATTGGAGAATAAAAAGAATTATTGAGAAGATTCGGTTAATCCAGGATGGGATTTTTGAAAGTTGATTACAATCATGTGGTCGAGAGATCAAAACAAGAGTGCTGATGCTTTAGCTAATTGGGCTTTGGACAAAGGTGATCTTACTTGTTATGGCCACCCTCCTATATGGTGGGCTTCTCAAATTAGGGAAGCTCTTCTTTCTATCATTTCTTTGGATGGCTCCAATTCTGAAGGTACCTAGTTTCTTCTTGTTTTTTTTTTTTTCTCTTTGGTTCATTCAGTTTTTTTAGTTCCCTAGCTCATTCTATTCTTTATTTTGTTTCCTCTGTTGATTCTTGCATTAATAGTCTTCTGGTCTAGATAGGTCATTGTTTTGTTCATTTTTTTTTCTTTTGTCTTCTTTGTTTTTTTTTTTAGTTTTTTAAGGTGGGTGGGTTCTTTTGTTTTGTTTTGTTTTTGTGTTCTTTGTGTTGTTTTTTGTTGTTCTTGTGTTTTTGTTGTTTTGTTTTGTTTTTTTTTTTTTTATGTTTATTGTTATTGTTCTTGTGTTTTTTTCGTTCTTGTTCTTGGGTTTCTCTTTGTTTGTGTTATTTCATTTTTTTATGTGTGAGTGTTTTCTATGTTTTTTTTTTTGTTTATTGTCTGTTGTTGGTTGTTTTTATTTTTATTTTTATTTTATTTTTTAGGTTTTGGTTGTGTTTATTTTTCATGTTTTTTTGGGTTATGTCTTTGTAGTGTTCTGTTGTTTTTGTCTTGTTTGTGTTTTGTTATGTGGTTCTTGTGTTTTTCTATGTGGTTTGTGTTGTGGTTTCTTTTATCTTATTGTGCGTGTTTGGTTGTGCTTTTGGTTTTGACACACTCAAGGAGTTTGTTTTTTATTTTATTTTATTATTTTTGTTGTTATTTTCTTTTTTTTAATTTGGTTTTGTGTGTTTGTTTGCTCCTTGAGTATGTCAAAGGTGGTAGGCCAAGTCCGAGTCCTGGGCGTTTTTGGCGGAATGGATACCCCTGCCTCCTTGGGTCTTACCCGAAAGTGGCATCCCTTTTGGGATGTTTTCCACAAATAAAAAAAAAATATATATATATATATATATATATATATATATATATATTTTGCACCCATATTATGTAGTAGTAAAATTACCTTTATTCTTTAAACTTGTGTATTGGTCTTAAGGAAGACGGACTTGTGTATTGTAGGATTTGCCCAAGGTAGGCAGACGAACCAAGGCAGAAATATATTCTTGATTCTTGCTCCCCATTTTCGAAATAATTCCCGCTCCTCATTTTTAAAATAATTCTTGCTTCTCATATTCGAAATAATTCTTGCTCCTATTTTTTGAAATTAATTGGGTATTTAAAAATACCTTCATTAAGGACCAATAATTAATAAATTGATTGGGTATTTAAAAATACCTTCATTAATGAATTAAATGGGGTATTTAAAAATACCTTCATTAATGAATTAAATGGGGTATTTAAAAATACCTTCATTAATGAATTAAATGGGGTATTTAAAATACCTTCATTAATGACCCATAATTAATAAATTGATTGGGTATTTAAAAATACCTTCATTAATGACTATTGATTAATAAATTGATTGGGTATTTAAAAATACCTTCATAAATGAATAAAATTGGTATTTAAAATACCGTTCCCATCTAGGAATACAAGTAATGAAAAGACAAGCCACATAACTGACAAAGAGATACATTTGTTTCACCTCTTTAAAAATTGCACCAAATCTTCTAACCAAGCGAACTACCACCACTCGAGACCAATTATCCAACATCAAAATGAGCACAGTTGATGAGGTCCTGTGGAAAGTCCCCTTGTCATACCCTATATCCATGAAGATTCACTCCAATATTTGCCATCACGTTAGCAGCAACATTTCCCTCCCCGAGCGTGTGACAAATTTGAACATCTTCCAACTCCTGATACAACTTTACTACTTCATCAATTAGATTTGTGACCTTCCAACTAACATGGCACACTCCAATAAGCATATTAATAATGTTGCGAGAATCGCCCTCAATAACAGCTTTCTTAAAATTGAATTCGTTAAGCAAGGCAATCCCGAGGTAAGCCGCCATCACCTCCGCCACCTGTGAAGAATTCACATGCAAAGAATCAGCATATGCCAGCAAAAAAATTCTATAATGGTCCTGAATAACGCCATCTGAGCCTGCATTCCCCGTTCTTCCCTTTGCTACCCCATAAAAATTTAATTTTACCCACCCGATGGGGGGCACACCATTTAATATAATTTCTTATGTTAGGCACCGGTGGTGGTCGATCTGTATTTCCAAAGCCCAAAAATTGTTCCAACCTAATTTTGCACTGCTTCGATGCCTCCGAAAATTCCATAGACATCGCGACGCTTTCCACATTCTCCACTGTTTTACCAATAATCTGATTACTCAATAATATCGTAGCCACCGTCTTCTCCCTAAAGATCTTTGCATTTCTTGCTTTCCAAACTTCCCACATTGAATGGGGGAGCAAGTACTGCCAAAAAAACCTGAGGTGAGGGGAATGAAAGGGTGGAGACCACTGAAGGATACAATCATTAACTATTTTTGGGAATACCCACTCCACACCCAAATGTATGAGAATAAAAATAATTATCTCCTTAAAAATACAACAATTGAGCAACAGATGAGAGGTCGACTCCCAATCAGATTCGCAAAGATAACACTGATTGACCATATGTCAACCCCTTTTGAGAAGATTCTCTATAGTTAAAATTCGGTTTTGAGCAGCTAACCAAAAATATATATTTACCCTGAGGGAAAGATGCTTAAGCTAGAGCAACTTGAATGGGAAATGTGACCCCTCCTCCATATTTAAGCAATTATAGGCTGATTTGACCGTATATCTTCCTAAACTCTCCAACTACTAGATCAACGGTCTTCAACATTTGCTTGGCGAATAACGCAAAGATGCAATTCCTCCCCAAGGATCTCCAAAACCAGTCTATCATCGCCATCCCTTACACAAATTGGCACCGTAGCCCAAGCAATTCTATCCCCTCTGTCTTCAAGGAAATCAGCCACATAGGTCAAACACATTTCTCTGGAATTAGCAACCAATCCCTAAAATCGCACTTCTTCTACCAACGGACGATCCCGAAGCCAAGCATCTTCCCAGAAGAGGACTGTTCCCGATTACCCACCTGTAATGATTTTTAAGCAGATACCTAGTCTTAACCAGACTATTCCAAAAATTCAAACCACCTGAGAGTAAATATTCAAAAAGAAATGAGCTAAATCTGTACCTGGATTTTAATATGGATCCCCATAATTTATAGGAGTCAGATGCCAACTTCCACCCAATTTTGGCAATCAAATATTTATTCATTCTAACTGCTCTTTTTAAGTTCAACCCTCCATTGTATTTATTTCTACAAACCGCTTCCCAAGAAACAAGATGGAATCTTCCTTTCAACTTCGACCCCACCCATAAGAAAGCTTTATAGAAACTATCAATTTTTGATGCTATTTTAAGAGGCAAATGAAATATTGACATAAAGTAAATAGGGATGCTATGTAAGTACTCTAAACCAAAACCACCTTACCTTCTTGGCTCAACAACACTCCCTTCCATGCAGCAAGTTTTCGTTGAATTCTTTCAACCAACGAAGACCACAACTTAAATTTTGCTCTCCCCATAAACAAAGGCAAACCAAGATATGAAGGGAAAGAAGCAGTGCGATAGTTCAAAAGTTCCACAATCTCTCTCTGGACCACAGTGGGAGCATTAATAAAAAACAACCCACTCTTGGAAAGACTTATTTGCTGACCAACTGCCCTTTCATAACAATCAATAATAGCTTTAACTTCCCCCACTACCTCCACCGTAGCTACACAGGAAACAAGAGTGTCATCCATGAATTGTTGATGCAGTATAGGGTTGCACGTTGTTGTAGGCCTCAATCCCAAAAAAAATTGATGTCTGATAAATGCTCTACCCAAAGCCTGTGCAACAATAATGAATAGAAACGGAGACAATGGGTCCCCCTGTCTCAATTGTTGACAAGAATGAAAAAATCCTTCCAGAAGCCTATTGATGAGCACCGAAAACCAGGATGTTGAAAAATAAGCCTGAATTAGACTAACCCATTCATCACAAAATCCAAACTCTCTCAACACCCTGATTAAAAATGGCTAAGCGACCTGATCGTACGCTTTGTTAATGTCCAACCTTAGGAAAATCTAGATCTCTCACTTTTATACACCGAATGCAGCATCTCGTGAATAACGATAGCGCCATCCAAAATTTACCTACCTGAAACAAAGGCACTCTGGGCTTCATCAATAATTTCTGGGAGAATAAGCTTAAATCTATTGGCAATAGTTTTCAAAATAATCTTGTACACCATATTGCAGAGACTTATCGGTCTGTAATCCCTAAAGGTAGTGGCAGTATCTTTCTTCAGAATAAGGTCAAGGAAGGTTGCATTCACCACCTTTGGGATACGCTTACTCCTTTGGATTTCTCTCATGGCTTCACAAACATCCCCACCACAGATGTGCCAAAATTTTTGAAAAAATATCAGAGAGAAGCCATCAGGACCCGGTTCCTTAAGAGAGCCCATCCCCTTTACTGCATCCAAAATATCCTCATCTAAGAATGGGATCAAGATCCACCTATTTCACTCCTCGGATACCAACCCTGGGATTACATCTAGCATTGCCTCCTCAACGGGTAATTCATGATTAGGATCTGAACACAACAAATTACTAAATAAATCAACTGTCTCCTCCCTTACATCACAACTGCTTGAAGTTGTACTTCCATCACCTCTGACTATGTTCACAAGATCCTATTTTGACCTCTCCTCCTTAGAGTGGAGGTATGGAAAAAGCAAGAATTACGATCCCCTTTCTTGAGCCACAACTCACTAGACTTTTGTTTCTAAAACAACTCCTCTTGAGCCTATCTGTTATGATATTCTACCAATGCATGGCGTTCCTCTCTTAGCAGATCATCAGAACAATCCTCGACCTCCATGGCAACCTCCAATTGACCAATAAAGTCTTTCAATCTCTCCTCTCTGAAATTTTTTCTAAACATGGACTTGTTCCAAAGTTTGAGATATCCCCTAAGCCTCCTTAGTTTATTAGTTAACTTTAATAGACCGTACCCCTTGATATCCTCCTACCACCATTCCAAAAATTGAGCTTCGAAATTAGGGTAGGAACACCACATGGCCTCAAACCAAAAGGGATGAGGAAATAATAGAATATTATCAGGGACGTCCAACCAGATACGGTTATGATCCGAGCCATTCCTAGGAAGAGCCGACAAAGAAGCATCCTCGAAAAAATTCAACCCATGAGAAGAGTTGAGGATCCTGTCTAGGTGACTCAAAATCAAGCTATCACCTGCATGCTTGTTACACCAAGTATACGTAGCTCCCTTGAGGTCCAAATCATGAAGCTCAGCATCAAAAACAAAATCAGCAAAGTCTTGAAGACTTATGTCATCCACCGGATTGCCTCCTTTTTTCTCTGAGGGATACAAGGGGGAATTAAAATCACCCACTACCATCCAATCCTCATGCTCAAAGGTTTTACGCATCTCCAATAATAGTGCCCAAAATTTTCTCCTATCCAGCTACGCATTCGAGGCATAAATGTTAGACAACACCCATCTCCTATTAGTTAATTTACACCAGAATAAAATATTTATGACTCTAATTGACGCAAAAATAACATGGCCATCCATTCTAGAAAGATTCCAAAAAAAATGAGACCCCCAGAAGAGCCCATTGATTCACTGGCCATAAAGCTAGAACATTTCCATACAACATTGTGAATAGCTTGCCACAAAGAGGCTTCCAACTTCGATTCCTGAATACAAAGGATATCCAGAGAATTATCCTTTCGAAAAGATGCAAGCATCCTACACTTAGTTATTAAGTCCTCTAAAATTTCAAGAATATATTTTCATTGGAATTAAAAGGACGATTTTTTACCAACCCCCTCCCTTGGGGATGCCAACAAATCACTCTCCTTCATGATTTTCTTGTCGGTTTTTTTGCTAAGAAAAAACAATGTTTCCCCATTGTTGGTCCCCAAAACTTCCAATGACCTCTTTCTTCCAGCATTACTCGAAGGACTACCAAGCTTTCTTGCCACCCCGAGATCCATCTTCCTATGTTGGCTTCTAGTCTTGGGTCCAGGAAACCCTCCCTTCATTGCCACACTTGGAGATACCGGACTATGACTCTCACCTGGGCCAGACACCCAAGTTTTCAACAAGGGGGATTTAAGGCCAACCTCTATGGATGAGAAAAGATTCACCTCCCCCTCAACGCCTTCGCTAATTTGCCCTTCCTCAAGACATTCAAAGGAATTTGATAATGGCAGCTCAACCGCAAATCTGGAAGGACCAAAATGAGGGGCATCTCCTCCAATAATAAGGGACAAAACTGGGGAGGATCTCTTACCTGCACTTGACACCTTCTTACTTGAGACAGGAGATTTCAACATCGACTGCTCAGAGCACACTATCTCCTTCCCTTTGCTATTTCCTGTTTTCTTTTTCTACCACATCCCTCTATTATCAAAGGGAATATGGAATGATATGGACTTAAACCCAGCAGATCCTATCCGACCTGCTAGACATCCATCATATTCTGGTGTTTTTACCACCCTATAGCTTCTGCCCCTTCTACTGTTGAGGACAAAGATTTTGGTGGTGACCCCCCGTTCTGCACAATCTATAGGCCTAGGGTTTATTTTGGTACATCACAGCTTGCTTCCACGGCCCCACTTGAGAAACCAACTCTCTCAATATCCACCATAACACACATACAAACATATTGCCTTCGATCAGGCGACAAAGTAGTTTTATCAAAAGAAACGAAGTCCCCTATGAAACTAGCCACTGATTTGAACATCGATTCATGCCATAAATAGGTCAGGAATTCTGGAAACCGCACCCACATAAGAACCAGATTGACCCTCTATGTTGCTAGGTTAAAATCATGGTCCCACTTTCTCAAAAATAGCCCCCTATTTCCATAGAACCATGGGCCCCCATCCAAAATTTTGTAGGCATCCTCCTCACAAGACAACCAAATGAGAAAAAAGTTTCGGGTAATGTGGCCAGCTCCAAAGACCCCCATGGTTTCCATCGTGATTGAGCCCACCGTTTGAGAACATCCAAAGGTGGTCTACCCCCTACCACTTTTCCAACCAGATCCCATGAACCTTTTTTTAAGAGTCTGTTCACCATGCTATCCGGGATGCGAATCTGGCCTAGATCCAAGAAAACCTCGCAAGGGTCAAACACCTCACCACAGGACATCCCCACCACCACCTAAGAAAAGGATGGTGCCACAACAGGAGGCTGTTGCACCACCTTCTCCCTTCCCACAAATTTCTCCATCACCTCTGCCCTCACCTTGGTTCCAACCTCTCCACAAACCTTGGACCCAAACTCACCTTTCTAGAAGACATCTTCCAACACCAGCTCCTTTGGCTCCCACACCTCAACCTTGCTCCCTGACTCATTCAGAAACCCCAAAGTACCACATCCTATTCCAAATTTTCTCCCTCCATTATGGTCACCGCCACCACAAGAACCATAACCTGAACCAGATCCAACACCGTAGCCCAAATCAAATATGGAGCCACTGTCGTAACCACTTCTTGAACCAGATTCAGAGCTGCAATTGTAACCACTTCCTGAACTAGATCCGGAGCCGCTGCCGTAACCACTTACCGAACCAGATATGGAGCCGTTTTCGTAACCACTTCCTAGAACTAAAAAACAAAAATAATGAAAGTATAATACATAAATAAGAAAATAATTATTGGAATATGTAAAATATTCAAGAATGAAGGAATCAAATACATTACTCTATGAAGAAATAGCATAGTGATTATAGAGAAGAATATAAATATAAAAGGTATCCTTAAAGGTGTCCTTAGACACCAATAATCTCTCACCAATGAATAAATAATGATCTTGAATCAATGAGCAAATGGTTGGACAAGTAAGGGTATAAATACCAACCTATAATACAAGTATCTCAAAGATGGTCATTAAGGCCAGCCATTGGATAATGATATAATAATATAAAAGGCCACCTTGTAGGCTATACATGGACCTCTTGGGAAAATACACTGATCACATTACAAAGGTCATGGCCTCAAGATTAACATTATCTCAACATCCCACCTTATATTGAATTTGAATATATAGAGATAACCTTATAAATAATACAACCTTAAAGGATACTTTCTCACATCAAGATAATTAAACAATATGAGGAAATCATCTTAGGTTTAACCTTGGTCATCATATCTTCTATCTAATCTATTAAAGGCATGTACACCAATTGAACCATCCCATGTAAGTGAAGTTATTCAATGTAGTGCATACATACCTCGATGTGCTTAGTCCATTGATGTAGCACTAGATTATGAACAAGCTTAATCATATTTTGATTTTCATTTGCGATTTTTCCTTTTTTGGGGGTATATTATAAGTAGAGGCTAGACATGATCTTATCTCCTTTGTCATGATAATATTATGCATTTTTTAATGGGATATATAGGATTGAAATAAGTCCCACCTATATTACATCATGACCACGTTAGCACAATATTTTAACAAATCATATTGTAAATTTTATTTTTAATTTTTTAATTGGTTATATCAGATTGAAATGACCCTACTAGAATTACATTATGGTATTACAACAACTTGACAACTATGCATGCATTGCTTGCCAAGACTTATCCTCCTTGAAATTCAATATATTTAACTAGTTGAGCTCATGATATTTGATAACCATATTATGATATTAATGTAATCATGCATATATCTATTATCAAATGACATACGCTCAACTAGTTAAATCCCTCGACATTCATGTTGTAAGCTTACCGCAATGGTAAAGTTCTTGGGGTTTCATTATGAAAACCCAAGTTCAAACCCCACTTGGTATGAGGGTACTAGGACCCCTCATAAAAACCCATGCAAAATTAAAATTTTTAAGACCCTGAGGGATATAGTAGCAGTAAGTCCTTGTGTTTTCATCCAGGAGACCCAAGTTCAAACTCTAGTAAGAGGGAAACCTTCATAAAAACCCTTGTAAACTCAAATTTTTAGTAGCTTCAAGCTTACTGGAGTGGTAAGGGCTTTGGCCTCTCTTCAAGAGGTCCAAGATTCAAACCCCACTCAATATGAGGGGACCAAGATCCCTCATAAAAACTTGTGTAAACTCATTGAAAAAATTCCTTGACATTCAAGGAGGATATGCACGTTTAAATTTTTCCAAGCGATATATTCATAATTTCCAAGCTATTGTAATAATATTATTTGGTCACTATGTAATATAATTGTGGTCTATCTTAATCCCATACAACTAATTTTAAAAAACGGTGTATGTTGGTTGGTAAAATTTGAACCTAGGTGTCTCTTCGAACTCCATATTTTTAACCACTTGAACTCATGTCATGATCATCACTTGAACTCATGTCATTTGATCATGATAATATTTGTCTACCTTTATTATCTCTCTACTTTTATGATACTTCGAATTTGCTCATCATAAGGATGTAAATTAATAATTTTTTTCTTAAAGGTTTTTCAACCTATTTTCTTGTCTTGTTTTAGATTTGGAAATCATTTTATAATATTCTTTCCAAAATTTCACTAGATAATCCATAACAATCTATATCATAGTATCCATCATTTCAATCCTATGGGTTTTGATTTAAGTTGCCAAACAATTTTTAAGGCATTAACATAAGACTTTGATTTCAAATAACATTGAATTAGAATTTACGATATTAATTTTTTTTCTCTTGTAATGGCTAGATATATAGATACAAAGATGGATAATAATCAAATACAGAGGTATTTTTAATATGAAGACAAGTGTTTGGGGAATGTTATAGTTATTCTTTCGATCAGTTGATAAATAAAATATATCCAACTTGCTAAGATTTTTTACTTATCTATTATTTCTCCAAGTAAAATTGTTGTTATCTACTAATCATACATAACATTAAAAACACTTGATCCATTTCTATAATTTAACTAGTTGCACACAAGAATTGATCAAACTAATTTGGAATGTAAAAGTTAGATGAAAGAAGTTATGCACATAGTTAAGGAATAAATATTATGTTAAAAAAATAGAAAATAAAAGGTAAATGTACATGTAAATATAATAAGGCTTCTTTGAGAAGAATCTTAAAGCATCTAGACTTATTTATCCATGGTAGAGAGTTACTAATGGTGTCAAAAGTATTATTTTCATTATGATGTATGAATATTTCCATTTGGAACAAAAGTGTGTAATAGTCCATCTATAATTTTATTATTATCATTTTAACAACTTTTCTATTACAAAAACCTTCTCAATATGTATAATATCCCTGTTCCACTTAGGTAGGCTTCGGTATATGTAAATTTTACATGTAATCTATGATATTTATAGTATTAAAAAAGATCTCTTGGAGTTCCAATATGTGTTGTTTTGATATCTATACATTTTTGTTTATTGGCATAACTTGTTATTAAAATTCTTTAGTGATGTTCAATCTTTTATTTTCTCTCTTATTTGTAGGAAAAATGTTAGTTTCTCATTTTTACATCTTATATGATCTATTATTCCAATTTCCTACTTGTTTCTCTTATGTCATGACTGAACTATGGTGGATTAGTTGCAAATGCATGTAAATTTTATAACATAAATTGGATGTAAATTAAAGTTATATGCTTCTTGTCCAGAAATTGTATATTTTTTTTACATGTCCATTATTGTAGCATAGATGTTAGTTAGAACTCTATCATGTAACACATGAATACCATTTTGAGAATGTATGAGCACAAGTGTATATATATATATATTATGTCTAATTTTGAATTGAGGTAAAGTCATATTCAATCCATATTTTCTCGATAATTTTTAAATTAACTCTTTTTCTAATATATGGTGTCAACTAGGAGAGTAAAAGTATGGTTACCATGTCATGCATAAAATTCTAGCTCACTTTAGTCTTTTGTAATATTCCAAAAAAATATTGTCATTATCTACATGTAGCTTGCAAACTCAAGCACATTGGTGGTCTTGGGTTTTATTGAGCTATGGGATCCCTATAGCATGCAACAGGATTTTCCAAAATTCATAAGAAAATAGACACTCATTTTAAGGCCAGTTTCATTTAATATTCTATCAACTAATAAAGGCAATATTTTTCTTAATAATATATCTACATAGAGAAGATATTATAAAATTCATGTTGAAATGTTTAATCATTCACATTGGGATGCTTTTAAAACTCTCTTCAATCAATAGTTCAAGATTAGAGAGATAAGGGATAAAAATACAACTATTTTTTTATATTTTATTAAATGACTATAATCATATACTTACTATGTAATATAATCAATATATTAATTACAAAACTAATAACATCATGATATCTAACATAAAAATTGGTTCTAAAAAATTAATAATGGAGAGTATAAATACATATGATAATTTTTTATCTTATTTTTTTATTAAGTAAATATTTCTTATACATATACATATCCATTGTGGGGGTTGAACCCGGGTCACATCACCAATAATGCAAGTGGCGTCCTTGTCGATAGACCACAACATGCAGATATCATATTAAATTAATGGTAGATATGGAAACCATTGTGATATCGTGTGTTTTTTCTCTCTTTTACAAAAGTAGGTAATGTATTGATTTTAATTTATTCTATTTATTTTGTAATTTTTCATCTACAATTGGTCTTGACTTCATTAAAAAGGATACCAAGGTTATAATTTCTAATGACTTGTTTAGCTTTGTATTTATGTTTTTATATATATATTTTATGAGTTTACACGGGTTTTAGAGGGGTCCTAGTCCCCTCATACTAAGAGAGGTTTGAACCTTATATTTTTTATGAGTTTACACGGGTTTTACGAGGGGTCCTAGTCCCCTCATACTGAGAGAGGTTTTAACCTTGGACCTCTCAAAGAGAAAAAATTTAAGTTTACACATGTTTTTATGAGGGGTCCTAGTCCCTCAGGTTGGAACTTGGGTCTTCTAAATGAAAACCCAAGAACTTTAACACTGGGTAAGCTTGCATCTAACTTTGTATTTATGTTTAAATATGGAAAATTATTACATATTTCAAGATAGGGTTTACACATCATGCACACTATTAGGGTTTTTTTCAATAATAACAAATGCAAGGACTATGAATAAATTTTTAACAAATTTAGACTTATTTCTATTGGAGCTAGCTATAGAATATTTGGATTGGTTTTTTTTTATCTTGGGAAAGGATTATAAAATTTTCCTACTTAAAGGTTCAAAATTACTAGAAGCTCATATCCATATATCTTTTAGCTTCACTACACACTTAAGAGAGATTTCTTTAGTTGGATTTAGGGTTCAAGTTTATCTCTCTTTTCTCCTTAATAAAATCTAACCTACTTATCTTCCATAGGTGAATCCACAAGGTTATTTTGGCATGGTGGTTAATTTATTTCCAAGGTAGGAAAAAAGTCCCTAGCTATTTCAAGTATATTAATATTTTTTAGATAGAAAACTTGTAATTCAATATTTGGGTGTGAAAATATCAAATGATACTAGCCCAACCAATTAAATTCCTCAACTTTTATGGAGGAGACCAAGGTTTGAATCTTGTCAAATGATACATGCATAATTTTCAAATTGTTGTAATACCACTATGTGGTCATAATATAATATAGGTGAGACCCATTTTAATCCCATATAACCAATTATATATATATATATATATATATATATATATATATATATATATATATATATATATATATATATATATATTTTTTTTTTGCTTTAGTTGGATTTAGGGTTGAAGTTTATCCCTCTTTTCTCCTTAATATCTTCTTAATAACATCTAACATGCTTATCTTCCATAGGTGAATCCACAAGGTTATTTGGGCATGGTGGTTAATTTTTTCCCAAGGTAGGAAAAAAGTCTAGCTATTTCAAGTATATTAATATTTTTTAGATAGAAAACTTGTAATTCAATATTTGGGTGTGAAAATATCAAATGACACTAGCCCAACCAGTTACAGAGCAAGGTTTGAATCTTGTCAAGTGATACATGCATAATTTTCAAGTTGTTGTAGTAGAACTATGTGGTATATATATATATGTGTGTGTGAGTGAGAGACTGAATATTTTAGAAAATTGATATAGCGATGGCTACTTTATGATTATTAGGGCCTTTAAAAATGAGATTATTAGAAACTTCAATGGATTTATCATTTTAAATATATATGGGTGTTCCCTTCACTATTAACATTGGGTATTTTAAAGAATTTTAGCTTATTTTTGGATCAATTCTAGAGAAGTTGGTTTTCTTTTGTACATAAAAGATACATATTTGCCTTATTGATATAGCTAATTGTTTAAGTATATTTGAAAAGAATGCCACATAAAATCATATTAAGTAGTAAGGGTTAATATAAATAGATTTTGACATGTACCTTATGATGGACTAGGGTAGTGTATTTGCCTTTTGTAGTTCTTACAACAAATTATTCTATTAAGTTGACCAAAAGCATGTAATGCATAGTTAATATATAAGAATCCAACCTAAGTTGAGTATTCTATTTTGGAGGTGTCCTTTGGGTGAAATACAAAGTTTGATACTTACAAATAACAAGCATGTATGCCAATCATCCATATTTTATATTAGAGAAAAAGAATTTAGTTGCATTTAAGATGGTAACCATATAAGAAATATATCATTTGCCTAAACCTCTAGGAAACTCAGGTATTCAATGTTAATAATACCAATTGGCTTTAACCCATTTGAAGAAGTTATGTTCTAATGAAATAACAAAACTAGGATAGTAATTTAAAGTGTATATTTAAAAAAATTACTTAATAAATAGAATTCTAAAGGATTACCTAGTCAATTGCTTATTGGATGAAGTTGTCCAATGTTGATTGATCCATCCTTGATCTTCTTGAAGTTGTAAGGAATATCTTTATTCATTTGTTGCTCAACAACAAGATCAAAGTTATAGAGATTGCAAATGTTTAAGGCACTACTAGACATGTGGTAGAATGAGAAGTGGTGGAGGCATTATTAAGCCTCAAATTAAATGCCATGACCCCAACAACAACCTAAATTTTGATGAAAAACTTTTTTTTACAAGAAATTGAATATTGTGATTATGAAAAACTTGTACTATTGGCATTAAACAAGTTTCAAGGATAAAATAGAAAAAATCATATTTCTCAAACTTCCCAAAAGCTTCTTCGCATAACCTAAATTACTATTTAAAAATCATTAATTGATTAAAAATCATAATCAAAATTATTTTTGTGAAACCTTGAAACCGGGACATGAAAACATTATATAAATAGGTATAAACACATTGCTTAATATGCATAATTAGTATTCAAATGACTTGAGCTAAAGTGATTAAAAACACGGACATATGAAGACAGAGACTATGGTTTAAATCTTGTTAATCAAAATATGCATACTCTCGTGTGTTTTGCTATGGATACATGTGCTTAAGTTTACACCGACAACTCCCTTAGTTTTGTTAGATGTATGTATCCCATTCATATTTGCCTTTAGACTATAGTTATGTTGGCCAAACCCAATCATATATTAAGCTTGATCACTTAGTTGTTTGATTCTTGCAAGCTTTTATGGATACATCCTTACTGATATTTTTGAGTTACTGAAAATCTATAAAATCTGACATTTATTTTCATTTTACCATTTACCTATAGATAAATTAGTCAAGACTCAATCAAATATAAATGTTGATCACTTCCTTCTAAATATTAGATCAGTCTTCCTTTAGAGAAGTATGAGATTTTAATGATGTAGAACTTGGGTTTAGTGGAGAATGGCCCTCGTCCTTCTTTATGAGGAGAATTCTCAATCAAAAAGTGCAGAGAGATGACACATGGCATCCTATGTCTCGGGGGTGTTTAATATTAAAACTGATGGCTCTTCCAGAGGAAATCGTGGATATGCAAGTATTGGTGGTGTTGGAAGAGATAGTAGTGGTGCAGCTCTTTTCATTTTCTCCTGGAGAAGCAAACTAATAATTATATGGAGGCTCTTGCTATTCGTTTTGCTTTGAAAAAAGGTTACGCTCTGGGATGATAGAAGATAATCTGAGTCGAACTCTCAAATTATTATTAATCTATTGAAGACTCATAATCTTTCAAATTATTATTAATCTATTGAAGACTCATAATCTTTCTAATGTTCATTGGTCGTTGGCGTTAGTGGCTCAGCAGATCATTCAAATTTATAGGCATCTGGAGTTTATTTCTTTTGTTCATATTCCCAGGGAATGGAATGGTGTGACTGATTGCTTGGCAAAATGCGCTTCTGAGTTTCAAAAATACTGGAATGTTAGGGAATGGGATCATCTCCTATTGGATTGTTCTCGTCATCTTGCTAATTTGCTTGCTGCAGACATGCCTAGTTGAGGTTGTTGTTTGTTGGGTGTCTTTTGGTCGAGTGCTCGGTGGTTTTGGGGGTCTTTTTCTTTTGACCCTTGTAAGGGTTATTGTTTTGGGATTCTCTGTTTCTTGTATGGTTTTATTGATTCAATAAATTTTTACCCACATTTAAAAATATATATATATTGACCACTTGATCATGTGTTGGAATCTTACAAGCTACAAATAAGTACTTCAAGTTATCTCATATTCAAAAATAAAATTATTAAATCATATCCTTAACCTAAAAATTAACTTAACCTTAAAAATGTTTAATCAAAATCCAAATTTTTCTTTTTAATCTTAGTTTTAAAAAAATAGTAAATACATTTCTACTTTTAACTTCTTCCTTTTTCCAATTGATTTTATGAGATTGATCTGATCTCACCCATATTACATTATCACCTCATATTAATATTAAAAAAACTTAAACATTTAATTTTTTTTAATCTTAAATTAATTTATATTTTTATAAATTATTATTTTTTATAATATTATAATAAACAATGAATTGAGAACATTAAAAGTCTACCCAATCTAAGCTTATATTAGATGACATCATATAAACCAATCGTGAACCAACCAAACGGTTATGTCCTTTTCATTCACCATCAATAACAACAATAATATATGCATTCCTTTGTTTTTTTTTTTTTTCCTCGTTTTTTTAGGTATTACATTCTAAGATGACAGGATGATGGTTTCAACTCTCACCCAAATGTGTTTTCCATGCATTTAAAATTGAAGGAAAATAGTTTAATTACTAATTTATTTCAAAAGCATGTCACCGTCTAGTTTAAAATCCAAAGGGTATAACCTTAATATTTTCTTCCACAGAAAACTTTTTTAAAATTTTAATGTGTTGAGTAAAGATGAAGTTAATTATTTAAAAAATTAAACTAATTTATCCACAAACATTCGAACTCATATTAATAAACCTATCCCTTTAAGATCATTAGTAATATTTAATATCATTAGATTTAATTTTAAATTAGTTATTATTTAGTTTAAGCATAAGAATGTATATTTAACTCTATTTTTTATTTTTTTAAAGATGAGTTAAGATTGTTTTATTCAACCCAAATATTGTATAAAATTTATATGATTTGAATTTAATTTTAAATTAGTTATTATTTAGTTTTAGCATAAGAATGTATATTTAATTATATATATATATATATATATATATTTTTAGATGGATTAAGATTATTTTATTCAACCCAAACATAGTGTATAAACTTTATATGATTTTTAAAATTTATATGATTTGAATTTAATTTTAAATTAGTTATTATTTAGTTTTAGCATAAGAATGTATATTTAATTCTATATATATATTTTAGATGGATTAAGATTATTTTATTCAACCCAAACATATTCTATAAAATTTATATGATTTTTACGCCATAAGCGTCCTACAATGGCAGTCAGGAAGGTCAGCCACTCAGTAAACAATATTAATATTTTATTAAAAAATCCTACATTAAGAAAATTATCCGCCAACATTAAGGGTTATGGTGGATTTAAAATATTTAAACTATGAGATAGGCGCTCGAAGATTGATATATATATTTCTAAGATAGTTTAAATTGTTTTATAAACAATAAAGAATAATAATGTAATATCAAATTTTTAATATTTTAATAATTATAAATTTTTTAATCAGTTTAATTATTAATAATTTTGAAATACAAAATTTTAATTTATTATTAATGATATAGTTATTTTTTTTTAAGAATTATTGTTTAATTTTATAAATTAACATTTATAATTGTTTGTTTAATAGGTTATATAAAATTAAAATGAGTTTATATTTTTGGCAATTATTCAAACCTAGGTTTTTCATTGAAAATTGTGATATTTACCAAATTGAGGTCATGTTATCTGATTAATTTAAATACTATTATAACTATGATTAAATTTAATTAAATATTAATTAGTATTTCATTTAGTAAAAAAAATGACTAATAGGTATCAACTATAGGCAAGAAGCAACTGTGAAGCAATTGCTAGCAAGAGCGAGCATCACCTTTTCTTGTTTTAGACCTTTTAGAAAGAGTAGACCTTTTAGACCTTTTCTTGTTTTTTCTTGTTTTAGACTTTTGGGGAAGAGTAGGAAGCAAGTGCTACCAAAAGCAAGCCTCACCTTTTTTATTTTAAATCTTTGGGGAAGAGTAGAAAGCAAGCCCAAGCAAGTAGTAAGCCTCATATTTCTTGTTTCAGATCTATGAAAAAATTCAAAAAATAATGGATTCTTATAAGGAAAGTCTAATTAATATGAAAGGCAAGACTAATTAATATGAAAGGAAAGTCATTTATGTAATCTCTAACTAGAAGTAAGGATGCCCCAACTAGAAGTATGGATACCCTAGATGGAGATAAGAGAAAAAAAGTGATTCTATGGTACTCCCTTTCCAAGAAGAAAATGCTACACCAAAAGTGATTATGACAAATGAGTTAATCAAGTATGACATAATGGTTTTAAAAAGCAAAGGTTAATATATAAGTTTCATGGACATTGATCAAGTTTTAATGAGATTTAAAATTGGATCAAGTGGAAGTTGTGATTGAATTCAAATTACTCTGTAACTTTTCTTTCAAAAGGTTTTTCTCATCTTATTTTCTAGTTTGGATAGAGGCTCTATATTTAAGACCATGAGTAGAAAAATTTCTATATAAAAAAAATCTATTAAAAGGCTTCTAATGTGGGTTAGAAATTTTGAAGGTTTTGAAGAATAAGCAATATTCGAGAGGATTTTATCAAAGAAGAACTAATTACTAGGGAGTGAAACTATGTTATATACTTGGATATGTGTTTCCATGGATATTTCAAAACCTTTATCAAAGTTATTAAGATTACACTTGAATCAAGAGAATAGGATCAATAATTGGGTTAAGAAAATATTTCATTCTCATGTCAAAGATGTTATGATACTAGACATATGGAAAAAATTATAAAGTGAGGAGAATGGAGAAAAAGATGGAAGTTCTTGGTCATGAGACCAAGATGAAGTATGAGGAACATATTGTAGTAGAAGGTGGACTAGATCAAGGATTTTTAACTACCCAAAAAGTATCAAAGAAATCTCCTCTACATCATCAGATGATGAAGTATATCATAATTCACTCAAATTAGCCATTAGAAGAAATAAATAATACAAGGGATGAAGAATTACAATGTGCAAGTTCAAATTTAGAAGGATTAAATGTGAGAAGTAAATTTGGAGTCCAATTTTAAAACAAATAAGGCAAAAGAGGTAAAGTTTAATCTAGGTAAATTATCTTTATTTTTCTCTAGTATAAAATCCTCTCCTTGTAATAAAAATGAAAGTAGTATAGATTTTATCCCTTGTACTTTAGTGTTTCAAGAGCAACATAATAAATAAAGGAATATAGAAGATATCCATAACAATTTAGAATTTTTAGTGAAACATAAGAAAGTAGGTACTATGGAGGATAGTTTGTGCACTTTAGGGTTTCTAAGGTTGCATAAAGAAGAAAGTATTTTTGAGACAATTCCAACATAGCATAGTGTGGGAAAATCAAAGAGATTGAAAAAAATGAAAGTATTGGTAGGAATGAAAAATGGAGAGGAGGGCCCTCAAAGCAATAACAAAGAGAAAAGAAAACTCAAAGGGATATCAATTTAGAAAACCATAAACAAATATCACAAAATGGGGCTAAGCCCACAAATAAGAATAAAAAATGATAATGAAAATTGTAGCTTGGAATATTAGGAGTATATGAATAATATCCATTAAAAAAAAGTTATTAAGAAATTATTAAGTTGTTATACTCTGAATTATATTTTAATAAAAATAAAAAATAAATAGTGA
This sequence comes from Wollemia nobilis, assembly GCA_028583015.1. Lineage (NCBI taxonomy): Eukaryota > Viridiplantae > Streptophyta > Pinopsida > Araucariales > Araucariaceae > Wollemia > Wollemia nobilis. Next base: position 2,279,925 of record JAQPPZ010016980.1, on the reverse strand, counting down.
GGAACATAAGAATGCATTTAAAAAAATTGGAAGGGAGATCATCTAGAAATTTCTACTATAGGAGCTTCAAAAGATATTGCAACAATATGGGAAAAAGAAAATGATATAGACAATTACTAAAAGCATAAAGTAATTGGGTTGCTAGTCTTTTTTGTAAGAAAGAGAAAAATAAGAAAGTTGGGGTTACAAATGTATATGCTCCAACTATAGTTCTTCCTCATGAAATATGTTTGAAGAACCTCAATTTATTTATGTCAAACTCAACAAGGATTCATTTTTGTGATCTATGGACTCTTGGAGGGGTGGCTTCAACATAATTCTCTCTCTTTCAAAAAAAAGGTGAAACTCCTAGATTATCTAAAACAATGGAGGATTTTACTTCATTTGTCAATTCAAAAGGCCTTTGGTATGTTATTCTTTAAAGATTTTAATATACATAGAATAATATATCTATTGGAAAAACTTGTATAGCAGAAATAATAAAAAATAAATAGTGAGGAACATAAGAATGCATTTAAAAAAATTGGAAGGGAGATCATCTAGAAATTTCTACTATAGGAGCTTCAAAAGATATTGCAACAATATGGGAAAAAGAAAATGATATAGACAATTACTAAAAGCATAAAGTAATTGGGTTGCTAGTCTTTTTTGTAAGAAAGAGAAAAATAAGAAAGTTGGGGTTACAAATGTATATGCTCCAACTATAGTTCTTCCTCATGAAATATGTTTGAAGAACCTCAATTTATTTATGTCAAACTCAACAAGGATTCATTTTTGTGATCTATGGACTCTTGGAGGGGTGGCTTCAACATAATTCTCTCTCTTTCAAAAAAAAGGTGAAACTCCTAGATTATCTAAAACAATGGAGGATTTTACTTCATTTGTCAATTCAAAAGGCCTTTGGTATGTTATTCTTTAAAGATTTTAATATACATAGAATAATATATCTATTGGAAAAACTTGTATAGCAGAAATATTGGATAGATTTTTTTTATCTAATACATGGTTACAAACAGAGTATATAATGTCTTCATATATTCTTTGTAAATGGGATCAAATCACAAACCCATTCTCTTGAGATGTAATCTATTGAATAATGGTCATCTCGAGCCATTTATATTTTATTCAATATATTGCTAAGATCCTAATATATTACAAATGGTTATGTTATATAATAGGTTTGTTCAAAAGCTTGAATATCTAAGGGTTTAGATGAAGTTTTTGAAAGTGAAATCATTTGGTATAAGTTTTTAAAACAAAATTAAGTTTAAGCTCAATAATCTACATGGGATAGGTCCGAGGTGTAGACTAATTGGTTCATCCAAACCCCATAAGGGGCGGAGGTCCAAGGTTCAAATCTCGGGCCTCGTCGGACTGAACGTTTGTCCCTTTCCTGGTGCTTTCATTTGTGTAAAAGGTTTAAAATGATTGTAGCATGGTGGTTATAGGGGCGAACTACGCAAAGATCTGTGTGGCGGCTTCAGGGCGGACAGCACAAAATATTGTGGCGGCCATAAAAGCTGGACAACCTGCCTGGATTCGTGGCGGCTACCGATTCCACCATGTAAATTAAAAAAAAATATATATATAAATAAATATAAATAAAAAAATAAAAAATAATCTACATGGGATTGTAGAAATCAATGAAATGGACCAAGATAATTATGTGTAAAAAACCTATTATTTGTTATTGTCATAATGTATTAGAAAATTAAGTATCATATTGCACCCAAAAATCCAGAGCCATATGGCTTAAGGAAGGGGATAGATATCCCAAATTTTTTATGCTATAGACAAAACAAATTTGGTTTTTTGTTGAATAAAATATATTTCAACTTGAAATGGAATACATATTGAGAAAGAAGAAGATAATGCAATTAATTGTTTCAAATATATTTTGTTAGAGGTTGGGAAATATGAGAAGGCTCAAGATAAGATTTTACAAAATATTCCATAATTACCACACAAGGACAAAATAATACGAATATCTCTATGGAAGAGCCATAGGAGGTAATTTTCTCTTTCCACCCTAATAAAGGACTTGACCTCAATAGATTTCCTCTAGTTTTCTTCTAAAAAATCGGGGCTTCTTGAAGAGTGATAGTTAGTTGTGGTTGAAGAGGCCCTAAAAAACAAGACTATTATAAGTTATATCAATGCCACTTTTATTGTATTAGTTTCTAAGAAATACACAGATAATATATTTTGATATTTTCATCTAATAAGCATTTATAGTATGGTTTATAAGAGCAAAAATAGATTTGTCTTTTCATCTTATAAAAAATATTTTAACTCTATATGGAAGAGACATTGAGGAAGAAGAAGATATTAGGAAGGAAGCAATAAGGAAAGACATGTTGTAATTTGATGGGCAAGTTAAGAAGGCTCAAAGTAAGGTCTTAGAAAATATTCCATCAACTATCACACACAGATAAAGTGAAAGCTTGATGAGGAATATTTCTATGGAGGGGCTACATGGGGAAATTTTCTCTTTCCACCCTACCAAGTCATTGATCTTGTTGAATTTCCTTCAAATTTCTTATAAATTTTTGAGATTTTTTTAAGAGAGATATATTGTTGTAGTTGAAGAGCCCCAAAAAAGAAGGCTACAATAAGTGAGATCAATTCCACCTTTATTACATTGGTTCTCTAGAAAGGGAAGACAATATATTTTTATAATTTTTATCTAATACGCCTTTGCAATATGATTTATAATATCATTTTCAAAATTATGGCAAGCAAATTGAAAAGCATTCTAGATTGTGTTATCTTAAAGAAACAAGATGGTTTTATTTATGGTAAATAAAATCTTGATGTTGAAATCATTGCATAGGAGGCCGTACATTCTCTTCATTCCATTAAAAGCTAGGTATGCTTATGAAATTAGATATGAATAAAGCATATGATAGGGTTTGCTAGAGTTTTCTACATGATATTCTCAAAAAAAATCTTTTGATCAAGGTTGGTGTGAATGGATTAAATGTTATAGCACAAAAAAATTTTATATTTTGATCAATGTATTCCTTCTTGGACTTCAAATCATTTTGTGTACTCCACTAAGGTGACCCACTATCTTTCTATATATTTATTATTCTTGTGTAGGCATTAAGGAGAGCTTTCTCAAAGGTAAAAAGGGAAATAAAAATCAAATTTGTTTAGGTTACAATAAATGATCCCTCTAAGTTTCATCTCCAATTTATTGATGATAATTTTCTTTTGGGTAATCTCTTATTCAATGAGGACATGGAGTTTAAATCAATATTATCATGCTAAGCCAAGAGTGAGTGTGGGCTGGGAAGGAGGAGTAAGTGTGAGCAAGGAAGAAGGAAATAGAAAACAAAGTGCAACTAAGGAACAAGTGCCACTTCTTGTTCTAAAAGCACTTGTACGCTAGGATTGAGTGTGAGTCGAGAGTAAGTGTGAGTTGGGAGGAGTAGGAAGCAGGAAATAGAAAGCACAGTGTGATTAAGAAACAAGTACCATTTCTTAGGATATTAATTTGAATAAAATCTAGGTAACATGGAAAGAAAGTCATCTTTGAAAGTCCTTACTGAAAGTAAGAATGGCCTAGTTTGAAGTATGGATATCCTAGCTAGCAATAATAGGAAGAACGAATCTATGGCAAACCATGTCCATGTAGCAAATTCTACACCAAAAGTGATTATCAAGGATGAGATGATTGAGCATGATATAACGGTTCTTAAAGCCAGAGGATTAATATGTAAGTTTCAAGGATACTAGACAGTTTTTTCTAAGATCCAAAATTATATCATGTGGAAGTGGGGATTGAATTCATTTTACTCCATGAATTTTCTTCCAAAAGGATTTTTTCTCATTATTTTCTCTAGTTAAAAAATAAGGGATAAAATAATGGATGGAGGCCCATGATTTAGGGGTAAAGATACATTATATTTAAGACCTTGGAGTAAGATATTTTTGTGGACACAAAAACTATTAAAAGGCTTTCAATATGGATTAGGATTTTTGGTGTAACGGGTTAAAAATGACACACATCATTTTTACCTAAGTAAAAATAACATATTATTTTACCTAAGTTAAAAATATTTGAAAAATCAACCTAAAACAACCTAAAACTACCCACCTCGATTTCCATGCCAAAAATATAATTTGTTGCAACGGTGCAACGATATCGTCTCCGATTGGACGATATCGTCCAGCATATCTAGAAGAAATCATCTCGATGATTTTGTTCAAAACTAAATTTTTCCCAGATAGAAATAGGACAAAATCAGCTCCAACGACCTTGCTTATCTTAGGATAAGTGTGTGGGCGTTAGAATTCTGCAACCTACCGGATCTTCCAAGTTGGGAAGGATCCCAAACCCCCTAAACAACTTCCTAAGCCTATTTAAACTATGAGTTTTCATAGAATTCCCCCTGGCTGATTGAAATCTTTGCACCCCTGATAGCATTAGCTTGTGAAGCTTGAGAAGCATTATCTTTTGCATTGGTTTTCATTATTTTATTGCAGGTTATCACTGTGCATCGATTGAGAATGAACGAAATCATCTGAGATGATTTCGTCCAAATTGGAGACGATTTTGTCCGATTGGAAACGATCCTGTCAGTAATTGTAGAGCCTTGTTTGCATTCTCTTTTCCTAATCTTAGTTGGCATTTTATTTAATTCTTTTGTTTGTTTACTGCATTTGGTGTTCACCATAATTTTATTTATATTTTACATAATATTGTCATTTGGAAAGTAGGATAATGCATTTATCTTGATTAAATTCATCTTAAATCAATTTGTGAAGCGTTATATGTAAGCATTGCATGTTTTTATTCATATCTAAAATCAGAACTTTATGTTTTCTATCCATTTCGGTACCAAATTGTGTTGTTGCAAATCTCTGAAGAAATCGTCTCAGATGATTTCATCTAATTGCAGATGGTTTAGTATAATTTTAGACAATTTTGTGCAATTACAGATGATTCTGCATAATTGCAGATGATTCAATCTGATTGTAGGTGATTTCATCAAATTACAGATGATCTGGACTGCAACAAATTGTAGAATCTTCATCAGACATCCGGATCAGGTGCACGTTTGCATTCCTTTTTGAATTAGACTTTAATACTGCATTAGTATTTTGTTTTCATGTCTGTTGTTTTCATATAAATCAAAAATTGCATATAGATTTAGATTAGTAGCATTTGGCCAAAACCTAGGTGTATGTATGATTTGAATTAAAAAATAACTCATCTAAACAAATCCTAAAACCTAGGCTCGAAAACTACCACAAATGTTTCCTGGTGAACCCAAAACCAATTCATCAAAAAATCACCATATATAGAAAGTACGATTAAGTACTTCTTGTTTCGAGGTGTAGACCACCTATTCCCCCATTCCCCTCTGAGGCGTGGATCCATTTGCCTAGAGGAAAGGAGTGCAAAAATTTTTGGGCTACATTCTTTGGTGAACCCGACGTGAATAACATAGGCATCTTTCTGATTCAAAAACAAACAATATATATATAAATATATATATATATACAAGAAAACAAAAAAAAATCATCATTTCAAATTTGTATGTTTTAGATTCAATTCTAAATTTTAGATACCAAATATTACTTTTAGAAGTACTAAAGAAACCATGAGTCTTAACTCAAATCAATATGAACCCATCAACAACATTGAGAAAATTCATCCAAATACATTTGTTGATTATGACCAACCTTATCCATATTCAACATCACCTTTATCACACTTTTCTCATTTTTCATCCTTACCTCAACAAGACAATCCCTTTTCCAATCCTCTTCATAACGATATTATATTTTCTCCCACATATCCATATTATACCTATCGATCCACATACAATCCTTCTCCACCATTTCAACATTCTTCTTTCAACACAACACATCCATTTCAACAAGGAAATACTTCTTCCAATCCTACCATGCATTCACATCATACTTCACAATCTTCCTATCATCATTCTACCCATAATAAAGAAAAAAGAGGTAATAAACCATTAAGTCCTGTTGTGGCTGCTCCACAACGTACCCCAAAATTGGGGACCCACCTTTTTTGCATGTTTTCCAAGAAGACCGAAGTGGCCCATATGCTAAAGATCAAAGAAAAAAGCAAAACACCACAAGGAAGAAAAAGTGTCGCGATATCGCGACATGTTGCATCGTCACGGCCAAAAAAGGAAAAAGTGTCGCGATATCGCGACATGTTGCATTTTCGCGGCCAAGAAGAAAGAAAAAGTGTCGCGATATCGCGACATGTTGCATCATCACGGCCAAAAGAGAAAAAGTGTCGCGATATCACGACATGTTGCATCGTCGCGACCAAAGGAAGAAAAAGTGTCGCGATATCACGACATGTTGCATCTTCACGGCCAAAAGAGAAAAAGTGTCGCGATATCGTGACATGTTGCATCATCGCGGCCAAAAGAGAAAAAGTGTCGCGATATCGCGACATGTTGCATCTTCGTGGCCAAAAGAAAAAAAGTGTCGCGATATCGCGACATGTTGCATTTTCGCGGCCAAAAGAGAAAAAGTGTCACGATATCGCGACATGTTGCATCTTCGTGGCCAAAGGAGAAAAAGTGTCGCGATATCGCGACATGTTGCATCGTCACGGCCAAAAGAGAAAAAGTGTCGCGATATCGCGACATGTTGCATCATCGCGGCCAAAGGAGAAAAAGTGTCACGATATCGCGACATGTTGCATCTTCGTGGCCAAAAGAGAAAAAGTGTCACGATATCGTGACATGTTGCATCATCACGGCCAAAGGAGAAAAAGTGTCACGATATCGCGACATGTTGCATCATCGCGGCCAAAAGAGAAAAAGTGTCGCGATATCGCGACATGTTGCATCGTCACGGCCAAAGGAGGAAAAAGTGTCGCGATATCGTGACATGTTATATTTTCATGGTGAAGGGCCACAAAATGAAACGTACAGTCAGGGAAGGTGAAACGAACAACCATTGGAAAATGAAATGAACAGTCAGGGAAGGTGAAACGAACAACCATTGGAAAATGAAATGAACAGTCATGGAAGGAGAAACAACATTTTTTTAGAAGTTTAAATACGCCATTCAAAGAGGCCAGAGAGGGGTGGGAAACTGCTACAAGTAGCATTGCAGATTTGAAGGCAAGATAGCCATTCTAGACCTAGTTGGGTTGTTTTTCTTTCGTAGACTGGTTTTTCTTCTTCATGGACATGGGTTGGAAATTGTTGCGAGCAGAGTTGCAGAGTTGAAGGCGAGAGGGCCATTCTGGACCTGTTTGAGTCATTTTTCTTCCATGGACTGGTTTGGGAAAACCAGAATTTTTGTTATTGTAAAATGACAAATTTTTAATACAGAAAATTTCAGAAAGTTGCATCTTATGGACAAGAAAGGAGGAGTCATTTTCTGCATGCAAGATTAAATGTCTATTTTTCCCCTTTTCAGATTTTAGGCTTGTAAATGGAGTTTATGCAAGTTTTCTTGGTTGCTTCATGCGAATGTTTAAATCTGAAAAACCTCATTTAAAACCCTAGGAGCCAACACTTAGCTTATCCGGATTGTGCTTGTTTTGCAGGTCCAATAGGTTAGGTTGCATGCATGAAAACCTCACATCTTCGGTTTTGTCGAAATAGGATAGCATCATACTGAATGCATTTTATTTTCAGTTTCTGCATTTCATTTTCATTTTCTGCATTTTATTTTTTCCAGAAATTTTAACTTATTTTAAATTTTCAGGCATTAAAATAAACATTTAAAAATTTTCAAAATCCAAAAAAAACAATGAACAATCACTAAAGTTTCATGGTGAAATAAACCAACATTGCCCCTTGTTTACAGTTACTTGCAATCACTAAGGTGTTCCAAGCATTTAAATTGAATATCTTTATTTGAGATTACTAATACACATATGCAAATGCTAATACAACGGAGACCTTGGAGAAGTTGTTTGTTTAACTTCTTTGCAAGAGGGGATTTGGAACCCAAATCCTAAAGGAGAGTGTACTTTCACAACTGGGTGAAAATACCACTCAACAGATTGGCGCTAGAAGGAGGGCCTGAATTGTTTTATTTCAGAGTGATTTAAATGCTATAGGGATTTAAATTTTGAATATTTCATGCCCTATTGATTATTATCTTTAGCCCTCTTTTAACAATACAACCTTGTAGTGTTAAAAGGAGGACATGAATTGCTATGCATTGTTCTAACGCTTTTGATTGTTCATACAAGAATAATGTGTTTTGATTTGATTTTGAAAAATTATTGGTCTTGACTAACGAGGTTGTCTCCATGCAATTACTTTCATTTGATTTTAATGGATACATCTCTTGGTTGATGTTGACATGATTATTAATACGTTACATGTTTGATATTTTCTAGTCAATTTCATGCTTATTTGTAAGGAATTATTTTTTGTCTAAAATGTATTTGTTGTCGGTATTATGCTCTTCACTTGCGTGTAATGCGATCTTGTGAATCAGAAAGCCTACAACACTAGGAGTATGCTCTTCACTTGCGCATATGCGATCTGGTGAATCAGAAACTTACATTTTTAGAATACTGCTTTGTCATGGTTCCTTCTTTCATTCATGACTAACAAATTGATTTTGAAGTTATTCTTTGAATTTCATTAATTGCAAGATTTTCTGTGTCGTAGGTTTTCTTTGAGGTATTGAGAGTTTTGTCAGGTTTTGTAGGGTAGTTTCATTTACAAGCTGGACCCACCGCATCGCATCGCAACTAGGTCCAAAACAACCGAGGAAACCATATTCCAAAGCCTCTCACTCACTCATAGGAATCCAAGGAATAAAACCGAGCAAATTGTGGTCCCACCAGATATTCTTGTTATAGAAGATCCTTCTATTTTAGGTGCATCTAGCGGACTTGCACCGGTGGTGTCATTTGCCACTAGTGTACCAATTATCGGTACCATTTCCATGGTTCTTGTAGGGTTATCATCATCGATTTTGAATCAAATGGCCCAACCTCCACCACCTCCTTGGTACGGAGCCCATAACATTCCTTTGAATATTGCAGGGGATATTCACGAGATCCCTAAGAATATAGAGAGATTTTTGCCCAAATACAAACCGGATGGCCCAAGGACCGCAGAAGAACATATTCAGGCCTATAGGGATGTTTTGATAAGATTGCAAGTTCAACATGAAGATGTGGCTTGTAGACTCTTCCCCATGAGCCTAGACCAAGTGGCTTACGAATGGTATATTTGCTTACCTATTGGTTCCATTACGTCATGGACGCAAATGGAGGATGCTTTTGTCAACCAATTCAGGTCACCATTAGATCCCACAATCATCTATAATCAGTTCATTACATGCAAAAGAGGCCAGGGTGAGCCAATCCAAACTTTTAATCAGAGATTTCAGAAGTGCTATAATAGAGCAATTCGACATTTTGCCATTGATCCCGTAGTAGCTTTGCAAATATATTTTGGGGCATTGGATCCTATGACGACAATGTTTGCAAGGCAAAATCCTCAAGTTACCATGCTTGCTCTAGCCTACAATGAAGCTATGACCATTGAACAACAAATGACACCACAGGGTTATGGGTTTTCCCAGATGCCTATGGTAGGACAATATGGTCCATATGGTCAAGCTCCTATGATGAATCAGATCATGGCACCACAAATATCAAGCATAAATGCTTTGCCTTATCAACAACCATATTCATCAACACCCGCTTACGCACCCAATCCAATTTTGATTCAAAGTGTGAATCCCTACGCAAATCAAGTGGCTCAAAATCCAACTCAAATGTTAAGTCAAGATCTCACCAATTACGCAAATCCTATTGGAACTAGCAATAACATAGCTCAACCAAAAGAGATTTATTCAGAGGTTGAAGAACTCAAAAAGATAGTTCACAAATTGAGTAATGATTTGGTTCAAAAATAGAAGTATGAATCCCATGCCCCTCACCCAAATCAAAATTTCAACAATAGAGGGAGACAATGGAATACGAAGCCAAACAATGGGGGTGTGCCTTCCCCTATTGCTAATCGGATAGATACTTCTGTAGGACCAAGTCACTCTAGTTCCATTCTTAATATTTCTGATTTTGCATGGGAAAAGGGGTGTAGATTGCATAATACAAAGGAGCATAATGAAAGGAATTGTCCCAAAATTGCTAGGTATACCCATTGTCTCCAAGCTCAAGTGGATGATTTGGAACTTGTGCCAAATAAGGGTCCACCCCAACATCAACAAGGAGAGGACAACATTTTGGTGGTGGAAACTCTATATCGTCAAGAGAGTGAGAATGAGGAAGGTGAAGATGAATGGGATGAGAAACATGTTGATGAATCGAGAAGATGAAGAAGAAGTACTTGAGCGTCACAACTTGAACTTGGAGGATGATTACTATGATTCATGGAAGAAATGGGAAGAATATTATCAATCTAAATCTTCTAATAAACTTGTTGTGTCAATTAATATGCAGGATAACTCAATTGCTTCCTCACATGAGGATACTATAAATCCTGTACAATTTGAGAAAGTTTTGGAAGAGGAATTCGAATCTCATCAAATTTTGGAACATGATAAGGATTCTACAACCATGAATCAAGAAAGAGAGTCATTTGCTTTAGATTCCTTTGAAGGAAAAGAAATTGAAAATCTTGATCCACTTACTTGTGCTACAATGATTATGCCATTTCAAAATGAGAAAATTACAAAACCTAAATCATTTGGGTTTGATATCATTGATGATCCAATTGAAAATCTCACGTTACCCAAAACAACCCAAGTGATTGATCATGGAAATGTGTTAGTTAACCCACCCCTAGATAGACAAGACTTATGGTTTGAAAGGGATGGACATATTTTCAATTGGGTACCTAAGTTTGGTGCCTTTGATAAACGAGTCATGGAGAAAGAACAAGTGCTACATGATGATGAATGTCATGAGAGAAAAGAGGAATTTTCAAATCCTCTTCAAGTAAGGTCAAATGAAAACATGCCAAAGGTAAAATCTCACCTTTTTGGTTTCACCATGCAAAATTCGAATGAAGATTTGCCTAATGAATGGTTTGATTCAAATATTATTAATGTTATGGCTTTATTGAATGAAAATGAAAGCTTATTTCTACACCATGAATCAAAGTGCGGAATGGACATCTTAAAGAATAGACATAAAGGAATTGAATATCAATCATTGTCTAATCAATTTGAAAACTTGAAACTCCACCATAGGATTATTAATGAAACTAAATCAAATTGGTATGGTGAGAGGGGCAAGTGGAAGTTTGTTTCTTTGTTTGGTTTGATCTTGTTTTTGTTGGATTCCTACAAAACTTGGTATGCGTATCACGTCATACGTCTTTTAAAGAATTCCAATCAGGTTTGGGATCCGGGAAAATGATAATCCAAACTTTTGCACCATCTTGCATTATATTGTACATTTGTATATACTTTTGGTTTTCGTGTTTTGGTTTTGGATTGGATCTCACTTTGGTTTTAAGTTTTGTGTGTTGGTCCTTTGGACACTTTTGGTTTGTTTTGAAAAAAAAAAAAAAAGCAAGATGTCAACTTAGGTCCTTATGAATGTTGACTAAGACTAGGAGAATATGAAACATCGGAATTGTATTGCGGAAAGCTCCACGAATATCGCAAACACATTAAAGAATATCGTTTGGAACTTGTGATGCATGAAGTTGTCAGTTTTATAAATTATGGCAAAGTAGGTGGTATACTCCATCCGCATTTCAAAAGGAGCAATGCATTCATATCTCATGTTACATTCCGCATTGCATATACATTTCATCTCAGTTGCATCTTCATTTCATGTACAATCATTGAAAAGGTGTCGAATCCTCTTAGGGTTATTACATAACATATATTAAAAGGATCCTAAGGTTGGGAACCGATGCCCGAACTATCTTGAACCAAGCACGTTCTACACATATTAAAGAGGATCTTGAGCAAAATGGTCAAAACCATACTTGGAAGAAAAGGTGAGGCGAAAGGAGTATTTCGTGTCTGTCCTATTATGCAACATAATCCTTAAAATAGTGGTTTTTACCACTCCCATAGTGCTTAAAGCCTAAAATCAGAGTAGTAAGGATAGGGTTAAATCCCCATCGAACTTAGGTTGAGGATCCAACTCCCCAAAGCTCTGATTTGACCTTCATGGAGTAGTAAGGATAGGGTCTAATTCTCATCTCGCTTAGGTTGAGAATCCGATTCCCCAAAGCTTCTATTTTGCCCACTCAAGAACTTGAAATTCCAAAGAAAATATTTTTCATTTCATCATTAATATTGGATTGGAAGGATCGTACTACATGTCCCTTGCAAGGATGGGTAGTCATCCCCAAGGTCCAAGAAATCAAAAGTAAAGCCAAATCATGGATTATGGGGTTAATCTCCATCGGGGCTATAGACGCTTGGCTGGCAGTGGAGTATGCTCATGCGTGGCAACATGTCTTGTCTAAAAGCAAGACCATTGACTGCTCAAATGGACAGAGCTAGCCTGATAGTTTCATCCATAACAGGTTAAATCATTTTGTTCAAGATGAGGTAATGAACTCCAGATCATAGTAGTAAGGATAGGGTTAAATTCCCATCTCGCTTAGGTTGGGAATCCTATTCCCCAAAGCTCTGATTTCACTTACACTTGCACATGGGTTCAAGATGGTAGTGACACATAACCAACTTTGGGATCTAGTAAATTAATTCAATGATACATATATTTGGTCCTAAGAGGGTTTGACAGTTTTAATATGTTTGTTCATGATACTAGAAAGTCTGAGCCTTTGCAAAGCAGGTTGTTATATCTCTAACATAGTTGTCATACGTCAAATCCTGCACAAATCATTCATAGCCTTGCATACGAATCATAAGTGAAACTGACAATGGAAAGTTGAACGAGTTTCAAATGATAGGGAATGAAGCACATTGCACACACCGAGCTGATGCTTAATAATTCTAATGCTTCATGTATTTCTCATCTAGTTTCATTCTTGGGATATTTGTTGACGCTTGTATTTGAGTCTGTGTGTTTTCAGGTTGAGTTCTCATCGAAATGCTCAGGAGCATTTTCCAATAGAGTCACCATTTGTTGTGGCTGCTCCACAACGTACCCCAAAATTGGGGACCCACCTTTTTTGCATGTGTTCCAAGAAGACCGAAGTGGCCCATATGCTAAAGATCAAAGAAAAAGCAAAACACCACAAGGAAGAAAAAGTGTCGCGATATCGCGACATGTTGCATTTTCGCGGCCAAAAAATGAAAAAGTGTCGCGATATCGTGACATGTTGCATTTTCATGGCCAAAAGAGAAGAAAGAAAAAGTGTCGCGATATCGCGACATGTTGCATCATCGCGGCCAAAAGAGAAAAAGTGTCGCGATATCGCGACATGTTGCATTGTCGCGGCCAAAGGAAGAAAAAGTGTCACGATATCGCGACATGTTGCATCATCACGGCCAAAAGAGAAAAAGTGTCGCGATATCGCGACATGTTGCATCATCGCGGCCAAAGAGAAAAAGTGTCGTGATATCGCGACATGTTGCATCATCGCGGCCAAAAGAGAAAAAGTGTCACGATATCGCGACATGTTGCATCGTCGCGGCCAAAAGAGAAAAAGTGTCGTGATATCGCGACATGTTGCATCATCGCGGCCAAAGGAGAAAAAGTGTCGCGATATCGTGACATGTTGCATCTTCGCGGCAAAAGAGAAAAAGTGTCGCGATATCGTGACATGTTGCATTTTCGTGGCCAAAGGAAAAAAGTGTCGTGATATCGCGACATGTTGCATTATCGCGGCCAAAAGAGAAAAAGTGTCGTGATATCGCGACATGTTGCATTTTCGCGGCCAAAAGAGAAAAAGTGTCGCGATATCGCGACATGTTGCATCTTCGTGGCCAAAGGAGAAAAAGTGTCGCGATATCGTGACATGTTGCATCGTTGCGGCCAAAGGAGGAAAAAGTGTCGCGATATCGCGACATGTTATATTTTTGTGGCGAAGGGCCACAAAATGAAACGTACAGTCAGGGAAGGTGAAACGAATAGCCATTGGAAAATGAAACGAACAGTCAAGGAAGGTGAAACGAACAGCCATTGGAAAATGAAACGAACAGTCATGGAAGGAGAAACAATATTTTTTTAGAAGTTTAAATACGCCATTCAAAGAGGCCAGAAGAGGGTGGGAAACTGTTGCAAGTAGCGTTGCAGATTTGAAGGCAAGATAGCCATTCTGGACCTAGTTGGGTTGTTTTTCTTTCGTAGACTGGTTTTTCTTCTTCATGGACATGGGTTGGAAATTGCTGCGAGTAGAGTTGCAGAGTTGAAGGCGAGAGGGCCATTCTGGACCTGTTTGAGTCATTTTTCTTCCATGGACTGGTTTGGGAAAACCAAAAATTTTTGTTATTGTAAAATGACAAATTTTTAATACAAAAAATTTCAGAAAGTTGCATCTTATGGACAAGAAAGGAGGAGTCATTTTCTGCATGCAAGATTAAATGTCTATTTTTCCCCTTTTCAGATTTTAGGCTTGTAAATGGAGTTTATGCAAGTTTTCTTGGTTGCTTCATGCGAATGTTTAAATCTGAAAAACCTCATTTAAAACCCTAGGAGCCAGCACTTAGCTTATCCGGATTGTGCTTGTTTTGCAGGTCCAATAGGTTAGGTTGCATGCATGAAAACCTCACATCTTCGGTTTTGTCGAAATAGGATAGCATCATACTGAATGCATTTTATTTTCAGTTTTCTGCATTTCATTTTCATTTTCTGCATTTTATTTTTTCCAGAAATTTTAACTTATTTTAAATTTTCAGGCATTAAAATAAACATTTAAAAAATTTCAAAATCCAAAAAAAACAATGAACAATCACTAAAGTTTCATGGTGAAATAAACCAACATTGCCCCTTGTTTACAGTTACTTGCAATCACTAAGGTGTTCCAAGCATTTAAATTGAATATCTTTATTTGAGATTACTAATACACATATGCAAATGCTAATACAGCGGAGACCTTGGAGAATTCGTTTGTTTAACTTCTTTGCAAGAGGGGATTTGGAACCCAAATCCTAAAGGAGAGTGTACTTTCACAACTGGGTGAAAATACCACTCAACAAGTCCTTTTATGGTTGAATGCCTAAGACTATTATCAAAAGCCTCTCTAAAACCTTCACCACGTAAATTTAGTTAGCTCAATCAATCGATGGATATAATTCTCAAGCATTTACTTGATACAAATAGGATTGAATTCCCTCCCATAAGACAACTTGATACCACAACTGATTGGTATAAACCTGAGCTACATTGTGAATATCATAGAATGGATGGACATATGACACAAAAATGTAGAAGTTTAAGATGTGCAATTCAAGATTTGATTGATGAGGGTATTTTTACTATAAAGGAATTACAATCTACAACTGATTATAAATCTCCAATAAACAATCAAACTCCTACATAACAAAAACCCATAATCAATCAAGACATAGGGATCTCCCAAGAACCCCTATTCAATTATCAACAACAAGAAACCAATCAAATATTGCATCTTAATATGTCCCATCACAATGATATCACTAATATTGTAATAGAAACTACAAATGAGCAACCTCAAGTTCAATCAACTCAATTTGATATTCAAGAGATGGATTCCTCATTTGACCAACCTTCAAAACTATCTTTGGCTCTAGATAATGATCCAAAATGGAATGTAAGCATATAAATCCCATCTTTAGCATCAAAATCTCCATCTGAAATCTACTTTGATAGCCAACAACAAGTGATTAATCCTCAAGCAAAGATATCCCTTTTATAATTATTACAAAGTTCTCATGTTCATAGGAAAACTTTGTTCAAGATACTTAGCCAAAAGTTTGTTCCTCATGATCTTTTCCCTAAGAACACAATTAATGGTGTAAGCCCTCTTGAGGTTAACCATATTTCATTCTATGATGAGGAGATTCCTTCCTCTACTCCACAAGAAGACTCCTCTCTTTACATTAATATATTTATTAAAGAAACATCTATTAAAACTATCATGGTAGATAATGGCTCCTCTCTTAATTTATGCACTTATCAATTATTCCAGAAACTTGGATTAAAGAAAGAAGATATCAATGAATCAAATGTTACTATAAAATATTTTAACAATAAAATTCAAAAAGCTCGAGGCACTATAATTATTCCCCTTAAGAGTGGATCCAATATCCTGGATACTTTTTTTTATGTAGCATCTTGCCCTTCACCTTACAACATACTTCTCCGATGTCCTTGGATTCATACGATGAGGGTTGTCCCTTCCACTCTTCATCAATGTTTGTAGTTTAAACTTACAAATAAAATAGTTACCATACATGATGATCCAACACCAGTTGAAGAATATTTAATGGTTGAAACATCAAGTTCTATACATTCTCCATTGTCACAACTACCTCCTATAAATCACCTTTCTTCATCTATATCTGATCATCACCCTTCATCACAACACTCTCAACTATCAACAAATCTACTTCAATTACCTTCACTACAACCAAATTATCCTTCAAAACCTCTTTTGATTTTGAAGCCACCTTAGACATGCTATACACAAATCATCTCATATAGTGTATATAGATCATCTTGTATATACCACCAATTCCATCATCAAAAGTAAAAAATCAAATAAAACAACTAAAAAAACATCAAAAAATATCAAAATCTCTAAAATATTTCAGATCATTTTGCATTGTTATTCATTGTTGTATTTCAAAATTTTGAAACTATATTTTCCTTTATTTCAGATTAATTCAGAATTTATCTTGAGCCATACACTTAATTTCATAAATTAATTATTTTAATTTTATCACTATGATTATAAATCTCTCTTGTATCGAAGATCACTATTTCACTAAATTATATTTTGAGTTTTGGAAAATGATCTTGCTACTTCTTGAACCAAGTACACTTTTATACATTAAAATGATTTGTTGCAAATTTGAAAAATGATACTACATAGTAGTCTTAGTCTCTTGAGCGAAAAGTTTCCCCTGCTACCCTATCATGCGCATGGTCTAGAATTTTTTAGAATTGGAAAAAGGACAAGCTTACCCCCTACCCAAATAAAAATCCCTTGCTCTACAGCCAATCCAAGCAAGTATCCCAAAAGAAAAATCAAAAAAAGAAAAAGTCAAAAATCAAACGAAAAAGAAAGAGAAAAAAATAAAAAAGAGAACGAAAAGAGAAAAAGAAAAGCAATAAAATCTCCTTGTTCAAAACAAAATGAACAAAATACCTACCCCTTGAAATTGAAGAAAAGAAGGGTGAATGAGCTTGAATCCCTGGAATTCTTAGTTATTTGAAAATCATGAGGTAAATCCCATAATAGGTGATTTGTGCCCAACTTGCTTGACATTGGGTAATTCCTTTTCGCGTGGCGATATGTCTGTCACATTAGCAACCTTATTTTGTACGAACCTATGTTCGCTTGTGGATTAGCTAGCTTTTGATGACTTGAATTACATAGTAGTCTGGTACAGTTTCATGCACAAAAACCATGATTAATGAACCCTTCATTTGCACACACATTGGTTCATTCAAGTTCGCTTGCATCACTACCTTACTCAAAATTGGTAAATGAACATTACAAAGCACACACATTTGATCCTTGAGAGATTTTTTGTCATTATGATGAATCAAAATGGATGATGAACTCACACAATCACACACTGGGTTCTTGATAAATTTGACTTTACCCTTGAAATAATTTAAAACATTTCTTTGATTTTTGCTATCAAACATAAGTTTGTAACCATTTACATTAATCCCTACAACTCACTTCATTTTAGCACATACAATATATATATTATCTTCAAAATTTTCCAACATGCAACACAATGATTTACCTTACATTACTTTGCATTTAAAAAAAAAAACAAATAATTTCATATCATCATGCATTTCATTTTGATTTTCGTGATGATGGTATAATTCCTAAGTAATTATTTTATATAATTTCACACTTAGTAATTATATGCTTAGCGCAAATCATATTTCAAAATTTTTCATGCTTAAATTCATACATTTTCACAACATCTATCAAACATCTTGTCTCAAAACAACATCAAACATTTCTTTCTTATCATAAAGCCTTAAGATTATTCTTAAGCACACAATCTTTTGGTATTAGCAATACAAAACTTCCTCATAACAATATCCACTTCATGACCTAGCAAGCACTGATCTCCACCAACGGTCATATAACAACACAACATCCTTCGAGGTTCATTGTTAATCCATCTATTTTATCACCATACAAAACATCTTTCTCAAAACACACTTTACAAAATCAGTTTCCTTTTATGTTAAGCATGATCAAAATGTTCAAAAATCAAAGCATGACTACAAGAAATTATGCAACACAACCATCATAAGCAAATATAATAAATAATCCAATAAACCATACAAAGTCACATGAAACAAAGAAGATCAATATATATCAAAAAATTCAGAGGAACCAGGTCCAAATCAAGCATACCTACAGGGAGGGCAATGGTCTAGCTGACCACTTAGCAAACAAAGGTTTAAAGTCCACATGTCTTGTGGTGTGGTGTCAGTGTTTCCTAGTGGAAATTGAGAAGATCGCCATCCAGGACATTATTAATGTCCCCACATAAGAGTGATCAAATGACCGGGCCTAGGTGGACGGGATTGGGGAGAGCCATTGGGTCCAATTATCACTTCTGTCATGGTGTTTCATGGTAGGCATAACGAGAATGATCCTTTCCCAAAGACCCTCGGAAGGTGGTCCAGCAGGAGGTTCAGGAGGATCCGAACGTGTAAGGGAGGTTCTTGGGACATGATCATTTTTGTCGTCTGGTGGCAGTGATCTATATAATGGATGCTTATGTGTTTTTTTATGGTTTTTTTAGTTTTTTTGACCCCCGTTGGGAGGGTTTGATGTAGCCCTCATGGGCATCACTTTGGGGTTTTTTTGGAAATTTTTCATATGGTACCTAATGTATTAGCCCAAGGGGCTCCTTCTATTGGTAAAGGCTTCGACCTCTCATGTTATAAGGTTTTGGGATCCTCTTAAAAACCCGTTTTGTATATAAATTAATCTACTTACCATATATATATATATATATATATCAAAAAAATTGAGTTTTCCACCAAACATAGAATTTGGTGTAAAAAACTCGAAGGGGGCACCATACACAAAACATTCAACAACCCAACTTAAAATCACCAACAAAAGTTACAATAATTTTTTGCTTTCTCGAAAAGTGTGCCAATATTTTCTTTAACGCATTTTCCTTTGGAAAATTTGCTAAAGAGGGGGCAAAATGTAACGGGTTAAAAATGACACACATCATTTTTACCTAAGTAAAAATAACATATTATTTTACCTAAGTTAAAAATATTCAAAAAATCAATGTAAAACTATCCACCTCGATTTTCGCACCAAAAATACAAGTTGTTTCAATGGCGCGACGATATCGTCTTCGATTGGATGATATCGTCCCTAATTGATTGAAATCATCCAGTATTTCTAGATGAAATCATCTGGATGATTTTGTTCACAACCAAATTTTACCCAGATAGAAACAAGACAAAATCAGCTCCAACAACCCTGCTTATCTTAGGATAAGCACATGGGATTTAGAATTCTGCAACCTACCGAATCTTCCAATTTGGGAAGGATCCCAAACCCCCTAAACAACTTCCTAAGCCTATTTAAACTATGATTTTTCATAGAATTCCCCCTGGATGATTGAAATATATGCACCCCTAATAGCATTAGCTTGTGAAGCTTGAGAAGCATTATCTTTTGCATTGGTTTTCATTATTTTATTGCAGGTTATCACTGTGCATCGGCTGGGAATGAACGAAATCGTCTAAGACAATTTCGTCCAAATTGGAGACGATTTTGTTCGATTGGAGACGATCCTATCAGCAGCTCACTTGGGGGTAATTGCAGAGCCTTGTTTGCACTTTCTTTCCCTGATCTCATTTGGCATTTTATTTAATTCTTTTGTTTATTTATTGCATCTGGTGTTCACCATCATTTTGTTTAGATTTTGCATAACATTATCATTTGGAAAGTAGGATAATGCATTTATCTTGATTAAATCCATCTTAAATCAATTTGTGAAGCATTATATGTAAGCATTGCATGTTTTTATTCATATCTAGAATCAAAACTTTGTGTTTTCTATCCATTCTGGTACCAAATTGTGCTATTGTAGATCTCTGAAGAAATCATCTCGAACAATTTTGACTAATTGTAGACGATTCAGTCCAATTTCGGAGGATTCTGTGTAATTATAGATGATTCTGCATAATTACAGACAATTATGTATGATTGTAGGTGATTTTATCAGATTACAGACGATCTGGATTATAAAAATGATAGAATATTCATCAAAAGTTTGGATCAGGTGCACGTTTGCATTCCTTTCTAAATTAGACTTTAATACTGCATTAGTATTTTGTTTTCATGTCTGTTGTTTTCATATAAATCAAAAATTGCATATAGATTTAGATTAGTAGCATTTGGTCAAAACCTAGGTGTATGTATGATTTGAATTAAAAAAAGAACTCATCTAAACAAATCCTAAAACCTAGGCTCGAAAACTGCCACAAATGTTTCCTGGTGAACCCAAAACCAATTCGTCAAAAAATCACCATATATAGAAAGTACGATTAAGTACTTCTCGTTTCGAGGTGTAGACCACCTATTCCCCCATTCCCCTCTGAGGTGCGGATCCATTTGCCTAGAGGAAAGGAGTGCAGGAATTTTTGGCTACATTTGGATTTCCTTATCAACTCATCAATAAGGATATTTTGAATAATATTTGTAATACTCTAGGTGAATTCGTCCAAGAGGGACAAACTACTAAGGAGAGAAGACATGTTGTATACACTCAAATATGTGTTAACATGGATATTTTAAAACCTTTACTGCAGTTGATTAAGATTAAATTTAAATCAAGAAAATGGGATCAACAAGTGGATTATGAAAATATTACATTTCAATGTCGCAAATGTCATGAAATTGGGTACATGGCAAAAGACTACAAAGTGAAACTGATGGAGAAAGAGATGGAAATTTTTGGGCATGAGGATAACCTCAATTTGAAACAAAGGGATCATATCATAATAGAAGCTAGGTTAAATCAAGGATTTTCCACTCTTAATAAAGTGGTAAGAAAAGCCCCTCTACATCATCATATGGAAAAGGCCATTACAATTTACTCGAATCAACCATTAGAAGAAAAATGATATGAGGGATGAGGAAGTACAATGCACAAGTTCAAATATAGGAGTTAAAGGTGCCAAGGAAGAGGGGAAGGCAAATTTTAAAGCAAAGGAATATGGGGAAGTTAATTTTAAAGTAAATGAGGTGAAGGAGGTCGAGCTTAATCTAGGTAAATCACCTTTTTTCTTCTCAAGCAGCATAAAATATTCTCCTTACCATAAGAAAGTAATGACTATGGAGGATCATCTAAAGTAAATTTTTTAGGGCAACATAAATAATAAAATGCTAATGAGGCTATTCCTTGCACTTTCAATTCTTTAGAGCAACATAAATCTTTAGAAGATAAGTCTCGTTATGAACAATATGAAAAAATAGAAAAAATAGAAGAGAATGATGAATATGAGAGTGTTGGTAGGAGTGGAAGAAGCAGAGTGTTGGTCACGAATCTGCCTAAGTACAAAATATTATTTGTGTGCCCTAGACCCGACCAACATTGAAAGGTCGAAGGAGAGAGATGTCCTTCGGGCCAATCTCTAGAGAGGGTTGGTTCTCGTACTAAAACTAATGATTGGTTTAAAGTTTAGGGTGGAAAGAAATGGGAAATGACAGAAAGGAATGGGAAATATGGCTATAAGCTGAAAACATAAGGTGGGGATAAACTAACAACAAAAATTCACAACAAGTATTAATTAGCATATAATAGAAAGAAAGGCATAGGAACCACTCACAGTTTTCTAGAGATAACTTCCAAGAAGCATTCCAGTATTCACTCCCTCACAAGCAGTAGTTAAATCCAAATGCAAAATTTAAAATCAGCAAATAATGGACATGAACTTAATAAAAAATGACAAGCAGAAAGAAATCAAACACAATACTGCTCAAGGAATCAGAAGTCGAATGTCTTTCTATTTATGTAGAAAACTTAAAGTGTTTTTCTGCAGAGTGTCTATCCTTCTTTTTACATCCAAATGCTTAGTATTTATAGAGGATTTTACCTCTATCATTAAATGCACATACAAACAAAATGTCAGCTGGTCAAAAATCAACAGCAATAATTCTCTCCTCGGTAATGGTGATGCTTGAATCAGATCATTCTTCAGGGAGCAACGATCCGATTTTCATGGAGTGCATAGAAAATTGGCAAATATGGATGATGGAAAAAACCTTTCAAGTGTCGATGCATCAAAACTTAGCAACATCACGTACCAAATAGGAACTTGGATATTAAATTCTAGGTGCCATTACATTTCTCTATGATTTGAAATTTGACCCTTGCCAGTGGAGATAAATGAAAATTAATTCTACTTCAAAAAGGAATGAAATCCATGGAGGGCACCTTGAAAATGACTAGGATCACATTGGATTTTAGGATGTAGCATTTAATTCTAGCATCTCCTCAACAAGAATCTTGGAAAAATCAATTTTATTGCTCTAACAATTAAATTCTACCAATCTTTGATTTTTTTTTAGAGATATTATCGAGGGCGCTTTGAAAGACAACGTTTGCCGAAATGAGGAAGTAAGAATTGATTTCACCTATGTAATCTAATAATTTTGCCTTGCAACCTACTTTCACCCCTTTCTTGGGTAATTTTATCCAAAACTGATATAAAAATATCTTCTGCAAGAAAGGAGGTGAAAATGATTGATTTCACCCCTGAGAGGGGCGAAAATGAGTTTTGTCCCACCCTAGGGGTGGTTGTTTGAGGGGTTTTTTTTTAAAGCGAAAGGATTTTCCTCTAGGGGTGACTTTGACTTTGATCGTACCAAGCATGCTCTTCATTCTATTTTCGTCCCTAGGATGCTTTTAATTGGAATTTTGCCCTAAAGAGGTGTGCTTTTGACTTTGAATTTTTCGTCACTTGCAAAATTTTCTCTCCTTCTTCTCTTGGATGAAACCTTCTCATTATGGTAGTTTTGCCCCAAAGGAAGGGCAAAAATGATTTTTGCCCCTCCATGGGATGAAAATGTCTTTCCTTTATTTTTATTGGTGTCTTCACTTTAACTAAAAACTGCCAAAGCACTTTAAAGTATTTTCATTACACCTTCAATCCTGAGATGTGCTTTGCTGTGAATTTTTTCCTCCTACATTTTGCTTACGACTTCCATTAATTTTTGTTTAACCGATAAAATTTATTGTGCATCTCCAGCAATGAAATCAACATTTTTATTAAATTTAATTGCTTATAGGAAAGGAACATATCAAAACAGTAAAAACAACACAACTGCATCATTTATCTTTTTTTTTCAAAATTTTACAAACAAAATTTAGTGTGGTAAAATTGCCAACACTTTTGGCGGCTCTCGAGGTATTCAGTTCTTTTGGATGCAATCGACCCTAGGCCTTTATCCATTGGGCTCAGTTGTCACCACCACTGGCTACATCGGGTGGTACATTTGATTCAGTAACCTCCTTCTTCCTTCCTTCCTCTTACATCTACTTCTTTTGCTCTTCATCTGCCTTTTGTTCTGCTTCTGCCCGTGCTCGTGCTTCTTGCTTGGTGAGGCTTTCACTAGTGGTTTCATACATGATAATTGCTTCAGCCTAGGAGTCTAGTGAATGCAGAGAGTGAACTTAGTGAATCAATGATGAAACACAACATCTCAACATGATCCATGCTGATGCGATTTGCTCGCTATTGGAGCTCCAATAGGGATGATTCGATGCGGGTGAGCCTCTCCATGTATGGCAATACTTGTTCCTCTATGATTGGCTCCTCCTAACTGTCAATCTCTGAAGTATCTTCTACAAAATTTTGCCAGGATGCCTTCAATTCTTTTATTGGTAAAAGCTCACCCTACTCATCAACGAAGCTCAAAAAACCAGCATCGACTAGAGCCTCGAAATATATGAGTGAAATACAATGCTCATGTTCAAACATTATCATCAACTTTTGGCCTTCTCTTGCCAGCTCTAACTTGGAAAAGAAGTTGCACAACATCATCCTGGCCTTGGCCCAACCGTGATCCATCCCACTCATCGGCTTAACCTAGAAGTTAGACTGAGCCAATGTCTAAATCTTCAATGCCAGTTCAAGTTTTGGTTCCATTTGTTCCTCAACATACTCCAAGGTGCGCTCTCCAAGAAAAATCACTATCCGAGCCTCATGAATATACAATAAAACCTTGAGAGCATCTATCACCACTATCACACAATATTTCATCAAATGGCGGTAATTTTCTTTGATTTTCTCCTTGGAGAAGCCTACTAATTGCGTGGCTTTCTCAACCAAATATTTTTGTAAAACCTCAAGCTGGATGGTTAATGCTTGCACTTGTTTCTCTGCTCCTACCCAAGCTGTCTGGTAACCCTTGGCTTCTTTCTCCAACTCTTTTACCCTCTATTTCCAATGCTTTACCTCTGATTTTGTTGATTCTAATTGGTCCCTATTTTCGACCAAAGCATCATTCAACTCAATAATCTTCACCTCAGCCTCGAAGAAACTTTTCTTGTAATGCTCATCATGGAGGTAAAGAGAGCTCATGTCCACCTGCATATTCCCCAACTTTTCGTGGTATCAATATTCTTCAGGTCCTCTATAATGACTTCATAAGTGTAATCACTTGGAGCCATTTCTCCTTGGGGCTTCTGGACCTAGGGAATCATTTTTACAATATGAGACTCCATAGTTTTAGGGTCAAAAGTGACCTTCTTCAATGTATTTGTTGGAGCCTGAGCTTCTTTTCTCTTATGACTCTTCAACCACTATGATGAACTTAGTCGGGCTCAGCTTATTTTGCTGCAATTAGATGCTTCGATACAATCTCTATTTTTGGCTCTAGTAGCACTTGCAACTCAATAAAAGGAGCATGGGGAAAACAAGCCTACTGAGGTTTTGGTTCAAAAAGGGAAGTGGAAATAGGAAACGGTTGATGTAATAGAAGTGGTTAAGGGGACGAAAGTGAGGGTTTCAGCTACAGTTATACTCACTCGAGGAGGAGCTTGCATACTTATAGCCATGGTAGAAATTACTAGAATGGAGGATGAAGGGAGCGAAAATGGATTGGGACCAGATGCAAAAGAACTGAAAGAAAGGAAAATAGTAGAAGTGGGAATAGAAGAAGAGGGAGCATCGGTGATTGGGGACTGAGAAACAGGAAGCAAAATGGAAGTGGTGGGTATACCGAATGGAGGTGAGATGGAAGCAACAACTACGGAATGGGGTGCAATAGTCACTGAATGCTCAAGAGAAAGGGAAGAAGATGTAGAAAATATACCTTCAGGCTCAAACACCTTTTGAGTCAATGATGAGGGTGACTATGGCATTGGTTCACCCTTGTCTTGCTCCTCCTCCGCCTCCTTCTCCAGATCTATGACTTCCATGTGTTGGCTAAGTTATTCTGCCTAAACCAAAGGAGGATCTTCTAAAACGTCAGCCTGTGTGGCTTCATCCGTAGGAGGAGGGTTTGCACCCCTGATGAAGGAATTGTACCTATTCTGGGCTTTTTGGATATCTTTGGGAAAGGAAGCGCCTCATGCTTATTCTTCTTCTTTCGTTGGAGTTGCACTTCTGGTGATGACTATCTTTCTTCTTCCACAAGTGGCGCTTCCTCGACCACATGCTGCTCATGTTCGACCATGATCTCTTCGCTGTCAGATCTTTGAAAAGTCAAAGGCATAATCTTAGAAAAAGAGATTGGCTGATAGCCATCGTAGTACTCATCATAGACATCCAAAAATACCTTGTCCATTGCCAGACCATAAGTTGACCTAGTTTTTCCTCTATGGGCCCTCATAACCCACCAGTTGGTAATTTTTTTCTTAGACCAAATTGAAAACTATTCTTTCATCTTACCAAATAAACCCAGGGGAGGAATTTGATGCTTGTGAACTGCAGGGTTGTACTCAACCTCCATTTCATAAAAATCATGCCATGGTGGAAGTGGCATCATCTACTCAATATGCCATTCGAGATCATGCCCTTCTAGGTTATTTTTGTGTCATTGAATATCAGGTCTGGGACAACAATGAAATTTTTTGGCTTTAATGAAATCGATGAACCGACCCAAAGGGTCATACTTCCACCGTTGAGGTAACTCCACCATACCCATGTCAGAGAGTGCTTCATTAAGCAATTTATTATGGCCAACCTAGTCAATCTCAATGCCACCAAAGTGAAATGGCATGGTGCACGTAGTCTTCTTGCCTCGTCCTACCCCATAGATTTCATTGATGTAGTCGGTCTGATGGACAACTTCCATTGCGAAGAGGCACTCGGTAGTAAAATATGGAAGGAGAAATGGCTTGCTAGTGAAGCCAAAAATTTGCACCACGATGCCCTACATCAACAAGAAAATATCTCCTTTCTCCTTAGTGACAATTTCTTCCCTCATTGCCCTTGGCACTCTCTCACTTGTGCAAAAAATAAGTTCGAGGGTGGGACCCAAAAATATGTGATTAAAATTATAGAATGACTCCCCTCTAGACAAGCTTGGAGTCCACAAATATACTGGCAACTTATTGTCTGCCTCATTAGCTTGCTTAACTGCTATAAAATAAAAATGTTGGTGCATGTAAAAGAAGAAATACCAGGCCAAAAATGAAGCGTGCCTGAACAAAACTGCTTCTTCGCTCTGTATCCTCTCCAACTAGGTGTGCATTGCTCGAGCCACATAATCTACCCAATCGAAGAAAATGGGGTTTGTGCTTGCTTGCATGGTTGTAGGAGCATAAAATTCCACCTACAAAATGCATTGCACCAATGTTGCTTACCATTTGTACACCATGGTGTCGGTAGGAAGACCAGACACCCAAGCCAACATGGAATACATGTCTAAACTTTTAAACTCTGTTAAAGGCTTTAGCAAAGCCGATAATTCTCCGAATTGGGGTACCTTTATCAGTTGGTTCTCCATGAATTGGTGCAACATCACAGTTGACTGGTACCTTTCCTCTTGCTCCTTGAGATTCATATTTTTGAACATGACATCCGAGGAAGGCTTCACCCCACAAGCAAACGCCTCTCTGACTGTGCTGGGTGAAATGGTGAATAATTTATCTCCCTTCGCATTATGGATGACCCTTGTTGTAGGTTGATAAAACTTTGCAATTGCCATTACCAGCTCAGGGTAAGGATGCACAGGTGTACACAAGTACTAAGAAAGCTATGCATGATAAGCAATGGTTAATGGGCTTTTCGATGTCAAACCTTGCCTGACAGCAGTCTCCATGTCTTGGCACAATTTTTCTATGCCTTTGTTTGAAATAGAACAATCTCCAATCTTAGCTAGCTCATCAGAATATGGGTCAAGTTCAATATTTTCTTGTCGCTTAGTTTTTTTAGTTTTTTTACCACCCTGTGCTTTTTTGGCTCTACAACTTTTTTCGGATCAGTAGTCTTCTTTTTCATCTTTGTACCACAGCTCCTACTACAACACTAGAAATTCTGCAACAAAGCAGCAATTTGGGGCGTTGAAGGATAATTTGGCAATGCTAAAGAAAATAACAATCTTCAATTTTCTTACTGCAAGCTTCTAATTCGCCCTTTTTATAACTTTCGCCCTCCAACTACCAGATTTAATGTAAGTATTGCACTTGAGGAATTCAGATGAATGTGCTCCTTGATTCTCTTGCTCGACATGCTTTTTAATGAAAACTTAACTACCCATTAACTGCCAATAACGCCCTTGCGTTGTGAATCTTCCTTGGATGTCGAACTCAACCACCTTTTTATCTTGGAGGGCACAATATAGATATTTAACGACTCATCTCAGGAAAAGCAAATGCCACGTGTGAGAGATGGGGGTGAAAATAATTAATTTCATTGTATAAAAATGTCGAAACGTCTTCTGGAACTTTTTTTGATGAAATCAATCCAATCTCATGTATTAATTTCAAGATCTTTCTCGAAATTAGCGATGTTAAAAAAACATTGAAGGAGAGTGCTTGCTTAGTTGAAGACATCCCGGGGTGAAAATATTCACACAACTTGCTCTCCGAAACTGCTTCTTCTGCTTGCTTTATGGAATTACATGCCTCACAATCCTTTTTAAAATAATTCATCTTTGATTTGACCTCAAAAAATCTTATTGCTAAAAGCAAGCTTTAACTAAGAGTGCTTTGCATGAAAAAGCAAGGCAAAATTAATTTCGCCTCCTTCCTTGCCGAACTTAGCACTACCAACTAGAGTTCAAAAAAAGCATGCATTTGTTTTTAATTTTTCTCTAACAGTTTCGCTCCGAAAATACCTACTTGAGGGGCACCATGGGATTTCGCCCCAAAAATAGGAAAAACAAGAGAAATCTTCTTCTTGGGGTAAAAATAATTTGTTTTTATCTTTTACTTTTTTCTTTTTACTTTTTGGCAATAATTAAAAAAATATGGGGTGAATTTAAAAAAACTAGGGCACGCCCTTTTTTTTTTTCTTTTAATCTTTTACTTTGCTTTTTCTTCTCCCCTTTTTCTTTTAATATTTTATTTTTTTGGCAAAAATAGGAGCGCTCTTTAATGAAAAAACAAAACTTTGAAGTCCAAGTGAGCCCATGGTGCTTTCATAATTTCTCACCAAAAAACAACCTGCTTTCTTTTCCCCTTTTTTACCCAAAAATAATACAAAAGCCTTTAAAAATATTTTCAGGTGAAAATAATTTTTTTGAAGTGGCAAGGTGCTTTCGGAGCGAAATTATTTGCCTTTGGGGCGAAAATGATTTCTCGAAAAAATTAACTTTCTCTTTATATATAGATATTTTTTATATCATTATATCATTGAAAATAAAATAACATAATAACTCATGTACATATATACATACTTGACCAAAATTCTGTTACTATTGATAGGCCTTCAAATGAAGACCATTTATAAGAATTGGCAGTACACGACCATCCATATCCTGCAAATAAAATGAATTGACTTGATTGACACCCAAAATTTGGAATGGACCCTCCCATATCGCTTCAAACTTGTGATGCTTGTCGGGCTTAGCCTTTTTTTCATTCCATTTCAGCACTAGATCGCCTACCTCAAATGACCTTTCGAAAATTTTCTTGCCAAACCATTTCTGCATCATCCGAGCATGTTCCATGAATGCATTGTATGATCTCTCCCTCTCTTCTTCCAACTATAAAAGTTGTGCCAATCTCATGCTCATGGGATCAGATTCATCGTCATCTTCACCATACAACAAGTGCCATGATTGAAGAGTCGGTAATTCAATATGAACGGGCAACACTGCTTCTTTGTCATATACCAAGGAATAGAGAGATGTCTTGATGGATTTCTTCATGGAGATACGATCGGCCCATAATGCTTGGTTCAGGAGCAAGTGCCAACTACGCTTATTGTCGCCTAGGGTCCTCTTTAGAATTCTTAGCAAATTCTTGTTTGTGGACTCATCCAAGTCGTTCCCCTACGGATAATAGTTAGATGATATCTTCAAATAAATTCCATACTTACCCACAAATTCGCTGATCCGAGCACCAATGAAGGGAGTCCCATTATCCGTTATTATTGCATTACGTATACCAAAATGTGTGATTAATCCTTCAAGGAAAGTGATAATTGTTGCTTGATCCACCTTCTTGGTTGGAATTGCTTCTAACCATCGGGTGAAATAATCGGTTGCCATCAGGATGTATTTGTGTCTGCAGAAGAATTGGGATAAATGACCCCAATAAAGTCTAAGCCCCATTGCTAAAATGGTGCTTCTACTTGAATCATATGAAGAGGTAATGATGCATTCTTGCTTCTAATGACATATCTCTAACACTTTTGAAGGTATCTGCAAAGAGAGTAGGCCAAAAATATCTCGCTTTAATGATCTTCAATGCCATTGGCCTCCTTGCATAATGACCTCCTGATAGACTAGAGTGAAACTCCTCTAGGATTCCTTGTTTCTCTGATTCTCGGACACACCTGAGAAGTACTCCATCAATATTTTTATGGAACAACCCTTTTGGCAGCATCACGTACCTAAGGTCCTAAAGTCTGAATCTCCTTCTTTGTGAGGCATTAAGGTGTGGAGGATATCTTCTTGATTGAAAATATTCAATAAGGTCCTCTGTCCAATCATGATCGCCTATAGTGTGATTAGTGAAATTGCTTTCGCTTGTTGAATCTTCAAGCTGGAAAACCTTGGATTCAGATGCAGTGCTTTTTGCAAGCTCTTGACATAGTGCTCGGCCTCGAACTAGCTTGGTTGGATAGATTTCAATGTCATACTCCTGGATCTTAGAGACTCAACCAACTCTTTTATCTTCGAGCTCTCTGTGAATAATGAAATTTTGAAAATTTGGATGAACCATATAAACTATTATTTTGCTTTGAGAAACAAAATGTTGAAACTTCTTCAAGTATTTCATCACCACATATACTTGCTTTTCAATGAAATTATATTTCTCTTCATGCGGTTGGATGACTTGTCTCAAGAAAGCAATCGGTCGCTCATCTCCATCATCTCCCTTCTACGTAAGAACCATTGCATAGCTCTCTTGCTCACCAACGGTGTATAGGATAAAATACTTTGAGTAATCTAGGTTTATCAAAACTAGAGCTTGAGCAATTCTTTCTTTTATTTCCTTGAATTCTTGCCTCCTCTGCTCGATCCATTTGAACTCAACATTCTTCTTTAACAACTCCATCATTGGCTTTACCACTTGGGCAAAATCTACAACAAAATTTTGAACAAATTTTATCTTCTCGAAGAATGATTGCAAATCCTTCTTGCTAGTTGGCAATGGAAGCTTTAGGAGGGCTTCAACTCTAGCTAGATCAATCGCCAAACCTTCTTTTAAAATAACATGGCCTAGGAGCTTCCCTTATTTTACCATGAAGATGGACTTCTTCGGGTTGATTGATATTCTGAACTCTCGACACTTTTCGAACACTTGTCTCAGATGTAGACTATATTCCTCCCTGTTGTGAGAAAAAATAGTCATGTCATCCAAATAAATAACAATAATATGATTCAACAACTCACCGAAAGCTAAATCCATTGCTCTCTAAAAGGTTGCACTAGCATTTGAGAGACCAAACGACATCCATTGATAAGCAAAGGTTCCCCATTTCGTGGTGAACACCATTTTATACTGGCCTTCATCCTTGACCCAGATTTGGTTATAGTCAGAGAATCCATCTAATAAAGAGAATCTCTAAGCACCAACAACTACATGAAGAATCTGATCAATTTGTGGTAGTGGATAGTGATCCTTCAGAGATGCTTGGTTTAAATTTTGAAAATCTATGCACATGTGAATATCTCCATTCTTCTTTCTCACGAGGACCAAATTTTCTACCCAAGTAGAGTGCTTAATCGGGTAGATGATTTTGGCTTCCAACATCTTCAACAATTCTTCTTTCATCAAAGTTTCAATCTTGGGATTGATCGATCTCTGCTTTTTCTTGAAGGGTTTCACTCCTTCCTGCAACTCAATGGTATGTTGGATCACATATTTATTGTAGCCCTTCAAATCTTGGTAGCTCCAAGTGACAATGTCTAGGTACTCATGACACAACTCTTTAATCTGCTCCAACTCTTCTTGAGTGCAATCAGTACCGACTTTGATCGACTCCTCGGGTCCCAGATGCATTTCAATATACTCCTTTTCATCCACCTTGATCCTATGCTTTTTAGCTCTATCATTTTGATCAAAGAGACTCTCCAGTGTAATCAATCCCTTTGGGATATGATTATTCCACAACTGGATCAAACCCTCGGCTTCTTCCTCATCAAGTGTTCTTTCTTCCACATCACTAGCTTCTCTTATCAAGAAATTAACAATCTGCTCGTCACTTTTGAACACTTGCTAGTGTATATTTTTGTCAGGGATTGAAGGTCTATAAACTAACCTCACAATCTTGGGCTTTCTCACCACATGCTCAACTGGGAAAAAATTAGCGCCAAGAGATGCCAGGAGATCGACATGCTTGTTCTTCTCCCGCGAGATTGCTTGGATGTTCAATGTTGTATAAGCTTTGAAAAGGTCCCAAACTTTATTTTGGTATGCCTTCAAGTAGTGCTAATTGTAAACATGCTTGTTAGTTACCTAGTTGATGATTAGCACAAAATCCCAAAGATCTACAGTTGTTTGATACTAAGTTTTTATGTCTTTTTCAGACCCAAGCAAAGTTCTTTATACTCAGTGACATTGTTCGTACAAATCCAGGTCAATCAATAAGAGTACATATTTTGTACACCAAAAGGAGAAATGAGAATGATTCCAACTCCTGCACCATTCTTACACCTAGCACCATCGAAGTACAACTTCCATAGTTGATTTGGAGCAGGATATTCATCATCAGAAACCTTCTATTCAAAATTTTCAAGTTTAGTAATGGTGTAGCAGCCGATTTCGGTCTCCATCATGGCATTAAAATTGAGCATTGAAAACTCATCTTCTATTTGAAGCTCATCCAGAACTTCTTCCATCAGGTCTAACTCCTCCAATTCTTTGATCATCAAGTTGACAAAATTCATGGGTTTATCTTCCTCTTCAATTTTCTCTATGTGATAAGTTGAAGGCTTCTCATTATAAATTTGGATTCTCCTCCCTTTGAAAGGAATTTTTAAATGAGAATAGTCAAGAGAAAGGTAGCCTCCCAACTTGGCAGTAAACTCCCATGATAGGCACATGCTGAATTAAGGCTCCAAGTTGACCACAACCACCTCTTGGATTACTATGATTTGAGGCATTTTGTGCAATACAATGGGGATGTCCTTGATGACCCCCACTATCCTTACAGGTATTTCATCTAATTGCAAAATACTAGGGCTGCTCCTAGTATATTCCATACCCATAACGTCACAAACTACCTTTGGCATGACAATCATTGCTACGTCGGAGTCGATCATGCAATTGTGCACAATCCAACCTTCCATCCTGAGAGATAGGTAGAAAGGGGGTGGTCTATTCTTTCCAGTGGTAGAAGTTGTTAGCGTTTGAGCTAACACTGTCTGAGTTGGATTCTTCCCCTTATCTTTGACAAATTTTAATGATTCTTGCAACAAGTCCACTTGTCTAGGCAATTGTAGTGCATCGTAGAGACTCACCTTGGATGGAATCCTCTTTAATTCTTCGATAATGTTATACATGGATGCACAGGATTCTTTCCCTTCATTGGCAGCCTCATTTCTATTTTGATACTGTTGCATAGCCTCTACCCTCTAATGCTTGGTCAAGGATGGGTATTTGAACTTCTCCCTGGCTTGTTCCTCCATTTTAGCTCTTGCCTACAAATTCAAAGCCTTTTTTTGCACTTTCTATTTCACTCGTGGAGGCAAAATATTTTTTAGTAGGATGGGTGCATTTGGTTTGGGTGCCGAAATAGTTACCTTTACTTGTGCTAGTTTCTTCTCATTTTGTGCCTTTGAGTTAACAGGTACCTTTAGGGGCTCCAACTCAGCTGGCTCCATAGTAACGAGCTTTCTTCCAGTTCTTGTGAGAACTAAAACTTGTTCTTCAGAAGGGACCATGAAATTATGATCAACTTCTATGATCATGTTGATTTGACCATCAAAGGAACTTTCTGCCAATGTCTGCACGTAGTTCAGGTGGACCATGCAAGTTTCCTCACCATGTGGATCATTGCACGTAGAGCACCAGTATGCTTTGTCTGATGTGCCAGCTTCTTCGTTTGTCAGCATAGTCATATTTCTCTCAGGTGCCTTGTAGGTCGAAGCTACTTGCTCCCTGGTGATTGGCAATGATTGAAATCTCCTAGGTTGGAAATCTCTTTTGGCCTACTTTCTCTTGATAATTATGATTTCGTTACCCATCGCTCTTATGGTTGAGTTCATGGACTACAATTCTTTTAACATCTTGTCTTGTGGATCAGGATTTGAGGGCGCTAGTGGAGTTGGTAATGAAAGTGGGACAGGTGGAGATGGTAGTGTTGGGAGTGGAACCAGAGTGGGTAACTGTGGAATGGTTGGAGCGGGTAGTTGGGGGATAAAAACTATCATCGTGGTCTATGATGTACTCGGATTCCATGAAGGGATTGGATACATAGGTGACATGGGTAAAGGCTAAGAAGATGCATTAGCATACATATACTGTGGAAGATCGAGAAAAATAGGCATTGCCATTTTTTGGTGGAAGCTTACCAATTGCAATCAGATCAGCTTCCTTTTGTGTAGTAGAATACAAATAAAAAAATGTATTAATATTAGATTATCGGATGGCCATACTGATATCATAGTTGAAAGCTTGAAGGTAGTAAAATTTTACTTGCTTAAGAGTCGATCGAAGACCATCAGGAACTCTATGCCAAGTTTGGGCGAACCTGACATTAAAGTCCACGATTTCCTCCTATGGATACCTTTGGATGGTGGTAAATTGATGCAACAAAGAGAACGGATCCGCTTGTTCATTGAAACCTTTAATCAACAATTCAGCCAATTGGTCCTAGGTAGTAATGGTGGCAGGTTGTAACGATCAATACTAGTAAAGCAACTTACCTCTAAGAGAGAGCATGAGTAATCTTACCATTATATCCTCATTTGTGATGCTATGGATCATCACCAAGGCAACCACATCTTGTACATGCTCATAAGTCATCTTCCCCGTACCATCGTAAGTAGGCAAAGCCTTCATTGCTGCTTACGAAATTAGATTTTGAGCTTACAGATTTAGAGGTCCAAAGTGGTTCCATGCTAGGAATTGCCTTGGTGGCTGTGGTGGCAGATTTTGGGCCATGTGGACTGGAGTGTATGGTTGGGGAGGTGGAAAAATAGTGGTTGTGCTAGCAGGACTCGAAGGAATAGAGAACACACTAGCTAACTATGAAGATGTTACACTTGAGGGGCTAGCCAGAGTGACTAACCTAGGGTGTTCCCCTAGAACTAGGGTGTCAAGCTCATAAAATTCAATGGGATCTTCTAGATTTTTGGCCTTCGATCTTGTGATCATGAAGAAAGATTTCGCTCACTTCATGTTCGAAGGCTTCTAGGTAAAGTTGAGTCGCAAGATGTTCTAATCATACAGTATAAAGGTGAACATCAAACCTTAATACTATTTAAAAAGTGGAACTTTTTAGGGTCCCACTGGGCATGCCAAAAACTATTGGTCACGAATTTGCCTAAGTATAAAATATTATTTGTGCACCCTAGACCCGACCAACATTGAAAGGTTAAAGGAGAGAGATGTCCTTCGGCCAATCTCTAGAGAGGGCTGGTTCCCGTACTAAAACTAATGATCGGTTTAAAGCTTAGGGTAATAGGAAAGAAATGGGAAATGATAAAAAGGAATGGGAAATATGGCTATAAGTCGAAATATAAGGTGGGGATAAACTAACAACAAAAATTCACAAGTATTAATTAGCATATAACAGAAAGAAAGGCACAAGAACCACTCATAGTTTTGCAGAGATAACTTCCAAGAAGCATTCCAGTATTCACTCCCTCACAAGCAGTAATTAAATCCAGATGCATAATTTAAAATCAGCAAATAATGGACATGAACTTAATTAGAAATGATAAGCAAAAAGGAATCAAACACAATATTGCTCAAGGAACCAGAAGCCGAATGTCTTTCTATTTATGCAAAAAACTTAAAGTGTTTTTCTGCAGAGTGTCTATCATTCTTTTTACATCCAAATACTTAGTATTTGTAGAGGATTTCACCTCTATCATTAAATGCACATACAAACAAAATATCGGCTGGTCAAAAATCAATAGTAGCAATTTTTTCCTCGATAATGGTGATGCTCGAATCAGATCATTCTTCAAGGAGCAACGATCCGATTTTCATGGAGTGCACCTGGAAAATTGACAAAGATGGATGATGGAAAAAATCTTCCAAGCATCGATGCATCGAAACTCAACAACGTCATGCGACAAACAAGAACTTGAATATTAAATTTTGTACGTCATTACATTCCTCTATGCTTCAAAATCTAACCCTTGCTAGTGGAGATCAATGAAATTTAATTTTTCTTCGAAAAAGAACAAAATCCATGGAGGGCACCTCAAAAATGATTGGGATTGCATCATATTTTAGGATGTAGCATTTAATTCTAGCATCTCCTCAGCAAGAATCCTAGAAAAATCAATTTCATTGCTCCAACAATTAAATTTTGCCAGTCTTTGGTTTTTTCTCAAGAGATATTATCAATGGGGATGCTTTGAAAGAAAACATTTGCTAAAATGAGGGAGTAAGAATTGATTTTTCCCACACATTATGATATTTTCGCCTTGCAACCTGCTTTCGTCCCTTTCTTGGGTAATTTCTCTTGAAATCGACGTAAAAATACCCTCTGTAAGAAAGAAGGCAAAAATGAGTGATTTCGCCCCTAAGAGGGGTGAAAATGAGTTTTGCCCCACCCCAGGGGCGACTTTGACTTTGATCGGTAAGAAAAGAAGTTGCTTTCGGGACTTTCGCCTCAAGACATCTCCATTTTGGAATTTGCCTCGAAGGAGGGCGAAAATGATTTTTTCCCCTCCTAAGGGGTGCCTTTGACTTTGACCTTTCAATCTTTACCTGGATGATGTCATCATAACATTTGTGCTCCAAAAAGCATCTTTCACTGGGGTTTCACCCCAAAGATGGGCGAAAGGGATTTTTGCCCCTCTTGAGGGGTGACTTTGACTTTGACCGCGCCAAGCATGCTCTTCATTCTATTTTTACCCCCAGGATGCTTTTAACTGGAATTTCACCTCGAAGAGGGGCGAAAATGATTTTCGCCCCCTTCTAGGGGCGCTTTTGACTTTGAATTTTCTCCATCACTTGCAAAATTTTCTCTCCTTCTCTTGGATGAAACCTTCTTGTTATGGTAGTTTCACCCCAAAGGAAGGGCGAAAATGATTTTCGTCCCTTCCTAGGGCAAAAACATCTTTCCTTTGTTTTTACTGGTGCCTTCACTTTAACTAAAAATTGCCATCACCATACAGTTCTTCCCTTTTACGTTTTTCTTGACTTCCATTAATTTTTTATCGATAAAATTTATTGTGCATCTCCAAAAACAAGCTCAACCTTTTATTTAATGAAATTGCTTACAAGGAAGGAAACTATCAAAACGATAAAAACAACACAACTGCATCATTCAACTTTTTTTTTTAATTTTTCAAACAAAATTTAGTGTGCCAAAACTGCCAACAGATAGGAAGGCCATCAAAGCAAGAACAAGGAGAAAAAGAAACTCAAAAGGATATTGATTTGGGAATCTAAATAAAAATATCATAGGTGTTAACAAGAAGTGGGTCTAAGCCCACTAATAAAAATAGTTGATGATAAAAATGATATCATGGATTATTAGGGGTATGAATAAAATCCCTAAAAAATAGTTATTAAGGAATTAATAGATTTTTATAGTCTTGAGTTTCTTTTAATACAAGAAATAAAATTAAATAATGAGAAATGTAAGGATGATTTTAAGAAGATTTGGAATATGGATGATTGTTTAGCAAAGTTTCTTCTACAATAGCTTTACATGGTATTGCAATAATATAGGATAAAAGCAAATGGTATGGGCAATTATTAAAAGTAAAAAATAACTAGATTATTGGATTATTTTGCAAGAAAGAGGAAAACATCAAAGTTGGGATTATAAGTGTATATGCTCCAACTATAGTTACTTCTCGTGAAAGATTTTGGAAGGACCTTAACATATATTTATCAAATACAATGATGTTTCAATGTGATCAATGGATTCTTGGGGCTGATTTTAATACTATTCAATGTCCTTTGGAAAAGAAGGGTGGTATTCTAGGATGGTCTAATCAATGCAATATTTTCTTCATTTATCAATTCAGATGACCCTTGGAATGTTAGACCCTCAATATTTCAATATACATGGGATAATAGACACAGTGGGCAAAATCATATAGCAAAAATATTGGATAGATTCTTGTTATAAACTAAATGGTTGCAAGCAAAGTATACAATCTCTTCAGATATTTTATTGCAAGCAGGATCAGATCACAAACCCATTCTTTTGAATTATGATTTACCTAATAGTGATCATCTAAATCCATTTCACTTCCAGTCTATGTGGCTCCAAGATCCTAATTTTCCCAGATGGATATGTTATGGTGGGATGAGTCTAAACTTGAAGGATCATGTATTTATAGATTTATTCAAAAGCTAAAATATTTATAGGAGTAGATGCATATTTGGAATGCCAAATATTTTGGTAACATTTTAAAAGAAAAGAAAGAAATTAAATCCAAGGTCAAACATTTACAAGAGATAGTAGAAATTAATGGAATGGATCAGGATTCTTATAGGGATAAATATTTAATATTTTATCCCTATTCACATGGATCGCATTGTACAACATTTAATGCTCACAAGGATTGGTGCATTAAATGTCACTTTATAAAGGCATACATGCCTATAAATATATTTTTGATGTGAATGCAAATTAGTTTTCATTCATGCTAATTTCTTGTGTCTATTTTAGAGTATTTCCCACATCAATGGTATCAGAGCCGACTATTGGATTGGCAAGTATCCTCTTCCCCTAGGCCAGGTTGGTTCACAGGGGGAACGAGAAAACCACCAACAGATCTAGGCTTGGGAGGAACACTCTTCCATTTTTCACATACCTTTTGAGCACTTCTCATTCGGAAACTCTATAGAGGTCCCTTTGGTCACCGACCTTCAACTAGCCAGGGTTCCTCTGACCCCAACCCTCGGCTCTTGATCCAAGTTTTTGCGCTTGGATTTGTCATTCATTTAACATAGTCCTCCAAAACCTAACATCATTTTGGCTTTTCATTCATTTCATATCAGTTGGATAAATATATCTGGTGCTTGATTTAGATCTATCTAGTCTACACATTCGAAGACAGAGCATATATACTCCTAGTGAAGAAGAAAATACATTTTTGATGAAACGATTAGTGCACATTTGGACAACCATATCTATTGGTAGATTTTTTATCGCACTATGATGTGGAAGGAAGTGTAGCCACCCTCAATGAGTGCCTCTCACACCATGCAGCAATCAAATATATTCAGGCTAATCAAAATAGATCAATCCACTAACGTCTATCCCAAAGTTGATCCATGGTGTTGTCAGATCCGAGCCATTCGGTGTCATATGAACGACATTTACGTTGCCAAATAACTTTTGCTCCTTAGCACTAAGCCCATTCTATATAATATTAAATTGCAAACCCATATTCGAAATAGATCGCATCATTGAATGACCCCCAAACTGCCATCGAAGGAAGTTTCAATAGCAGACGCATCGACTACGTATAAATCTTATGTTTTCTGGAGAGTAAAAAATAATTTCGGTAAGCAAAAATAATTCCGACAAGTAAATAAATAAATTTCCTAAGTTTCATGCTCAGATAAAATTTCTCGATGATGGTTTTTGAATTTGATAGTGCATTTTAGATGGAAATGGGTTTCTCCAATGATGAGCATAAAAATTTTACTATAGATTATCCCACATTGTCTGTGCATTGGGGATATCCTTCATTTTTAATCCTCGTAGTGCACCTTAGAGAGTAGCCAGCTTATGATGGCTACCCTCCCCTCCTATCCCACCTTTCGTTAAACACTACCTGATCATCGTATTTTCTGCACTAGTCGTGCCTTCTGTCACCATCCTCGCTATCAAAATCTGCCCATCTTGACATTTGATGCATCCTAGATATTGCATCAGTAGTGGTGTTGCTTGCCTTGTGAGTGGTTCTATTTTTATTCATTGTGCCCTATGTCATCGTCTAGCTATCACCTCGATCGTTGTGCTATCTTGCTTCATGACTGGACCTAATGTGTGCTTTCCCTTATTGGTTTTTGGTTGACTTAACCATTCATCCACCTCATTCTTGGCTCATTGTGGATTTCCCTTGACCATTCATCCACCTCATGTTTTTCCTGTTGTACGATTTCTCTTACTAGTCATTGGTTGATTGTTTGTCCACCTTCCTAACCATTGGGGCCTTTCTTGCGATGTCTGTTGGAGTGTTGTAAATCCCCTAACCATTGGGGCATTGCTTGTTGTGTGTGTTTTAAAGGAGGGTCTTACTAGTTGTTGAAGTTTTCCAGTGGGTAATTACTATCTAAATATTCCATATTGCATCCAATCCAATCCTACCAATAGGAAAGGGAGGGAACCTTCACAGTTGAAAAACAATTTTTTGTTTTTTTGTTGAGGAATTTTTATCCTCATATTAAATTTTACATTTTGCCTAGTGCACTAGCACCTAGCAAGCATTTGACTACTCCTAGTAGACCGATGGTGACAAACATGGCCATTGTTGAAAATCTGGCAGAACTCATGGCTTCTCACGATGAACAAAGGGCAGCTCAGTAGGAACAACTGGTAGCACAACAGGAACAAATGGTAAAAATGGCTGCCATATTGCAAGACATACAAATTTCTTCAAATTCTTCCCGCCCAAAGTGTGATGTGAAATTATATGAAGGCTCTCGGGATCCTGATGTACTCAACAATTGGATTCTTGACATGGAGACTTGGTTCGAGTACAACCAGACTTCGAAGATGGGAAAAGTTCCAATTGTAAAGCTCAGAATTTCTAACATAGCCAAAGTCCTAATCGCCAATCAAAAAATTGGTACGTGGGAGGAGATGGTACAAATTTTAAAGGCTTATTTTTATCCATCAAATTATGAGGATGACTTATTGAATCAATGGCTACGACTCCATCAAGGAAAAAAGGAATCAATGCAGGATTTTATCCATCACTTCAACCACCTTTGAGTATTACTTGGGATCTCATATTCTGATGCGGTCTTGATTGCAAAGTTTAAAAGTGGTCTTCTAGCCCACTTTTATAGAGAATTCAAATACACTATTTGCATTACATTGGATGATGTTTTCAAACATGCCCTTTTAGCTGAAGAGAAGTTCATCGCACAACATCGGGAGCCTCGCTACTCGGGTGCATCAATAGAGGATGGGTACAAGAATCAGGTTGATAGAAAGAGATCTCCTAATGTTTCTTCTTCTGTTAATCCCACTTCTTATGCATCCCTTGCTTCTAAAAATTCTTCTTCTTCTTCTTCGTTTTCTCATGCTCCAACCACTAAATTTTGTAACTATTGTAAGAGGCAAGGCCATGATAAAACTCAATGCCCACAATTACAAAAGAAGAAGAATCTTTTTGTACAGTCCAATGAGGGGACTTGTGATAACCCCATCGAGACTTTTGGTGAAGAAGAAATTTATGAAGAGTTGAGAGGGCAACTCAATAATGTAACACTCATGAATCACCATTCCCAATTTGGTGATCGTGACCATCTGTTTGTCACTAGAGCTCACTTACTCCATAACTTTGTAGTAGATTGTATAATCGATAATGGCTCATAGAAGAACCTGATTGTGCAGTCCATTGTCGACAAGCTTAAGCTCCCTACTTCAAAACATCCTCACCCATACTCTCTTGGGTGGAAGGACAACACAAACACATCCAAAATAACACACATGTGCACCCTGGCTTTTGCATTTGGCCCCAAATTTTGAGATTCAGTAACGTGTGATGTCACACCGATGGATTGTTGTGGGTTACTTCTGGGTAAACCATATCAATATGATAGGAGAGCAACATATGATGCATATAAAAATACATACACACTACAAAAAGATCAAAAACATTTTCTCATTAAAAGCACTCCAATATCTGCAAAGCAATCAAATAATATTTTGCTTACTTGCCGCCAAGCCAGAAAAGCCAGTAATAATGCTCAAGCACTTGCACTTATTTTCATTCATCCAAAAGAATAGCAAGTAAAAGACAAAGGGCACACCATTACTTCTCAAGTCAACAATTCCCAAGTAAATAGAATACTGCAAAAATATGAAAGTGTGTTTCAGGAACCCACTTCTTTACCACCTGAAAGAGCAATTAATCATGCAATTGAGATCATTCCAGCAACACCTCTTCCAAATGTTCCAATGTACAGGCAATCCATTCTACAATATGATGAAATAAAAAAACAATTGCAGGAATTATTGGATAAGGGTTTCATCAAACACAACACTTCTCCTTGTGCCTCACCAATTTTACTTGTTCTAAAAAATATGGCACTTGGCATTTTTGTATAGATTTCATGACACTGAATAAAATAACTATAAAAAATAGGTACCCCCTTCCAAGAATTGATGACCTGTTAGATCAACTACAAGGTGCTAAATTCTTCAGCAAACTTGATCTTAAAAGTGGATACCATCAGGTGAGAATACAGGCTGAGGATACTTGGAAAACAACTTTCAAGACTAAGATGGGGTTATTTGAATGGTTGGTTATGCCCTTTGGACTCACCAATGCTCCAACTACATTTATGAGGCTCATGAATGAAGTGTTCAGGGAATGCATAGATGAATATGTCATTATTTATTTGGATGATATTTTGATATTTTCCAAAACATGGCCAACACACTTACAACATCTAGAGCATGTCCTTTTTATACTTCAAAATAACCAGTTGTTTTCCAGCTTGAACAAGTGCTCCTTTGGCCAAACATCCATCTCATACCTTGGTTTCATCATTAATACTAAAGGTATTCAAGTTTATCCTACAAAGGTCAAAGTCCTGCTCAAATGGCCTACTCCTACAAATATCACTGAACTACGAAGTTTTCTTGGTCTTGCAAACTTCTACCAAAAATTCATTCCAGGATACTCCACAATTTTTGCCCCATTGCATTCATTGACTAAAGCTAAATTTGTGTTTCATTGGACACATGTCCACAGTCAAGCCTTTTCTACTCTCAAAGATAAACTTTGATCCACCCCTGTCTTGGCCATTCCTGACCTTCGACAGCCATTTGAAATAGAAACTGATGCCTCTCAATTTGCTCTCGGTGTTGTTCTCAAACAAAATGGCCATCTAATTGCTTATCATTTTGAGTCCTTTTCCATAGCTAAAAATAATTACTCCACTTATGATAAGGAACTATATGCCTTAGTCCAAGCTATAAAATATTGGCATCACTACCTTCTTGGTAAAGAAACTATTATCCACACAGATCATTTACCTTTGTAGTTTCTTCAATTCCAAACAAAAATCCAAGAAGCACGCCACATGAAATGGGCCTCCTATCTACAACAATTTTATTTAGTCATCAAATACAAGAAGGGTAGTTAGAATTCTATTGTCGATTGTCTCAGTCATCCTCCATATGCAAAAGCCTTAACCATTGTCACAACCTCTCATTTAGCCTTCCAATATTGGCCTGCTGAGTATCCTAATGATCCCGACTTTGCCATAGTTTATCACAAATTACAGCACCCATCCTCTTCCAATTTAAATCCCTTTGAGGATTTCCATCTCAATAAGGGGTTGCTTTACCGTCTAGATAAGCTTTGTGTCCCTACTCAGAGTAGACCATCCCTTCTAAGAGAGGCTCATTCCACACTCTATGGTGGTCATTTTGGCAAGCATA
Organism: Wollemia nobilis; assembly: GCA_028583015.1. Taxonomy (NCBI): domain Eukaryota; kingdom Viridiplantae; phylum Streptophyta; class Pinopsida; order Araucariales; family Araucariaceae; genus Wollemia; species Wollemia nobilis. Next base: position 2,236,439 of record JAQPPZ010016980.1, on the reverse strand, counting down.
AGACCCTTCACCATTTGCAAATATTCTTCTATTGGCCACACATGCAGCGAGATGTTCTCAAATATTTAAAATAATGTATCCCATGTAGTCGGTCTAAGTCATCCAACCGTAGGCTTGGTCTCAGTATACCTTTACCCATTGCCTCCCATCCTTGGGAAAGTATATCTATGGATCTTGTCAGTGGTTTTCCCATGATTGTCCATCAACATGATTGTGTCTTTGTCATAGTCGACCATTTTAGTAAGATGGCTAAGTTCATTCCATGTCAAAAAATAAGTTCTGTTGCAGACTTAGCCAAACTATTCTTTGATGTCATATGGCGATCCTTTGGTCTTCCCACAAGTATTGTGTTCGATCGTGATTCCCGTTTTGTCGGTCATTTTTGGAGGTCTTTGTGGAAACTATTAGGTGTGTCCCTTAATTTTTCCACAACATTCCATCCTTAGTCTGATGGTCAAACAGAAGTTGTCAATCGTACACTTGTCCAGAGTCTTCGAGTCTACCACCATGCATCACTAGCCAAGTGGGATCTTAGTCTAACTCATATTGAGCATGCATATAATAGAGCAGTCCATATGTCCACTGGTCATAGTCCTTTTGAGTTTTTTCTATGGTTTCAACCTGTCACTCCATATGAGTTACCCTTGGCTCTTCCATCTCTAGTCACAATCCACATGCATAAAGAATAAGATAAAGCACAATCCTTCATCCAACACCTGCAACAACTACAGTCCAAGGTTGTACACATCCTACAGCAAATACAAAAGCAATAGAAATAGGCTATGGATCATCATCGTGTTCCACACTCCTTTTAGATAGGTGATCGAGTTTGGTTGTACCTTGATCGTAAGATATTTTTAGAGAAGGCACACAGCAAGATCAAACCTCTATGCTATGGGCCTTACACAATAATTCAATAGTTATCCAAGAATACATTTAGGTTGGACCTTCCAACACACTTGGGTATTCATGATGTTTTCAATGTTGATCTACTCCATCCATATCATGAGTCCACACTAGAGAGCCCATCGACCATAAGTCATCCTTCCGATGTTGTTCCAAATTTCTAGCTTCCATTGGAGGAGGACCATATTTTTGACACCAAGACTCGCCACACTCACCAAGGTTCATCCACTTCGTATCTAGTTGCACACCACGAAGAGCTTCCTCACCAGGCTAAGTGGATCACTTCAGCATAGTTGGCTCAATATTTTCCCTCTATTTTGGATGCATTGGAGGCCAATGCTTCTAGGGTGGGGAGGAATGATAGGGATTAATATTTAATATTATCCCTATTCACACGGATCGCATTGTATAACATTTAATGCTCACACGGATTGGTGCATTAAATGTTGCTTTGTAAAGGCAGACATGCCTATAAATATATTTTTGGTGTGAATGCAAATCAATTTTTTATTCATGCTAATTCCTTGTGTCTATTTTAGAGTGTTTCCCACATCAGATTCTTATATGAAATAAAAACAATTACTTTCTTATTATCATAATGCATTGAAAAATGTAGAGTCATATTGGTTCCAAAACTTTAGGGATAAATGGCTCAAGGAATGTGATAGAAATACAAATAAAAAATTTGCTACAGTAAAAACAAAAATTTTCTTTTTGTCACATCACAAATACATTTAACTCCAACTGGAAGAAATATTAAGGATAAAGAAGATATAAAGAAGGAAGCAACTAATTATTTCAAAATATTTTGTCAGATACTAGGCAAGATAAAGAGGCACAAGAAAAAGATTATAAAATATTCCATCAATTATCACTCGAGGACAAAATTAAAGCTTGATGAAGAAGATATCTATGGCAAATCTCTATGAAGTAGTTTTCTCTTTCCATCCTAACAAGGCACATGGCCCTGATGCAATTTTCTTTTAAAAATTTTAGGATTTATTGAAGAGTGATTCATTGGCTATGGTTGAAGAGGCCAAGAAAAAGAAGGTTATAATAAGTGAGATAAATGCTACTTTATTACCTTGGTTTCCAAGAAAGGTGACACAAAATATTTTGATAATTTTCATCCAATAAGCCTTTGTAATATGATTTATAAGATCATTTCAAAAATTATGGAAAACGGGTTGAAGGGCTTTCTAGGGTGTCTTATCTCGAACGAACAAGGTGGATTTTTTCATGGTAAATAAATTCTTGATGGTATAATTACTGCACAAGAGGTCATACAATCTCTTCATTCCATAAAAATACCAGGTATATTTTTGAAATTAGGTATGAACAAAGCATATGATAGGTTTTCCTGGAATTTTCTAAATGCTATTCTCAGAAAGCTCAGCTTTGATTGTAGTTGATATGAGTGGATTAAATGTTATTATAGCACTGCAAAATTTTCTATTTTTATCAATGGTTCTCTTGTTGGTTACTTCAATTCATCTTGTGGACTTCATCAAGGTGATCCACTTTCTTATTATATATTCATTATTCTTGCATAAGCATTAGGGAGAGATTTTTTAAATGTAAAAATGGAAGGAAAAAATAAAGGTATTCAAGTTGCAAAAAATGGTCTCTCTGAATCTCATCTCCAATTTGTTGATGATATTTTTTTGGGCCATACCTTAGTCAGTGAGGCAATGGTATTTAAATAAATATTGTCATGCTATGAGAAGGCTATTGAAAAGTTGATAAATTCTATGAAATCCAAGATTTTTTATTAATACTACCCTAGATTTACAACAAATTATTATGAATATTTTAGGGTTTAAAATTGAAAAAAATCATCAACCTACTTGGGTATTCCTTTGTCTAATAAAGGAAATAAAAAGGAGCTTTGGATATATTTTTTAGATAGAATGAAATCTTGCTTGGTAGGTTGGAAAGGTAAGTTCTCAACCATGCCAGGAAGTATACAATTCATAAAGACTACATTACAATCCATTCCTATTTATATGATATCACTTTCAAGACTGCCCATAGGTATAGCATCATAAATTGATAAAATTCAAAGAGATTTTCTATGAAAGGTTGTGAGTAAAATTTAGGTTTCCTATTTATAAGTGGGATAGAGTTTGCAAAGGAAATAATATTGGAGGATTAATCTTATGGAATTGCGGACTTATGAATTTGGCATTAGGAGCAAAGGTTGGGTGGAAATTATTTTGAGATCAAGGAAAGAATTGGGCAAAAATATTACATCAAAATATATAGGTTCTTTTGATGCAATGAAATTATTTAGAAAAAGAACTCAACCCAAAGGATTATCAACATGGAACTTAATATCAGAGATTTTACAATTGATAAATAAATATATTAGATGGTTAGTCAATGAGAGGAGTTACGCAAATTTTTGGTCTAATACTTGGTTGAAGCCTTATCCTCTTATCTTTGACTCAAAATGCCAAACATTGGCTCAAGCATATCTAGAATGCAAAGGTCCAAAGATCAAAGACTATATTATTATGGGCAACAACTCCAGATCATGGATTTATTTTAGTAACCTAGTTGAAAGAGAGGAACTCAAACAAACTGCAGATGAACTTCAAAATATGCTTAAAGAGTTTTATTTATTGATTTTCACACAAAAGGATGAGTTGGTTTGGAATTTATCAAAGGATGGTGGATACTCGATCAAGTTGGGATATGAGGATTCAAAACAATTAAAATTTCCTTCTCCCAAATATTTTCCTTGAAAAAATGCTTGGTCATTAGAGGCTCTCCCTAAGGCCTCAACATTCCTTTAGTTAGTTGTTCAAAGGAAGATTCTTATAAGAGAGAGTCTAAAAAGAATAGGATATTATGGATCCTTTAGATGTGCCTTGCATGAGAAGGATTTAGAAACATCAGACCATTTAATTCTTCATTATCTATTTTCTCACACCATTTGGGGTTATTTTTTTAATAAGACTAGTGGATAGCTCCATCAACATTGAAAGAGTTGATAAAATATTGGATTAATTATTTTAAAGCTAAATTGTTATGTATTCTTTGGAGGATTGGCCCTGCCATTACTTTTTGGAATTTATGGCTTGAAAGGAATAACAAAATTTTAAAAAATAAAACTCAAAACCATACCAAGTTTGAAATTGTATTATTACCTCTCTTGCAGAATATCTCCAAATATGGTGCTCATCATGAGAAGTCCAATTGCAGAAAAGAGATGCTAATAACTTGCGTACATGAATTGAACATATGTGGAAGATTAATCTACAACAATGAAATTGAAACAAAGGATTTACTTCAATCTATGATAAAATGGAAAAATTTGGGTTTAAAAAAATTATTGATGGTGCTTCTAAAAGAAATCTAGGAAAATTTGGTGGAGGTGGTGTTTTTAGAAATAGTGAAGGAAAAATTATCCTCATTTATTTAGAATCGTATGGATCTTCAACTAACAACTATGCAGAGGCTAGGGCACTTCTTATGGGGATTAGAATTGTAGTAGAAAATTGATGGAAACACATTTCAGTTGAGGGGGACTAACAAATTATCATCAATGCTATTAACAAAAATGGATGTGGAGACTGGATAAAAAATAATTTTATTGTTGATGTTCATCATCTATTATTGGAGGCAATCTCTTGGAAGTTTGAGCATATTTATAGAGAAGGAAATCGAGTAGCAGATAAATTAGAAAATTGTGGTGTTGTTCTTTGTTGGAAATTTGAGGTAATTTGAGGCATTTTATGTTGTCATTGATGTCACATGGATCATTGATGTCACATGGATCACATTTGGTTTTGGTGGCCAAAATATTTCATAAATAAGCATTTATGATATTTTGGAAAGCATGTCTATTTACAGGGTTTTTATGAAAACCAAGGCAGACAAAAAAAATGGTTTTATTTAAAACCATGGTGGGCTTATGTGGAAAGGGCTTTTCTTAAAAGCCAAGGTGGAATTTTGTTTCATCGAAAAAGGACCTCCGGTGATGAAGATATTAAAGTTTAAAGTTTAAGTTTAAATTAATGGAGGGCCGACCTATGTGCAATTAATGGAGGTTGGCATATATATGTGTGTGTGTGTGTGTGTGTGTGTGTGTGAAGGTTTCAATTTATTTTAAAAATGGGGCATATTATATATCGTCGAAAAGCTTATTTCGAGGGCTACTTGACTAACTTATTTAGAAGGAGAAATAAGGTGTGTGTAAAGAGATATTTCTTATTTTGCAAAGGGGTTCCAAAAGTGAAGTTTGCCTTGTTCTTTTTCAAGAGGATTAATTCTTTCATGAGGTGACAAGGTATTCAATATTGTGATTTATTTTATTTTATGGTATAAGTGGTTTTGGGAGTGAAAAGGTTATGCAATGTTTTGATTTATTTTATTTTATTTTATGGTACAAGTGGTTTTAGGAGAGATAAGGAAGTTGTGCAATTAAAGGCCTTGGTGATGATTATTGAAAAGTGGAATAATGTTGATTATTTTGTGATATACTAACCGTTGTGAAGATTGGTAAAAGAATTTTGTGATTGTGGCAGATTTACAAAGAGGTTTTTTCATCTTCATAAAAGGTATGGGCACATTCTCCTATTAATTGTTTATGGTGGTTGATTTCTGAAATATCATTGGAGGTTAAAATATTGTTTATGGTTTCCTTTTCGAAAGTGGTTGGTTGAATACTTCAAGGTTTTCTAAATTGAGAGTTGTGTCTAAATCTTGTTTGATAAGCATAGTTTTTGAAGCCCATTGGTTGTAAAAGAACTTGAGTTAGAAAAGAACATGAGTATCATTGTTATGTGAGATTTGTGGTTGAGCATTGTTGGAAACATTTGAGTTGGTTGATACATACTTGGACTAGGGTTGTGTGAGAGAGAGTTGTCCCTTGTGGTGATTGGTTGAGTTGAGTTGATTGAGCCTAGTCAAGTGCTATGTGAAGTGATAAAGTCCTATGAAATAAACTATACCATTGTTCTGATTTGGGTTGAGAGTAAAATTAGAACATATTGAGTCTAACAATTCTCTTTATGCTTCTATAAGATTGACTTGAGTTGAGAGATTGATTTGAGTTGATTTGAGTTGAGTTGAGTTGAGATTGAGATTAGAACATATTGAGTCTCTAACAATTCTCTTTATTCTTCTATGAGTTGAGTTGAGTTGAGATCATTGTAGATCATTGTTGTCATCCATTGAAGAGTACATTACCATTAATTATTGAGTTCATCTTTGATCTTTGTCTTGATAGATTTGTGGATGAGATTTGAGTGCTACTTGAGCATGATTGATTGAGCCTTTGAGAAGGTATTTGCGAATAGTTTTGAGAAAGCTTTGTGGACAGTTTTATGGACAGATTTGTGGAAAGATTTTAGAGCGAATTTGGGCAAGTTCTTGGTGAGCTTGCTAGAGCATATTTGGGCAAGTTCTTGGTGAGCTTGCTTGAGCATATTTGGACAAGTTCTATGTGAGCTTGTTATTCATATTTGGACAGGTTCTGTGTGAGCTTGTTATTAAGCATTGGACAAGTTCTGTGTGAGCTTGTTATTCAGCATTGGACAAGTTCTGTGTGAGCTTGTTAAGTAGGTTCTGTGTGAGCCTATTGAGTAGGTTCTTAGTGATCCTATTGACAGAGCTTTTGAGGTGACAGAGTACAAAGGACAGAGTCTCAGTGGATAGATATCCATAAGCCAACACAGTTGAAGATATATCTGAGTGAGGAGTATTCAAGTGGAGAGAGGTCCACCAGTTAGTGTAGCAGAGAGACAGAGTCTTCTAGAAGATCACATAGCTAGAGCAGAAGGGGAAAGAGTTCTCCTGTGGAAGAGATCCATGAACTTGAGATTAGGGGATCAACATCTCCTTTGGACATAGATCCATAAATATTGTAATTGGGAGTGATTCCCAAAGAGATTTATTGAGAAATTTTTAGTAAAATATTTTCTTCGTGGAGTACCTCACATTGGGGGAACCACGTTAAATGTTGTGTCTCAATTGTGTGTGGTGACTTGTGCTCTTACTTACTATTGCTATCTAAGTTATTAATGCACACTGCTATATTTGGTTATTGCAATTAAGGACATTAATAGATATTGGTTTGGAAAGAAAGTAAAAAGTGATCTTATACTGTTCACCCCCCCCCTTCTCAGTAAAAGCTTGTGTTCTTCAATATTCATCCCAGTGAAAGTCAAATTTTGGAAGGAAACTAGCCAAGTGAGATTTTATCTCTTAATGAAAATGATGTCAAAGAGTTGATCTTGGAGATATAGCACTTTGAGGAAGTTGAAGAATATATTTAAGATAAAACAAAAAAAACAAAAAATTGTGATAGAGGTATGCTGCAACGATGTAATATTTTTTTTATTTTGATGGGAGTGGCCCCTAATAGAATCCACATATAACTTATTAAAAAAACCTATGTAATTGTTGTGATTGCTAAATAATTTCATTTTTATAGTAGCTTTTAATGTTATTATAATTTATTTATATTAAGATAAATGGTAAGCAAGGCATTAGTAAAAACAATAATGTATTATATTTTTACTTTTGAGAAGGGGGTGAAATGAATCAAGAAACAACACCACCACCAAAACACATTTCATGAGTTTGGGAAATATTTTAATAACAATTAATAATATTATGTATGGTTAGTTTTTCAAAATAAGTCATTTATTACACAATTATATAAAGGATTAGTTTTTTAATAATATAAAAGGATAGTTTTTTTTAGATTAGTTGGACAAAATACTTGAAAAATTGGAGATTTATATATGAAGCATATTTAGGTTATATTTGTTGTAACTAGCATTCTATTGCATGACATAGGTCTCTTCAACGTGTATCTTTCTTATTGTTCATTTAAATACCTTTGATACTCAAAAACATTTATGTGAATTGGTGTGAATTATTCATTTGAGAATCTAAGGTGTTTTAGCTACTTTTATTGTATTTTTAATTATTAAAGAAGATATACTATTTCTATTTCTTCTTATGTAGTATCATCTTTTTTCAATTGGTATGGGATTGAAATGGGTCCTACTCATATTACATCATCACCACATAGTGGTATTACAACAAAGCTTAGATATTATCCATGTATCACTTGGCAAGATTTAAATCTTAGTCTCCTCTTTAAATATTGAAGAATCTAACCGATTGAGCTAATGTCACTTGATTATGTAGTATCATCCTTGGTGCACTAATTTTCTTATTAAATTTTAAATATATTTTATAATAAATTTTATTTTACTATATGATTTGAATTGTCCTCAATGGAAAACTAATAATTTATTTTGTCTTGGGCATGTATAATTCAACGTATTTGGAAGAGGGGTTGATTTCCTCTTTACTATGTTTTCATGATTTTTTTCTTTAAATAAGGTGTAATTTACTATTTTTCAATCAAATACTATGATGAGAAGTAAACAAGTGAAAAATTATTACATTTGAATATATAATTATTTTGTTAGCAATTTAATGATATTCTTTATAAGTTAATGAATTCCGAGGTCAATAAATCAATCACATATATCATCAACATCAATATCAAAATAAAATCATCAATATGTATCCATCAAATAAACGAAAATATCACATAAATCACACTAAAAGCTTTATTGATAAATCTCAAGCAATGCATAAAGAAAAGCTTATTCGAGTTACATTTTACATGGCTTTATCTCCAACATAAATATACATGAGACATTTCACATTATATGACTCTTGGTTTTTGATCTCCTCAAACTTACAGGAGAACTTGACTCTTCATATGTCTTTCTTACATAATAAGTCCCACATATTACATAAAGACAAAGTATCTCATGATGCATATAAATCCCTACTTCTAATCTAGAAATTCACTCAAAAACTCTTAACTTCCTAACTAAACACCTCACACACTTAAATACATGATACATGCACACTCCTGCTAACTTGACACATACTTTATAAATAAAATAAAATTCACACCCTAGACTAAATATTTACAATGGGACCAAATAATGTAGTACCTCCAACATATTTTAGATTAACAATTATAAAGTAACTTGACATTATTTTTTTTTGGTTGCATAGGAAACCTCTATAAATCCTAGCCCATTGGGTAAAGATAAATTCAACGGAATCTTTGATCATCTAGAAAAAAACCAAAAAATAAATAAAATAAGTGTGACCTTTTTATCTTGGATCTCTTTATGAAAAACTTATTTTCTTTATGCAAATCATGTTCAAAATGGATATATTCTCTTTTTATCATTGAAATATATTGAACATGTTGCATTTATTAAGTATGCAATGAAAATAACGTTAAAGATAGTTTTTTACTAGTTTATTTTACATTGGGTTTATCAAGTCACTCATATATAACTTAAAGTCTTTTTTTCTCACAAATATTATCAATTAATATTAGTTTTTTAGTTGATGATTATTATACTATCTTAAAGATATTTTTTATTTGATTGATGTTTTAATTGCAATGAGAAGTATCTTGTTTCATATTCTTTTTTAAAATTTTGTTGATAAAATATTATTACCATTCTTCATAAATGCTATAAATTTATAAATAATTTTATTTTTAAAACTTACCAAAGCAACTCCAAAGAATTTAGACTTGATTGAAATTTTTATAATGCAATTATTTTTGTTTAAAAGTTATTTAGCTTTATGTTGTTACTTATTTTTAATGTATATTTAAGTTATTATTATGTTAATTACTTACAAGATATTGAAATGGGTCCCACTCATATTGCATCATGACCATTTATAACGGTATTTCGATATCTTAGAAACTATCCACATATTGCTTGGCAAGATTTGAACCCTTATCTCTACCTTGAAAGGTAATGTATTTAACTAGTTGATATTTTGTCATTTTATTAAATGTTAAAGTTCACTTATGAGATTTGAATCTTAGTTTATGGTGTGAAACTCCTTAATCCCTACTACTTACTCTAAACCTCATGAAAAAATATTAAGGTTCACTCATGTGATTAGAAATTTGGTTTATGGTGTGAAACTCTATACTCCCTACTACTTGCCCCAAACCTCATTAGCTAAATATGAAGATTCATCCATGACATTAAAATCTTAGTCTATGGTGTGAAACTCTTCACTCTTGACCACTTTTCTAAAGTCTTAAGATTCACCCATAGGATTGGAACCTTGATCCCACCTATGTTCCAAACTCAATGGACTAAATGCTAATGTTCAACCATGGGATCAGAACCTTATGATGTGAAATTTTTCATTCTTCATTGTTTTCCCCAAAATCTATGAGTTATATTAAGGTTCACCAATAAAATTAAAGTCTTAGTCAATGGTGTGAAACTCTTTGTTCCTCATCACATGTCCTAAATCCAACTGGTTTTAAATATTAAGGTTCACCATGGGGTTGGAACCTAGATATATCATGTGAAACTTATTAATCCCTACCATTTTTCCAAACCCCTTAGACACATTATTGTTGTTATTATTTTACTAAAAACATGGAATCATATCTTGTTTGAGTATTTTTATAACACACACACATTATGTATAGTTATTAGCATGTTTCCCTCCTAGAATGCAAAGATATAAATTTAAGCAGTGCTAATACATATAATCGCACATGGTTCACATCCTTTCAATAACAATGAGGATTTTATACCATTTGGGAAATGCCCAATGAATATGGGTCCAAAGCTAGGTCATTCAAGGACATAGCAACTCTTGGTATTAAACACTTCAAAAACTTGTTTAAAGATCCTAAAAGGGTAAACTTGGCAGAGATTCTCAAATTCACCACATACTTCCCCAGTTTTGCTGATGAGGCTATTAATGAGATGCTACTGGAAGGAGTATCCAAAGAAGAACTGAAAAAAGTGCTCTCTTCATTTCAAAAGAATAAAATCCTAGGGTCAGATGGATGGGGTGCTAAATTGTTTCTAGGGTTCTTTGATTTGATTGGGGAAGATTTGCTACGAGTGGTCGAAGAAACAAAAGCTAATGGGAAGATACCAACAGACATCAACTCAACCTTTATTGTCTTGATTCCAAAGAAGGACAAGCCTAATACCTTTGATGATTTCAGACCTATATCCCTGTGCAATTGTCTTTACAAAATCATTGCCAAAATCATTGCTTCAAGGTTAAAAAGAGTTTTCTCAGAATCCATTTCTAGTGAGCAATTTGGATTTCTAAATGGTAGGCAGATTCATGATGTGGTGGGAGTGGCTCAAGAAGGCATGCACTCAATTAAGACCAGGAAACTTTAGGCTATTGTTGTCAAATTGGACCTATCCAAAGCATATGATAGAGTAAGTTGGTTGTATTTGAGGATTATGTTGATCCACATTGGTTTCAATCTTCAAGCTGTAAATTGGATTATGGGTTGTGTGACCTCTGTGTTTTTTGTTGTTCTTATTAATGGATCAGCTTCCCATTTCTTTTCCATGGAATGTGGTCTCAGACAAGGTTGTCCCTTATCTCCCATCTTGTTTCTCTTGGTGGCAGAAGGGTTGAGTAGGGCCATCAGGGAAGCTAGAAGAACAGGGCTTCTTAAAGGGATCAAAATGGGGTCATCCCTCTCCTTAACACATCTTTTATTTGTGGATGATGTATTGTTGTTCTATGATGGATCTCTAAGGGATGTAAGCAATATCAAGGACATATTAAGGAGCTATTGTTATGCCACAGGTATGGAAGTCAATATGGAGAAGTCTACCATGTCCTGTTTTGGGCTATCAACTGAAGAAGAAAGTCTCTTTCAGAGGACACTCTCCTTTACCAAGATTGAATTTCAAGCAGGGATCAAGTATCTGGGTTTCATGTTGAAGCCAAATGACTATGGCATTAGGGACTGGGATTGGTTGGTGGAGAAGATCGACAAAAGGATATCTTTGTGGTGCAATAGGTGGTTATCTATTGGGGGTAGACTTACCCTGTTTAAATTAGTATTGGAGACTATTCCTATCTATTGGCATGGGATGGCTTTTATACCAGCTGGGGTGCTGGAAAAAATAAGAAAAAGGTGTTTTAAATTCCTATGGAATGGGAAAAGAGACAAAGATGGCATTGTCTTAGCCAAATGGAAATTGTTAGCAAAACCTAAGGATGAGGGTGGGTGGGGATTAAAGAACATCCACCATTTTGGGAAAGCTTTGGCTACAAGGAGTTTATGGAGATTGATTGTCCAAGATAATCTATGGAGTAAGGTTCTTAAGACCAAATATATTGAACCTCTTACTATAGTAGAGTGGATAAGGAAACCAGACAAGTCTAACAACAAGGGGTCAATAATTTGGAAAGCAATTGCTCAAGCTTTCCCACTCATTGGTAATTGGCTTGCTTGGAAAGTGGGAAATGGGACAAAGGTAAGAATAGGAGCAGATCCTTGGGTGGTTAGTGGTAATGATTATAAACTTCCTGAGGAGCTGGTATTATCTTTGCAATATGTTGGGTTTTATACACTTTCTCAGGTAGCAGATCAAGGATCTACTTCTGTGTGGCAGCAAGGATGGAGGAGCTCAACTCAACTCGGCCTTGAAGGTAGGAATGGAGTTTTATGGAATGCATATGTGAAGGCACTCATTACTAGTCATGTTAGGATCAGATCGGATGAGGAGGATATTCTGGTTTGGTCTAGGAATCCCATGAAGGGTGATTATTCTGCTAAGATGGGATATAAAGCTATGTTTGTCCATGATCAACAGGGGGAACATGCCTGGTGGTGGAAACCCATCTGGAAGATCAGGATGCCTTTAAAAACAAAAACCTTTATGTGGTTGGCCCTCAATAATAGAGTTTTAACTTGGGATGTATTATTGAAGAGGGGATTTCAAGGTCCGGGGAGATGTACTCTATGTCATCAGGAACTCAAAACTATCAACCATTTATTGGTTGGTTGTCCCTTCACCAAGGCTGTTTGGGAGGACATTGAGGGGTTAACAGGGATTTCTGGTATTTGGCAAGGTGACACTTTGGAGGAGTGTTTGAAGAAGTGGTTTGACAAGAGAGAACTGAAGTCTTTTAGAGCCCTTCCCTTTGTGGTGGCATGGGGTATGTGGCTGGCCAAAAATTTAGATATTTTCCAAGATACCTCTATGACTGTCTTTCAAGTTGCTTCTCGGATTCGTACTCTACTAGTCAGTCTCATGAAACCAAGTAAGCCCAAATGCCCTAGAATGATCAATGATGTTAGAGTAAATAAAGATGTTCCTTGGGGTTTCTTTGATGGGGCTTGTCAAGGTAACCCTCATTTATGTGGGGCAGGGGGTATCCTCTACTTTCATGACTCACATTACATAAATTTCAAGGCATGTCTGGGTGCAGGTACAAACAATTTTGCAAAATTAAATGCTTTAAAATTACTACTAAAAACTGCACTTGACCACAATGTGCAACAACTTCAAGTATTGGGGGATTCTCTGGTGGTCATCAATTGGATGAAGAAAGTGTACAGAATGGACAACTTACTTCTAAGGCCTATCTATGATCAGGTGAATCTACTAGCTGGTCTTTTTAACCTTATTACCTTCAAGCATGTTTTTAGAGAACTCAATACTCAAGCAGATGTTATGTCCAAGGAGGGATTATTGGTGACACAGGGACAATGGGAGCAGATAGAAATAAAGGATGGAGGGACTGTCAATGAGGCAATGATTCCCATGTTTAGTATATAAAAAATAAATTGAGGTTTGATGGTACAGTAGGTAGGATGGACAAGATATGATACACTTCCTTTCAGCCATAAGAGAGGACAGTGCTTCAGAGCTTAAGGTAACTATATGGGAATATTTTAGCTTTATTTGTTTTTACTCAAGGTAGGAGTGAGAGCCTAAGATCTGGTTTTTGAACTAAACCTCTTTGTACTTTGTTGGCATTATTTTCTTGATGATTATGGGCTTATAATGTGATATTGGGTTGAAAAATAATTGAGGTTTGATGGTACAGTAAGTAGGCTAGACATGATATGATACACTTTCTTTCAACCATAAGAGAGGACAATCTTCAGAGCTTAAGGTAACTAAATGGAAATATTTCAATTTTATTTGTTTTTTACTCAAGGCAGGATTGAGAGCCTAAAATTTAGTTTTTGTACAAAACCTCTTTGTACTTTGTTGGTTGTAATTTCCTGATGATACTGGGCTTATAATGTGAAATTTTGTTAGAGAAGGCAGATCACCTGAGTTTTCTTTGTATGTTGGAAGACATTTACACTATGTAATCTTCTTTTTCTCTTGAAATAGAAATTATGATTTTTTTGTGAAAACAAAATGAGTATTTTATCATTTTAGGAAGAAATATCATTTAGATTATTATTTTTGTATGCTTCTTAAGTTTTCTAAGAGCAATATTTAGATAAAATTTATTCTTCTTTTTCTGACCAAATGCATATTGATCCACTATTTGCATGTATTAGATTCAATTACAAGATTCACTTATAAGATTATAATTCTAAGTTCATAGTTTGGTCATTTATGCCAAAAAAAAGAACATTATATTTATTATTTTTAATTAGTTTAATAACAATAATCATTAGCCTTTGGATTTTTTAATCTTTTAATTTAATCTTTGTATTAATATATTAATCACTTTTACATCTTCCTTTATTGCATGCTATCATAGTTGATAACATCCTTCTTATCTCTATAAGTCTTACAATACCAACTTAAATAAACAAACAACAAATACTATCTTGTGCATGACCTTTTATTCATTCATCATTCCTTAAGAAGTTCTCATTCATACATTATTCCTTAAAAAGGTCAACATATATAATTTGGTTCATAGTAAACATAAGATGAAAAATTGCAATGGAGTATTTAGCTTATAACAATAACATTGAAGTCATATTAGTCTAAAGGCCATGAAATACTAATTAGAGACAAAACCACACTTATCATCATATGATAAATAAAAATTTCTATGTTAATAACTTGATTTATTGTATGCATGTTCTTGTATAACAAAATAAATACTTAAACACTTAAAGGTACTTTATGTAATTTGGTTTATATTGCACCATTATAATGATCAATCAACCCTTAAGACTTATAAAGATTCATAATATTTTTTAAGAAAATTTATTTTAATTTATTATATGTATAAGATTGGAAAAAATAATATTAAAAGGTACAGTAGTTTTTAACATCCACGAGACAATAGGTCATATAAGACAACTTTCGTAAAGGATGTTATTTACCTAATATATGTTTATCCAACCAAATTCCAGTTACAAAAGGTATGCATACAACTCTACCCCATTAGATTTAGTATTGTAAAACATTACAACATATTTTTTTTGGCATTGATAAAAAAGGGGGTTGGAGGGCCCCGACCCTTTACAAAGAGCTCGAAATATGTACAGGAAAAACAAGAGAAGATCAAAAAAATGCAAGATAGCCCTATCTTAGTAAAACAAACAAACCTGGGCTAAACTTGCTTATGGAGAAGCTGAAAAAATATCCATCCCACTATCCTCCTATTTGACAAGGTTTATGCAGTGCTCAATGCTTCACATGACTGATAAAGAAACCATTGATAGTAATGTAATTTAGTGTGCTCAAATCCTTCATTGCATGATTCTAATAAGTATTCTGCTTTGTTTTGCCCTCTTTATTTGTTAGCTTCATTATCAATTCTTATAATCTCTTTCAATTCCATGGGGGTGTATGACCAGACCTTGAAATTCTTAGATCTAACCACCATATTCACTATTTTATCAGCAACTTTGTTTCCCTCTCTATAAATATGTTTAATTTGACTTCTTCTAGGTTTCCCAAAATAGTCCTTGCATCTGTAATTATTTGGAAATGCTATAATTATTTATCTCCCATTTTTTAAGGGAAGTTATAATATTCTTGGAATCCCCCTCGAGAAAAATTCTTCTAAAATCCAAATTCACCACAATTTAGAGGCCCATAAGCATCGCCCTTACTTCAGCTTGGTGATTTGTGGTAATTCCTATATCCTTAGCATATACAACCTCTACCTAATCCATGTCATTCTTGATGAGGCCCTCACCACCAGTATAACCTGGGTTGTCTTTCGCAGTCCCATCGAAGTTAAGTTTTACCCAATCTTTGTGAGGACATTCCCATCTAGTATTTAGCCTCACCTTAATGATTTTTTCATATTTAAGATATATTTTTCTCTAGAGAGAATCACTGCAATATTTTTCTGGCAGACAATATTTTTTATACAATCCTCCAAGAGGGTTGTTCTTATAATGGCATACCTCTAGTTTTATTTTTGAACACTCATCTATTTCTTTCCAACCAAAGCCCCTAGCAAATATGTGGAATGCATTTTTATCCAAAAATACTGCTTCCTAAGTGCCACTATTTTCAAATCATGATTAGAGAATATGGAATGACCCAAGCAAAATTAACTTCTCTTAATAACATATTTAGGATATCTAAAAAAAATCACAAGTTCCAAACAGGTGGTCCACACACTCATCCTCTTTGTTACACAACACACAAACAATTGGAACCACAATCCCTCTTTTGAACATATTATCTTTCGTGAGGATCTTATTGAGAATGGTATTCCAGAAAAACATAGTAACCTTAGGGATGATGTTTAGCTTTCAAATTATTTTAAGCTCAGTTTCTCTAAGGTTACTTTACGCAAGACTATATACCCATCCTTCACCAAGTACTGGCCTTATTGGTTTCTTTCCCAAATTATCTAATCTTGCTCTAAGCATTTTCCTAAAAAATAACTCCTTAAAAGGTTCTACAGATCTTTACCCCCTGGGCCTTGCATACCTTCTTGCAAGATTTTCCACTCCTAAAAATCACCCACCCTATGAATGTAACCATTAATTTTCTTACCATAGGTTATGGTTAAATTTTATTTGATATATTTGAACTTTTTATAGTTTGCTAAAGGCTCCTCTTGAATCCAAGGGTCTTTCCAAAAGTTTATTTTGTCCCCTTGCCTACTTTCCATTTTAGCCCTTGCCATAGAACTTTCCTATTTTTGATAATATTTTGCCAAAAAATAGACCCACGTGGAGGATTAGAACAACTGATAAAGTGGTTTCTATCCTCCAAGTATTTTTTTTGGACAATTCTAGCTCATTTACTTGATACTTTAGTGCAAAGCCTCCAACCATGTTTAGCTATAATGGCTCTATTTAGATCTCTCAACTTTCTCAATCCAAGACCCTCATTCTATAAAGGCTAGCAACAGGTATTTCAAGCTACCAGATGTATACATTATTTGCATTCAATGCCATCCCATAAGAAAAAAATTATAATATTTTTAAAGTCTCTTCCACTTTCCTTGAAATCTATAGGAAAGACATGAAGTAAATAGGGAGGCTTTGAATTGTGTGTTTAATAAGTTGTAATTTCCTTGTAGAGGATAATAGAGATCCCTTCCAGCCTTGAAGTTTCCTATTAAATTTATCAATAATCGGATTCCAAAGTTCATCTTTCATTTTGCCTATAAACAAAGGTAAACCAAGATACATGATAGGGAAATTTTCCTCCTTACAACCCAACACTTTAATTATTTGATCTCTTTTACTTTCCTTCGTGTTTAAAAAGATAATCTTGCTTTTTTCATAATTTGTTTTTTGGCCTGTAGATTTTTCATAAGAATCAAGGACTTTTTAAACTCCAAAGCTTCTTCCACTGTATCTTCCCTAAGAAATAAAGTATCATTCACAAACTTTTGATGGGAAAAAGATTCACCATGTTAGCTTTTGGAGCCTTAAACATAAAGGAAATGTATTCACAAGTATAAAAATAAGCATGCAATATTATAACTATGATAAATAAAACTTAACATGCATGAAAATATGATAGAAAACTTGATACAATGCTCTAGAAATACTCATATAAGAAAGCTCACAAAAATTACAATGCTCCTCTCATGGAGTTTGTAAATCCTCCATGATAGCAAAATGGAGCTACATTGTGTCTACTACTATTATCACCTTTGCACTTCAAAAAACTACCCATAATCACTCACAATAATACCTTTATATAGAAAGATAAATTCATTGTCTCTCACTCAACCGTAAGACTCATGTACATGTGGACTACATGCACATTTACATCATTGTAAATTCTAACACTTGTGCATCTATTAATTTACCCTAGTAAACTATTTATCTCCTAATATAATCCTAATCTAAATATGTACCCATGAAGGTACATTAGTAAAGAACCAAATGATGTAATATATTCCAACATCCCCCTGTATTACATTATTTGGTTTTGAAAACTTTAGTCTTCAATATGGATCTGCAATCTGAAGTTTGTACTCTCCTTCTTGTTCAAGTAAATAGTTAGTGTCTTCATAAGGGTCTATCCTTGCTGAGAGAGCTTTAATTCCATGTTCATCTCTAGGTTCTTCCATTTATTCAACTTCTTGAATCTTTTGTGCAATATTTCCTTTATTATTTCCTCCATGATATTCAAGTTGAGGATACTACTTTTGAGAATGATATGTCCTTTGGAACTACTACTTTTGAGGTTGATACTGCTTTGGCTAAAATATCCTATTTTTTTATTTCCATCGGATGTTTAATTTTCTTGACCTTTATTATTTGGATTGAATCTACAGTAGTTTGTACTATGCCCTTTCTTTCTGCATATCTGACAATATCTATTATTCCAAGGTCTTCGTCCTTTTGAGGATGATGCCATATTTCCCTGTGGATTGTCTTTTGTCACCAAAGCATTGTTAGTCATCTCATATTTAACTATATTTTCTACCTCATACTCTTGGAGAACATTGACTAACTCATCAAAGGAAATATCTTTACTTAAAATTTGCAATGAGGTAACTAGATGTTTGTAATTATCGGGTAGTCCTCTCATGGTCACTTGAGAAAGAAATTTATCCTTAACCTCTTCTCCTAATGTTAATAATTTTCCTTTGATATATGCTACCTTCCTTAGAAATAGCTCTATACTTTCACCATTATTCATTTTTAAGAAATGTAATTGAGTTTGAAGGTTTAAAATGGTAGCTTTGTTCTTTCCTTCAAATATTTTCTCTAAGGATTTCCAAGCCTTTGTAGATATTTTTTCTGAACTGATATATGGTTGTATTCCATTTGTGATAGCAAATGTTATTATCATTAATTCCTTAGCATCACTTTATTTGAATTTCTAAATTTCTATATCATATGAAACTGGTTTGGTTTTTGTCCCCATAGTAATTTCCTAGAGTTTCTCAAATGTCAAGATGACCTTTACTTTGTTTTTCCATGAGAAATAGTTTGGACCTTTAAGTAGTTGAGATTCTGAATAAATGAACTTATTTGATGTCATGATGGTCCTAGTAGGCTACCTTATATCTCCCTAGTACTGATATATGCTATAAATATGATTCACCTCTATCACTTGCAATCAATCATTTGTAGAAAGCTATTAGAAATGCAATCTTCAAAAATAAGAATTCAATATATTTAGTTGGATTGTCTAAGTCCTATATTAATATTCCAACTATAATTTTGATGCAATGGTAGGTTCTAAACTTATAGAAATTTAATTGATGTAGGATTCCTTATATCTCCTTAATTAGAAGTTTTCGAAATATTAAGTATTTGCAAACTAGATTTTTCTAATCCTTGTGTTTTTAATATTTTAAAATGTTCTTGAAGTAATGGAAATAATTTAAATGCTTCTAAATTTTTCCATATAACCAATATCTTCTCTAGAGATTCCTTTTAACACCTTATTACTCCTATTACTAATATCTCTAGAATATATAATGTGCACTTGATATCAAACTTGCAATATGATTATGAATATTTCTCACCTTCTTGATGCTTGATTCTGGTTTGCAAGTTGCTTGGAATATATGTTGTCTACAAGGATGATTACTCTTGTTACTCTTCACCTTGCTTGTGCACTTTCTCCTTCTTGTAAATGGGTTGGTTTGTCTTCCTTTCTCCAATCGAACGCTTGCTGAATATGTGCTCTAATCTGCACTCTTTATCCATGGCTATTATGTGCACTATGTGAGGCTTGGACTCTCTTCAAATCTGATCTTTCTCTTGTAATTAGCAATCTCTTTATTTTTGGTTTCTACGTACTCTTCAAAAAAAGAACCTTTTACTTGCCTTCAATGTTCCTTTTGCTCTCCTCCTTTGTGTTTACGTACATGGGTGCCTTCTTAACTTGATGCAATATGAGATGGGAGTACCATGTGATACTTGTCCTTTTCAACCTTCTTGAAAATGTTCCTTCTTACACCTCCTTGTAGGGCCTATGACATGTGGCGCTTGTCTTCTTCTCCCTTCTTGGAAATATTTGTTGTAGCTCCTTCTTTCAACACTTGTGATAAGTGGTGCTTGATTTCTTACTTCTTGGTGGTTGATGACTGTTATAACTTCTTTTAACTTCTTCCTCCATGCTGGGTGCTCATATATAGAGAGTTCTCAACACTATTTTATCTTTTCTACCTATGTTGGGCACTCCTTTATCTTGTTCTTACTAGAGTTTCAAATATGGGACGTTACACTATCATGTTGGGCGCTCTTTTATCTTGTCTTTGCTATATTTTTTAATATGAGATATTACACTATGATTATGGGTGCTTAATCTTCCTCTTAAACATGGCACTCTTTACTTTTGATGCTGGAACAACTCCTTCCATGTGACAATAGGTTTCTAACCCCTTTTTCAACTTCCTTGGATTTTTTCAATGCTTTTCCAACGCTCAAATCTTACAATTTCTCTTGTTGTCTACATATTTTCCTTGGTAGAATAATTTGACTATATTCTATGGAATTTTTGGATGTGCAGACTTATTATTTTCTAGCTAGCTTCAATGGTGATGGTGCCTCCTTTATGATGACAGATGACCTCAACTTTTACCCTTGTATTTTTAGTTGTATTCTCTCTTTTGCATGCCTAATTTTGTCCTTTGTGTAGGTGTCAACTTCGGTGGTTATGGTGCTCCATTGGGTATCTTTTGAAACCTCAAACAGCTAAAATTTTAACCTCTTGGAATGGTCTTTTTATTGCTTCCTGAAGGCTGAATTTTAGGGCTTTGTAGAATTCCCTTATTGGAGTTTTTAATACTTCTTCTCCTCCAACATAATCTTGACTTTTTGAAAACACTTCTAGAGTCCTTTGGATGAATATTAAATGTAGATTATGACTGCCCCCCTATGCTTGGAAACCTATCCTTTATTTTGCTCAAAATGTGGGCTTCAATTTGCTGATTTGGCTCTTTATTTGTATGGTCCAACCTTGCTTCCAAAAACTAGTTTTAATCCTCTCCAAACCAGTCCACAAATTCTTCTTGGATATGTAAAATCAAATTGCACTTTGCACTTGGGATTTATTCTCCCTTTAAATCTCTTCTCTTGATATAATATGTTGGCTTGCTTCTCCAACTTTTGGAGGTAATGTTACCCTTTTTGTGGATATTCCTTGCTGTAAAATTTTACCTTTGCTTCTTCTAAAGAGCTCTTGATAAATATGCCTTTGAATCTTTGACTAGGCTGAAATAAATATGGTATTATTATTGCCTTTGATCATTGGCAATATCTTCCTTGCTTGGCTATTCTTTCACTTATCAATCCAAGCTCCTTAATGAAATATTTGCACTATTGTATATGCAAATTTGTAGTCTTCTTTTGATTAGAATGAGCAATAGAATTTTGATATATTTCTTTCTCTCGAAATATACCTAACTTCTATTTTATTCTATGTGTAGGTTTGATTCTTGTAAACTACAAATTATGCACTATTTTGAATACTTGAAAAGAAAATATTTTATGCAACACTTTGAACCTTGAAATCGGTGCTTAATAAACTTTAATAATAAACCAAATATGAAAGCTCAACTAATAAACTTTTTGCACCTTTCTGTTGCATACATTTTCAATATTTTAGATGATGAAGATGATGGTGGCTCAACTCACCTCAATGGCTACCTTTTTTAGATATTATTGTAGCTCTTATAGGTTGTCCAAAACAACTCATTTTCTCAACTTTTTGTAGCTTCAATACTTGACTAATACGTTTCCCAATGCTGTAACTCAGTGGCTTAAAAACTCCTTCAGAATGTACCTCTAAAATCTAATCTTTAGCAGTCATTAACACTTCCCAAATTTCTACCTTTTTCTATCCTCAAATCTTAAAATTTTCATATTGTAAAACATTCAATAGCATCATTGAATAGTTGTTCTTGAATCTCAAAAATTTGGTAGGGTTCTCCCCAAATCGTAGTTGAGATATTTGCTCAAGTACCCTTTAATAATGGCCCCAAAATCTCTCAGATTTGATGGTTCTTCTATCTATTTTCTCTTACCAAATTCTGACTTCAAAGTAGATCTCCTCCTCAAATAATATATCAATCTTAAGATCTATTCAATACTACATTTTGATTTGACAATCTTCTTACCAAACCTTCTCCTTTGGGCTTGTTCTCGGATGGCAATAATTGTCCCAATTTCTTAGCTTCTTATTTGGTAGTAATTTCTCCAATGATTCCTTCTAGGGACTCCTTCAATGAGGCTCACCAAGCCTTCTTCTTTATCCTTGAGACCTCTCCAATATTCTCAATCGTGCAACTTCAAAATCTTCAATGAGACCTTCCTTGGCCTCTTCAATATTCAACTATGGAAATGAGATCTCCTTATAGGTGTTGGACATTTTGAGTCCCTAAGCTAAAAGTTGTCATTGATGTCAAAAGGACCTATGTAAGTAAGCACTATGATTTTGCTCCACAAAGAGCTTCATGAGAAGCAAAGGTTTTGATCAAAGGTTCAAGAAGGGATGCATGGCATTTGGTTCCAAAAGGAGCTTCAAGGGAAGCTTAGCAAAAGGTTTTTATGAAAACCAAGGAAGGCAAGGAAAGGTTTTATTTAAAACCATGGATGGCAGATTTGAAATGGGTTTTTCTTAAAACCCAAGTTTGCTTTTCGTTTCATCGAAAAAGGTGCCCGGTGATGGAGAAATTTAATTTTAAAGGTTTAGTTTAAATTTTAATTTATTTAAAATTTAAATTTAAATTTTAAAATTAAATAAAAGAGTTTTCCCGCCATGTCCATCGACGTCATATATTTTATCATGCAAAGGTTTGAATATTTAAAGGGGTTGATTTTATCAACCAAGTAGGAGACAAGAAATATTGTCCACATTTGATTATCCCCTCCTTCGCAATCGTCGATTCCCCCTTCCGATTTTGTTTGCGCATTGCACGTGGAACAAGGGAGCAAGTTTCAAGGCATAGGTGGAGAGGACAAAAATATAAGTCTCAAAGGATTAAAGCCTCCATGTGGGAGGCCTAGCCCACATGGTGGGCGGAGAGTGCGCTAAGGTGCACGACGAGGAGGAACGCGGGGTCGAAACCACCCGAAGCCATTTTGCAAGGTATGCCATAATTCGATCGCCAAAATTTTCGGGTGCATGAAATATTTTGAATTTGCTAAGGTTGTGTTAAGCGTCGACTTTCACGGAGAGTATAGTGGATTTAATTTTTGCATATGGCTAAGGTTTGATATTTGATTAATGTGGGATATTGCCTAAGAAGGCTTTGTGATTATTTTTTTTAAGTGCAAAAGTGTTGAAAGGAAGGATATAAAATATTTGAATTATTTTATGGTATAAGTGGTTTTTGGAGTGACAAGGTTATGCAATTTTTTGATTTATTTTATTTTATGGTATAAGTGGTTTTTGGAGTGACAAGGTTATGCAATGTTTTGATTTATTTTATTTTATGGTACAAGTGGTTTTAGGAGTGATAAGGAAGTTGTGCATTAATTCTTAAGAAGGTTTTCTAATTAAAAGCCTTGGTGAATATTATTGTGAAGTGGAGTAATGTTGATTATTTTGTGATCTTCTAACCCTTGTGAGGATTGGCAAAAGAATATTGTGATTGTGGCAGATTTCCAAAGAGGCTTCTTCATCTTCATAAAAGGTATGGGCACATTCTCCTATTGATTGATTATGGTGGTTGATTATAAAATACCTTTGGAGTGAAAAGGATTGATTGTGGTTTCCTTTTTGAAAGTGATTGGTTTAATGCTTCAAGGTTTTCTGGATTGAGAGTTGTGATTAAACCTTGTTTTATAAGCATTGTTGTTGAAGCCAATTGGTTATGCAAAGAACTTGAACTTGAGTTAGAGAAGAACATGAGTATCATTGTTATGTGAGATTTGTTGTTGAAACATTGTTGGAAACATTTTGAGTTGGTTGATACATGCTTGGACTAGGGTTTGTGAGAAAGGGTTGTTCCTTGAGGTGTTTGGTTGAGTAGAGTTGATTGAGCCTAGTCAAGTGGATGCATGTGGTTGTTCAAGTTCCATGAAATAAACTATTCTATATTCTGGATTTGAGTTGAGATTGAGATTTGAGAATAGAACATATTGAGTCTCTAACAATTCTCTTTATGCTTCTATGAGATTGATTTGAGTATAGAACATATTGAGTCTCTAACAATTCTCTTTATGCTTCTATGAGATTGGGATTTGAGTATAGAACATATTGAGTCTCTAACAATTCTCTTTATGCTTCTATGAGATTGATTTGAGTTGAGATTGGGATTTGAGTATAGAACATATTGAGTCTCTAACAATTCTCTTTATGCTTCTATGAGATTGAATTGAGATATTGATTAAGCATTAAGTATAGAACATATTGAGTCTCTAACAATTCTCTTTATGATTCTATGAGATTGGACAAGTTCTGTGTGAGCTTGTTAAGCAAATTTGAGACAAGTCTTTGAGAAGGCTTGTGGACTGATTTTGAGTAAGCTTTTGTGGAAGCTTGCTATGCAAATTTGAGCAAGTCCTAGAGAGGACTTATTGAGCAGATTTGGACAAGTTCTGAGTGAGCTTGTTGAGCATATTTGGACAAGTTCTAAGTGAGCTTGTTGAGTAGATTTGAGCAGGTTCTGTGTGGACCTATTGAGCATATTTGAGCAGGTTCTGTGTGGACCTATTGAGCATATTTGAGCAGGTTCTATGTGGACCTATTGAGCATATTTGAGTAGGTTCTATGTGGACCTATTGAGCATATTTGAGTAGGTTCTGTGTGGACCTATTGAGCATATTTGAGTAGGTTATGTGTGGACCTATTGAGCAAAATTGTACTAGATCGAATGTACTGTGTTTAGTGTAAGAGATTGAGTAGAGTTGTGCTAGACCGACTAGACTATGTTTAGTATAGTATTGAGACAAAGCTTTGGAGGTGACAGAGTACAGAGGACAAAGTCTCAATGGATAGAGATCCAGTAGCCAGGATAATTGAAGATAGATCTGAGTGAGGAGTCTTCAAGTGGAGAGAGATCCACCAGTCAGTGCAGTAGAGAGACAGAGTCTTCTAGAAGATCACTAGCCAGAGCAGAAGGGGAAAGATTTCTCCTGTGGAAGAGATCCACGAACTTGAGATTAGGGGATCAACATCTCCTTTGGACAGAGGTCC
The DNA here is from genome assembly GCA_028583015.1 of Wollemia nobilis. Classification (NCBI taxonomy): domain Eukaryota; kingdom Viridiplantae; phylum Streptophyta; class Pinopsida; order Araucariales; family Araucariaceae; genus Wollemia; species Wollemia nobilis. Next base: position 2,211,165 of record JAQPPZ010016980.1, on the reverse strand, counting down.
ATAAACATTGTAATTGGGAAGGATTCCCAAAAGAGATTGATTGAGAAAATTTTAGTAAAATATTTTCTCCATGGAGTAGCCCACATTGGGTGAACCACATAAATTGTGGTGTCTCTATTGTGTATGGTGTTTTGTGCATTGCTTTGATTACTGCTATTGATATTGCTATCTATACACTGCATAATATTGAATTGAAAGAAAAAGTAAAAAGTGGTCTTATACTGTTCACCCCCCTCTCAGTATAAGCTTGTGTTCTTCAATAGGATCTCCTAAATATACTGCTACTAGAATCTACAATAGAGTATTTTGTTAGTTCTTCTCAATGCTCAATATTCCACTATGGAAGTTATTCAATAGGGCCTTCAATGGACCTCTTCTCCAATGTGAATTTTTCAATCTTCAATGAAGATCACTAATCTCCAATATTTTTCTAGGACTCTTCTTCTTGAGTCTCTTTGATCTTCAATGGGGTCTTCTTTCTACGACCTCCTTCCTAGATTTACAATCTTCAATGTAGATTCCTTGGCCACTAGATCTCTCTCTTCAATATTTCAACTAGGAGTCTTCAATCTGCAAATATTTTAATGGGACCTTTCTCCTTAGACCTCCAAATATTCAATACTTATTTTTCTACAACAAAGAATTAGTCTATGCATGAGGAAAGTAACTTCAAGTTCTAAGAAACGAATATGAAGTTCTTCTCTATCTATTGTAGGAAGCTTCCCACCTTCTGAGAGTTAATTTTCTACAACAAGAAAAACTTAGCTGATAGTAACCCAATGGTTCTCCTGAAAACTTATTTTTCTCTCTTGCAATGAAATATTAGAGATAATAAAAATTCCTATGACTCTATAGAAAAATAATTTTCACTAGTTGGATTACCAATCTAGTGGATACAATGTTGAGTTCTAGTCTTCACAAGTGTTACAACTCTTGTGGAAAAATTCTATCCAAATCATGTGGTTTTCTCTATTTTCTATTATTCTACCTAGAGCTACTTCTATCAATAATATTAAGCCAACATCATTTTTAAGGAGCGGTGCACAACAGTGAGTCTGATTTATAAAGATGTAGCAATATCTATTGTGGTGGTATTTACATGCAGCAACGCACTATGGCTGGTCCGGTTTCCAAATACTCAACAATAGCAATGATGATCACTTGTGGCTTTCCTTTGATCCATCGTGGCTCTAATACCACTGTTAGCTTTTGGAGCCTTAAAATTAAAGGAAATGTGATCACAAGTATAAAAATAAGCATGCAATATTATAACTATGATAAAGGAAACTTAACATGCATGAAAATATGATAGAAATTTTGATATAATGCTCTAGAAATACTCATTTAAAAAATATCATGAAAATTACAATGCTTCTCTCATGGAGTTTGCAACTCCTCCATGATAGCAAAATGGAGCTACATTGTGCTTACTACTACTTTCACCTTTGCACTTCAAAAAACTACCTACAATCACTCACAATGAAGCCTTTATATAGAGAGATAGATTCATTATCTCTCACTCAACCCTAAGACTCATGTACATGTGGACTACATGCACATTTACATCATTGCATATTCTAACACTTGTACATTTATTAAATAACTCTAATAAACTATTTATCTCCTAATATAATCCTAATATAAATATATACCCATGAAGGTACATTAGTAACGAACCAAATGTTGTAATATATTCCAACACACCAATGGGTGAATGTTTCAAACCTTTGATATTACCATACTTTCGTTTTATTTCTAAATTTCTTCCTAGGGCATCTACCATAATAATAAAGATATATGGAGACAACAGATCTCTCTGCCTGATTCCTCTGGTAGAAGGAAAGAACCCAGTTGATTGTCCATTGATCAGGATCAAAAAGTGGGGGTTAGAAATACACATACCAACCCATGCCCTCCATTTTCACTGAAACCCATTCACTCCATGATTTTATCTAAGAAAGACCAAGAAACCTTATTATAGGCTTTGTTCATGCCCAGCTTAAGGAACATGTGTGACCCTTTTCTCCTTTTAAGAGAGTATGTTATTTCATAAATGGCAATGATGATTTCAATAATTTGTCTGCCTGCCACATAACCTCCTTGATCTTCATTAATGATTGAGAGAATTATTTTTTCAATCGATTAGCTAAAACTTTAGCAAAAATTTTGTAAATTGTATTACATAGGCTAATTGGTCTAAAGTCCTACAAAATATCCACTCCATATTTCTTGGGGATCATAGCAAGAAATGTATTATTCCATTCTTTCAACACCTTACTAGATTACTGGAATTCTTGGATTACAGTGACTACATCTTCTCCAACAATATCCCAATGATGTTGAAAAAACTTGGTGGGAAACCATTCAACCTCGGAGTCTTGGATGCTCCCATAGAGAACACAACTCTTTTAATTTCCTCCTTAGATATTACCTTGCATAGATGTTAATTCATGCTATCATTAACTCATTTGGGAACATTGTTAATGATGCTTTCTATTTCCATGTTGTACTTTGTTTTTCTTTGCTAAGAAGATTTTGAAAGAAATTAATGGCCAGATTTTTAATATCATTTAAATCCTCATACTTTATTCCATTTTTTCCCATAAGGTAGAGGATTTTATTATTGTTCCTATGTTTCATAGTCAAAACATGGAAGAATTTAGTGTTTCTATATCCTTCCTTAAGCCACAATATTTTGGAATTATATTTCCAATTAATTTCTTCTTGGGCATTGATATAATGATATTTTGTGATAAGTTGTTTTTCCTTTTTGTGCCACTCTGGTTTTCTACCTTCCATCTCTATTTTTTTCTCTATATCTTGGATATTCTTTTTAAGTTGTTGTTTTCTTAAACCGATGTTACCAAAAACCTCTTTATTCTAAATTTTTATTCGATACTTGATGTTCTTTAATTTTTGGGTAACTTTGTACATAGTTGATCCTTGAACCTCCTCCTACCACCAAGATTTTATTTTATTTGTAATTTTTGGGTGCATATTCCACATGAGCTCATACCTAAAGGGTGCTCCCCCTAGCTTCTCCTCCTTTTCCATATCCAACAGAAGGGGATTGTGATTTGATCCTATTTTGGTATACACGTAAGTCTATGAATACTAATTATACTTAGCCAACTGTCAGAAATAAGAACTTTGTCCAGACACCTTTGAATGTGATTATCCCCCATCCTTCTGTTTGTCCATGTAAACTTGCCTTTACACATATCCAGGTCAATCAACTTATTGTGCTAAATAAAATCATTGAAATCTTGCATACCTTGAGTAATGTTAATCCTCCCTCTACTTTTGTCCTCTATTCTTAAGACTATATTGAAGTCACCCAATACCATCCAATGGAAATTATTGAAAATACTCCTTTGAAAAGATAGCTTATTCCACAGTTGAAATCTCTCATGATCATCATTTTGAGCATAAAACTTTATCATTATCCAATAGAAGTTAGTTTTTTAGTTTTTCAATTTGCCTATACAAAATCTCTCTTCTTGATCAATTAAAATACCTTCAAAATTCATTTTGTCCCAAAATATGCAAATACCTCCAGAAGTACCTTGTGTTTGGTTTATGATCCATTCAACATTCGGCCATACCTCTTTTTGAATAATGACATGTTTCTTAGTATCAATTTTAGATTCTTGAAGACAAACAATATCATATTTTACTTCCATGAGTAGATTTCTAACAATCCTTATTTTTCCAAGGGAATTTAGTCCCCACACATTCCAAGAAAGGATTTTCATTTTTTGGTTTTGTTTGATGGGCTTTTAACCTTAATCATCCATTCTTCATTTGGAATTAATTTTTGTCCCCTGTTCTCTGGTACTTTTTGTTCTTCTTGTTTGGAAGGTCTTCCTTGCTTTCTTTTCCCATAATTGTCTGTATTCTTTGCATTTTTGTATCTCTTGTAGGAGGATCATTCTCTCCCATTTGGTTACATCCTAGGGAAGATTCTTCTGCTGCTTATTGAATTGTTTTACCCAACTCTAGTCTTTTGCTAAATCTTGTTTGCATACCCTCATTAAACTACTTTGAGTTTTCTATTATGCTTAGATCCTTCTATTCTTCAAATTATTTTGTTTTGTTATGTGAATTTAAAACTTTATCTAATCCTTGCCATCCTTCTATTTCTTTGACTCTAAACCCTCAAATTCCTTCAATATGATCCTTCTCCCATTCTAAGACCATTTGAGTGGATGGGGTATCCTCTACCATTATAGCATCATCTACTAATATTTCTTCTTTGACTTCTAAATTTTTGTTTGTGTTTTCTATGCTGATTGTAATCACATTTTGTTGATGTGTATTCGTATCTAGATTTATATGATTTTTAATCATATTTATTTTCTTCTTATGGTTACCTTATTCATAATAATTTTATTTTCCTTGATTGAGACTATCCTCTTGTTTCTTAGTGTTATTTTCAAAGCCACTCAAGTTTTGTTTCTCATTGTGTTCTTCATTTGCCTGCTAGTTTATCTCTTCGTATTTACTTGCATACTCTATTGTCTTGTTAGAATTTTGTTGTTTTTTCTTGTGTTGTATAGAACATCCATTACTAAATTCACTTTATGCCTCTTCATTTACCTCCTAGTGAATTTCCTGGTATTGTTCCTTTTCCTGTGCCCTTTCTTGTAGGCTAGAATTTTTCGTTTATGTGTTTGTAGTCCTCATTATAATGACAATTTGCATTGATAATAATAATAGTAATATGCTCATGAATGGTCCTAGAGGATAGTGCAAAAATTCAATATTTTTCTCTTCTTTGGGAGGTCCAAGGTTTAAACGTGTGTGTAATCGTGTGTTAATCCCCTATTGATAAGCATAGCTCTTGGTCTTACGAGGGGTCATGGTTGGAAGAGGACTACTCGGCCTTATGCGTTGGTCGTAGGGGTTTATCACACTACTCGAATCTCCAAAAAATAAAATAATAATAATAATATGCTCATGAATGGTATTGATATTGAAGGATGAGGTAAATCTCATTAGGACTCAATTTTTATAGGTTGAATAACCTAATAATGTAGATTTTGGAACTTTAGTTAAAGGTCCAAGGTTTGAATCCTATAAGGAATAGGGTTGTACCCTATATGTTGTACATTGCTTCAATAATAAAAATATGGTTGGATTAAACAATATCTTCCATGAGGATTGTCTCATATAACCTATAACCCTACACATGTTAAAAACTATTTTACCTTTTTTTAATCCTTTATAATTATTTATTACAATTGAAGACACCAAGGTTCAAACCTCGAGGGCGGACTATTTGCAAAGATAGTAGTCTGATATGAATCCTCTAAGTGCATGCTAAACCAACAATGATGGTACGAATCTCGAACAACTAGTGGTCCCCTTCACGTCAGGTCAACAATAACGAGGTAGAATAGGTTTAGTGGAAGCAACCCCTGTAATTTGAATCCTACTCTTATCAATTACTAAAAATAATATAATTGTAACCAACTCTCTTATGTAACAAAAAAAACTATTTATTACAATTATATAATTTATTAAAATATAATTATAATATAATACAAACAAAAGAAATCATCCTTTAAAAACACTTATATTCACGTCTCAACAAATATAAAGGTCTTCTTTATGTCTAATTCTAAAATAAATTATGATGAACTAACTCTAAACAAAATCCATTGCATTTTTTTTTGTATAATTCAATCCTATGTAATCTTAACTATAAAGACTTTAAAGCTCAAAATAAAATACTCAAATGGTATGTGTATATTTTTCATTTAATTACTTGCATGTGTACCACGTAATGACCACGTATTGATATTATAACAATTTAATAATGAAAGGTACAAAATTTAAATACAGAGTGACCAATGACCACGTATTGATATTATAACAATTTAACAAACTTACAAAATTTAAACCTAAGTTAAAAAAAATATAATCAATTAAATTAAATATCATTTAATAAAAAATATATACACTATTTTTGAAGTAATACAAAATACAACAAATAGCACAGCTAAAGACCACACTCCCGAAGGCATAGCAACACTATCATTAAAATGTCACTGAAATGAAACAACAATGACATACGGTTGGAATGTCCCACACTAAAACTAATATATATTTTCAAAAGTCCCATCCAATCCAAAGATTATAGTGTATCCATATATTTTTTTTTTTTTGGGTTGTACATAGAAGAGTTGGTAACATCCACACTATTTTTAGTAACTAATAATTGTCAAATTCAGGGTTCCAACTACATGAGTTGCCACCAAAAAGATTATAACACCTTGTTATTTTATAATTTGATGTGAAGAGGATCACGATCGCGCGGGGTACATATCATCATTGTCTATCTAACGCACGCTTAAAGGATTCAGAGCAGATTACTACATTTGCAAACAGACATGTCCTTAAGGTTTGAACCTAAGTATCTTCTGGGTAAGAGGCATGTCCCCGAGGTTTGAACCTAGGTCTCTTCTAAGTAAGTGCCTAGCTAAACATACTATTACCAATCCACGTAGCCCTTGGGGACTAAAAATGTGTGTTATTAAAAACTTCAAGAATCTAACTTTGTGGTCAGTTGTAGTTGACCTATACATGTATACCATGTCGCATCAATTACGAGGGAGTTGAATTTAATGTATATCCACAAATTATGCGTAAGAAAATGAGCTCATGTCAGCCTCTACCAACACAAGACATTTGTCAGTTGTATCTATATATCTATCAAAATAGAGGCAGGGAGAATGAAATTAGATCTACTTCAACCAACACCCAAAATATTTACCAACTATTCTACATATAAATATAATATATCCATATTAAGTGAGACACATTATCCTATAAAAACAGGAAAATGTATCATTGAACCAAAGTTAGAACTATGCTCCCTACAAAATCAAGCCCATCCAAATTAAATGTAAATCATCAACTTTCAAATCTCTTAAACATTTCATAAAGATTATTAAAAAATTAAAATTATTGAAAAATTAAAATTATTGATAGCAGTTAAGTTTTTATCAAACAGTTATTTTTATTTGATTGTGTAAAGGATGAAAAAAAATACCGTAATTCTTCCTTTCCTTCCAAAATGATTTTAAATGATTTTACAAAATCATAAATAAAACATTTATTATAAATCCTTCTTCCCATTTTCTGCATTGGATATCCTTATCCCTTAGGTGATGTGTAACATCATTTAGAAAAAAATAAAAAGCCTATGTAGTGACGATAATTTCATAAATTTTTATTTATTTAGATAAAGATATTAAAAAGCTATTAAATTTTTTTTTTAAATTCAAAGAAAAAATAGTCCCTGGTTTCTCTGCCTTCCAACGTCTTTTTTTTCTACGTCCAACAAATGTTTGCTCGTACGTCTCTCCCAAAAATAGCCTGACCTTTAGTCCAAGGCACCGCAACCTCTAATCATTTCATCCCACCACCAAACAAAGAAACATTATCGACGGCATGGAACGAAAGGAAAGGAGAGGAATCCCCGAGAGCCCCACTCAAACAAGCCGAAATTCATCTAAATTTAATATTTCGCTAAAGTCCTTTCTTTTTCTTATTTTAATTTTTGCCGGGGGTGGTGAACCCCTCACGATGAAATCTAAGACAAACGTTTTTTTTTTTCAATTAATAAATCTATTTAGTTGAAAAATGAGATTATAGTTTTTATTTTTTAGATTTGAAAGATTTTAAGTTAGATCGGAGGTGTAGATTAATTGGTGCGACTAAATCCCGAAAGGGAAATGGACGTTTAGGGTTCAAATTTTGGGTCTCGTCAGGTTAAACGTTTGTCCTTTTCTTGGTACTTTCACCAGCGTAAAAGATTTAAAATGAGTGTGACATGGTGATTATAAGGGCGGAATGCGCAAGTATTGTGTGGTGGCTTTTGAGGTAGACATCATAGAATATTGTGACAACCATAAAAAAAAATGGACAGTGTACGCGGATCATCGTGGCGACTACCAATTTCACCATGTAAAATAAAATAAAGAAAAAAAATCATAAGTAAAGTTTTAAAGGGTGTAGAACTATTCTCCCTCACATCTAATTTACTTCAAATATCTATGCAAAAAAGAGTAACCAAGTAAAGAAAGGCTAGATAAAACTAGATCCAACAAGCACTATTATCATCAGTGGTAAGAATGGAAAAAAGAGTTTCCCTGGTCCGTTGAGGCCACCATTTGGGAGGATGTCCGTAGCAAGTGAGGTCTCCCCAATCAAGAGCCCAGGTAGTCATTACATCTACCACCTTGTTTTGATTTCTAAAGATGTGTATGAACTCCACTATCTCAAAGCATTGTTGGATTATCTATATTTGCTCAAGTATTCGCTTTGTATTATTTTGCTTGTCTGGTCCTTTTAAATGACTAATCATAATTTGGGAGTTTGATTCCACTTGAATTTTCCTCCACCCTACCTTCAAAGCCTCCTATCCCCTTAATATGGCATATCCCTCTACTAGGGAAATGGATAAGATACTTAGGTTTTTTGCGAAGATAAAACTAGGGGCACCATTCAAGAGGCGATATATTCCCCCAATACTCACTTTTCTTAAATTTCCCCTTGAGGCTCCATCTGTATTAATCTTACCCAATCTCTCTCGAGGATATTTCCAATTCCTAGTTTTGATTACTTGTACACGATTTGGGATTACCCTTTTTTATATGACCATTGTTGGAGACACTTGTAATCTAGATATTATCTTAATCCACTTTTGGTTAGGATTCTAAGATGCTTTTAATAAGTACTGGATTGAATCTCTCATATTGGTTGTCTTTGTATCCCTAGTTGAAGATATGATTATCTCTCCTTCCACAAATTCCACAGAATGAGAGTCGTGCCTATCCAAAAAATATGCTAAGTGGATTGGTCCATTTCCTCCTATTTATGCCACTCCCTCCAAAGTTGTTCTATATAAGATATCTCAAATCGGTGGATGCCTAATATAGTTGTCATCTTTTTTCACACTTTGATTGTGATGGGGTATTCTATAAAAATATGAGAGATTATTTTCTCATTCTCCCAACACATCTCACATCTAAAAGGCCCATGCATCCCTCTTTTCATCAATTGTTCCCCTATCAACACCCTTCTATGAAGTAGAAACCAAATGAAGAATCTTACTTTGGGCCAAAGGTTTTGTGCCCACAATTGCATGAATATATCGCTTAACGGGCTCAGGGTACTTTGCCAGAGGACCAAATATTCAAAGGTAATTGTATATTCACTCTAATTTTTCCTGCCCCACCCAAGAGTATCCTCCTCTTGAGACCATGAAAGTGATCTCATCTAGATCATCCTATATGTTTTGTTTCTCTAATCCTTTGGGACTTGGATTGGCCACTCCTCTATAGGGATCCATTGCCTTCCTACCTTCCAGCTCAGGCTTTGAGGCTTATAGTGTTTGGTTACCTTAACCCAGTTGTTCCTATATAGATTCTCCATCAACGGTCTCCAAGTCCAGAATTGAGTTATTAGAGGAGGGTGACCATCCCATAAATCTATCCAGAAGTTAGCCTTCTATCCATTATGGATATTATAGAACAATATTTTCTTAATCATATCCTCTCCTATTTTGAGTCCCATTAAGATGGGAGATCCTCTGTTAGGAAGCAAAAACTGTATATGCTCTGTTGAGGTTTTATTCTTTGCATTAATGGCCATCAAAATTTGAGCCCATAATTCCTCGAGGGATTTTAGCAATCTTCAATGTAACTTTGCCATCATAGCCTTATTATTCTTGACAATTGATCTAATTCCTAGTCCTCCCTCCTTTTTCTATAGGTATAAAGTATCTCATTTTACCAATGCCCATTTTTGTTCTTCCTTTAATCCACTCCAAAGGAGTCTATAATTTATTTGATCCAATTCTTTAAGAACTGCCTTAGGGATGGCTAGCACTAAGGAGACATAAATAGGTATGGCATTGAGGACTAATTTTATCAGGGTCATCCGACCTCTTGTAGAAATCCACCTATTAGTCCATTTTTCCAATGTGGTTTTCACTCTCTCTGACAGCCAAGTCCATTCCTCTTTTTTTTGCCTCTCAACTATAAGTGGAATTCCTAGGTAGGTGACTAGAAGAGATGTCTTTTTGTATCTCAATTTATCCAACATCATCTCCCACCTAGGTGAGCAATGGAAAAAATATGACCTTAGACTTTTTTTCATTTATAAGTTTTCTAGTTGCTTTTGTAAAACATCATAGAATCATTTTAAATATGTAGGCTTATCTTGTTTTTCCTAACAATGTAGAGTCTAATAGAACCCCAAGTTCTATCTTAATTTTAAAAATTAAAATAATGGAAAATAATTTAATGAATCACAGGCCGCTTATAAGGGGGCTCCCTCCTAAATATTTGAAATAAATAATGTTCTTTTTCTTGATGTCCTTCCTAAAACTATCTACCCTAACCTTTATATCTATTCTAAGGCTACTATGGAAGGACATGATGTTTCATTTGTGAATAATAATTAATAAATAAATAATTAATTAAATAATAAGGTTATGTTAGGATGGAGAATCCTAACATGCCACCCTCCCTAAAAGAAGCTTTGTCCTCAAAGCAGAAAGTGAGGAAATTATTTTTGGAATTGATGAAGCACTTCCCAAGTAGCATCCTCCAGTGTGAAGCCCCACCACTGAATCAAAACTTTGGTGATGGTGCGATGGCGAAGTTGGTGGGTGCGGCGATCCAAGACTACTTCAGGTTCAACCACGAGGGATCCATCCTCGATGAAGTCAAGTAACTGAGTTTGTGTTTTTACCTGTGAACCAACAACTGGCTTGAGGTAAGATACATGAAACACAGGATGAATTTTGGAAGACTCGGGAAATTCCAGCTTGTAGGCAATGGGTCCTATGCGTTGCAAAATTTTGAAAGGTCCATAGAATTTTAGGGCTAATTTCTGTGAACCTTTGAGTTTGAGAGAAGTTTGGCGGTAAGGTTGAAGTCGTAGGAATACCATATCATCCTCTTGAAACTCACATTTGATCCGATGTTGATCCGCCTATTGTTTCATTCGATGTTGTGTTGTGAGTAAATTTTTCTTAAGAAGACGAAAAATATTGGCTCGAGTAGAAAGCTCAGAATCTACTATGACCACATTGGTACATCCTAGAATATAAGATGTGAGTGTTGGTGGTGCCTGGCCATACAGGGCTTCATAGGGTGTCATTTTAATGGCAGTATGGTATGAAGTATTATACCACCATTCCACCAAGGGAAGCCATTTTACCCAATGAATGGGTTGAGAAGAAGCAAAACAATGCAAGTAAGTCTCTAAACATTTATTTACAATCTTTGTTTGGCCATCGGTTTGGGGATGATAAGCTGAACTCATACGGAGCTGAGTGCCTTGGAGCTTGAACAATTCCTTCCAAAAATGACTAGTGAAAGTGGGGTCGCGATCACTGACGATGGTGGAAGGCATACCATGGAGTTTGAAAATGTTATCAAGGAATAGTTGTGCTACGTTAATAGCCTTGTAAGGGTGTGCTAAGGAGCAAAAATGGGCATACTTAGACAATCGATCCACCACCACTAGAATAACAGTTTTTCTAGAAGACTTGGGAAGACCTTCAATGAAGTCCATCGAAATATCAGCCCATGTTTTGGTCGGAATAGGGAGAGGTTGAAGAAGTCCAGGGGTACCCATGGTCTCTCCCTTCTGTCTTTGGTAAACCTCACATTCGACAATAAAGTTTTTGATATCTCATTTCATTCCTACCCAATAAAAAGATCAAGCCACCCTTTTATAAGTTTTTAGAAATCCAGAATGTCCTGCTGCAGGTGTGGCATGTAACTCATGGAGTATTTTGGTTCGATATGAGGAGGTAGGAGATAGTACAATACGCCCCTTGAACCTAAGCATTCCATTGCTCCAAGTATAGTGAGGCTTACTGGTGGGATCTTGTTGGAGTTGTTGAATTAATGATTGTGTTGAACTATCACTAAGTCATTCCTTTGTTACCTTGTCTATCCATTGTGGAATAGGTGATGAGAGCGCTTGCAACTATGGTAAATCTTCAAATTTTTGTGAAAGGGCATCAACAACCACATTGTCCTTCCCCTTATGATACATGATCTCATAATCATACCCTAATAGTTTAGTGACCCATTTTTGTTGCTCAGGGGTGGATATATGTTGTTCTAGGAAATATTTTAAACTATGATGATCGGTACGGATAATGAAATGTTGACCAATGAGATATGGTCGCCAATGTTGGATGGCATGAATGATGGCCAACATCTCTTTCTCATATGTTGATCGGGCCAAGTTTCACCCAAAAAATGCCTTGCTAGTAAAAGCCAAAGGTCATCCTTCCTGCATGAGAATGACACCCATTCCCAATCTAGAAGCATCACTTTCGATCACAAAGGTTTTGGAAAAATCTGGCATGGCCAACACAGGAGTGGAACACATGGCATCCTTTAATCTGGAAAAAGCATCATCAGCTTTGGAGGACCAAAGAAAAGCATTATTTTTAAGTAAAGTTGTTAATGGGGCAACAATCTTGCCATAGTCTTTAACAAATTTACGATAATACCTGGTTAATCCAAGAAAACCACGCAAGCTTTTCAATGATTTTGGGGTAGGCCAATTTTTCATATCTTCAATTTTGTGGGGGTCCACTTTAACCCCATCCTTGGAAATGATATGTCCCAGATACTCAATCTCTTCTCGCCCAAAAGAGCATTTTGAACGTTTGGCATATAGTTGGTTTTCACCCAAGATTTTCAAGGTTTGTTCTAAGTGAATCAAATGATCCTCCCAAGTCTGGCTATAAATCAAAATATCATCAAAGAAAACCAAAATAAATTTCCGAAGATAAGGGTGAAATACCTGGTTCATTAGGCTTTGGAATGTTGAAGGAGCATTGGTGAGGCCAAAAGGCATGACCAAAAATTCATAGTGCCCTTCATGAGTTCGAAAGGTAGTTTTAGGAATGTCTTCTTCTCTGACTCTAATTTGATGATATCCTGATCTTAGATCCAACTTTGAAAAGTATTTAGCACCATGAAGCTCATCCAACAACTCATCGATAATAGGAATGGGAAATTTATCCTTGATTGTGAGTTTGTTAAGAGCACAAAAATTGATACATAGACACCATGATCCATCCTTCTTATGGACCAATAATACTAGAGAAGAATAAGGGCTAACACTAGGTCAAATAACACCTGCCTTCAATAATTCTTGCACAAGTTTCTCAATTTTAGTTTTTTGTAGGTAGGGATATCGATAAGGCCAAATATTTGGGGGTTGATTTCCAGGAAGAAGTTGTATAGCATGATCATGACTACGGTGGGAGGGCAACCCTTTTGGTTCATCAAATACTCTAGAATGACATGTTAGGAGTTGTAATTCTGTCACTTCATTTTGTTCCTTCTTGGTTGATTGAATAGAAAATAATTGTGCAACCATTCCCTTACCTCCTTTGCGAATAATTTTTTCCATGCGGTGAGAACTCACTATTTGTGAGGGGCCTGATTGTAATCCTTTAAGAATATATGTCTGGTTTTTAGTTGTGAATTTCATCCATAATGCCTCAAAATCCCATTGGATTGTCCCGAGTGTTCGCAACCATTGCACCCCTAGGACAATATCACATCCTCCTAATGGAAGTGCATACATATCATTTTTCATGTTGTAATCGCCCATGGTGAGCTTAATATTCTGGCACTTCCCTTTACAGGTAATCCTTCCCCCATTACCAATCATGACCTCAAAACTATTATAGGGTTGTATATAGCAATTAGCTTGTTTTACCACACATGGGTCGATGAAATTATGTGTACTATCGGAGTCAATGAGCACAATGAGGTTTTGTCGTTTGAAGTATCCTCGAACTTTCATAGTTTGTGGAGAAGAAAATCTTGCGAGGGCATTGAAAGAAACTTCTGGTGTATCCTCAGTGCTATCATCGGGTGTATCCATCACTACTTCTACTTCTATCTCATTTCCTTCTTCTATTGAACTACAAGGATCAATTGCATCCAATAGATATAACTTTTGTGTAGTGCATTTATGATTTGGCACATATCTCTCATCACAATTATAGCAGAGGCCCTTTGCTCATCGTTCCTTCATTTCCTCAAGGTTGAGATGCTTAATTGGTAAGGTTCGGTTAGGTTTTGGGGTAGTGTAAGTGATTTGTGATTTCCCAATAGGTGTTTTTCCTAATCGACGTTGAGCATTGAATTTATCTTCGGCTAATTTGGCCAATCCAATGGTTTGCATCATGGTACTAGGATTGAACATCTGTATTTCTAGCCAAATTTCTTCTTTTAATCCACTGATGAAACAACTTTGGAAAAATGAGGCATCCAACCCTGTTGTGCGATTGGCTAGTTTCTCAAATTGAGCTTGGTATTCGTGCACAAAAGTGGTTTGATGCAGTTTGGTAAGGGCTCCTATGAAATCTTCGAATTTACTAGGGCCAAACCATACCAATAGATTCTGCGTAAAGTCTAGCCAAGTAGGAATGCCATTAGTCTTTTCATACCATTGGTACCATTGGATAGCATCATTTTCGATATGGAAGGATGCAATACGAATTTTTGTGCCTCAGGGATCTGGTTTAGGGAAAAGTATTGTTCTACTCGATAAATCCAATTAGTGGGATCACCTCCTTCAAATTTAGGAAAATCCAATTTAGTTGTTCTTGGAAGGATAAATGTTTGTGGGCCCCCAAGATGCACCTGATGCGTTGACCCTCCTGATGAGCCTGAGCTTTGTGAATTTGAAGATTGATTAGTTATAGCTAATGCCAAATTTTGATTCATCTTGTTAAGACTTTGAGTCATTGAATCAAATTTCAAGTTTAGCCCAGTTATCCTTTCTTCTAAATCCGAGAGCATGATGAGATTAACTTGAGAAAGTTGGTCTTTGAGTTGATGAACATCATGATCCAATTTTTTGAGAGTAGGGTCTTGCGATCTTCTGTCAGCTGTTCAAGGAATACCTTCTTTTTAAAGGTGGGGGCTACAAAAATTAAAATTTTATTTGAAATAGTGGTCGTAAAATTTCAAAAAAAATATTTTTTAGCAACTTGTTTTTGAACCCTGGCCACCCAACAGTTGTAGAGAGTATTAAACAATTAGTCGGACCCAAGTCAAATTGACCAGACTGACAAGGCATAAGCGCAACATCAGGCAGAGTCATACTGACTGAGCACAGCGAACAACGGACACAAGTTAGATTGACATGGCACAATGAGACTGATATGGCACAAAAAAAAATGGACATCAGATACGAGTTAGACAGATAGGGCACAATGAGACTAATAGAGTACAATGAGCATCAAATGCAAGAAAACTAATAGGACACAAGCAGAATGACGATTCTGATAGGACAAATGGCATAGTGAACAACAGATACAAGTCAGACTGACAAGGCACAAGCGAACAATGGGGAGAGGATGATAAGCGTGACAAAGGTGATGATGGCATGGGTGATGAAGGTAATGTGGCCACTGGAGGTGATCATAACTAACCTATAGCAAAAAATAGGTTTTAAATGTTATTTTACCCTCAACACTGTCTGTGTGGGACTAAAGTCCCAAAATAAAATTTAAACACGATTTTTTTAATCGACACGGAACAAATTTACAAACGTTTGACTAAAGCGTAATTTTATTTGTTCACCATGTGCCACATATTGATTAGGATTTTTATTTTAATTTCTTTGATTGGTTGGAGAACCTTAGGTGCGATTATATTTTCTTTCACACCTTTTTTATTCGTGTCTGCGATATTCTATGAAGTGTTGTGTCTGGGATGTTCTATGAAGCGCTACATTCGTGAGGTGAAAGGAGATAAATTTTGTGCCTTACCTATCATGACACCTTGTGTTTTATTTAATTTTTTTATTTTGTATTGTGAACTGGTGCAAACAGGAGCCATGAATAAATTTGCTTGTTTGGTTGAGACTGGAAGACCTGGCGATTGAGTGTTTTTAACCTGATTTAACACATTGGATAGAAATGCATGGAGGGTACCAAGATCAAGCTCTGATATCAAAATTATATAACCCTAGGTTCTATCTTAATTTTAACAATTAAAATAATGGAAAATAATGGAAATTACAGAATTTTAATGAATCATAGTTTGAAAAAAGAATCACAGGTCGCTTATAAGGGGCCTCCATCCTAATTATTTGAAATAAATAATGTTCTTTTTATGGATATCCTTCCTAAAACTATCTACCCTAACCTTTATATCTATTCTAAGGCTATTGTGGAAGGATGTAACCTTTCATATGTGAATTATAATAAATAAATAAATAAATAATAGGATTGTGTTAGGATGGAGAATCCTAACAGAGTCATCAAAAAATTGTAGGTGACTAATTGGTTTAGCACCAATAGTTATAATTATTCCCTCCCAAGCATTGGTTTTCCTATCCTTAGATAATGATATGCCAAGATATTCATCCAATATGATGAACATGTATAGGGATAAGGGGTCTCCCTGTCTTATACCTCTAAAAGTTGTAAATAGCTAGGTAGGAGCTCCATTTACTAGAACTGAATAAGATACCGAGGAAATTTATCCCTTGATCCATTCTACCCAATCCCTTAATAATCCAAATGGTATCATCATCTTAAGGAGGAAGTGCTAATAATCTCTATCGTATGCTTTAGATAGATCTAACATAATAGACATGAAGGATAAATGTTGTACCCACATAGAGTGGATGACCTCTTGAGCTAAGACTATCTCATCCAAGATTGGCCTTCCTTCCACAAAACCACCCTGTTCTAGGGAAATAATTTTGTAAAGAAGAGTTCTGACCATTTTTGCCATGATCTCAATGATAGTTTTATATAGGATATTACAAAGACCTATTGGTCGAAAGCTAGAGATGTGTTCAGACTCTTGGGTCTTTGGAACCAAAGCTATGTATCTCTTGTTCACATATTTGAGCACCACTTTGGCTATCCTAGCCTCTTCTACCACTTCTAACAACTATTCTTTAAAGATATCCTAGAATTCTTGGTAGAATTCTATGGGAAATCCATTTGGGCTTGGAGTTTTTCCTTTTCGCATCTTGGAAACTACTTGTTGAAGTTCTTTAGTAGTAAATGGGGTATTCAAAGTTACAATATCTTCCTTTATGATGAGAGAATGAATCACTTGGATTACTTTATATTGTGCCTCCTAGTTCAGTGGTTCTGCCTTAAAGAGTTGGGAAAAGTAATCTCTTGCTATATCTTTCATCCTATCTCATGTATGTATCGAATCACCCATTGTTGTTTTCAGGTATGAGATGAAATTGTGTGACCGCCTTGCTAGAAGAGATTTATGAAAGAAACTAGTGTTCATATCTCCCTCCTAGAGCCATTGGATCCTATATTTCTGTTTCTACAAGATCTCTTCTCTTTTTTCTGATTCCTCTAGCTGAGTAGTAAGCCTAGCTTCCACATTGCTTCATATCTTAGTAGTGTCATATGTTCATATATGCTCATTTAGGTCCTAAACTTTGGTTAAGATATATCATTGTTTCCCTTTATATCACCAAACTCCTAGATCCATGTTTTAAATTTGGACTTGAGGTATTAAAGCCTCCTCACAAAGTTGTACATATTCATACCATGATTGGGTTACCCCTCCTACCACCATTGATTAACCTTATCTTGAAAACTATTGTCTCAAAACCATAATAGCTAGAATCTAAAAAGAACACATTTGGATCTAGTCTTCCACACTTCCACAAACACTGGCTAATGATTTGATCTTGCATTATTTAGCATTTGTGCTTTTGGAATATATTCATTGCTCAAAAACTCCTCTAATATCAAAAACCTATCTAATCTTTCTAAAATGTATGTTGGACCCCACCTTTTGTTAGACTAGGTCATCATACCATTGTCTGGTTTAATTTCTACCAAATAAAGATATCTAATATGCTCTATCATGAGGTTAATAGTACTATCTAAAGTGTGGTTTCCCCTATATTCTCTTTCAATGAGAGAATGGTGTTGAAATCTCCACCTAAAAGCGCCCAAGATCCATGGAAATGGCCAATAATATAGGCTAAATTCCTCTATTGTTGTTGTTTTTCATCTAGGTTGTTAGGTATGTATACATTGAGACATAACATATGCTGAGGATAATGTCTATTCTAGGTCAACAGAGTCAAAATCCCTCCACTTCCCATTGTTTGGTGTATCACTATCTCTTTTGGATCCTAAAGACAAGCCTCTCCTCCAGATGCTCCTTGGGAGCTTAGGGATTCCACCCTACATGCAGGCCAAATATTCTTGGCAAACATCTACCTCTGTTCTACCAATAATTTTATTGGTTGGATGAAAACCATTTGTGGATGATGTTGTTGAATTATTTGATTTACTTTATTATACTTAATTGGTATACCCTTAAGCCCTCAAATATTCCATGTGATGCACTTCATCAAGCATGGGGACTAAAAATATGGGTAATATCCTTGACCTTACCCATTGCTATTAGCTTTGCACCTTCTTTCCCTATTTGATGTTGAGTAGTCTTCTTGCTTGCTCTTTGGTGTGTGTTTAGCTTCATCTTTTTAGTAGACTCTTGACTCACTCTTGTTGGTTCTAGGATGGAATCCAAATCTAGCATAGGTGAGAATACCACCATGGCCCTATCAGAAGATTCTTGGGTGTTAACTCCACTATCTATTCCTTTATGAATTTCTCTATTTGATTGGTTAGAGTCCTTATCTTTCTCTTGGCTTCTATTTTTCCTTTAGGATATCTTAAATTGTTGGGTTGAGTTCTCTTGTGGGCTACTTGTAGTTAGCAGAACTCTACAAATAATGCAAAGGAAATAAGCTTTGATTAATATCAACTAACTTAGCTTAGAAAAATTAAGCTAGTTATATAGATTACATAACAACTGCTTTAGCATATAATACGCTAACAATACACGTTAGGAGAAACGTGTAGCTAACTATTAACCTAAGTAGAGAGTTCTAACTAAACAACTAACCTAAATATCTGACTTAGGATATTTAGGTATTTACTCTAGGTTAACCAATAGATATTTAGAACAATAAATATCTCATGGTATGCGATAGAAAAGTAAATGTAATAATCTATGTAGTATAATGCAATATACTACCTATTTTACCCTAACATCCCCCCTTTATTACATTACTTTGATATACAAAGTCTACTTCGGAACAACTCAAATTTGACACGTCCAAGTGCCTTTGTGAAGATGTCAACAACCTGTTCATCGATGGGAATGTATTGGAGCTTGATCCTGTGTTTAGGAACTTCATCACGAATGAAATGACAATCTGTGTCAATATGCTTTGTGCGTTCATGATGGACTGGATTCTTGACCAAGTTCAAAACACCTGAGTTGTCGCAAAACATGTGAATAGGAAGTTTCTTTGGTAGGCCCATGGTAGCCAAGATGCGACTTAACCATATCGCTTCACACACAGCTCCACGTGCAGCATGATATTCTGCCTCAGTTGAAGATAAAGCAACCACCTGTTGCTTTTTACTATGCCATGAGACAGGACCAGATCCAAGATGAAATACATATCCTGATGTTGATTTTCTGTCATCTAGGGATCCAACATAGTCAGAGTCAGTGTAACTCTGTAAGAAGAATGAGTTATTCTTCTTATACTCTAGACCATAATCTACACTACCCTGAATGTAGTGAAGAACCCTTTTAGCTGCTTTCCAGTGTGAGACCTTTGGTTCCTGCATGAACCGAGAAAGATAGTTTACAACATAAGTAATGTCTGGTCTAGTATTGGTCAGATAGATGAGGCTTCCAATCATCTGTCGATATAGCGTGCCATCTACTTGTGGTGAGTCATCATACCATGATAATTGAAGCCCCGATTCCATCGGTGTTGCTTTGGGCTTACAATCAGTCATACGATATTTTTCTACTAAAGTCTTGGCATACTTTTTCTGAGTCACCCTAAGATGATTCTTCTTCTGTTCTATCTCAAGGCCAAGACAGTAGTGGAGAAGTCCAAGATCTGTCATATCAAATGACTCTTTCAAGTCATCTTTCACGGCGTTAATCAATTTCTCTGAATTGCCAGTGATGATTAGATCATCTACATACAGTACAAGAATCACTATTTCAGAACCTGTGTTCTTGATATAGAGATTTGCATCTGATGGACTTCTCTTAAATCCGTGCTACAGTAGGTGACTATCCATTTTGATGTACCATGCTCTTGGGGCTTGTTTTAGCCCGTATAATGATTTGACCAATTTGCAAACCTCGTTGCTCATGGCCTTCCTCAAAAAATCCTGGAGGTTGAGTCATGTATACCTCTTCTTTTAAGTCACCATTTAGAAAGGCACTTTTTACATCCATCTGATGTAATTTCCATCCGAACTGTGCTGCCATAGCACAAAGAACTCGAATGGTGGTCATCCTTGCAATGGGTGCAAAGGTTTCCTCATAATCAAGGCCTTCCTTTTGAGCATAGCCCTTTGCCACAAGATGGGCCTTATGCTTGTCTATGGTACCATCTGCCTTATATTTGACTTTGTAAACCCATTTGCAGCCTATGGGCTTCTTTCCTTTAGGCAAATCGACCAACTTCCATGTTTTGTTTTTAATGAGGGATTTATGTTAAGCATCCATAGCTGCCTTCCACCGAGGCCGACTAAGTGCTTCATCAACTCGTAGAAGGTTCATTTTCATCATATGAAGACATGTAAACCCTCTCCTCATCAATTTCCATATCATTTCCACTTTCTAAATCTCTATCAACAGAAAGCTCTTGAAAATCTGCACAAAGATCATCAACTGAAGTAGATGCTTCTTTCGTTCTCTGTCGAGACATGCTTCGTGTCTTTGGATGATTGAGAGTGAGATCTGGTGGTGAAGTGAGTTTGGAATCTCTCATAGTACTTGTATACCATTTAGGAGGCTTTTTCTGTTGTGGAGGAGGAAGTGGTTGTTGCTCCTCATCATCCAGGTATACTGATGTAGTGTTAGGTGTGAAAGCTTCATCAAACACTACATCTCTACTAACATGTATTTTCTTGGTGAATGGATCTATCAATCGATAGCCTTTTGAGAATTCATCATATCCAAGAAAAACACATTGTAGGGTCTTCTCATCTAACTTCTTTCTTTTCTCCTTAGGTATATGCATAAAAGCCTTACACCCAAATACTCGTAGATGAGATATGGAGGGTTTCCTTCCACTCCATGCTTCCCGAGGAGTCATACCTTCAAGAGCCCATGTGGGTGCCCTATTTAGAAGATATACTCGTAGTTGTTACAGCTTCAGCCTCAAGAAATGTGCTCAAGATTGGCTCCCTTAAGCATACATCGAACCATTTCCATAATGGAACGATTTCTTCTCTCAACAACTCCATTTGACCGAGGAGAATAGGTTGTTGTTAACTATATTTTTATCCCATGTTTCTATAAAAATGAGGAAAATTATTTTGATGTGTATTCCCCCCTCGATCTGAACGGAGGGTCTTTATGAAACATCCCGATTCTTTCTCAACAAGCTTCTTGAACTGCTGAAAATAGTCAAATGCTTCAGACTTCAACTGTAAGAAGAAGACCCACATTTTTCGTGAGTGATCATCTACAAACAATTGAAAATACCTTTTTCCTCCACAACTAGTAGACATAGGACCACACAAATCTGTGTGAACTAACTCCAAAGGTACTTTAGCTCGAAAAGAGCTAGGTTCAAAAGGTACTCTATGTTGCTTTCCCGACAAGCAATCTGAGCACACTGGCAAAGTAGATGAAAGAGTAGGCAGTCCTTTCACCATTTGATATTTACCGAGTTCTAGTAAATACCCTGAACTTAGATGCCCAAATCTCTTATGCCATAGAGAAGTGGCCTCTTTTGTGGTTACTGCCATTGCAGTATGTGTGGAGGTAATTGCATCTAAGACAAACAAACCATGTTTGTATGAACCTATTGCTAT
Source organism: Wollemia nobilis (assembly GCA_028583015.1). NCBI lineage: Eukaryota > Viridiplantae > Streptophyta > Pinopsida > Araucariales > Araucariaceae > Wollemia > Wollemia nobilis. Next base: position 2,189,237 of record JAQPPZ010016980.1, on the reverse strand, counting down.
CTGTTTTCATTTTTGAGTGATAAAGCAACGTTTCTTTTCTTTGTCCACTTTGAAATTGACATTCATGTTATTGTCCAGGATTTGTGGAACTGGAAAGAGATTATTTTTCAATCCCTGGTACATAAAGAACTTTTTGAATCTTACATTCTCCATCTAGGAAGGGAGACAGAAACATTTCCTTCTCCCTGAACTCGATAGGTCTGATCATCAACAATGGTTACCGGTCTACCTTCTCGAGCCTCAAATGTTTCAAACCAGGACTTATCGCCAGTCATATGTTTACTAGCACCTGAATCTATGTACCAAATAGTATCCTTTTGAGGGGAATCTGTATGTGTCATGAGCACTTTGTGTGCTCGTTCAGAGTCCGAACTAGAATCTTCAGCGACAACAACATGTCCTTGTTGTTGTTTGTTCTTGTTCTTTGGTTTGCCTTTGCCCTTCTTTTGTCCTTGTTCATTGGGCGGTTTGTTCTTAAACCAACATCTTTTGGTTTCATGAGTGTCCTTATCACAAATTTTACAATACCGCTTCTTCTTCTGAATCTCTTTGCCTTTACCCTTGTCTTTGTTAGAAGAAGATCCTTTCTCGTTGATTCCACTTTTTCTTTCCACTTTGCTTGTTTGAGAAAAGTGCATTGTTGGATGCCTCATCTCTTTGGAGTTGATTAGCTTCTTCAGTTTGAAGCAAATTTACCAACTCTACAAAAGTCACCGTCCTTCCAAAGACTTGTAGTGAAGTGATCAACATTCTATAGGAGTCCTGGAAGAGCCCTTAAAATGATTGAGGTCAGGACATTGTCTTCCACTTTTTCTCCTAAGGCTTGCAGTTTTGTTTTTATATCTACGACTCTGCAGAGGAATAGCTCTACCGTCTCTCCAGATTTCATATGAAGAGTATGAAGCTGTGTTTGAAGGTTAAGAATTGTTGATTGATTCTTTCCTTCAAAAATGGTAGCTAAGGCATTCCATGCCTCCTTACCATTTTTAGCTTCACTTATATGAGGTTGTATGTCATCGTAATAGCTAGCAAGATCAATAAGGAAAGTCTTTTATCCTTTTTATCATAAGTTGTCTGATCTGCTCCTCGCTGATGTGGGTCTAGAATCAGTGCCATCCACTATTCCCCACATCTCCTCTACAGTTAAAATGGCTTTCATCTTAGTTTTCCAGGCAAAATAATTTGAACCTTTGAGCAGTTGGCTCTCATTGAGATACTTGTTGATCATGGCCATGGTGAAGGTTTCAAATTGATATGACTAAGATGACTTTATCTTGCAATATACCCTCAAAAGAGTATATGGAAGATTTTAATTTGCTCTTTAAGATATTTAATGGCACCTGCCTTAACACCCTTAACAAGGGATGAAAAGTTTGAGGAAATTAAGCCAAACAAAATAGAGCAAATTAAAGGGGTAGGTTTTGAAAGACTTCTGATTGTGCTCTCTAGGATATTTAATGGCACCTGCCTTAACACCCTTCAAGAAGGATGGAAATTTTGAGGAAATTAAGCCAAACAAAGAGAGTTAATCAAGGTGTTTGGATTTTGACCTTTGATGGGGAGCAAAAAAAATTGACTTTGTTTTAACCTGTGCAAGGTGTAGCACGATTTTGAGTGAAGTTTGGGTTTTGTGAAATGCTTCTTCAATGTTCTATCTGATTGTTTAATTGCACACAAAAAGCATGATTGTTAGTGCAATAATCAAAACAAGAGAGCAACCCAAATTATTATCACTCTAGGTGTCGGATGCAACCGAAAATGCACCTAGTATAGTCAATTTTTTTTTTTAAGAAAAGGTGTCGAGTACAATCGAGAATGCACCTTTCTTGCTTTGAAATATCCCCCTTTTCTCTTTACAATTTTGCAAAAAAATAGAATCACAAAATATGACTTCTATCCCCCCTTAATTTTTACAAAATTGAAAATTCGAGCACTCCTTTCAAGACAAGTCGACACACGACCCGCGTTTGAAAGGCTTCCAGACCAGTCGACACACGACTTTGGTTTTTGTCTTCAACACTCAAGCATGAGGAGCAAAGAATAGGTTCAAAAATTCTTCTCAAGTTTACAACAAAAATTTGCAATTTTATGTCTTATATCTCCTTTTTGAAGGAGAAAACAAAAGCAAATATTTGGTTTTGTTGCAAAAAAAATGACCTTTGTCCTTGCCCAATTTTGAAGTGTTTTGGTTTTGCAATAGAATATAAAGTTCCTATGTCTCTTTATCTCCAAAAAAAAAATTGGGAGAAAACTATAGGAATTTTGAGTAATTTATTGCAAAAAGGTTGGAAGAAAAACCTCTATGTGATGCAACCAAAGTCTTAATCTCTTTGTCTCTTTATCTCCAATTTGTGAAGAAAACTAAAGAAATGGTTTTGCTTGATTTTGAGATGGCAAATTTCTAGGTTTGAATACTAAAAAAAATATTTTAATGATTAAAACTTTATATAATAAAGGTATTTGGGGAAAATAAAATCATCTAATTATTTTTGAAAAAAATGATTTAATTTATCCAAACACACTAAATTATATAAAAAAATAAATATATATATATATATATATATATATATATATATATATATATATATTTTAAATATTGAATAAACCTTAGAATAATAAAAGTTGCACCTTTTTGTTGGAGAGTCTTTTCGCATTCGAAAAAAATGTTGCGCCCGGCTTCGAACACAGGACCTCGCGGGCTCGAATGACCGAACAAACCAGTAGGTTGCACAACGACTTTGAAACCAAGGAGGTATTACCTCGTATTTGAATAATCCTTTCGAACGGAGTGTCAAAAAAAAATTAACAAATCTCTTCAAAGCGGTGCGCGTGGGGTTCGATCCCCCGATCACGCGTGCCGCAACAAAGAACTCTTGCCACTGCGCTCCGGGGTGCGGAAGGGGAAGGGAGAAGGAGGGCCCGCCTTATGTTTCAACGTGGGCTCCGTGATTTTTTTTTTAAAATGGGGACTTTTGTCCCACATTTATCCTACGGGCGCAGGATGTAGGGTTTAAGAAACCCAATACTCCCCCTTTCTAGCGACTGCCTTCGGGCAGTCAAAAAACCACTGTTTTGCCGCCCGATGGAGAGAACCTTTACCCTGCCACGTGTCCTACCCTCGACGCACCACGTCACCCTACCACGTGTCCTGTCAGATCCTAGTCAACTGCCAACTCAACGTCTAGGTGGTTGTGCCACGTCAATAGGTCTAGTCAATAGGGTCTCAAAAATTGAGCCATCCACGTGTCACCTCGGTTTTTGTGTCATCCACCTTCAGTTTTTGTCATCCAGTTTCCTGCCACGGAGGGCGCTCCTGCCCTCTCGTGGTGATGGGCCAGTCATCGTCACCGAAGAATGTCTCCGACGGTCGATCGTCCGAGGGCGCGCCTGCCCTCTTGAGATGGTCGGTCGATCACCGTCAAAGACTGTCCCCGTGCCACGGGAAGCGTGAGGGCGCTCCTGCCCTCGAGGCGCTCCCGTGGGCTATCGGCGGACCCGCTGTTGGGATCATCGATAGGGGTATTGGAGCCCTCCGATGTTCGCGATCACGGTCGGGGAATTAATATCCCCTGCCTCGAGATCCATGCCCGGTGCTGCGGGCTCTAGCCTCTACGGGGATAGTCCTCCCGAGACAGAGGTGGCCCAAAAAAATTGGGAATATCCCACCTCCTCTGCCTCTGGGCAATTTAATCAAAACAATGCATCAAACTATAGGAGAAAAAATAATTAAAGTCACCAGTTGCCTTTGCCTTCTCCAATGAAACGAAGGTGTGCCTTCGCCTTCTCCAGCGGAACGAAGGTTTCCCGATGCTCACTCTTCCTCTCTCCTACTCCCTCTGGCTCTGATGCCAATGTAGTTAGCAGAACTCTCCGAATAATGCAAAGGAAATAAGCTTTGATTAATATCAACTAACTTAGCTTAGAAAAATTAAGCTAGTTATATAGATTACATAACAACTGCTTTAGCATATAATACGCTAACAATACACGTTAGGAGAAACGTGTAGCTAACTATTAACCTAAGTAGAGAGTTCTAACTAAACAACTAACCTAAATATCTGACTTAGGATATTTAGGTATTTACTCTAGGTTAACCAGTAGATATTTAGAACAGTAAATATCTCATGGTATGCAGTAAAAAGTAAATGTAATAATCTATGTAGTATAATGCAATATACTACCTATTTTACCCTAACACTACTTGGTAGACCTAGAATTGGCTTGGTGTTGCAATTTATTTCTTCAACTATTGGTTCCTTTCTTAGGGCTTGAAGAGGATTTTCTAGGATCTTTGTCTCCATGATGTTCTCCTCATCATCCATTGGGAAGTTACCAAACTTATTGGTGGAGAAGGTTGTCTGCTCTTTAGATGTTTGCTTTCTCTATATGTTCTGCTTAGGTAATTGGAAACCTCCAAGGGTTGTTTCCTCTTATTCTTGCTCTAGGATCCAATATTTGTAATCCCTAGCTAGGTGACCATATTCATGAAAAATCCTACACTTGAATGGGATTTTCTCATAGTCTATGTCTTGTTCCCAAGTATCCTCCCCAAACTGCAGAGTAATCTTTTTGACAAGGGCTTATTAAGGTCGATGAGAACACAAATTTTGACATAGATAATTTGTTCAAATTGGCTTTTATTATCAATTGTCATCATATAAGATTCTAGAGTATTACCTATTGCCATGAAGAACTCTTGGTTTCAAAGCTTAGAAGACACCCAAAAAGTCTCACCCAAACTGGAGCTATTGAGGGCATTTCTTCATTTACCTTGAACTTGGTATGCCAGGGTTTTTGCCCTACCTATAAACTAAATGCCCCCTGGGAAACTTGTTCTCTATCCTCTGAACTAAAAAATAACCATTGGAATAAGTAAAAATATTTAACTCACCTCTAGTTCTCCATTTGTCTAGCATCCCACATCTTGAAAGCAAGGAGGCCTAGACGAAGACCCAAAAATTTGCAAATTAATCTGTTGCATTTAATAGCCTCAATCTCAGTCTATATTCCAACATCTTAAATTGGACTATGGGAGAGTCATTTGCCACTTTCATGCACCCCAAGGCTATTTTCCTAGTGTTCGTTTTGGGCATTCTCAAAGGTTTGTGGGAAGTCCTACAATTATTAACTATAGTTGTTTGTGGTTGTCCTCTCAAGGCATCCCGAAAAGGTCATCTTTGGAAAAAATTTACTAGAGTCTCTTCCCATACTAGGGATTGACTCATTTTCCTTGCCATGACCAACAACATTGGCCTCTGCTTGATTACTTTCCAATAGTCCAAGTTTATTCCCCTTTTGAGATATTTTCACTTGTTGGAATATAAACCTAGTTTGTTGTTTTGAAGTCAAGCCTCTACCTCTTATGCATTTGTACCCTTGGTTCTGTCCTTGTTTGGGATTGGCTGCTATGAACTCAAATAAATATTTAGATTTTTTTTCCTAGAATGGGATTTGATCATTGGTTTGTACTATTTGTTCCACCTGCATGTGCTTGTGGTTATTTTAACCCTTTTAAAATTCTACATCCTTTAATTTATTTTGCATATTGGTCTTGTCCTTATAAAATCTTTCCTCCATCCACCATTTAAAACTTTGCTATCAATCAATCTCTATAAATCCTCGGTCAAAAATCTCTAAAAACCTTCAACCAAAAATCGTTGTAAAACCGCTTTCTAACTTATGTTCTAGACCTTCACTGTAAACCCCTCTTAAAGTTTCCTCCAACTCACACCTACACCATTTCACATCAACACGGCAATGATAACTTCACATTCTAGACAGAAAACCTCATAAAACCTTTCCAAATCTAAGACAAATATCATAACTCTAAAATATTTGCTTTTTACGGACCCACCACAACATCTAGTCTTCCTAGGTGGGTCCCACCCAAGAGAGATGTCTCTACTAAGTCTCAAAATGGCAAACAAAAACCTAAAATAAAAAAAAAAAACATTAATGACATTTAAAGCTTAAAACAATTAAACATTGTAATAATAGTTCGCTGTTAGCCCGTAGACACGCAAGTTGGGCGTTGAGCTCGTGGACGTTAAATGGCCCACCTGTTCATGATTTACGAACAGCTGGATCGTATCCCTAATGCGTTATCTATCATCGGATAAAGTGAAGGTTGTGGCGCTTTAGTGAGAGGGGCGCACACTTTGCAGTTGAAGGCGACGCGACTCCGCTTTTGGTTTTCACCTGCGCATTTTTTACCTTGCATTGATGTAAACCCTTGTAAATTTAACCCGCCCCACATTAGATGATAGATTTTTCACTTTTATTTTCTTTGCGCCTTTATTGGGTATATTTTATTGCTTTTTTGCCACTGGGGTCGACTGAGAGCACATAGAAATGTCGAATGTTGGGATGCTCTGCTAAGGTTAAATTTTAAACAATTTTAGAAAAGGTTAAAAGTATGTAAAAAAATAAAATAGAATAAAGTATTGATGAAAGGTGATTTATTATAGTAATACATGTAATTTTGAGGAAAGCAAAAGCTTTATAGAAGATACAAGAGATCATTGTGAAAACACAAAAACTTTACAATAAAATTTGAAGAAATTATGTTTTCTCATATATTAAGAAAAAAGAACAATGTGTAAATAAATTAATTAATAAAAATGTTTTAATAAAAGATCCTCAAATTGAATTATTATTTCCATGATTAAAAGAAATAATAAATTTAATCAAAACTCAAAACAATTAACTATCTAAATCAAATAATAATTAAAATTTAATTTAATGTTTTTGAATTTTATTTTTGGTTGCGTCATGACTGCGGCATGAAGGTTGGCGCCCTCTACTGCCACCGGAACCGTCGCTTGAGATTTGGTCACCGTCGGCCCTTGGAAATTCGTACGGGCTTGCTTGGTGGGAGGCACGTCTGAAGCGTCTTTTTTATTTGCATTTTAGAGAAGTAAGAGCTACTTCACACATGGCCCAAGACAGGAAGAGCAAGCATTTGACCACTGACATAGCACCGCAATCGAAAGCAGATAGGTCTCAAGTAGCGCGAGCAGTATAAGAAGTATTACTTTAAAAAGGTACAAAGCATTAAATTTAACAAAATTAAAATTATATTTGTGCCTTGTCCTTAGTTAAATTAATTAATGTTGATAATTCAATGGTTTGGATTTTGGTTCAAACAGCTGCATTGGGCCAGTATGTGAGGGGTGGGTGTGTATGGCTGTGTATTTAGTTTCTATTGATAAGCTTAGCTCTCCGCCTTAGCAGGGCGGTTGGGGTGGGAATGCCTAGCCTTAAGCATTGGTCACATGGGTTTCTCACACTACCCTAATCAAAAACAAAATATTAAAATCAATTAATTAATTGTTTCTTTCAGAAATGCATATCAAGACTGATATTTTTTTTTTATTTGGTTACTGTGAGAAACCTCTATGACTGATGCACAGGGACTGAGCAGTCTCCTCCCAACCTATCAAGATTGATATTATGCATCTATTATTAAATTTTCTAAGTTAAATTGTTGGAGGAAACTTAGAAAAATCATCATTTCTTGTAATTGCCTAGAAAAGGTCAGACTTGTCAATTTCTTTAATTTTTGTAAACCTTAGGCTTATTTTTGGCACGTCTTACTTATACTTGTTCAACAATGGCCTTATATTTGGCAACCCAAATGGTTGAACTAGCCAATGTTGTAAGTGAAGTGCCTTGGTCGACAAGGTGAATGATATAGTGGTCCAAAATGGTCTTAATGATGTAAAAATTTATCACAATGACCTTCACTCCAAAACAAAATACAAGGTCAATATCTACGATGGTTTAAGAGATTCATAGGTCCTAAATAGTTGGATCCTTGATATGGATACTTGGTTTGCATATAGCCAAATCCCTAAAGATGAAAGAGTCCCATTTGCAAAATTGAAACTTTTTGGTGTAGCCAAGGTTTTAATAACTGATCTCCAACGCACTCAAAATCCCATTAAAATTGGGATGAACTAGTAAAGGCATTGGAAGATACCTTTTATTCTTCAAATTATGGTGAGTATCTCATATTCAAATGGCTTCAGTTAAGGTAAGGAAACAACATGAGTGTACAAGATTACATTTACTAGTTTAACAAGTTGAGATTACTAATTAGCGTGAAGGATTCAACTAATGGACTCATTATCAAATTTAAGAGTGGTTTGCATGAACAATATTCAAGGAATTAAAATATACCAACCTTTTCCACTTTGGATGCAACCTTCAACCAAGTGCAATATGCAAAAGAGAAGCTTGTTGCCCAATCAAGAGGACCACAACAATTTGATTCCATAGGAGCTTCTAGGTCTCCAAATTGGCAATAGCCATATAAGATGAAGAAGCCTTTTTCTTTCTCTTCTTATTCATCTTCTCCTTCTTCTCCTTCTTTCAGTAACAAAAAATTATATCATTTTTGTAATGAAAGAGGTTATGTGAAATTTGACTGCTTTAGAAAGAAGAAGAACCTCATTGTAAAATCTCAAGGTGAGGAACCACAAGATGTTCCCATTGAGATTATAGGAGAAGATAGAGAATATGATGAGCTCAAGGGAAAACTAAACAATGTAACCATGATGTCTCATCACTTGTTTGGAGGTGATTGTGATAATTTGTTTGTCATGAAAGCTCACCTCACCCATAAATTTTCTATGGATTGTATTATTGACAACTCACAAAAGAATTTTATTATGAGTTTCATTGTTGATAGGTTGCAACTGCTTGTGGAACCACATCCTCATCCATACTCGCTTGTATGGAAATATAATAGTTTCACTTCATACATCACATAGATTTGCATGACATACTTTGCATTTGGTCCATATTTTATGGATAAAATCACCTACAATGTGACTTTGATGGATTATTATGGTCTACTTCATGTCAAACCCTATTAGTATAAAAGGACTCAATATGATGCTTTTAACAACACATACACATTGCATCATGAGAATAAGATATTTCTTATTAATTGCTTCAAGAATACCACATGTTTTCTTTGCCCCACTCAGCCATAAAATATTGAATTAATATTTATAAAGCCATAGGATACACAAACACCAACTACACCACCTCCTCACATGAAGTTGATTCCTCCTTCATCACCGACTCCTCCTATTGCTCCGCATGTTCCTCCTGCTATGCCTCCACCTAGCATTGAGCGGTCATCTTCCTTGCATCCTCCTTAAGCTAGGCAGATACATGTTTTGTAGAAGACACAACAACAGCAACATCAGGCTATTGGTCCTCATTGAATTCCTTGTTCTTCTCATGTTGGAGATAAAGTTGTGACCAAGTGTTGTCTTGCAGATAAGGCACCTCTTGGTATTCTCGATATCATTAGTACTCCTACCCATCCGACACTTGATTTGTTGCTTCTTCCTGATCTTGATCATGACCGAGTTCTTCCACGTCAGGTTGATTGTTCTTTTATTGTAAAAGCATTGGAGTTCAATGCTTCTATTACGGGGAGGTATGATAATGACATATTTAAAACTTTGGAATTAGGCTTAGGTTTATTTATTTATTGCACCTAGTTATTTTCTTGATATGTAAAATATGAGATTCTAGAGAATCACGTTGGATATGGTTGTTTATGGCATCTTCTAGATTAGTTGTAGTTTTTTTTAATAGTTGTTAACTACCTTTCATAGATAACTTGTTAGGGATTTACTAGATTTAACTCCTATTAGAGTTGTTAGCTATTTATAGTTAGTTTTTTATAATTTCTTATGTTGTTATTTATACCTTTGTGCTTATTGAAGCATGTATCCATAATATAGTATTCAACTTTGCTCTTTCACTTTAGTTTGGATCATGCGTACTGTATTTGAGGGACCCAAGTACAACCCTTTTTCTCCATAAAAAAAGAAAAGGATTAGGTTAAACTTTATGATGTAATTGGGGTTTTTGGTATTGCTATAAATTCTCCCCTTCTAATCCTTATTTAAAAATTAGAGTGTTGTGTAATATTATCTATGGATATAGTGATTATTTATGGGCCTACGAGTGCCCTCCAAATACCTCTCTTTTTATGGATATAGTGATTATTTATGTGTTAATACATTTTTTTAATCATTTTACATGGTAAATATAATTCGTTACATGTTAGTTTAAAACAATGACACAATATATTCACACTTGCAAACATTTATATTTAACATTAAAAGTGGATGTTGGAATAATCACTACATTTGATAAATATAATGATACAATCATTTGATAGTTCTTGCAAAAGAATCATCTTGCTTATTTATTAAAAATAAACTTAGATTAAAAAAATATAGTGGGAAGTTACATGTATGGTTTAAATAATTTATGGTTTAAAGTTAAGAGTGGCTATTCTCCTTATTCCCACTAAATCTTAAGTATATATGGTAGATACCTAAAAATATCACATTTATCCTTGTGTAGTGTTAACGATTGATTACTTGCAAAACCCTTAAATTTTTTTACAATTTACCTAAAAATAAATTTCATCCTCTTTAGCCCATTTTCCTCCTAAGACCATTCCTACGCTTAGCCCCTAGTCACCATGCAATCACCTTTAGCCTACCCTAGAGTCACTTTACCCTAGTCAACCCTTTGACTAGTCTAGCCTCCACCTCACCTCGGGTTACCCAAGACCCTACTCTACCTTAACTCTTTCTCCCCCACATCCCTATGTTCATTAAATGATATTTGAATACTTTCCCATTCAAGACATTCAATGCATTGAAGATATTGATGACTCCACATGCACATGCCATAAATAGGTGAAGACTTCCCTCCACCCATGCCCATTTATTGCATATGGATGGGTGAGGACTTTCCTCCACCCAAAGTCATTTATGAGGTATGGTGCTCCATGCCACCTCATGGGACACCTCACAAGATACCTCATAGGACACCTCAACCCCCCTAACCTTGGCCAAGTCTATAAATAGAAGATAATTTCTCATATTTTAGAGGGATCACACATTTGCATACCCAAACTCTACAAAAATCACCCTAGACTCCATTGCACTCACACCCTCACTTGCCATCAACCACCATGGATGCTTTTGTATGTCATTTGTTATCCCTTGCTATGTTGTAAATTACTTGCAAGTATAGGTACAAAAGGCTACAGAACTTGAACATGAGCTTTCACAAGACCAACAGAACCCTCCTCATCAAAAGAAGTTGTTATCTAGATAATATAGAGCTGACCATACAAACATGTACGATCAAATTTGATTGTACCCAGGGGTATGGTTCCCTCCAATGACCTATTCTAGACAACTACAAGTCAACAAAATATAGATTTAGGTAACTGTAACTAGTTGTACCTTTTTTTACTTATTTTAGCACTTTAACCATGTAATAGATTATATTTCACTTATTTTATCTTTCATCAACAAGGGGCTGATTGAGATTGACCTATGCAACTAATTGTGGTCCACGTGCAATAATACCACTCCCTTTAAGGTGCTCATAGAAGACCCTTGGTGTCATTATTTGTTAACTGAAATAGGGCTTCCACCTTTGGAGACCCATTGTGTAGCCCATGGGGCATATTATGTAAAAGGATAAATTTTGTAACACCTTTTTATCATTAATGCAAATGACACATTTTATATAAGTACAAATATAAATATAATATATACTTTATCTTTAACAATTACACTAATAATGTAAACTATCTTGATAAAAGACATCTATTTTTATTTGTTTAAAATAAAATTTGTTTAAAAACCCTCTCACAAATGACTTGAGTTTAAGTGATTAAAAGATGAAATTTTAAAGTAAAAAGTTATGTTCAAATCTTATTATATATATAATTATTATAGTATCTTTGATTTGAGATGTGAGTAGGGTCATCTAGAAGAGGGATTTTTTTTGGAGGTGAAGAGAATCATTTTCTATGCATGAATTCAAGTCTGCTAGGGCAAATATGATGGGGAATATCCCTTCCCCCCTAAAACTATCATTTCAGGATATAGTTAGGACAAAGACCGAGAGGAAATATTGGTAGTTCTAGCTTTAAATTTGTGTGGAGACCCTTGCAAATACTGAAGGTAGACCCAAAGAAGACAGAAAAATATTGTATGAAGGTTGTACATGGATATCTAATAGTAAGGTTAGAAAAAGAGGATTTTCAAAAAGATATTGATAGTATGGAAAGGAGAGGATTAATATGTAAATTCAAGGGATTCAGACCCCTACTAGCAACAATCAAGAACTGAGTAGTAAAGCACTGATGCATAAAATGAGAGTTCAAGATAACACTTTACCCTGAGAGCTATTTCTTGACTCTCTTTGCTAGTGAGGAGTATTGAGATAAAGTGTTCCAAGAAGGGTCATGATTTTTTGGAAGAGCAAGTATTTTCATGAAACCTTGGCACACAAAATTCAAAGTAGAGGAAATACCATCAATGGGTCTAGTATGGGTCAACCTATTTAGATTACCTCCAAAATACTAGAACATCAATTCCTTTGAATCTATTGGAAAAAATTTGAGAACTTTTATGACAGTGGCTAAGAGCACATATATAGTTTTGAGTAGATGGTCTATGCCAGAATTTGTGTCCTGATGGATTTTGCTAAACCCCTCCCAAATAAGATCACAGTACAAGCAGACGATGAAGTTTGGGAACAAGAAGTAGACTATGAGAATATTCCTTTTAGATACTGGATCTGCCATGAGTATGAACATCTAACAAGAGAATTCCCTCATAAAAACCTAGAGCAATAAAGTAATTGGACTAATACAAATGGCTTCCAAGAACCCAAAATAAAATTGATCTAGAAGAAAAAGACAATCATAAAAAATAGTCAGCAGCAAACATCTTTATCCACCTTACCACTAAAGATATAGATGTTGAAGAAGATAATCAAATTGAGACAAGGTCCATTGTAGAGAAAATTATCATTGGGATTAGAGGACACAAACTAGAAGAGAAAGTGAAAGCCACCCCAAATAATATTGGGAATTATATTATTATGTAGAAAAATATCAAACAAAACCTTACAAATTAAGAAAATATGCTTTCTCAAGAGCCATCAGTTGGCGAGGAACCCTCACTTCCTCTCAAAAATGACCTAGTAGTCCCTAAACACACTCTAGGCCTAGAGGCCATGCAATATTCATCTAAACTAGAAAAAAATCGTGAAAATGAAATTGAACAACAATTAGAAGGGTGTAGAACCAATCAATACTACATAGCCAAGGAAGGGGAAAATTTTAATGTTGAATGTAAGATTAATTCCCTTACAAATATTTTCACTCCTCACTTCTCACTCCTCACTCCTTATGAGTTTCATTTCATAGAATGTAAGGGGGTTTAAAGGTAACCCCTTCAAACATAATTTAATTAAAAGGATTATACAGGTAAATAAATCACATCTATTCTTCATGATGGGAATCCGATTTTATTTGGTTCATGCTCTAACGTGGTGACCACCCACTACGATTGTCGAGTGTACCTTATGCTTATGCCTTGCATGGAGCGTACAATTTGAAAAGTTTGTATAGCATGGGATGCAAATATAAGGACAACCTATGGGGTTTTTTACCAAGGTTGGCTCCTTGTCTAGGTGCCTTCTTAACATACTCCTTCCTAAGTTAGCCTAGTCTATTGAGTTCTAGGAAAAGGGTTATAAGGAAAGCAAGAAGTCTATCTAGCCTAAAATAAGGGTGGTGATGCACCAAGAAATACAAGTGTTCTCTATGCATTGATGGGATTAATGAACACAAGTCATCCATGTCAAGAAAGTGAACATGATCTCCTTGTAGCATACATATTCTTCTTATAAAATTTGCACAAGGAAGGGATTTATAATAGTCATAAGGTTCCCATACAAATTTACATACACACAAAGAATAGGATAAAAAGCAAATAGCCACAACTCTCATATATGTGTTCAAAATAATGAAGTACATATGCTACAATAAAAGGGCTCGAAAGGGTCTATACATGGAATGACTCAGGGCTCAAGTCTAGATTAATACACAAGAGAAGTGAAAGAAAGGTTGTATGCAAGGCCAAATAAGAGGCACAATAGCCACCATTTTATGATGTTTGCAATGAAGAAAGAGAGGGTATTTATAACAAGAGAGGAGAGAGAGATTCCCTCCAAAACTTGTGTAGGGGTTCAAAATTGTCTAGTTCAAAATTTTACCTAGGCTTTTACCACCAAATTTGGATAACTCGAGGTCTCTAGATATATAGCCATAAAAGTTGTAGGGTAGGTTGGTTCTATGGGATTTAGTATTTTCTCACTACTCTATCTAAGAACTCGAGTTGGATATTCATCGTGATTAGACCCCTAAGGTTTTTCTTCACTGATATTCTCAATTTTGATGTTGCCCTTTGGGTTTTCTCCGTATTTCCAATTTAAATGTGCTAGTTTTTGCCTTAAAGGGCATGTTTGGGTTGCTTGGGATGGTAAGACCAAAATGGGATCATCATACCTCCCCTTGTTTATGGTGGATTTGGGTTGGTGAAGTTTCTTGATGAAGGTCGATGTTCCATCTCCCTCTCACTCCAACTGACCCTTTTGGTGAAGTCTTTAGTTGTGCATCCTTTATCGTTTTGTTATCCTCTCTGCATTTTGTCTAGTTCAAGGGGTAGGACCCGTGTTGCCACAATGTATTCATTACTTCCTTTATGGTGTTTTGAGAGTGTTTGAGAGCATCAAATATTTTGTTCTAGCAGGTATTCTTGAGGCATATTTCTCTTTTAGACTTTTTTCGTTTACTTTTTTTCACTCTTCTTCCATAGATCTTAGGGTGGACCTCATGGGGATCAAAAAGCCTAAAGGATTATTGGGGATTTCACAACTTGAAATATTTAAGATGCTCCACCTCACACTACCCCTTTAGTTTTAAGCTCCACTTGATGGAATGAGATCTATCATTGCTACTTTTTCATCTAATCACCTCAAACTGCCCCACTTTCTTCCTCCATGTTATCGATTTTAGCTCCCAATATCACTAACTAATGATGAATTGCTAGTGCACCAGGAAGCTACGAACACCATCAATCATAGAAGAGAGACAAGTGAGTGACCCTTTATTTTCAAGGAGGAAAGGATTCCACATGCGCCAGAGGGGGTAAAATCCTACCAATAGTGGATTCCTTTTAATTTTTATTAAAAAGGCTCTAGGACTCCAACTTATGGCATAATTCACCTTAGCTGCCATTAGAAAGACTTGTAAATCATGGATTTTCTAGTCTAGTTGCCCAACTAAGCTTCATGGCATAAGGAGCTTTAGATTCAACATTATTTTATGGCGGAGGCTCTTTCTCGACTACACTTTAGATGGTTTTTTGGCATTGACTACTTCATAGGTTATAGGGATCTTGGGTCCCCTCATATTGACTTTGGATGGTATAATGATCAAAATTGCCTTCATAGAAATATTTTCTCGATGTAGTGATCCTTCACTATAGCTTTGGTGACTCACAATGGATCTCCTACTAGCATGGGTTAAGGAACTCAAAAATGAATACCTTATCTACTAGGTGTGGAGTCACAATAGGGTAAATCCTAAGGCTTACTTCAACTAGGATAAATGGGATAAGGATACAATACTAAGAGATTTTTTCTTGGGACTTCATAGAAAACTAAAAATAGGAGTGTCTCCTTTTATAGACCTCATCCTATGGGATGGCTCTTGGAACATACCTCTTTTTATCTATCATTCTATCGATCTTATTTTGAAATAGGGATGCAAGAGGACTCCTTTCTTTGTGTTTAGATAGTGGGGACATCATCATCCTTTATTTCACTTCATGCTTTCTTATTGTAGCGGTCCCTCATTTTGATTAGGCATTCTGAGATGATATTCTCAAGAAGGCTTGTGCCTGCATCACACCCTATGAGGGATGTTCTTCAAGGATGCTAACAATCTAGTTGTAGATTTGGAATTGTTCATGCCCTACAACACCTAGGTAAACACATTTTTTGTATATACAAAGACCCCAAAAGGGTAGGTGGTTCACCTTTCCTATTGGATGCTATCCCATCTTGGTACGCTCAAAGGCTTTAATGGGGTTAGAGTTCCATACTTTAGCTATATATCACTTCTTTGTATGGGCTAGATGTGTCTTTCCCAAAGAGTTTTTCTAGCTTGGTTCACTCTTCCCCTTACTCTAGGCTCCTTTTGGTACTTAACTCATACATAAGCATATGTTCATCATGCTACTTATACCAAGATTCACTTGATAGTATGCATTTATCCCAAAAAATTTCTTTTAGGTCTAGCGATACCCAACCAACTTGTAGGTGGTCATCTAGGTTCGATGCTCATTAAGTGCTAGGATATCTCAATGAGCAGCCAGTGAGCTCCTTATCCCTCCCAAGTGACTAAAACTTTCTTTGGGAGAGTGGTATTCGTGCTATTAATAGTTGGGAAATGAACTAGTTGTCATTGAGTTGGTGCTTCTACCTTTGATATTGTTACAGACAATCAAAATCCCATTTGGGATAGGCGTTATAAGGGTAAGTTTCTAGAAACCATGTGGTGGGCCTCCTAGAGTAGTGATTTTGTATGAAAAAAGTATCACTGATGTGGTTAAAAGGGATCTGCTATAATGAGACAAGCTCCATCTACCAATAGTTTTCTTGCATTGGATACTAAAGCAGTTGGTATTGAGGTCCATGATAGTCCTGATGTTGGGACCTATGATCATCTTGCTACTTCTTTAGGGTAGAGACCTCTTCTAAGAGGACTTGGAGCCTTCTCCCTATTTACTCTATGTTGGTTGTAGATTGGGATTTTGGGGGAATATGAAAGGAGTAATAACTAAAACTTAGTTTATGAGCTAGATGGGTTGTGAAGTGGCAAGCTGGATTTTTGAGAGTAATGATATTAATGACCTAGGCGGTAGCCTTCCTATCTAGATGAGGTTATTTTTCACTTGGATGACTATTTGATAGCAAAATAGTAAGGAGTCCCCTCCTCAAGATTTGTTCATCATGGTAATATTAGAGAGGAAATACTTGAGATAGTATATGAGTGCCATACTTGGGGTGTCAAATATCATCTAGGATTCTATACTAGGGTTTATAAAACCAGGTATTGAAATCCTCCATAGCCTCTATAGGATATCATTTGATAGCCATCAATTGGTCCACTAAGGATGCTCCATATTCCTTCTCTTTGAATCTATCTACCAGTAGGTTAGCCAACTAGTCTCAGTACCTGATTGAGTGTGAGGGAAGGTTTATAAACCATTCTCATTCTCTATATTTGAAATATAGTTCCAGGAGTCTTAGTACCACATCATTTCTATCAATGTTGCATACCACATATAGGCTCACTATGTGATGAATATTTTTTAACGGTGTGGTTGCATCTTCCCTGGTGAAGTTCGATAATGACTTTAGAGCTAGGGTTGAGATTGGTACCCATACAATAGGTGGGGTAGGGGGATCTAGGGGACATTTGTCATTCCATGTCAAGAACCTTGTGATTGGTGGATTCTTATGAGTAGCCATGCCTTGGATGATATTTCAACCATTATTCTTACGCTTGAGGAGTTTGGGGGTCCTTAGGTGCTAAAAGGGGAGTTGTTAGGTGAATAGTATGGTTGACCCAATAGAGAAAATAATTTGGGGCCTTCACTAGAATTAAATATTTTGAACTGCATTAATGGATGATTCTAGGGTCATTCTTTAGCAAAGTTATAAAACCTTTTGGGTTCTTTAACCTTCGAAGTCGCACGTGAATATTTGGATATGCTTCAACAAGCAATATATCAAGACATTCACCAATAATCTTGGCAATAGTCAGAACGGTGTGATTGGTCCTACTCAATGTGTTAGTTTAATTGTTGGAAACCAAAATTACTTTGGTTCATTCTTTGGCATGGTGACCACCTGCTATGGTTGTCAGGTGTACCCGATGCCTATGCATTACATGGAGCATACAGTTTGGGAAGTCTATGGAACATGGGATGTGATTTAAAGGACAACCTCTAAGGTTTTTTACCAAGGTCATCTCCTTGTTTGGGTGTCTTCTTGGCACACTTCCTAAGCTAGCCCAATCTACCAGGTTTTATTTGAGAAAAGGGTTAGGAGGAAAACAATAAAGGAAAGTAGGAAATCTATCTAGCCTAAACTAATTGTGGCAAGAAATACAAGTGTTTGCTATGAATTGATGGGATTAATGAACACATGAGTCACCCATGCTATGAAAGTGAACACGGTCTCATTCTAGCATACACATTATTCTTATGAAATTTGCACAAGAAAGGGACATATACTAGTCATGAGATTCCCATACAAATTTACATACATACAAAGAACAGGGTATAAATAAAATATCCACAACTCTCACATATATATATATATATATTTTAAAAACAATAAAATACATATGTCACAATGAAAGGTCTCAAAGGGGCTTGTACATAGAATGACTCGAGACTTGATTCTAGATCAATACACAAGAGAAGTGAAAGAAAGGCTGTATGTAGGGCAAAATAATAGGTATAGAAGCCATAATTTTTTAATGCTTACATTGAATAAAGAAATTATAAAACGAGAGGGGAGAGAGATTCTCTCCAAAACTTGTGTAAGCATTCAAAAATTTTCTTGGTATTTTGCCACCAATTTTGGACAATCTTGGGGTCTTTGGATTTGTAGCCATAAATGTTGCAAGATGAGTTATTTCAATGGAACACTGTTTTCTCTCATCACTCTGTCTAAGCACCCATGCTAGAGATCTATTGTGATTAGACCTATGAGGCTTTCCTTCATTAATGTTCTTGATCGTGATGTTTTCTCTTTGGACCGCCTTCATGTTGCCACTTTAAATGTATCAACTATCACCTTGGGGGGGTATTCACATTGCTTGGGATGGTAAGATAGGAACCAGATCACCATCCCTACCCTTGTCATCGATCACTTTGGGTTGATGCAGTTGCCCAATGGAATCCAATGTTCCATCTCCCTTGCACTATAGTCAACCCTTTTGGTGGTATTTCTTTGTGTGCCCTTTATCATTCCCGTTTTCACTTTTCCACATTCATTTAGTTTTGGGAGGAGGAACCTTGTTCAATGATCTTTTTGTTGCTTCTTTTCAAATGTTTAAATAGTGTTTAGGATCACCAAATATCTCATTTTGGATAGTGTGCTTGAGGGATATTTCTCTTTCAAACTTTTTATTTTTTGCTTTTTATCGCTCTTCTCTTATGTATCTCGGGGTGGACCTCGTAGGGGCTAGGAATTATAAATATTTAGTAGAGGTTTCACACCTTGAAATCTTCAATATGTTGCACCTTTAATTGCCCCTTCAGTGTTAAGATTCACTCAAGGGAATGAGAGCTTTCCTTACTAATTTCCCATCTAGTCACCTTGAACTGCCCTACTTTCTTCCTCCATGTTACTAGGCTTAGCTCGTAGGGGTCACTAATTGATGATTAATTATGACTGCACCATGGTGCTATGAACACCATTAGATACGAAAGAGAGCTAGGTAAGCCACCCTTACTTTTTGAGGAGGAAATGATTCCACATGTGTTAGATAGGGTGAAATACTACAAGGAGTGGATCCCTTTTAGCTATCATCAAAAATACCTCGGGACTCCAGATAATGGAATAATTCACCTTAGCTGCCACCAAAAAGACTTGTAAACCATGGATTTTTTAGTCTAGTTGTCTAGCTAATCTTCATGGCATAAGAATATTTATATTCAATATTATTTTTTGGTGGAGGCTCTTTCTTGGCTACACTTTATATGATCTTTTGGAATCAATTGCTTCATAGATTGTAGGGACCTTAAAACCCTCATCTTGGCTCATGATTGTTTTTTTTATCAAAATTTCCTTCTTAGCAGGGTTTGCCTAGTGCAGTGATACTTAACTACACTTCCTTAGGAGACTAAGCTACCAGTAGAAGATATGAAGATAGTGGCAGGGAAAATTTTATCTACAAGTAGGGTGGAATCTCTTAGTTCTCAAGGTGCATTGGGGACCTTTCCTATGATTGAGACCTAAAGAAGTTTGTGGTGCATACATTTATGGGTATCAGGGATATCCTTGATTATATTGGCCAATGAATATAGTAAGATAAAAAACTCTTATATATCAATATATATGTAAAGAAATGGAGCTATATCCAATACCTTCGACTCTAGTTTCCTACAACACAAATCATTTTAGGAGGGGCTTTTAATACAATTATTTATTTGGAAGAGAAAATTGGAGGGATTAGAGCGTTGGACGTTGCATCAGATCTAATGCATGAATATTTGAGGCATCTTCAATTGATTGATGTCAAACTCGAGAATGGTATGATGACATGGTCTAATAGGAGATAAGGGTTAGCATTCATTTTGGAATATCTATTCAGGTTTGTAATTTTGAATCTACTCCTTTTGGGTGGGACAATTCTAAAATCTATCATCCTCAATAATGCTAGTTCGAATCATTGGACTATTTTATTGGATATTTGGAAGCCCACTTGCAACTACACTCCTTTCAAATTCTAGCTCATGTGGCTTTGGGACAACACTTTAAAACCCCTAGTATAGTAGTGGTGGAGGGAAGGCAAGCCAATATTTGGTACCAAAATGTATTATTTTGTGAAGAGATTATAGTTTCTTAAAACCAAAATTAAGGAATGGAAATGGCAGAAGTTTGGTGATGTTAATAGAAAGGTGGTTTCGGCTCTTCAACTTGAACATGTGAATGAGAAAATTGACTTTATGGGCTTATCAAAGGATATTAGTAAGCAAGAAATATGATTAGATACTAATATAGAGGAATGGAAAAAAGGGAGGAGATTTTATGGAAGTAAAAATATAGGATTTAGTGTCTAAAATAAGGAGATAAGAATTTCACTTTATTTTATAAATCCATTCTTTCAAGAAGAGTTTATAATTTTATATCATCCTTGAAGATAGATACTGAAGAACACAAGCTTATACTGAGAGGGGGGTGAACAATATAAGACCACTTTTTACTTTTTTTTTCTCAATTCAATATTATGCAGTGTATAGATAGCAATATCAATAGCAGTAATCAAAGAAATGCATAAAACAACATACACAATAGATACACCATAGTTTACGTGGTTCACCCAATGTGGGCTACTCCACGAAGAAAATATTTTATGAAAAAATTCTCAATTAATCTCTTTGGGAATCCTTTCCAATTACAATGTTTATGGATCTCTATCAAAAGAAGATGTTGATCCCCTAATCTCAAGTTCATGGATCTCTTCCACAGGAGAACTCTTTCCCTTTCTACTCTGGCTAGTGATCTTCTAGAAGACTTTGTCTCTCTACTGCATTGACTGGTGGATATCTCTCCACTTGAAGACTCCTCACTCAGATTTGTCTTCAACTTTCTTGGATGTTGGATCTCTATCCACTGAGACTCTGTCCTCTATACTCTATCACCTCCAAAGCTCTATCGATAGGCTCACTCAGAACCTGCTCAATAGGCTCACTCAGAACCTGCTCAACAAGCTCATACAAAACTTGTCCAAATATTCTCAACAAGCTCACACATAATTTGTCAAATCTACTCAACAAGATCACACAGAACTTGTCCAAATCTGCTCAACAAGCTCACACAAAACTTGTCAAATATGCTCAACAAGCTCACAGAGAACTTGTCCAAATCTACTCAACAAGCTGACACATAACTTGTCCAAATCTTCTCAACAAGCACACAAAAATTGTTCAAATCTACACTAGCAAGCTCACCAAGAACTTGCCCAAATATGCACTAGCAAGCTCACCAAGAACTTGCCCAAATCTGTACTAGCAAGCTCACCAAGAACTTACCAAAATCTGCTCTAGCAAGCTCACCAAGAACTTGCTCAATAATTCAATCTCATAGAAGCATAAAGAGAATTGTTAGAGACTCAATATGTTCTATACTCAAATCCCAATCTCAACTCAAATTAATATTATAGAATCATAAAGATAATTGTTAGACACTTAATATGTTCTATCCTCAAATCTCAATCTCAACTCAAATAAATATTATAGAAGCATAAAGAGAATTGTTAGAGACTCAATATGTTCTATCCTCAAATCTCAATCTCAACTCAAATCCATAATATAAAATAGTTTATTTCATGGAACTTGAACAACCACTTCACACAATCACTTGACTAGGATCAAACAACTCTTCTCAACCAACTACCACAAGGAACAACTCTTTCTTACAAACCCTAGTCCAAGCATGTATCAACCAACTCGAATGTTTCCAACAATGCTCAACCACAAATCTCACATAACAATGATACTCATGTTCTTCTCAAGTTCAAGTTCTTTGCATAACCAATGGGCTTAAACAACAATGCTAATAAAAAATTCTTCACATAACAATGATACTCATGTTCTTCTCAAACCCTATCTCAGGTTTTTCACACAACTAATGGCTTCAAGAACAATGCTTATAAAACAAGGTTTAATAGAAATTCTCAACCCAGAAAACCTTGAAGCATTCAACCAACTAATTTCGAAAAGGAAATCACAATTAATCCTTTTCTCTCCAATGATATTTCAGAAATCAACCACCATAAACAATCAATAGGAGAATGTGCCCATACCTTTTATGAAGATGAAGAAGCCTTTTGGTTGTCCACAAAATTTGTCTCACTCAACACACTTTATTTTTCAACTTTCAATAAGGGTTAGAGATCTTGATTAATAAAACAACAATAACATCCAAATAACACCTTATTACTCCTACTCAATAACATACACCATGTCACTTCATAAATGAATTGATCTCTTTTGAAAAAGAAAAAAGCAACCTTTGAACCTCTTTACAAAATCATAAATATCTCTTTACACACACCTTATTTCCACCTCTAAGTAATTTAATCAAATAGCCCTCAGAATAATATTTCCAACGATATATAATATGATATACTTCTAAAAAATAAATCACCTTAAATATCTCTTTTTAAACATGCATCATAACCCTTATTCCTCCTAGGGCAACTTTAGAAAAATAAAATATATTTAAAAATTATTAACTTGCCTCTGTCCCTGACGGGATTCGATCTCGTGACCTTCCTTGTTCAGCGCCTTAACCACAACCAATATTCCATTGGGCCACACGCCCTCACATTATCAAAAGGAGCACACAAAAAAACCTTATGTCGTGAATATCTATGCCCTTCGAAATTAAAACGTGCTTCACGCGTTTCAACATAGCAAAACACCTCCGATAAGAATCGAATGCAGGACCTCTTGCTTCACACACAATGCATGAACCACTAGGCCAAGGAGGCCTATACGTTTGGATTTAATTCACAATTGTCTCTTCAACGAAAGCAAAAATCGTAAACCTTTTAAAACCCTTTTCACACACACTTCGACACACGATGCGCAGGCTATTTTAACATTCAAATCCAAATATCAAATCGAGCACTTAGGAAAATAAATCGAGACTTTGGGCATATATATATATATATATATATATATATATATATATATATATATATATATATATATATATATATATATATATATATATGTCCTCCTTTCCTTTGACGTCGATGCTATAATTTAAATATTATTTTTATGCCTTTTCCTTTCTTTGACGTCGACGCTATAAATTAAATTTTAATTTTAATTTTAAATAATTTAAAATTTAAACTTAAATATTTAAAATTAAATATCTCCATCATCGGGGCACATTTTTTGACGAAACGAAAAGCCAACTTGGGTTTTAATAAAAATCCATTTGAAATATGCCATCCATGGTTTTAAATAAAACCTTTTATTTTGCCTACCTTGGTTTTTACAAAAACCCTGTATATATCCATGCTCTCCAAAATATCATAAATCCTTATTTATGAAATGCTTTGGCCACCAAATCTCAATGTGATCCATGTGACATCAATGATCCATGTGACATCAATGACAACATAAAATCACTCAAATTTCCAAGAGACACTGGTGACTCTATTTATTCATGAGATGACATGAAAAATATTCCTACAAACTATTTTGCAAAACTCTTCTTATTAGCTCCTTTGGATCCAAGAGTCCAACAAGAAGTTCTTCAATAAATCCCCTCTCATCACAAAATAAGACAATGCTGCTTTGATAGGTGTGGTATTCATGGAGAAATTATATATTGTTGTTTTAAAGGTGAAAAAGGTAAAATATCAATACCATATGGCTTTCCCATTGAGTTCTTTCAAGAATATTTGGCTTTGCTTAAGGATGATATGTTTGATGTGGTAGAGGAAATGAGGAAGGGATAAGTTGATACTTAAAGAAATTAGTACAAATTTTATTGCACTCATTCCATAATCTCAAGAGGTTGAATAGATTTATGGTTTCAACCTGATAACATTATGTAATGTACTCCTCAAGATCATTACGAAGATGATGGTTGATAGATCAAAACCTCTTCTCCCCAAGATAATTTCCCTATATCAAAGAGGTTGCATGGGAGGGATATAGATTGCATATGAGATAATGTTGGCCTAGGAAGCTTTACACTTTATGCAGACCCAATGATCCCCTTTAGACAATATTCTCTTTAAAGTGTAAATTAAGATTCTAAATATCTTGTAATTCAAACAAGCTTCTCTTCCAATTTTATATCTAGAAGTCCCAATAAAAACTATTAGGAAAAAAAGAAAGAATGAATATGGCTGATAGAAAGGATAAAGAATCAACCAGATAACTAGACCAATCGATGGCTCTCTTTTGGTGGTAGACTCACTTTGGTATAATTGATTATTCAATATATTCTTATCTATGTCTCTTATGTATTGGATTTTCCATAAGTTCTTCTAAGAGAGCTAGACAAAATCAATCAGATATTATTATGGAGTAGAGCAAAAGCAAAATGCAAATGGACACTTTTGAAGTGGGATAAGTTATGTCTTCCAAAAAATAAGGTGGGTTGAGCCTTAGAGTAGTGATAAATAATAATAATACACTGGTAGCTAAATTGTACTGGCAGCTAATCAACACTTCTCATGCAATTTGGACTTAGAATTTGAGACCTAAATATATAGAAAAATTATTATTGGAAGAAATTATCATATATCAACTACCCAATAGAGGATCCCTAGTGGTGTTGAGGATGGGGTAAACATTGATCAAGATGTAATTATTTTATATTATCAAAAATGACTGCCAAGCAATTTTTTGGACTAAGGTCTGGGATGGGTATCTCCTATTTATTCAGCAATTTTTTATTAATGGAGACCTCTCATGGAACAACTTCATAGGGAAGGTGGGTCAAAGTTTACCACTATTACAAGAACATTCTATATGGTGTTTGACATGAAAGTGTGTGGATCCCAATTGTTGAGTGGCCTATGATGGTGCTTAAGGCTCAAAAGGAAGTTATTCAGACGTTTCTTAGAGCTCGATATCTTTCTTGATCTCAAGCAAATGACTCCTTTGGTTGGGGCCCTCACTCTAAGGGTGTTTATACAATAGTCTTGGGATATTATTCATCATGTTAGTATGCTTCCAACTCCCTTAGTGATCTCTTCAATGAACTTTATTAGCTATTGTTATAGCCCAATGTGAGGCTTTTTATCTAGCTTATTTTCCATAAGCAGGTCCTTATAGGAGATTAGTTGATGAAATGATATTGTTTTGGCCCCTATAGATATGTGATGTGTTAGGGATATGGATAAAATGTGGATCACATTTTCCTTTCTTGTCCCTCTACTATCCAATTATGGAAAATGTTGGCCTTCATCTTGCATTTGAAAACTCATGTGTTCACTTCATTTGAGCAAGCTTGGCATACTTGGTCTATGATGGATGGCATGAATAGTTCTATGAAGGATATGGTATGGATAAACCTTTATTTACTACTTTTGAATCTTTAGAAAGGAATAAACAACGTGATCTTCAATGACATTTAAGAGAATGCTTACTATATCTAGCAAATGACCTTAATTAATATTAAGGAAATAATCCAACATATAATATAGGCCCCCTACTCTCCATCCTAGCAATGGAATAGTATTCTTGGCAAGATGAAGCTTTCTTTGGATGAATGGAGACAAAGAAATAGTTAGAAACATGGGTTTTCTATTCGTCAAGATGGTCATTGGAAAGCCCCTCCTAATGATGTTGGGAAGATTAACACAAATGGAGATTTGAGAAGTAATATAGGTAAAGCAAGTATGGGGGTTATAGAAAGGCTTTCAGACTATAATCTTGTCAATATCTTTGTAAAGAATTTGGGTGTTCTCTCTAATAATTTAGCATAAGATTATGCTATCTTTTAGGATATTTAATAGGTTTTTAAGGTTGGCTAGAGTTTAGTATAGGTAGATTCAGACTCCCAAATTCTCATTAATAGGATTAAAGATCCCACTAAGGCCACTTCTCAGGACTAGCATTTATAGAAAGTGTTAGAAAAGATCCATAAACTTTAGACTAGATTTAGGACAACTAAATTTTTTCATGTCCCTGTTGGAGATTTTTCCTACATCCTTGGTATAAGCTATCACGCAAAAAGAAAAACCAACTACCAACGAGCAATTACAAGCCCTGGTCAACCTACCCCTTTAAAATAGGAATAGAGTTCTTCAATATTTTGTAAACAGACCAGGTATGGTAAGGATACCCTTGGGGTGAAATTAAAGTTAACATTTTATGTTCACGCTCTTCCAGATTTATGGTGTTGAATTAAAGTTTTTATAAAGTTGACCAAGCTAAAACCATAATAGTTCAATTATACCTTATGTATGACTGGTGCCTTAATCCTTTGGTCTATTGTAGAAAGATATAAAAACAATTCAATGAAATGGAAAGAATGAGGAAAAGAAAGAATTGGTGCAATTACATTCATTCGAATGTCGTAATAAACATAAAAGTTGACCAACGAAAAAAATGTTCACTATGCATTCAAATAATGTAACTCATAATGAAGACACATACAAAACTGATGACAAAGTTATAACAAGAAAGAAGCCCATAATTGTATTAATATTTGAAATTGATTACATGAAGAGTTGGCTTGAATTTGCCATTGAACTCTTTAAAATATTAATACAATAAAAATCCTCGTTCAAATATCGTAACAAGAAATTTTCACTCTCTCGTTCAAATATTGTAACAGTAGAGTCTCTAGACTTTTGGCTCAATAATCTGGAAATGATCTCAACTTCTTGGGCACTTTCCTATCAAAAATTGCACAACAATGAGAAGAATAAGGAATGGAAAAAAGGACAAAAAGGGAATACAACAACAAAGAATGGGTACTCTAGTATACCTCTTACCAAAAATATGCTATGTCAAAGCTCGATCCTCTTTCTCGTTGTGGACATCCTTCTTATAGTTGTAGAGGCTCTGTACCTATCAAAACTGCTTTCATCTAGACTGTCCACTTGGTGCCATATCCTACCTTATTATTAGTTGGGTGTTATACAACATGTTATTAGTTGTTTCAAAATTAAAACTTATTCTTAATAGGTTAAAGTTATGCCTAGTTGTCATCCACATTTCCCTTTACTTTTTATCCTGTTGTGGGTCCTTCTCTGTTTGTTGACTTCGATGTCCTTTAACTTTTCTTGATCATGTCTTTCTCTTATTGACTAGCACCAACCAAGTCAACCATATTTATCCACATTTCTTTGTCGATTGCACTGAGTTTATCAATTCTATCCAACACCCTTATTCCTTTGGTCTTGTCTTCTTTTAAGACTATTTGTCTGATCTAGAAAAATTTGACTATGTCAAGGGTGATTGTTGACAAAGAAATGAGTTGGCCAGATAGTTTATCTCCATCAATTTCCTCACATGGGAATTCCTGAATGTCTTTGATGACTAATCGGCTGAACCCTTATGTGCTGAGTAATTTGTGGAGACAAATATTGAGGTGTCTCAACTTTTTAATTATATCACACTCCTTAATATCCAATTCCTTGATTACGTTATTCCATCGGGGTCTATCTACCAAAAAAGTAGTGACTTTCTCGTATTGTATTTGGTAGCTATGACTTTTACCATCCATAATGACCACATGTTTAGACCTGATCTGCTCATAGTTAGCCTTACACTTCTCATACACTGGGGAAATAGTTGCCACCTTTTTATCTATATTTTCTATTAAGGGTATTATTTTCTTATTCGCTTTTATTATTGCCCCAAAATCCCTACAAAAACTCTCAATAATTTTTGCTTTTGTTTTTATGATCTTGACCATAATGAACACAAGATTATACTGAGAGGGGGTGAACAGTATAAGACCAACTTTTACTTTTCTTTCCCAAACAATATTATCCAATGTTATCAATTGCAATATCTTTCCAAAAATAGTATCAACCAATATCATCAATAGCAGTAGTAAAGCAATGCACAAATCATCACACACATGAGAGACACAAATTTAATGTGGTTCACCCAATGTGGGCTATGTCCACGGAGAAAATATTTCTTCTAAATTTTCTCAACAAATATCTTGGGAACCAATTCCCTATTACAATGTTTATGGACCTCTATCCAAAGGAGATCTCAATCCCCTATGCTCAAGTTCATGGATCTCTATCCACAGGAGAACTCTATCCCCTTAACTTTGGTTCATGGAACTCTATCCATAGGAGAACTCTATCCCCTTAACTCTGGTTTGTGGAACTCTATCCATAGGAGAAATCTATCCCCTTAACTTTGGTTTGTGGAACTCTATCCATAGGATACACCTATCCCCACTGCTCTGGCTAGTGGATCTCTATCCATAGGAGACCTCTATCCCCAAGACACCTTTGTCTCCTTTGCTCTAGCTAGTGGACCTCTATCCATAGGAGACCTTTGTCCCCACTACTCTGGCTAGTGGACCTCTATCCATAGGAGACCTCTATCCCCACTGCTCTAGCTAGTGGACCTCTATCCATATGAGACCTCTATCCCCACTGCTCTGGCTAGTGGACCTCTATCCACATGAGACCTCTCTCCCATCTGCTCTAGTCAGCTCAAAATCCTACTCATTGTTCTTCTTGAATCTATACACATTACATGCATAAATTTACCTCAAACCTTCACACAAGGCTTCCTCAAATCAGCAACAAAAACTCTCTTAGCTCTGCTCAAATCTGCACATGTTACATGCACAAATCTATCTCAACTCTATCCCAAATCTGCACACATTACATGCACAAATCTATCTCAACTTTGCTCACAAACTCTGCATAAATCTACACCAAGCCTCATCACAAGACTAGCACAAATTTATCTCAAACCTGCTCATCAAATCTACTCTCAAACCTATTTCAAGTCTTTTCACAAGACTTGCTCAAATCTACCTCAAACCTATTTCAAGTCTTCTCACAAGACTTGCTCAAATCTACCTCAAACCTGTTTCAAGTCTTCTCACAAGACTTGCTCAAATCTGCCTACAAGCCTTCTCAAAAGACTTGCTCATAACACATGCTCAAAAACTGCTCAAAACACATACTCAAATCTGCTCATCAAAACCTCTTCTCAACTCTCCAAATCTTGCATACAAAACAATGTTCATCTATTTCTAGATCTTGCATAATAGTGTCACCAAGTGCTTTATCTAATCTTCAATGTGATTTCTTTAACTTGAAGCAGTTTAGACATATTCTACCCAGAATTCATTTAACCTCTTGAACATATAGAGAATGATATGCACTTGACAAATGCTCAATATGTTCTACACATTCATTAAGTCTGTCACTTTCACATGTATCACATTTATTGCATTCTAAAGGTAGCTCTAGTCTAGCACATGATAACTGACCTTCTTATGTATTTCCCACAATAAAAATCGATGCACACACTTGCTTCACAAATCTGATTTCTAACACTTGCACATTCACTTTCAAGAACACTCAACTCAATGCACAACTTGTTCTCAAAGATCAAATACAATAATGCACAAGTTTGCTCTCAACCCTAGCACAAGTGTTTCCAATTTCTTTCAAGGATAAAGCACAACTTGTTCACAAACTCTAACACAAATATTTTCAATTTCTTTCAACAAGGATGCACATTTTGTTTCACAAACCCTAGCTCAAATATTTCCAACAATCCACACTAATCAAACCTTTTATCTCCACCTTATGATTCAAAAATATTTGCTCAATCAAACACCTTTAAGAAGGAATAATGTCACCATACCTCTTAACTTGCTTTGATGAAGAAGTGCCCTCAAAACCTGTCTCAAAATATTCTATCTTTCTTATGCCACTTTCAAGGGTTAGTTAGCATAGCACTTTTCAATCATCCACATGAAAACCTTTCCTCAAAAATTGTGCACAAAAATATTGCTCTATACTCCTTTTAATTTCTCAAAACAAGGATTTTTAATCAAAGAACAAAAACCTTTAAACTTTCTTTCACCATGTAGAAATACACACAATAATTAAACCACAAAACACCTTATAACTCCTACTTTTAAAACACACACAATCAACTCATACAATGAAAGAATCCTTATCACACCTTATTTCTCCTTCTAAACAAATTTTAAATTTCAATACCAAAAGACCCTTTTCACACCTTATTTCTCCTATATCAAATGAGCAAAAATAAATGACAACTCAACCTTATAACTCCCACAAAAATCAAATCACAATTGAGAAAATAAATACCTCTTTTATTCTGCCCTCAATGTGACTCAAACCTCTCACCTCGTGAGAGCAAGGCACCCAACCAAAGGGCCATGACCAGCTGCGCTAACACAACCCATGAGAACACAAAGGCACCAATCACCTTTTACTTCCTCCTATCATGAACTCTGCCCAACCAAACAAAAATGGTCCGCGATGGGTTTCAAACTCGAAACCTCCTTCTCACAACACCTTCACGTAAGTTTAGCCACCAGCTGGTCTAGCTGGTTGGATGGTATTTGATGTGCACCAATCCGAACATAAACCTTCATTGTTCATTGTAGAAGACTGTGCTCTCCTTTCCTTTCCTTCTCTACTACGTGCAACGAATCGGATATCGAGATTATTGCTTGCACCATATCGAACAACTCAAAAATGACTTTAGGCATGGGGTATTAATATGATTTAATTTCCTCTTTGTCCAAAGTCGGTCCACCTTGTCTTTTTTTACACCATATGACGTCGACCACCTCAATTCAAAATAATTTGAATTACCTTCAATTACTTGGCACTCAAATGATATTATAACTTGAAATATTTTTATTATAATAAAGATATTATAATATTAATCCTTTTGAACCTTACCTTCACAATTAATATTATTGCCTTCAAGAAGGAGTCATCAAGAAATAATTCTTTCAAGGGGAGAGGGGAAGGGACCCGATCCCCCTCCCCTGGTTCTTGCCCAGTCCTTGATTCATCCCAATCATCCCACTCTAGGAATGGTTTGTAGCAGATGATCTCCTTGGGGGGATATCCTTGCCCACTTTTTGCTCCTTTCCCAGTAGTTTTGGGATTTCCTTGCTTGAGTCTTGGGCCTGGTGCTTCCCAAGGATCTTCTAGGGTTTCTTGCATGTTCTCGGGATCCTTTCCTTGATCTCCCTTAGGATTTCCCTTGGGGTTTTTTTACAGGTTTTTACTTGGATTTGGTTCCCAGGGCTTTCTTAGTCTGTGGTGGTTGCAGGTTTGGCTTTCGATTGCTTCATGGTGCGTCCTATGAGGTTCTCACTTCATCAGGTTTGGTCTGGGGGGGTCAATTTCCTCTTTTCCTATGACTCCTCTCTGGGATACCTTTGGTTGCTGGTGGTCTTGTCCCTTTGGGTGGGACCATGTTCAGTTTCCTATTCGAAGTCTTCTTATTGTTGGATCTACTACTTGGTGGACACTTAGAGCATTTGCATGGCCTTGGGGGGGCTCTTACTTTTCTTGAGTTATTCCCAGCCCTAGTCCAAGAAACAAAAAAAACCAAAAGTCCAAGAAACAAAAAAAAAAAATTATCAAATTAATATTTTCCATCTTTCATTTATCATCTTGGATTGGAAGGATCGTACTACATGTCCTCTGCAAAGGATGGGTAGTCATCCCCAAGGTCCAAGAAATAAAAATAAAATTAATGTTTTCCATTTCATCTTGATATTGGATTGGAGGGATCGTACTACATGTCCCTGGCAAGGATGGGTAGTCATCCCAAAGATCCAAGAAAGAAAGAAGAAGAGAATGAATGAAGCCAAATCATGGATTATGGGGTTAAGTATGCCCATGCATGGCAGCATGTCTTGTCTAAAAGCAAGACCAATGACTGCTCAAAAGGATAGACTAGCCTGATCATTTCATCCATAACAGGTTAAATCATTTTGTTCAAGATGAGGTAATGAACTCCAAATCAGAATAGTAAGGATAGGGTTAAATTCCCATCTCGCTTAGGTTGGGAATCCTATTCCCCAAAGTTCCGATTTCACTTACACTTGCACATGGGTTCAAGATGGTAGTGACACATAACCAACTTTGGGATCTAATGAATTAATTCAGTATACATATATTTATTTGGCCTTAAGAGGGTTTGATAGTTTTGATATGTTTGTTCATGATATTAGAAGGTTTGAGCCTTTGCAATGCAGGTTGTTATATCTTTAGCATCTTCATCATGCATTAAATCTTGCACAAATTATTCATAGCCTTGCATACAAATCATAAGTGAAACTGACAATGGAATGTTGATCAAGTTCAAGCGATAGGGAATGAAAACACATTGCACACACCGAGCTGATACTTAATGATTCTGATGTTTCATGTATTTTTGATCTATCGGTATTTGTTATCTTTGATGTATTGACGCTTGTATCTAAGCTTGTATATTTCAAGTTGGGTTCTCACCAAAATGCTCAGGAGCATTTTGACAGCAGAGTCGCCATTTGTTGTGGCTGATCCACAACACACCCCAAAATTGGGGACCCACATTTTTTGCATGCTTTCAAAGAAAACCGCAGTGGCCTAGATGCTAAAAAAATCAAAGGAAGAGCAAAAGACAGCATAAGGAAAAAGTGTCGCGATATCGCGACGTGTTGCTTTGTCGCTGCTAAAAAATAAAAGCATCGCAATATCGCGACATGTTGCTCTGTCGCTGCTAAAAGGATAAAAGCGTCGCAATATCACGACGTGTTGCTCTGTCACTGCTAAAAAAAAGAAAGTTATTGCGATTTCGCGACATGTTGCTTCGTCACGGCCAAAAATGAAAAGTTGTCGTGATTTCAATCATAAAAAATTATCCATAGGACCAACACATAACTTTAAATTAAAACTTATTCAATCCAAAACCAAACTGCAATCCAAAAATGAAAATTTGAAAACACAAACCAAAACCAAACCCAAAGTAACTTCAAAAACGATCTTGAAAACACAAACCAAAACCCAAAAACCAAAATCTATATACAAATGTACAATATAATACAAGATGGTGCAAATCTTGGATTATCACTTTCCTGGATCCCAAACATGATTAGAACATTTCAACAAAAATATAACGTGATATGCATGCCAAATGTTGTGGGAATCCAACAAAAACAAGACTAGACCAAACAATGCAACCCACTTCAACTTTCCTCTCTCACCCCACCAATTAAATTTAGTTCCATTAGTATTCCCATAGGTGAGCATCAAATTACTAAAATGATTAGACAATAAATGATATTCAATTTTATCTTGTCTATTCTCTAAAACTTCCATTTCAAAACTCAATCCTTGATTTAGAATTAGGCTATCTTTTTCAAATATGCAATTTTGTAAGTAGGAGCCTATTTCTACAAATTTTAAAGCCAAATTATTTTCCAAATTTGTAGGCCAATCAAATTTGTGTAACATTTTGCAAGCATCTAGGATATTTACTAAATTAGGATCATTAAAAATTTTCACCCTAGATTCAATTAGTAATTGTTGATGAATTTTATTTAACAATTCAAGTGCATCAACTTCCTTTTCATTCATTAAAACAATGTTATCAAAGGTGTGATTAGAAATCATACCCTGTTTTTCATTCACCTTTAATGACATTTTATCATAAACATCAATCAAATTCAAAACATGGCCATGCAAATTCTCACCTAAATTTTGGATGTTTGAACACAAAAGGTTAGACTCTACCTTTTGAACATTTTTATTTACCAAAAATTGGTGAGAAATCATATTTTCTTCTTTCACATCATGTTTGGTTTTTATATTTTATTTCTGGCCGCAAATGCTAATATAGCTGAGACTTTGGAGAAATTATTTATTTAATTTCTTTGCAAGAGGGGATTTGGAACCCAAATCCTATTGGAGAGTGTATTTTCACAATCGGGTGAAAATACCACTCAACAGATTGGCGCTAGAAGGAGGGCCTGAACGGGTTTATTTTAGTGTGATTTAAATTTAAATTTTTGTATGCTTTAGTCCTCTAACACTCAGCAGATTGTTAAAAGGACGGCCTGAATTGGTTTACTTTATTCTATTTTTAAGCAATTCAGGTATGTTGTATATTATTCTAACACTTTTTTGATTTTTCATACAAAAACAATGTGATTTGATTTTATTTTGAAAGTTTTGGTTTTGACTAACAAAGTGTTGTTTCATGCAATTAATTTTCATTTGATGTTAATGAATACATCTCTTAGTTGATGCTAACTCGATTTTTTATACATTGCAGGTTGAATATTCAACAGATTTGGTTCTAAAGTTACATTCTGAGTTCACTAATGGCAACATTTGAAGAGCAAATTGTATCCCTAAGAGCTGAAATGATGTCTCTAAGAGAAAGAACGGTATTAATAATGGAGGATCATTATAAGGGTTTGTCTATACCTGTGGTACCCTATCAAATTCCTAAACTTCTATTAGAGTTTCTACGATGTTTTAATCAAGAGGTACCACTAGGATACTTGCAAAAACTGTATGTCTACAAGGATACATTATGTAAATTCCAGATTTTCTATGAGGAGGTGGCTTGTAAGTTATTTGCATACATTTTGGATGATAAACCATTCTTTTGGTATAGCCAACTACCCATGGAGGTTAGGAATTCCTGGATACAACTAGAAGCAGCCTATCTTTATCATTTTGGTAATCAGGTTGACTTAGAAATGTTGAAAAAT
The DNA here is from genome assembly GCA_028583015.1 of Wollemia nobilis. Lineage (NCBI taxonomy): Eukaryota > Viridiplantae > Streptophyta > Pinopsida > Araucariales > Araucariaceae > Wollemia > Wollemia nobilis. The sequence continues at coordinate 2,154,296 of JAQPPZ010016980.1, read as the reverse complement.
CAGTTTACCTCCATATGTAAGGGGCCTAATGAATCCTTGAGTCAATTCAATGGAAGATTTAGTGAGTTGCACTCCCAAATGTTGGAAAATTTTAACACATTTGAAGAGGAAGCCATGGAAGTATACTTGGGAGCCATGCACCCCACACTTGCTTCACTCATTGAGGAAAAAATGGGTGGCTTGTCTCTAGAGAAAATCCATGAGATCTTGGAAGAGATAGAATGACAAGGTCTTGAAGAAGAAAAGGCACAACATGTTCACATAATAGATTGTCCTTCTAAAGATATTGATGCCAACCTACACCAACCATCAAATATAGCACCCTCCACTCCAATGATATCTAAGGTAAATGATCAAGGGGATGAATTTGAATCCAAATCTTACAACCACCTTAGATGTAGTCCAAGGGGAGGTGCACAGTGCTAAACCAACATCCGCTAGTGAATATTATGCAAAAGTGATCTCATTCATAGAGATACATGATTATTCGGATGAAGGGGTTCTAAATTCAACAATGTTTGATATATGTGATAGGATGGAACCCACCATAGAATTGAATGGAATGGTTGAGAGTGAAATCGGAAGAAAACCAATAAATGAATTTGAAGACATGATAGAGTTTCACCACTTGTTCTTGGAAGATACTATTGATGAGATGTGTAAAATTAATGATCAAGAAATTCTTCACCCTCCAAATTATGATAAAATTGAATCATGGGTTACTAATTTGGACAATGATAGCCTTACAAATTTGAATTCAAGAAATAACCCACTTTTGGAAATAATTGAACCATCTAAGGAAGGTGAAGACGAATTTTATGAGAAACACATTGATGAATTGGAAGATGTTGAAGAAGTAGTTGAACGTCACCACTTGATTTTGAAAGATGATTATTATGATGCTTGGAAGAAGTGGGAAGACTTCACTCACTCCAAAACTGCTAACGAAACTTGTGTGCCAATTGATATACAGGACAACATAATCGCCTACTCGAAGGAAGATATTACAACTCCTGTACAATTTGAGGATGTTTTGGAAGAAGGTTTCAAATATCATCAAAATTTGGAAGATTATAATGATCCTATTGCCAAGGACAAAGAAGAAAGTGAATTGATGAATGAATCAAAAGATCATGTCACAAATACCATGGAGTTTCATCCCACAAATTTGGAAGATAATTTTTATAATGGTTGGGGGATATATGATAATGCATTCTTTTCTCACACCCTTATAGATGAAACTCATATTTCACTTGATATGCAGGATGTTGAACCTTCTACATCATACGAAGATCTCACATTCACAAGATTTGAAAAGGTGACAAAATTCGATCATGTTGAATATAAATTCATTGAAGGTGTGGATGCAAGTTTGCATGATGATTTTGAGGATTCAAATGAAGAGATACCATGGATAGTGAACAAAGAATTGGAACCAAATGACGAAGAGATGGATCAATTGGAAACAATTCAAATGAAGGATCATCAAGATGAGTAATTGGACATACACTTTGACCAAAAAAATTTGAAGGTTGAAAAGGATGGCCATGTTTTCAATTGGGTGCCTAATTTTGGTATGTTTGATGAACAAGTAATCAATAAAGAGTATGAAGACCATGAGGTGAAAGAAGAAATTATGATTTCTCACCAATTTTTGGTAAATAAAAATGTTCAAAAGGTAGAGTCTAACCTTTTGTGTTCAAACATCCAAAATTTAGGTGAGAATTTGCATGACCATGTTTTGAATTTGATTGATGTTTATGATGAAATGTCGTTAAAGGTGAATGAAAAACAGGGTATGATTTCTAATCACACCTTTGATAACATTGTTTTAATGAATGAAAAGGAAGTTGATGCACTTGAATTGTTAAATAAAATTCATCAACAATTACTAATTGAATCTAGGGTGAAAATTTTTAATGATCCTAATTTAGTAAATATCCTAGATGCTTGCAAACTGTTACACAAATTTGATTGGCCTACAAATTTGGAAAATAATTTGGCTTTAAAATTTGTAGAAATAGGCTCCTACTTACAAAATTGCATATTTGAAAAAGATAGCCTAATTCTAAATCAAGGATTGAGTTTTGAAATGGAAGTTTTATGGAATAGACAAGATAAAATTAAATATCCTTTATTGTCTAATCATTTTAATAATTTGATGCTCACATATGGGAATACTAATGGAACTAAATTTAATTGGTGGGGTGAGAGAGGAAAGTTGAAGTGGGTTGCATTGTTTGGTCTAGTCTTGTTTTTGTTGGATTCCCACAACGTTTGGCATGCATATCACGTTATATTTTTGTTGAAATGTTCTAATCATGTTTGGGATCCAGGAAAGTGATAATCCAAGATTTGCACCATCTTGTATTATATTGTACATTTGTATATAGATTTTGGTTTTTGGGTTTTGGTTTGTGTTTTCAAGATCGTTTTTGAAGTTACTTTGGGTTTGGTTTTGGTTTGTGTTTTCAAATTTTCATTTTTGGATTGCAGTTTGGTTTTGGATTGAATAAGTTTTAATTTAAAGTTATGTGTTGGTCCTATGGACATGTTTGGTTTTTGAAGATGTTCGTGTGCAAGGATGGGGGTTCCTAGTCCTTTCTATTGGGGTGCTTAGGGTTTTTTGTTGCATATCTCGATCTTGGGGAGGGGACCTGTGATCAATGCATGCAGACCCTTGGCTCCCTTAGTTTAGGCTTCCAAGGATATCATATTTGTGCTTGTTATCGCTTTCCACCTGGGTTTCGTAAGTTTTTCATTTTGATTTCCTGTTTGGGGGCTTTTGCTTTCTGGTCCTGCTTCTTGGTGGACTCTCAGAGCTTGTTCTTGGCCTTGGGGGGGCTCATCCTATTCTTGAGTTGTTCCCAGTACTAGTTCCAATTTCATGGAACTATTCGTGAGCAAGGATGATGGGTTCCTAGTCTTTTCTATTGGAATGCTTGGGGGTTATTCTAATTTTTATGGTCTTGGGGTAGATTCCAGTGCACTTGTAGTTGTGGTCACTCCTTACTCCTTCAGTTTTGACTTTCGAGGTTCCTTTCTTTTCACCTGTTGTTATTGTCCCTAGCTCCTTCCTACTTCCTCGTACTCCTGTTGATGGGATACCAGTGTTGCATTTTTTCAAATCTGTTATTCTTCTAGTTTTCCTATTGGGCAAGATTTTCTAAACCTGCTGGTTTTCTTGCTAGGCAGGATTTTTCAAATCTAATTTTTTGCTAGTTTTCCCACTAGGTGGGACTCTCTAAACCTGTTGGTCTTCCCGTTGGGCAGGGTTTGTCAAAATCATTTTTCTACTGGTTTTCTCACTGGGCAGGATTTTCCAAACCTGTTGGTTTTCCCGTTGGGCGATATTTTCAATTTGGTGGTTTTCGACTGCTTCTCGCTGGGCGAGATTTTCAAATTCATCATCCTGCTGGTTTCCCTATTGGGTGAGGTTTTTCAAATCTGTCTTCCTATTGGTTTTTCGTTGGATGAAATTTTCAAATTGGTGGTTTCCCGTTGGGTGGGATGTTCAAACTCTACATTTCATCCTGCATGTTTCCTCGTTAGGCAGGATTTTTCAAAATTGGTGGTTTCCCACTGGGCGGGATTTTTCAAATTTGTCTGTTCCTTTTGGGCAAGATTTGTTAAATTGTTTGTTCTTGACCTTTGGTTTGGTCAGTTGACCTTTTGTAAAAAGGTTTTGGGGTTCTTTCAAAACCAACTTTTAATATTATTTTAACCTACCAAAAAAATATTATTGCCTTCAATAATATTAATATCTTGCCTTCATTTAAAACCATTTTTCCAAATAACTCTTAAGCCTTTTGTCCTTCATTATAATATTCAAAAATAAATATTATAATGCTTTTCTCAACAAATTTTCTTTCTCTTCAGATAAAAATGTGCCTTCATTATTGACCTTACTTAGAATAATAATTGTGCCTTGAGAATTTTTCTTGACATCAATGACATCTCTCCTTTGACATTGATGGCAATAATTTGCACAAATATTTCCAACAATCTCCCCCTTTGTCATTGATGGCAACCCTTCTAAAATACTTTCTTTTGCTACCACTGGATTCTAAACTGCTCCCCCTTACTGAATTCTCTCCCCCTTACTAAAACTCTCCCCCTTTCTGAAACTCTCCCCCTTTGACATAAATGGCAAAGGGACTCCTTTGGGGCTAAAAATAAGACTCTTAGCTCAGCCCCCTCACCATATCCTCTCCTTGAGGTGATCAAGTTTGGGATGGGAGTAAGACTACTCCCAAATTACAATGCTCTTCTCCTTTATCAATATTATTTCTACACACCTTTGTAGTTCTCCCATTTTGAACATCTTGAACATCCTTTCTCTTGCTTGTCCTTGGAGATTCCTGACACATTGTTCTACACCACTTTGTTGTATGCCCAAAATTATTGCAATTGAAACACTTGATGTTGTGGTTTTTAAATGATGTAAATTTCCTGAAATTTCATTTAGTGAAACCATAATCATTTATGCCATGCACCTTGTAATGTATATATTTGTGACCAAAATTATTACATGAGTAGTAATGACCTTGAAATAAATATCTATCTTCAAATAATTTGAAGCCATAATCCTTTTTCTATGAACCCTGCCATGCACTGCTTTGTGACCAAAATGATTACATGAGAAAAAATAACCCTGGAAGAAATATTCATACTGCCTTGATCTCATTATTATTTATTTTCTTATCATGTGATGATCTTTGTCCCTTAACGATGCATTATTTGCTTCCTCTTTGGTACTATCAATTCTCAACATATCAACATAAGTATTAGGTTCTTCTTCAATCACTTCTTTTGATGCTTCCTTTGAGACCGACTTCCATTTTTGTACCTCTTGACCTTCTTCATAGCCTAGTCCTATTTTTATAAATGAAGATCTTTGTGCTTTGGTAATGTTATCCAAAGCTTTTAAACTTTTCCCAAACCTGTGTAGCTTATCATTGACATCTTTCACTTCCATTCTTAGAGAAACCACCTCATGTTTTAGTCTTTCACACTTTAAATCTTTTGCTTCTAACTTTTTAGCCATTCCTTCTTCAATTCTTCTTACCTCTTCAACCTTAACCTTAACTATAGTGAGATCTTGTAGAAACTTTGCCTTTGTTTCCTCATCCTCTTGTACTTGGGATTTCAATCTTGAGTTCTCTCTTTTTAATTCTTCAAGATCAACAACAAGTCTTTCACATTCAAGTTCTTTTACCTTTAAATTCTCAGCCATACCTTCTTCAAATCTCCTTGCCTTTTCAACCTTAAATTTCAAGTCAGAGAGATCTTGTAGAAGCTTTGTCTTAGTTTTCTCATCCTCTTGTATTTGAACCTTCAATTCTAAGTTCTCCATTTTCAACTCAACAAGTTCCTCAATTGTGGCTTCCTCATTTTATTTTTTTTGAATCTTCCTATTTTTCTAGGTCTTTAATCACAAGAGCATCTTCTTTATCTTCTTCTTGGTCATAATTATGCCTATTTGTCTTTCCATGATAAAATCTTCTTTGATGTTTTTGCTTTTGATATTCAACAGGAGTGTCTTCTTATTCTTCTATTATCGATAATAGAATTTTCTCTTTTTCACTATCTAAGAGGTCTTCATCACTGTAATTTCCAAATAAGATCTTCCTCGCATACCTTATTTGACTTTTCATATTTACTACTACTAAAACCATTACAATAAGCTACATCTTGGCGAAAGTTACCACAAACAAAACATTCTTCTTCACTGCTACTATACCCACCTTTTGAAAAATGATCTACAAGGTGACCAAAGTTACCACAATAAAAAATTTGAGTATTCTTAATGAAGTAGGGGAAAAATGGTGCACCTAAGAGTGATAAACAATATGCATCTATCGCTAATGATTGATGAGCATCAAAATGGAAGCATGCAAGTAAAAGTGGAAAAGACACCAAATTGCAAGAAATGAAATAAAAGGAAGTTTATTTCTATTAATTTGATGGTTCAAAACCATGGTTACATAGATGTCCCCTTGAGGGCTCAAGATTGATACAATTTTTTACAAAATTATGGGGTGCCCAAGGATCAAGTCCTTTCAAAGAAGCTCGTGTGCACTTCCAATGTCTTTCCTCGTACCCACAATTGAGGTGGGTGAACCTATGATGCCACCGCTTTGTTCTATGATCTTGTGCTCCTTCCTTGTATGCTATAGAAACCTGCACCTACACACAAGGAAATCAGAATCGTTAAATAGCAAGTGTGTATGGTGAAAACATGCAATCCCCACAGGCACTAAAAGACTAGAAAACATGAATATGAAATACGCCTATCTAAATCAACTCCAAATGACTTGAAATTGTAGAGGTATGTAAAATAGATGGTTTTGGGAAGATATTACTAAAAATAGAACCAAAATTGCATCCGATGGCGTGGCGTAATCGTAGTAGACCTTCGAAGCCTACAAAACCCAAAGCAAGCAATTTATACCCCTAAACATATCCAAAATACATGAAACTTGGATAGAATACATAAAATGACATTTCAAGACAACCCATGTGGTCATATTTGCAAAATAAATAACATTTTCATGTGCATCTCCAGATGAGCTCCGTAGACCTGCATAAGACCCTACAAAACACTAAAAATATGATATCTCGCTCAATATAGCTCCAAAATGCATGAAATTTGGATAGTAGCATCATATGATAATATAGAATCTAACTAAAAAATAATAGTAAATAAATCATGCACATATATATCCACCATCCTAGGGTGGGATGGTTGGGACTATCACAGACTAGGGACCATCCTGGGGTGGGACGACCACTAGTTCTGCACTTATTTTATCACCAATTCCTCTATGAATTGGTTAGGGACCTCCTAAATAGTGTTTTCATCAAATTTGGTGGTAAAAATCACTCATATGGTTCAGTTTTGGAATCAAATTGCACCTCCTAGATCACTCGCAAACCTCCTTCGCTAGGTAGAGATTTCGAGGGAAAAGGGCACAAAATGGTGAGGGGAAATCTTGGTAGCACTCCGTTGCTATGTCTCAAAACTCCTCTCTCTTATTTTGTGTGGAAAACTAATCCACTTTATAGCCAAAGGAAGCCTTTGGGCAAGAAGGCATGCGAGGGCATGCAGGGCAAGAGGCGCCATTTGGCCAATAGGGTGGCATGCATTGGAGGGGGAAGAGAATCTCCCTATTTGGCCTCTTACATGCAGCATGTCATAAGGATGTTGCATCCTCTGACTTGCATGCTTGAATAGGTAGGGCAAATGGTAATTTTTGGGTGCCATTTGTCCAAATTTGACTTTTTGGGAGTCAAACCTTGTGGCCATCCCACCCCAGGATGGCTAGTTTGCCACCATCCTAGGGTGGGATGACCACAAACTATGACCATCCCGGGGTGGGACGGTCATGCCTATGTGGCCCAAAAGCTCCCAAAAGTGGGGTAGAGCCTTCCAAGAGTGGTTAGGACCACTAGTAAACCTCTGAGGGTTGCCCAAGGGGGCCATATGGTGTCAATTAACCAGTGCTTTTGATTGCCTAATCGGATTGACCAGATTTTAGTGTCTACAGATGCCCCTTTTTGAGATGCATTGTGTGCAACATAACGCTGAGAAAAAATAGATGACTAAAATGCTAAATGATTAGGGTTATTCAATAACCTAACCAACTTTAGATGCCCCAATCATGGAAAGAGCATGCATTCTTGAATCCTTGCTTCTGACGAGCTAAGGAACTTGCTTCAAGTACAACCTTGTATTTTAGGTTTACTTGATCTTGGACATTATTCAGTCATGAAATATTCGGGCCATATCCTTCATGATTCTATAATGCCAAGCATTTGTTTAATTTGTGCTTGTTTGCTACCCCAAGCAGGAGCGTGATTATCTTTGTCAAAGATTCATTGAACGAACGCAATTTGCATGATTGAGTGTGTGAGTGTTGATTGTGATTATGAATGTGCTAAGTATGACTACCCCCTCAAGTGATGAGTCGATGAGGGAGTGACAAGTGATAAAAGTGATGAGTCACTTGACACATATGACTTTGTTAGGGTTTCCTCCGGTTTTACTCATTGAAAAATGGAGCATTTTGAGAGGATTTTGGTGATTTTGTTGATGTTGTATGGAAGAAAGGAGCTGAAAACTTCATTCCCATGGGGTGGTCCAGCCACAATGGCCTTATTAGGGTGTGAAGTAAAGACTTTTCCACTTCTCCATGAGCAATTTAGATTCCTTGTGATCTTATGTGAAATTTGACCAAATTTGAGCTATTTTTGGTGGGTTTTGGACCCTTTTTGGTGCATTTTAAGTTGTTTTTGTGCAATTTTTTTGTGGCCATCCTAGGGTGGGATGGTGGCATGTTTTATGGCCATCCTAGGGTGGGACAATCAGCCAATTAGCTGCTCATCCCACCCTAGGATGGTCAGGGCCCTAGGAGGGTTATTTAAGCCAAAAATGGGTCATTTGGGCTCATTTGTGCATTTGCAACTTTGTAGCTTGAGAGGTGAGGAGGAGGAGAAATATTCTAAGTAGTGGAGCACTACTAAAATCATCCTATAGTCACCATGAGCCAGCATGTAGACTCGTCCAACGATGGAGCCGATGCAAGATGGGTAAGAATTTGAATTTCTTACTGCACTATGCTTGAAATTGAAATTGAAATTATGGCTTATTTTTGCTTTTTGATAGAGCACACTAAATTCTTAGTAATTAAACCTTATTAGGGATGCCCTATAATGTTTTATGCTTTTTTTTGTGTTTTTATGTGATTTTATTGCTTTTTAGGGCTTTATTTTGCCATTATTTGCCTATTTTTGATGGCCTGGAAGGCCCAATTTTGCCCAATTTGGGGGCCATCCTGGGGTGGGACGGCCAGCCTGAGCTGTTTAGGGGCCATCCTAGGGTGGGATGGTCATAAATTTTGGGGCCGTCCTAGGGTGGGACGGCCACAAACTGGCCTAAAAAAGGGCCCTTTTTTGGTCTTTTTGAGTGTTTTTGAGGCATTTTGAAGCCTATTTGGAGCTTGTTATTGACCGACTTGTCTCTTCCAGGTGGTGAAGAGTCGATGTCGAGTTCTGACCCTATTTGATACCATGAGAGACTTATTGACTAATGCTAACTGGGAGTGGCTTGATGCCATTGGCCTCAAGTAGGTGACGCGGTTAGAGCCTGTGTTGGGCGACCATGCTTACTTGACGATGCTTATTGACCTATGGGACCCACGCACCAACACCTTCCACCTATCGATAGGGGAGATGATGGTGATGTTGGAGGATGTCTACTAGATATTATGCATTCTGATAGAGGGATGGTTGATTGAGTCTACTCACCGTGATCGAAGAGATGTAGTTATGGAGAGGTACTTTGGTAGGGTTATAGAGGAGGTGATAGGGGGCTCTTCCAATGGAGGTATACTTGTGGCGCATTGGTATGAGGCTAGGGTACTGGGTGTGAGGCACATTCTGCTGATGATATTGATCTCTAATATGCTTCTACTAGACTCATCGGGTGCCAAGTTTCCTTGGAACCTTCTGGAGTTAGTGTTTACTCTGGTAGGGTGCACTGTGGAGCGGCCACTAGTGATGGCATGGGGGATGACTCTACTGGCATAATTGTATGATGAGTTGTACGAGATCCACTCCCAAGGGTGGAAGGGCTTGGGGTGTAGCTTTCTACTATAGGTTTGGGGATGGCAGCATATAGCGGTGGATAGGTCGTAGGGACTACCATGGATGACATGGGCAGAGTTGGAGGACCGAGAGATTGGCTATAGGATCCTATGGTAGGGGGCTCAGGAGGTAGGATAGATTCGATGCTAGGTAGGTGATGTGGGTCATTATACCTAATATTTTTTAGGACTTAGAGTAGTTGATGTGTTCTAGAGACCCTACAAGGATTGCCCAACATGGGTTGATGCTGATGTGCAGCTTCATCGAGTGAGGTGAGGGAGATGGCTGGTTGGCTGACATGGGATAGAGTGGGAGTTCTTTCTATATGCTTGGGTTATGTGGTAGTTTAGGCTATGATAGGGGTTTCCTAGTGAGCCAGTGGTTTACCGATACTATGGGGATGAGAGGACATTGAGGTGGTTGATGGTGGAGGTGGTTAGCAGGGATGCGGATCCTGTAGTAGACATTCTAGATTTGGATTATGTTAGGACTATGGAGGAGTATGACTCCTGGTGGGTGACACACCAGTGGTGAGGAGAGGGGCCATTGGGGGGTGATGCAATAGGGGTGACATGGGAGGCTCATCAAGACTGATGAGGACCAGGTTGAGGTAGGTGAGTGGCATGGGTATGGGCACATGGTAGATGAGTAGGTAGACCTCCTAGACTTAGGAGATCAGGGTGACTTTGGGGATGATGACACTAGGGATCAGGGGGTGCAAGCACAATAGGTGGTACAGGGTGACATAGAGACTGAGCTATAGGATGAGATGATCAGGGTTAGGTAGGAGAGAGATCTCCTTCGGATATAGGTACAGGATGCTCAGGTAGAGCTAGCAGCTTAGTGAGCATAGGTACAGGGTGCTCAAGTAGAGATAGCAGCTCTATAGGTGCAGTTGCGATCTCGGAGCCCTAGGTGGGAGGGATCCAGTAGTGAGGATGTGGCTAGGCTATAGGTAGAGGTGACATGACTCCATTCTGTAGTGGAGACCTACCAGGTGCGGTACCGATGGGGGAAGACCTACACGGATGAGCTAGAGAATGAGGTAGTGCACCTTGGAGGGCATCTACTAGATGATTCAGCTATCAGTGGATCACACCAGAGTCAGTGGAGCGAGATAGGGTAGTCTTCATCTAGGATGGAGGCACTTGGATCTAGATGATGGGATGATAGGGTAGGTGGTAGTAGGTATGGGAGTTTGCATCGAACTCTGACTATGGGTGGGAGTGTGAGTCGTAGCACTAGTTCTGCATGACCATGGTGATTGAGGCTCTTGTGACTCTTTTTAGATTTTTGGATGTGTAGCAGTGTGAAGTCTGAGGACTCACTTTATTGTAGCCTATAGGCAGTATGATGTATCTTTTTACCCCATACATATACACATATATATGAGCTTTTATGTGGTTTATCATCATGTGTTTATTGCTTTATGAGATGTATGCAATGTGTTTATTTGCTTTATGATATGATGATGGATGTCTATCATGTATGCATATGTTGTAATGTGATTTTATTTGATTTGATGATATGTATTTGCATGGATGCATATTGAGATGGATGATGTATTGATCTAGATGATGAAATGTATATACTGTATGACATACTATGTTAGCACCATAGACTATATAGAATTCATCAATTCATGTGTAATGTTGTCATGAGACTATGTAATGGATTTGTGAATAATGTAAACTGACATGTATGTGATAAAATGGAATGAATGATAGGATGTCATAGGATGTATTTTGAGGTTTTCATGAGACTCAAACACTCTAGTCAACTAGTCAAAATTTATATACTAACCATGCAAGACTTTTTGACGAGGTATGAATCTTCTAGGATGACCAAGATACTCAATATCCCTGTGTGTGCAAGTGAGTTCATTTTTGTGAGAAGCATAAGATTACCCTAGTGTCAAATGAGATTACACAACCCATCTATACTGAAGATCACCCTATGAGTAGCATGATCCTAGGTTTTGTACTTAGTTGGATTAGACCACTAGGTAGTATAGGCTACCAAAAGCTAGCTCATCCACATGCAAACATTGGTCTGCACACACACAAAAAGCTAATGTGACAGACATATCATCATGCGTAAGGATACCACCATTGCCAAGTAGGCTTGATGCCACCAAACCTGTAATGAGGATCACCTAATGGTTTGTCGAATGCTGAGAATTCTAGGGATTCAAGTTCAATACTCCCTTCTTTTCTTTTATTTTAGTTTAGGGATATTTGCTCATATGTAGTGATGAAAATCACTATTTATTTTGTATTTTGTTTTCTTTGAGCAAGGGATTTGGGGAGTGGTGATAACCACTATTTATTTTGCTTTTGATTTTTTTTTTTGGGATTTTGATTTTGATAGTGGTGAAAACCACTATTTATTTTGGGGAATTGGGTAGGGAGGAGCTTGTCCTTTTGCCAATTCTTAGCATTCTTGAACCATCCACATAAGGGGATGAGTAGGATAACCTTTTCGCTTAAGGTAACCTAGACCACTTTGTAGGTTTCATATTTCCTTGTGCAAAACTTGGATTTAATAGTGAAAATGTGTTGGGATTTTGAAATATACAAGGTACAATCTAAGCAAGACTCTACCTCCTAAAAATCATGATAGCTTTCTACAAAATCTGAAAAGAAAACTAGAGATGGCTGAGTGACCAAAACCCTAATGACATTCTAGAACAAATGGCTAGGTGAAGGGAATGGACACAAATATGAAAAGTGGTAAATGTAGGTGGAAATGATAGGTGAAATATGAAATGATGTGAATGATGACTTGAACAACATTGATTTTGAATGATGACTAGTGTATAGTCGTAGTGCTAGACATGTATGAGCAACTCTAAAATGCAAAGTGCAATGATGAGTATGCCTAATGCAAGTGATTATGAAATGCAATGGTATGCAATTTGATGTAATGCAATATTTTTGTATTTTTTATGTTTTGATGATGTTTTTGAATTTTTGATATATATATATATATATATATATGTATGTACATGTGACCAATGGGCTTATTAGGGGCCCATTGGGGCATTTGGGGTGACCAAAGGGCTTATGGATGCCTTTGGGACTTTTTGGGTTGACCAAGTGGTATGTAGATACCCTTGGAGCATTTGGGGTGACCTAGATGGTCATAGACCACCTAGGAGCATTTTGGGTTGACCAAGCGGGTTGTAGACACCCTTGGAGCATTTTGGGGTGACCTAGATGGTCATAGACCACCTAGGAGCATTTTGGGTTGACCAAGCAGGTTGTAGACACCCTTGGAGCATTTTGGGGTGACCTAGATGGTCATAGACCACCTAGGAGCATTTTGGGTTGACCAAGTGATATGTAGACACCCTTGGAGAATTTTGGGGTGACCTAGATGGTCATAGACTACCTAGGAGTATTTTGGGTTGACCAAGTGGGTTGTAGACACCCTTGGAGCATTTTGGGGTGACCTAGATGGTCATAGACCACCTAGGAGAATTTTGGTTTGACCAAGTGGGTTGTAGACACCCTTGGAGAATTTTGGGGTGACCTAGATGGTCATAGACCACCTAGGAGCATTTTGGGTTGACCAAGTGGGTTGTAGACACCCTTGGAGCATTTTGGGGTGACCTAGATGGTCATAGACTACCTAGGAGCATTTTGGGTTGACCAAGTAGGTTGTAGACACCCTTGGAGCATTTTGGGGTGACCTAGATGGTCATAGACCACCTAGGAGAATTTTGGGTTGACCAAGCGGGTTGTAGACACCCTTGGAGCATTTTGGGGTGACCTAGATGGTCATAGACCACCTAGGAGCATTTTGGGTTGACCAAGTGGGTTGTAGACACCCTTGGAGCATTTTGGGGTGACCTAGATGGTCATAGACTACCTAGGAGTGTTTTGGGTTGACCAAGCGGTGTAGACACCCTTGGAGCATTTTGGGTGGGCCATAACACTCTAGGCATGGAAAGGCTATAAATGAAGGATGTTCAAGGGTTTAGGATCCTTGATTCCTTCAAGGGAGGCTAGGTGATAAGTTTTGGGTCTGATATGACTAGTGATGACAAAGGGACCTAACCAGTTTACTGTAAACTTGTCTCGTAGATGGGGCGAAAAATTAGAATTTTGTTGGTTCTCTTTCAGAATGAGGTCACCAACCTGAAAGTCTCTAGGATGGACTTTCATATTGTAGGCTCTCTTAAGTCACTCTTGATAAACGCGTAGGTGCTCAAGAGCATTAACATGATGTTCATCAAGCAACGTAAGTTGATCTAGGTGAGCTTGCTATGCGGTGTCATCATCGATGAACTCTTGCATGGATATGCATAGCGATGGGATTTCTAGCTCTAGAGGTATGACTACCTCGATGCCATACACTAGTGAAAATGGAGTTGCCCTAGTGGGCATCCGAATGCTAGTGTGATAGGCCCATAGAGCAAGGGGCATTTGCGTGTGCCAATCGATGTGATTCTCTTTAACTATTTTCTTTAGAATGGCAATCAATGTTTTGTTCGATGCCTCTGCTTGCCCATTTTCTTGTGGATAATAGGGCATCAAAAAGCTATGTTGGATATTATACTTTGTTGTCAAAGCATGCACATATTTATTCTTGAATGATGTCCCATTATCAAAAATGATCTTGGATGGAATACCAAAATGACAAATGATATTATGCAATATGAACTCCGCTATGCGGGGTCTTGTCGTAGTGGTAAGGGGAATTGCTTCCACCCATTTTGTAAAATACTCGGTAGCCATAATGATGAACATGTGATGGCCCAAGGAGGTAGGTGAGATTTTCTCGATTAAATCCAACCCCCATTGCAAGAATGGCCAAGCTGATTGGATCGGTTGTAAGGCCTGAGAAGGTACGTGTGTCAAGTTAGCATGGTGTTGACACTTCATGCACTTCTTAACATATGCACAACAATATCACTCTAAAGTTGGCCAATAATAGCCCATGCAAAGAATGCGCTTTGCGATGGCCATGCCACTGAAATGGCCACCACATGTACCATTGTGCGCTTGGGCCATTGCCCAAACTGACTCTTGATGCTCTAAGCAATGAAGGAGGATACCTTCATAGCCTCGATGATACAAAATGTCTCCAAGCAAGACATATTTTACCACCTTCCATTTAAATGTCCTTTTGGCAGTGTGCGACAATCCAGGAGGGAGATTACCAAGCTTTAGATACTCCTTGATTTGTGTGGACCAGTCCTGTTGTGAGGAAGCCTCGATTGCATGAATTGCCTATCCCTCTTGAAGTTCATCCCGAGTGAATGCTGATTGGGAAAGAACTTGTAAGAATAGCATTGTACTGCTATCAAAAGGGGTTTGAGGGAACAAAGTCCCCCAAGTGGCATGATTCAAGTACTCATGAATGTGCGAGAATCTCTCTTGATGAGGTTCAATTTGAATCAAGTGGACCTCTGGCATGGCTTGAGTGCTCTCACGCTCAACCGTAGATTGTGATAGCATTTTGACTTGAATGGTTGTCATCTCATCAGCAGGGTTCTACAGGATCAAGGACCCTAGGGAGGCCATTGTATCTACAAAATGATTAGATGATCGAGGGAGTGCCTCGATGTCATACCATTCAAAATTTACTAGGATTTTATCCACAAGGGCTTTATAGGCTTGCAAAACTGGACACTTGCATTGGAAAATCCCTTTGACCTGGTTGACAATGAGCAAGGAGTCACCAAAAATATTGAGCTTGGTTATTCTCATGGCGATAGCCATTTGAAGACCTATGAGCAAGGCTTCGTACTCGGCATTGTTGTTGGTGCATGGGAAATCAAGTTTGAATGATAAGAGGTATAGGAGCCCCTTGTGGTGTGAAAAACATGATCCCTACACCACCCCCTTGCTCGCACTTGGAGCCATCGAAGAATAGAGTCATATCTGCCTATGACTCAGGCTCATCAGAATCAGGCAATTCTGATATTTGGAAGACTCCATCATCGAGAAGCTCCATGCTAAGAGGTTGATCATCCTAGAGAGGAGCCTCTACGAGTTGATCGATGATGACTTGACCCTTGATTGATTTTTATCCAATAAATTCTAGGTCAAACTCTATCAACAACATGATCCATTTCATCGTGCGACTATTGTGATAAGTATGACTCATCATGTATCGCAATGGATTCTCTTTTGATACAACATACGTGGTATGGCTAAGCATGTAATGTCGTAGCTTCTTGGTGGCAAAGACCATCACTAGGCATAACTTCTCAATGTATGCATACTTGATCTCATAGCTGACCAGGGTGTGGCTAAGATAGTAAGTAGTCTGTTCCTTATGCAATTCATTGTTCTGGGCTAACATGGCACCCAATGCAATCTCAGTGGCTGAGATGTATAAGTGGAATGACACTCCTGGTCTAGGTGGAGCTAACACTAGGTGGTGAAGCCAGGTATTGTTTAATTACATCAAAGGCATCTTGACACTCATCGTCCCAATGGAATGTGATCCCCTTGTGCAATAATTTGTTCATGGGTCGACACTTGTCTAAAAATTGTGCTATGAAGTGTTTGATGGATGTGACCTTACCCTATAGGCTTTGGAGCTGCTTGATGGTAGTTGGGGGAGGCATCTCAAGGATTACCTTGACCTTGTTGGGGTCCACTTCGATGCCTCATTTAGAGACTATAAATCCCAAGAGTTTTCTAGATGTGATACCAAAGATGCACTTCTTGGGGTTCAATCTCATGTTATGCTCAATAAGGTGATCGAGGACTTTGCGCAAGACATCGAGATGCTCATGGTGTAATAAGGATTTGGCCAGTAAGTCATCCATGTAATCTTCTAAAATATTATGCATGTAGTCATGGAAGATGTATGTCATGGCACGTTGGTAGGTAGCATCGATGTTTTTAAGGCCAAAAGGCATGACCTTATAGAAAAATGTTCCCCAAGGCATTGTGAACATTGTTTTGAGCTGGTCTTCTAGATTGATATGAATCTGATTGTACCCAAAGAAACCATCCATGAGGGATAACATTTCATGGCCCGTTGTGGCATCTACCAGGGTGTCTATGCTCAACAAAGGAAAATCATCCTTAGGACTCGCTTTGTTTAGGTCTCAAAAGTTGGTGCAAATGTGAATCCTCCCTTCAGGCTTCTTGATGGGAACCATGTTGGACAACCATGGTGGATAGTCTACAAAAATGACAAACCTAGCATCCAACAACTTTTATAGCTCATATTTGACCATTAGGGCTACTATCGGATGCATCTTTCTCAGCTTTTGCTTAATCGGCTTGGCCTTGGGTTCAAGCGTTAGATTATGGGTGACTAGATTTGGATCTAGTCCCGACATGTCTTTGTAGGACCATGCAAAAGCCTCCTTCTTCTCTGTGAGAAGGGCTATGTAATCGACTTGCTCTTTGGGGGATAGGCTTTCCCCTAACTTGATATATTATGGATTCTCGGGATCTGAGCTAATATCTTTGTCAATCGTAGGCTCGATTGACATATGTAATCCTTCCTCTAGTTGGTGAGGAGTAGGGATCATATGGATGTCATCAACTAGGTTTAGATCAGCAATTGGAACCTCGAGTTCCTCCTCAACATGGAAGACATCATGAGTAGGCCTTGGAGAGAAATGAAATGGTTTCAACATCTCATCGCAAGGCTAGTACTCAGAAGGCGATGGGGGGAATCTCCTCGATCAAAGTCAATTACCCCCAAGTCAAGGTGCAATGGCTTCAATGGGTTATTCGGATCTTGCAAGGGCTCAAACAGGTCTATGGAAATCATGTTTATGGATGGATGATTTCCCCTAGGTGGTTGGTGGTGTCCATGGACATCAGGATGTCACAAGACTTTTGGAGGTGGTTACGATGGAGGTTGAATGATCGAATGTGATCAATGTGGCTTCAAGTGAGCTTGCTCCTCTAAAGGTAGAAGTTGTCACCATATGGGATCGTGTAATGGGAACATGCGCAAATAGAACTCATCCTCATAGTCTAGAGGGATGATTCACATGTATTCTCCATCAGAGCTAGTAGAGTCAATCGGTGCGACTCCATAGTCTGACTCATCATTGGATGTCCACTCATAAGGGGACCCTGGATCCTCTTCCTCACTATCATGGGGAAGAGTGCATGAACCTTCACCTCTCTCATAATATTGGATGACATTGCGAGGTGGGTCATCATCTCCCAAGGGCATAGGGAAGTAGTCCCCCAGTGAGTAGATGCGATTGGGGTTGGCATAAGGGTCTCACGCAAGCTCATCCCTAAAGTCTAGAGTCATGCACTCTAAGCTATCTATGAGGATGTCTAGGGGCATAGGCTTGTTGTGTCCCAAACTAGATTTTTCATAAGGCATTTGATACTATGGCTGATAAGGAACTTGGGTTCCTTGCTCATACAAGCCCAACCCATAACCATACCAATTACAGAGATGAAGATACTTCATGGCAAATTCAGGGTTGGACATGTAGTTGATGTCTTCAAAAAAGGGCTCTTCATCCTCCTCCTGCTATTGGTAAGGCTCAATGCCATAGTCGAGACCCCCATATATAAAATTTGTTTGATTGGGGGGAAGACCAAGAGGTACGATAGTACCTATGGGAAGACAAAATTGATTCATGTCTTGCACTGATTCGATGGCAAGAGTGGTTGTGATATTCCTAACCATGTACTCTCCTAAATTGGTAGAAGCTAGATGCACTGTGACCTATGGCTGTGGAGAAGGAGGAGATGAGAGTGAGGCTTGAATTGACTCAATGTTTACCTCATGTGGTAGCTCCTCATCTACTAGGCTAGGAGTCTCATTGGTGGAGATGGTGGATATGGTCGGAGGGCTCTCATCAATAGGCCTCTTTCTCATGTCCCTCGATGGAGGATTCATCGATGATGAAGGCATGTATGGAGGTGTTGAATATGAGGATGGTGTGGCATGAGATGATGATGGATTGAATGAAGGTGATGGTGATGGAGTCATACCTTGGCTGGATTCATTCGATTGAAAATCTAGGTGGGTGGATGACAAGGTAGACTCAAGGATCTGTTGCACCATGTTGTAGTACTTGAAGGGTTCTAGGTCTGTGGGGATGACATGAACTTACCCTTCATAGGTGTATTTTAGGCACTAGTGAGCAATGGAAGGGACACACTTCATGTCCTTGATCCAAGGTAGCTCTTGGAAAACATCTGAGTCAAATTGGATATGGGGAGTATATATGGCAGCTTGGCAAGCAATGCTCACCACCTATTGCCATAATTTTTTATTGACTCATCGTCATATTGTTTCAACCCAATGAGATTAGCCAACGTCGCCTTCCTCTTGGTATTGAAGGCGAAGCATTATAGCAATGCATCCACAATTTGATCCAAATTGTGGATGCTTTGCTTCAGAAGTTGGGTAAACCACTCTATGGCAGGTCCAAAGAGGGTAGTCACAAATATCCACAAAATCAAAGCATCGTTATCCTGAATGCCAAAGCATTGACTCAAGAATTTGGTGACATATTCCTACGCATCTTCCTCTCCCTTAAAGGTAGCCAATTGAGGCATATTAAATTGCTTTGTATAGGGAGGGGTAGGAACCAAATGATGAAGGGGATGACTACGTAACTGGTGCAAAGTGGGCTTTTGAGATATAGACCCAGAGGTCTTGTTCTCTACTAACTCTAAGTGCTCTAGCAGTGCCTTATATGCATCATACGATTTGATCTTCTCATCTCTGCTCCTATCCTACGATGGAGGTCGATGATCCTTCGACCTATTTCAAGGAGGTGGTATGTCACCCCCTGCCTTGGTAAGGTGTTTCTAAATATTCTATCTCTGGCTCATGCTCATTGTAAGCCCCATAGGGCATCTCTCAAGCTATTCTATAAAGAGGGGTATCTACCCACTATGGGTGCCCTATGTTTGGCCTGGGAGGCAAGTCTCGATTTGGCCTAGGAGGTCACAGAGGCAACATTGGATAAGGTATGGGATACCTATCTCGAATGAGCATGGTTTTCCTCGGGTGGACTTCCTACCTATGTGTCTTAGGGTTAGGAACCTTCTCACATAATTGTTTTTGGAATCTCATTGGTCTGTCGTTCGATTATTTCTTTGTCAAGCTGGTGCAAGAAATCTAGTTGTTCTTTGTCTTGCTGAAGCTGCTTGAACTATGCTTGGCATTCTACATATCTTGCAATAGCTTGATTGATTTGTTCCACTATGCGGGGCCTAGGAAGCCTAGGAGTCTCATCCTGAGGCTCACATTGTTCCAGCTAATCTGTGATATCTATCACACACTTCCCTTGATCGAGGGTAGTCGCATTAACTTGAGGCTCGAGCCTGAGCATATGCTCATTATACTTAGTGGACATAGAGAAACATTATTGGATATCTCATCCTTTATCGAGGAAATACTGTACAACAGGCACGAGAGGGTAGGAGAAGTGGAGTTCCTCACGAGGAGGGTGAAGCCATCCCCGAGGGTGCTGAGGGGGGTCTGGGGGGTGGTTTCCCCCCCGAAAGTGTCTGTCGAAGGTGGTTTTTGGCAACGTCGAAAAAAAATTCCCCCTTTTTTTGGAATGATTGGTAGAGCAATTGTCGATATTCCCATGGTTGGTGGGTGTTTGGTGGGTGTGGGTGGTTTAGCCCATGGTATTGTGCCCATTGTATTCTAATACCACATAGTGGTTTAGGGTTGTGAGAGTTTCCTTTATATTTTATTGTAATATCCCATTTTTGGGAAAGAAAGGAAAATAATGATATCAAGGAGGAGTGGCTCTTGTTTTTTCTGGAGTAGCCCACATTGGGTGAACCAGGGTAAATCTCGTGTGTCATATATGTATTATGTGGTGCCATTTCTTCTAAGTTATTTATTTCTAAATTATTTATGGAATAAGTTTCTGTGGATCTCTTCACACATCGTGCGTGCATGGTGTACTAATCTTGAGGATAATCAAGGATTTCCTCATGCCTTCCTTTAGGTATGAGAAAGGTAAGGGCAGATTTAGCTCTTCTTGAGTGATGAGTATCATACTCATCAAGTTGCCTAAGCTACTAGACCCTATCAAGGTGATGTAGAGGCAAGGTGGGATCAACCTGCTCTGCCCAATGTGTGAATTCATGCTCTAGCTTATGAATAGGTGTGTTAGACCTATCAAGTACGTGGATGCGTGGCACCACTCTATCTACTTGCACCTAAACACGTTGTTGCATTTCATCAAAGAAGACATCTGATGTGTCTAAATACTAGGAACACTCTCCCAGGTAAGGTCCATTGCCCATAGGGGTGTCCCGCATAAGGCTCCCTTGTAGGTGTGGATCATACCCCACTATTTTGGGACAGGGGTGAGTAGAGGCTCGCTAGGGAGATATGACCAAGTCCCTAGGACTAAATCAAATATGACTCATGTCTCTTAGTCCACTCTCTGCAGCTTCCACACATGATTGGGCTTGGTTGTAGGTGCACACCATTGTAACTCTCTACCAAACCTGAGATGATTATATCCTTTACAAATTCTAAATGAAACAACACACAAGAAAGGAAACACTCAATAAAAACAAGTGATTATCTCTTTTAAGTTTTAGATGTGAATCCCTAAACTATTGTGTATTTCATATCTGTTGTTTGTAAAGAACGACCTTGTGTCATGTGTTTGAAATCTTGTTGAATGATAATCTTGTATTTAATTGGATTTCACCTGTATACTCATAGCTCGAAAACTGGAAAAAATTCACGGTCACGTAATCCAACCTATAATATATGGTGATGAAATCCACACACAGTTAGGGAGCATAGGTCCTACCATTTTCTCACCCAGTTCACCCGCAATCTACAATATACCTTTCAAAAGAGAGATATGTGCTATAACCCATGGGCTATGATGGATCTTGGAACTAGCCTTGGCAAAGAACAAGGTTCGTGGGATTTGAGACAATGAGTGGAGATTAAAGACACCTCGTTGAACTCTACTAGTGGATGGTGATGAAATCCACCTCACTAGAATTTAAGTGAATCATAGTGTGTGCAGTTATTTTTAATCCAAAGAAAGTAAACAATGAAGTATTCGATGATCATTCACTAAATGCATACAAAACTGTGTTTTACTTTCAAAAGAGGTTAGGTAAAAAGAAACCTACAATATGCAAAACCCTAAATGATGGCCTACCCATCAGGTAGCCTACATGCAAGCAAGCCATATAAGGGCAACATAACTTATTTTTTATCTTTCTTCTTTTTTGTTATTTTTGTATTCATTAATAAAATAAAACTATCTTTCTACATTTCTAGAAAACAATGGTTCAAAACCATGATTACAAAAATATCCCCCTAAATGCTTTGGATTTATACAATTGTTTACAAAATTATGGGGTGCCCAAAGGATCAAAAACTTTCAAAGAAGCTCGCATACACTTCCAATGTCTTTCCTTGTACCCAAAATTGAGGTGGGTGAACTTACGATGCTCCTGATTTGTTCTATGATATTTTTATCCTTCCTTGTACTCTATATAAACCTGCACCTACACACAAGGAAATCATAATCCTTAAATAGCAATTGTGTATGGTGAAAACATGCAATCCCCACAGTCACTAAAAGACTAGAAAACATGAAAATGAAATACGCCTATTTAAAGCAGCTCAAAATAATTTGAAATTGCAAAGGTCTTTAAAATAGATGGTTTTGGGAATATATTACTAAAAAAAAACTGAAATTGCATCCGATGGCGTGGCATAATTGTAGTAGACCTTCGAAGCCTCAAAAACTTAAAGCAAGCAATTTCTACCTCTAAACATATCCAAAACACATGAAACTTGGCAAGAATACATAAAATGACATTTCAACACAACCCATGTGGTCATATTTGAAAAATTAGGCACATATCCCTATGCATCTCCAGATGAGCTTCGTAGACCTGCATAAGACCCTACAAAACACTAAAAATGCAATATATCGCTCAATATAGCTCCAAAATACATGAAATTTTGACAGTAGCATAACATGATAGTCTATAATATAACTAAAAAATAATAGTAAAGAAATTATGAATTTATTAGCCACAATACCAGGGTGGGACAGTTGGGATTGTCATAGACTAGGGACCATCTTAGGGTGGGATGGCCTATAGTTTTTCACTTATTTTATCACCAATTCCTCTGTGAATTGGTTAGGAACATCATAAATAGTGTTTTTGTCAAATTTTGTGGTAAAAATCACTCAGATGGTTCGGTTTTGGAATCAAATTGCACCTCCTAGATCACTTGCAAACCTCCTTCTCTAGGTAGAGATTCTAAGTGAAAAGGGTACAAAAAGGTGATGGGAATCTTGGCAGCACTCCATTGCTATCTATAAAAACTCCTCTCTCTATTTTGTGTGGAAAAATGATCCACTTTATAGCCAAAGCAAGCCTTTGGGCAAGAAGGCATGCGAGGGCATGCAGGGCAAGAGGCGCCATTTGGCCCACAGGGTGGTATGCATAGAGAATGTCCCTATTTGGCCTCTTACATGCAGCATGTCATAAGTATGTTGCATCCTCTAAGTTGCATGGTTGAATAAGCAGGGCAAATGGCAACTTTTGTGTGCCATTTGTCTAGATTTGACTTTTTGGGAGTCAAACCTTATGGTTGTCCCATCCCAGGACGACCAGTTTGCCACCATCCTCGGGTGGGATGGTCATGCCTACATGGTCCAAAAGCTCCAAAAAGTGGGGTAGAGCCTTCCAAGAGTGGTTAGGACCACTAGTAAACCTCTGATGGTTGCCCAAGGGGGCCATATGGTGTCGATTAACCAGTGATTTTGATTGCCTAATCGAATTGACCAGATTTTAGTATGTACACTTAGTTCCTTCTTATTCCTTTTTATAAAGTTAGTTTCTTTTATACTTTATTGTATTTTAATTATTGGAGCATATTCCTTTTCTTTCATAGCTATGTGTGTTCTTGTAATATCTTCCTTCAAGCTATTAGGCTTCCCTGAAGGAACCTGCTCTGATACCAATTGAAGAACATAAGCTTATACTGAGATGGGGGGTGAAAAATATAAGATCAACTTTTACTTTTCTTTCCCAAACAATATTATCCAATGTTATAAATTGCAATATCTTTTCAAAAATAGTATCAACCAATATCATCAATAGCAGTAGTAAATCAATGCACAAATCATCACATGCATGAGAGACATAGATTTAACGTGGTTCACCCAATGTGGTCTACATCCACGAAGAAAATATTTCTTCTAAATTTTCTCAACAAATCTCTTGGAAAAAATTTATCTATTACAATGTTTATGGAACTCTATCCAAAGGATATCTCAATCCCTTATGATCAAGTTCATATATATCTATCCACAAGAGAACTCTATACCCTTAACTATGGTTCGTGGAACTCTATTCATAGGAAAATTTGATATCCTTAACTCTCATTTGTGGAACTCTATCTACAGTAGAACTATATCCCCTTAACTTTGGTTCATGGAACTCTATCTATAAGAGACACTTATCCCCACTACTCTGGCTAGTGGATCTCTATCCACAAGAGACCTCTATCCCCATTGCTCTGGCTAGTGGACCTCTATCCACATGAGACATCTGTCTCCACTGATCTAGATAGTGGACCTCTATCCACAGGAGACCTTTGTCTCCACTTCTTTGGCTAGTGGACCTCTATCTATAGGAGACCTCTATAACCACTGCTCTGGATAGTGGACCTCTATCCATAAGAGACATCTCTCCTCTCTACTATGGTTAGCTCCAAATCCTGCTCACTACTCTCCTCAAATTTGCACACGTTACATGCACAAATATACCTCAAACCTTCATACAAGAATTCCTAAAATCAGCAACAAAAACTTCTTTCAACTCTGCTCAAATATGCACATGTTACATGCACAAATAAATCTCAACTCTATCCTAAATCTGCACACATTACATGCATAAATCTATCTCAAATTTCCTGACAAAATCTGCACAAAAATGCACCAATCCTCTTCACAAGACTAGCACACATTTATCTCAACCCTGCTTATCAAATCTGCATTCAAACCTGTTGGTCCGGCTTTCATGCACACCCCGGGAAAGGATGAAGCAAGGAAGCTCCGGAGACACCCACGGGACGGATCCCACTCATCTTTAGGATCTAGTCGGTTATCCAAGGTGCGAGTTGACGAGTTGGGTCGAATGGCAATTCACTCTTTTCCACTTCGGAATAGATTTCAATATGGACTGCTCTGTTACCTTACAGGGGGTTCTTGAACTTGTTCAGTAGTTGCAAAAGTTGTTGACAATCAGATTTAACTTGAATTCTTGATCTAGCTCTCATGGGTCAGCAGATTTAAATAAAAGACAAACAAAGAAAATAAAAATGGATCATTCACCGAAAGCAAAGAGAGGGTAGGGTAAGGCAGAAAAGAGAAGTTTATCAAACATCAACTGTAAAACCCTAAACTATCAATCTTATCTATGCTACTAGCTTCACAACAGAACAAATCAAAGAAGAAAGTGTCCAGTCAGTCTAAGATCACTTTCAACTAAGAGCACAAGGCAGAGTGAAACAGATCTAGCAAAAAATTATAAATCCAAGGGCAGTTGGTTAAAATTGGTATCTTTCACCGATAGCCTAGCTCACACAATGAAGACAGAGCAATTAGAACAAACTTAACCTCAAATCTGTAATTTCCCCTAGCAGACAAGAGAACAACCGAAGCCTAACAGCATATTTAAACTTGATAATGGCGATTTACAGCATATATCTAATAAACTTTAAATGGAACGGATAACAAAAGAAGATACACTTATCACACTTCGCAAAAGATTAGGCTCCTGGCCATGCTATCACAGAAAAGCTAAAGCACATCAACTCCAAGTCCAGAAACAAAGGATTTCACAAAATTTGCAAGAAATTGCTTATAAGCCTTTTATTTCTAAGTCTCCGCCTCCCGCGATTACATTTAGAATCTGTATTTATAGACTCAGGACCGACCCTGATATTTTCAAAATATCTTGCTCAAACCCTAAATCTTATCGCACTTAAACCCTAGGACCCGGGTTTTACAATAAAAATCCATTTAAAATCAAAGTCCGAGATAGAACTTAACCCTTCGGCAAATCAGTGCAGTTAGCTGCCATAAATGGAGAAGATAAAATCAAATGCCACTTGCATTCATCCGTAGCTGCAAATAAATGCCTCCATTAATTCTGCTGGTGAGCCGGATGAGTCACCACTTCTCCATCAATCTGATCTCCGCAAATCCATCCCTGAGTTGAAATGGTCTTCATGCTATCAATTCTGCAATAAATTTGTCATTGAATGCTCTCACCGACATCTTCTCTTCTAGCATGGCGGTCCTTGACTAAATCCGCACTTTAAATTTGCCTTTATGGTCTTTCCCGGTTGTCCCGCAAGTGCCAGATGGAATCCTGCATGAAAGACAAAAAGATTATATTAGATTAGCATTTTAATTAAATCAGAAGCTTTAAAGGTTAAAACAGATTAAAAACCGCAAAATAAGCTTGCATGTCGGCTTCTGTTTGTCTCATTCACGCTTTGACACGTGTCGCTACCCCAGGATGCCTTCTGTTTCCCGCCCGAATGCACTTTCAGGTCAACTTATGACTTTCTCTCTCCTATCGCGATTCTGCGACATGTCACGATTTCGCGACATGTCGCGAAATCGCGACCCTGCCAGCGCATCGGCAACTTCTTCCCTCGTCGGCCGTGAAAACGCGACATGTCACGATTTCGTGACATGTCAGAAATACTTCTCGAATTTTGCGATTCTATTTAGAGACACGTCGCGATATCGCGACGGTTCCTTCCGCATGGTTGACCGCGTTAGACCGATTTTGGAACATGTTTGCGACTTAGCCGATTTTTCATTCTCCACTTTCTCTCTCCTCCGTGAAAATGCGACATGTCGCGATTTCGCGACATGTCGCAAAATCGCGCCCTTCCGTACGACTTGCTTCTCTCTCAAAAGCGTCGCGATTTCGCGACATGCGACCTTTCGGCACTTAGCCGATTTTCATGCATTTTCTCTCTCCTATCGCGATTCTGCGACATGTCGCGATTTCGTGACATGTCAAAATCTCCCGTACGCTTTCTCTCTCCTCATCCTCAGCGATTTTGAATGTTAAATGAAACGTCGCGATATCGCGACACTTCCAAAAATGGAAAGTGTCGCGATTTCGCTACACTTTTCCGACTTAGCTGCATTTTGATTTACCCGTCGCGATATCGCGACATTTTCGAAAATGGAAGTGTCGCGATATCGCGACACTACCAAAAATGGAAAGTTTGATTTTTCATGAATTTATGCAACTGTTTTCCGGATTTTCTCGGTACCGGTGCAAGATTTTCTTTGTGCATGAATGATTTCTAGCATGTAAAAAGTTAATTCTGGATAACACAACTGGAATGCAAGAAAAAGCACAACTTTAAAAAGGAGGCAAGCAAATTTGGATTTAAAACCCGAAAAGCATCAAGAGGGTCCCCGTCGCAAAAATGGAAGTTCAGAATTTTCTAAGGATGGAATCTCATTTTTCGGTGGGGGTGTGTTGCTTCTCAACAAATGGCGATATCTCACGGGTAAAATAGTAGCACTATTTTAGAACCCAAGACTCCGGTTTCAAAACAAAAAGACCATGCATCATGCCTTGCCACAGACATTCTTCACAATAAATTGACTGTTAACTGCCAGCTGTTTAAAATTTCCCAAGGACATACTAGGCTGGATTACTTCAAGGAAGATTTCTGATGTGCAATTTCAAAAGGTATAAAACTTTCTTCAAGGATGACTGAATTGAATGATGAACTTGGATTGATCAACTTTTCTAGA
Source organism: Wollemia nobilis (assembly GCA_028583015.1). Lineage (NCBI taxonomy): Eukaryota > Viridiplantae > Streptophyta > Pinopsida > Araucariales > Araucariaceae > Wollemia > Wollemia nobilis. Next base: position 2,126,875 of record JAQPPZ010016980.1, on the reverse strand, counting down.
TTGTAAAAGGGGAAACCGAGTAGAGCTCTGTTTACTAGTTTAGCCTTTTACAGCCTAGACAGAGTTACCCTTTAGATTTACACGACCCAAATTTACAACTGTAGGGCAGAATCTAATATTGGCTGCCTCTTTTAATTGTTCAACTCTTTCTTCTTCTTTTTCTTTTTCTCTTTTTTTTTTTATATCTCTCCCTTTGAAATATATCACTATCTGGAAGACCTTAGAGAAATTACAATTTTCTTTTATCATTTGATCAATCTGGAACTGTCTCAGTCTAGGCACTGATAGCCTCTGTGGATACCCAAATAATTGCATGAACCATAGTCCCCTCTTATAACCAGCTTTTCTTGGATTCCCCAGGAGTTCCTCCAACTAAACAAAGATAGCAGCTTTTTCTATCATTAAAACAACTGTGGCAAGTAAGACACAAGATCCAATCATCTCTCTACCTTTGTCCTGAATAACAAAATAGTTCTACTGTTCAGTGCAAGCAGACTATCTCAATTAGAATGGTGAACAACATGGGCATTGGATGGAAACTGGATTGATCAGCTTAGAATAAACAATTTTAGTAGGCTGACTTTTCATTGATTGCTCAGGCAAAGGTTAAAAGATAGAATTTCAAAAGCCAAAGGACTTTGTACAGGCTTCCAAGGACAGGCACAGGCTTGAAAAGCAAAACAGAATAAAAACTGCACAGACTAAAACACGAATAAACAAATGAATTAAAAGAAAGCAGCAAAACTAAATGAAAAGAAGAATAAACTAAAGCAATGAAAATAAAAAGACAAAGGAATAAAAAAAACTACAAGGCTATTTACAAAGGATGCAAAGCACAGCTGTACAGGCAGCAAAATTAAGCTAAAACAAATAAACTAAGAACTGAAGCAAATAAATTAAAACTGCATGAACAAACAAAAGAATCAAAGAACACTGCACAAAGAGCAAGGATTAATCTAACAAACAAACCTGTACAGACAACACACAATTAAAACTAAAAAGAAGCAACTAAAGCAACTGTACAGAGCTATTAAAAGAACTAAACTAGAACAAAATAAAACTTACGGAGCTATTTACAATATGTACACATGTTACAACTTCTTCATAGCTCACTCAAATGATACATTGTATGGAACAATGAAAAAATAATGTTTCAAGTACTGGCCATTAACAGGGAGGTCCAGAAAATTACCATCCAGGTCTTGCAAGCGGAAAGCATTGTTACCCAATATTTTAGCAATTTGGTAGGGGCCTATCCACAAGTGGTCGCAACTTTGTGTGCTTACCCTTCTTCTCATGGGCCTTGTCCCACGGAAGCACTAAGTCTGCCAGCTCGAAAGCCTTCACCTTGGCTCTCTTGTCAAACCACCGCTTGACAGTTTCTTGGTGCCTCGTCGAAGTGCTCCAGGGCTTGGAGTCTTTCATCCTGCAAGTTAGTGAGGTCTAAAACACGGGCTTCAGCATCATCATGATCTTCAAAATAATCTAAGGCAAATTGGTAGGTGGGCAACTTCAAGGAGATGGGAACAATTGGCCGGGTACCATACAACAAAACAAAGGGAGAGGTCTTAAGAGCCACTTTGTGTGTTATCCGGTCAGCCCACAGATGCATATTTCAACAATGTATGCCATCGCTCGGGTTTGTCTCGTCTGCAGACTTTTTGATGGCATTCATTAAGTTCTTGTTTGTTGACTCAGCCAATCCATTGCCTTGGGGGTAGTAGTTGGATGAGAATCCGATAACTATCCCCATCTGGTATGCCCAATCTGCAAACTCCAATGATTGGAAGGCTGGCCCATTATCACAGACCAAATTCAGGGGAACCCCAAATCTAGTTATGACATTTGATTCAAGAAAATCAATAACTTCCTGGGTCTGTACTTCTTGTAGTGGTCGCTGCTTCAACCCACCTTGTGCAATAGTCAGTAGTCGTCGACACATATTTATGCCCTGCTGAGGAATTTGGGTTAATGACTCCCACAAAATCAAGTCCCCACTGCATGAAAGGTTTGTTTATCACAACTGGTTGCAATGGCAGAGCTCGGTTTGCCTCTTTGGCTGCAAATGTCTGGCACTGATGGCAGGTTCTGACATGTTGATGTGCATCCTTAAAAAGTGTAGGCCAGTAATAGCCTGCTCTTAATATCTTATGTGCAGTGGCAGATCCTGATGAATGCCCTGCCCCTAGTTTTTCATGAAAACTAGCCATGACTTCACTGACTTCACTGGGAGAAATGCACCTTAGGAAGATGCCAGCATAATTCTCCCTGTACAGAGTACCTGCCTTGAGGAGATAGTGAGCAGCTTTTAACTTTAATGCTCTCCTTTGAGTTCTGTTCAAATGGGATGGGCAAACTCCAAACTGTAGCAGATGAATGATATCCCCATACCAATCATCAGATTCAGAGTTTAATTGATTAACTTCCTACTGTGGAGGCACTTCAGCAATGTGCCTGGACAAACCAAGTCCTCTGATCGCTTTAGCAGGCCTAATCTCCAAGTCATACTCTTGCAACCTGGTGACCCAATTGCCCCTCAGTTCACCCAACTCATTTTGACTTAGAAGATACTTCACACTGGGTCCGGCACTATGGCATGAGTTTTGCTTCCGAGTATATAATGTCTCGAACTCGTTTCACCGCCCTTACCAAAGCATAAGCCTGTTTATCTAAACGGGAATATTTCAGTTCAGCTCCCTTCAAATTAGTGCTCTTAAAAGCAATTGGATGTTCTCCCGTATCTCTCCGTTGAGTCAAGAACTGCAGCAAGTGTATGTTCAGAAGAGAAAGTGTACAGATAGAAATCTGCACTGAAATCTGGGCTTACTAAGACTGGTGCTTGTTTAATGGCTGTCTTGATTTCTTGAAAAGCAGTCTTAGCTTCAGTGGTCCAGGCAATCTGGGCAGTTTGCTTTAACATATCATTCATTGGTTTAACTATCTCTGCAAAGCCTGAGATAAACTTTCTGACAAAGTTAATCTTTCCAAAGAATGATCTCAACTCTTTCTTGGAGTTGGGAAATGGTATGCCAGATATGGCCTCAACTCTGCCTGGATCCATAGAAATGCCATCCTTTGTGACCAAATGCCCAAGCAGTTTGCCTTCTGTTACACCAAATATGCATTTCTTTGGATTCAAAGAGATGCCAAACTCTCTGCACTTGTTAAACACAGACTCTAAATGCTTGACATGGTCAAATCTGGATTTGGAAAAGACTGTTAGATCATCCATGTAAACTACAATACATTTGCCCATAAGCCCCTTGAAGGCATGGTCCATTGCCCTCTGAAATGTTGCTCCTGCATTTATCAAACCAAATGGCATCCTCTTGTAAGCAAAAGTCCCCCACTTGGTGGTAAAAGCAGTCTTCATTCTGTCTTCTTTCTCCACCAATATCTGGTTATAGCCTGAGAAGCCATCCAAGAAAGACATCATCTCTGATCCATTAACAATTTGCAGGACTTCATCCATAGAAGGCAGGGGATAGTTGTCCTTTTCGGATGCTTTGTTCAGATTCCTAAAATCCACACAAAGGCGGATCTCCCCATTTTTCTTCCCCGACCGGCACCGGATTTGCCACCCAAGTAGAATGCCCGATAGGAAAAATAATTGCCGCACTCAAGAGCTTCTCCACTTCTTTCTCGAATAAGGGGTTCTAACAGAGCATTAACATGCCTCTGTTTTTGTCTGAAAGGCTTGCAAGATTCTTTCAAAGGTATGATGTGGGTGTAAACTTTTGGATCAAATACCTTTAAATCCTTGTATGACCAGGCCATTACATCCTTGGACTTGTGCAGGAAATCAATCATATTTCTCTTTATCTCTGGATCACAGTCCTTTGCCAACTTGATGTTCCTTGGATCCTCTTCAGTTCCTACATTCAAATTTTCAGTCTCATTGTCTGTGGTGCCCACATAATCCTCAGAATTCACCCTTTGCCTGATCTTGTCAACATCGAATAGCCTCTCCAGCTCTACCATTCCCTTTGGGATTCTGTTGTCCTTCAATCTCATGATTCCCCTGTCATCATCTAGCTGTTCCATCAGGGTGTCCCTTTGGCCCTCATCAATTATAGCATTCTCAAAGGTATTGGTACTCTGTAAGAAGTGCACAATCTGCTGATCATCTGAGAAAACTTGAAATCTGTCTATATTGTTAGGAACTGAAGGGCAGGGGACTAACTCAATTGAAAACCTATCCCACTTAAAATCTTCCAATGGCTTTAAACTTGCAACTGAAGATGCCAAGACATCTGCATGTGAATTTTGTTCCCTGGGTATATGTGTTAAGTTAAATGCATCAAAGCCTTCCACAAGATCCCAAGCTCTGTGCTTGTATCCCTTCAGATAAGAGGCTTTACACTGAAACTTACCCCTGACCTGGCTTGCCACTAATTCTGAATCAGTGAAAACTTGAATGTTTTTCACATTTCTATCCAATGCAAATTTTAAACCTAAAATCAGAGCTTCATACTCCGCTAAATTATTAGTACATGGGAACTGCAGGCGGTAAGACATAAAAAATGTCTGACTTTGAGGCCCTTTGAGGACTGCCCCTGTTCCAGAACCCTGCTTACATCTGGCTCCATCCACATGAAGTGTCCAAACTTCATTAGTATGTACAGGATGAGCTTTGTTAAATTTATCATTGTGCCCAGTTGTTAAATTGTAGACACCAATGTCTACCTCTGCAATATTGACAGTCTCATTAGCTGCATTGTACTCTGTAATGGTGTGCTTGTACCTGGGTTCTCTGTCAACCCGCAATTGATTGGCCACACCCTTCCATGGCAACCACATGTGTGAAAAGTCTGTTGCCAGATATCCATTCAGAGACTTAGACCAATCCCTACTCAACAGCATTCCATACCCCACTGGGATATCCACAACTTGGATTTCGATCTTATGTTGAGCCCTTGGCTCAGATGCCAATTGAATGTGAATGTTTTGCAGCTCTCCCACAACCTTAACTTCTGACTTGTCCAATTGGACAACTCTCCTCTCGGTACTTCATTGGGGTCAGCCCCAACCGCCGACAAATTGCCGGTGGCATGACATTAGCAGATGCACCCAAATCTACCAAACAATTATGTAAATTCTTCCCAAAAATTTTGACAATCAAGAAAAATGGGGGAACTTCAGTCTTTTCTTTGTACATGGCTAGATTGGCATTGGCTATTTTCTTCCCTTTATCCACAGGTTTAGCAACAGGGCCAGAGTATGTCTTTATCAGGTTATCTCTCTGCTCTGAAATCTGTGCCAACTCATGCAGAGTAATGTTGGCCTTAATATTTTTCATGTCTTCCACTATGTTATATCCTTTGTTAAGTGGAGGAACAACAACATCTGGTACTCTTTGAGCTCCTCCCTTTGGTGGAGGTGGATTATTGCTTGGAGAGGGGTCAGGAGGAATATTATGAGAATTGTCAGGAGGAGTTGATGTGGTATTTGGCTCTGGATTCCTGTTCCTCAGGTTGTAGCTATCTCTTCTGTACTGCTGGAAAGCCTGTACTTCATCCATGGGCATTTCAACTACATTCTCAGATTCATCCGGGAAAGAAAAAGAATCCAAGACCATAGCTGCACTGTGTCCAGATGAACTTGGGCCCTCAGCAGTTCTTTGATTTTCGGGGAGATCAAATCTCCTGACAAGGCTTCAAATGCATTGCAAAATTCCACACAATCTAACTCCCCATGCTGAGAAGTGGCATGAATTCTGCACCAGTTGGGCAAGGCTAAGTCACAAATGTTCACATCATGAGCTTTACCCTTGTAATCTTTATTAGGTTCATATGGGGGCCTGTTAAATCTGTTTGGTTGGTATGAATATCTGTTGGGATTGTCTCCAGTAGAAGTTTGCCTTTTAAAACTCAAAAAATCATTGGCCAGCTTTTGAACAATCTTTGAAACTTCTTCAATCCTAGCATTGTCAGCCTCTTTTATCGGGTTCTGTACATTCTCAACAGGTGCAGCAGCTAATGGTGCTGCTGATGGTAAAGTCTGACAAACTGGCAGCATCATCTGATGTGGGATAGGATTGAGTATAGGAGCAGGCTGAGTGATCAGAGGAGTTTGTTGAATATTTAAAGGCTGGGGTCCCAACTGTCTTTCCAGGATTAAAGCTTCTTTATAAGCTTCTGTCAAGTTGGTAACAGTGGCATCCCTCTTCAAGAAGACAGAGGTCATTGGGTCCAGAGAGTTCCTAAAAATCTCTAATGCCAGGTCAGCATTCGGTACATAATAGCCAGTGAGTCTACCATAAGCTTTCTGGAATCTGACATTATAGGATCTAATAGACTCATTCAGTTCTCTTTTGATGCTAGAAAACTGCTGATATAAAATGTCGGGATCTATCACTTCCCCGAACTGTGACACAAAGACTTTTTCTAAGTCATTCCAACTGGTGATGGAATCATTGGTAAGATTTAGAAACCAATCATAGGCTCCCTCCTGGAGAGTGAAAGGGAAGAGTCTGCAGGCAACATCCTCATGCTGTACATTTAATAACTTCAATGCATTCTTGAATGCAATTAAGTGTTCCTCTGCAGTTCTTGTCCCATCATGTTTATACCTAGGGAGGTATCTTTCTGGATTTCTGGGCAAGTCATGGGCTATACCCGAAATGTTCAAAGCTATGGAGCCCAACCAATTTGCCATAGCTAATGGATTAACAGGGATATTCTGAGCTCTGGTTGGAGTGACTATCAATGGTGATAAAACTGTCTGTGATAGAGATGTGGCCCTTCTGTGGCTACTTCTTCTCGGAGTTTCTAATTCAGGGACAAGGAGCTCTCCAGCTCTGGGGTGGGACCTTGTTACCCTGTATGTAGAATCCAGTTTTCACAGGTACTGACAAACTCTGCAGTTCTGAACAGGTTCTGTATTTTAGCAAGTTGAAATACTATACTGACAACTGCACTGACAACACTGCACTGACAATTTACAAAACTGTACTGACAATTTACAAAACTGTACTGACAATTTACAAAACTGTCCGGAGTTCACTGTGGGTCCTTCAAAATGTTGTTGTTATGCCCTTACAATACTTGAACTGAGTTCAGGCCCTCCTTCTAGCGCCAATTAGGTGTTGGTCCGGCTTTCATGCACACCCCGGGAAAGGATGAAGCAAGGAAGCTCCGGAGACACCCACGGGACGGATCCCACTCATCTTTAGGATCTAGCTGGTTATCCAAGGTGCGAGTTACAGAGTTGGGTCGAATGGCAATTCACTCTTTTCCACTTCTGGAATAGATTTCAATATGGACTGCTCTATTACCTTACAGGGGGTTCTTGAACTTGTTCAGTAGTTGCAAAAGTTGTTGACAATCAGATTTAACTTGAATTCTTGATCTAGCTCTCATGGGTCAGCAGATTTAAATAAAAGACAAACAAAGAAAATAAAAATGGATCATTCACCGAAAGCAAAGAGAGGGTAGGGTAAGGCAGAAAGAGAAGTTTATCAAACATCAACTGTAAAACCCAAACTATCAATCTTATCTATGCTACTAGCTTCACAACAGAACAAATCAAAGAAGAAAGTGTCCAGTCAGTCTAAGATCACTTTCAACTAAGAGCACAAGGCAGAGTGAAACAGATCTAGCAAAAAATTATAAATCCAAGGGCAGCTGGTTAAAACTGGTATCTTTCACCGACAGCCTAGCTCACACAGTGAAGACAGAGCAATTAGAACAAACTTAACCTCAAATCTGTAATTTCCCCTAGCAGACAAGAGAACAACTGAAGCCTAACAACATATTTAAACTTGATAATGGCAGATTTACAACATATATCTAATAAACTTTAAATGGAACGGATAACAAAAGAAGATACACTTATCACACTCTGCAAAATATTAGGCTCCTGGCCATGCTATCACAAAAAAGCTAAAGCACATCAACTCCAAGTCCAGAAACAAAGGATTTCACAAAATTTGCAAGAAATTGCTTATAAGCCTTTTATTTCTAAGTCTCCGCCTCCCGCGATTACATTTAGAATCTGTATTTATAGACTCAGGACAGACCCTGATCTTTTCAAAATATCTTGCTCAAACCCTAAATCTTATCGCACTTAAACCCTAGGACCCGGGTTTTACAATAAAAATCCATTTAAAATCAAAGTCCAGATAGAACTTAACCCTTCGGCAAATCAGTGCAGTTAGTCGCCATAAATGGAGAAGATAAAATCAAATGCCACTTGCATTCATCCGCAGCTGCAAATAAATGCCTCCATTAATTCTGGTTGGTGAGCCGGATGAGTCACCACTTCTCCATCAATTTGATCTCCGCAAATCCATCCCTGAGTTGAAATGGTCTTCATGCTATCAATTCTGCAATAAATTTGTCATTGAATGCTCTCACCGGCAGCTTCTCTTCTAGCATGGCGGTCCTTGACTAAATCCGCACTTTAAATTTGCCTTTATGGTCTTTCCCGGTTGTCCCGCAAGTGCCAGATGGAATCCTGCATGAAAGACAAAAAGATGCATTAGATTAGCATTTTAATTAAATCAGAAGCTTTAAAGGTTAAAACAGATTAAAAACCGCAAAATAAGCTTGCATGTCGGCTTCTGTTTGTCTCATTCACGCTTTGACACGTGTCGCTACCCCAGGATGCCTTCTGTTTCCCGTCGAAATGCACTTTCAGGTCAACTTATGACTTTCTCTCTCCTACCGCGATTCTGCGACATGTCGCGATTTCGCGACATGTCGCGAAATCGCGACGTCCCCAGCGCATCGGCAACTTCTTCCCTCGTCGGCCGCGAAAACGTGACATGTCGCGATTTCGCGACATGTCGCGAAATCGTGACTGCGACCTTCCTGGCCTCCGTACAACTTCTTGATTTTCAACCGCGATTCTAGAACACGTCGCGATATCGCGACAGTTCCCTTACCTGCATGCGTTGACCGCGTTGACCGCGATTTTGGAACATGTTTGCGACTTAGCCGATTTTTCATTCTGCAGCCCACTTTCTCTCTCCTACCGCGAAAATGCGACATGTCGCAAAATCGCGCCCTTCCGTACAGCTTGCTTCTCTCTCCAAAAAACTGTCGCGATTTCGCGACATGTCGCGAAATCGCGACCTTTCTGGCACTTAGCCGATTTTCATGCATTTTCTCTCTCCTACCGTGAAAATGCGACATGTCACGATTTCGCGACATGTTTCTCCCCGACTTTCTCTCTCCTCATCCTGTAGCGATTTTGCGACAGTTTCCAAAAATGGAAACGTCGCGATATCGCGACACTTCCAAAAATGGAAAGTGTCGCGATTTCGCTACACTTTTCCGACTTAGCTGCATTTTGATTTACCCGTCGCGATATCGCGACATTTCCGAAAATGGAAGTGTCGCGATATCGCGACACTACCAAAAATGGAAAGTTTGATTTTTCAATGAATTTATGCAACTGTTTTCTGGATTTTCTCGGTACCGTTGCAAGATTTTCTTTGTGCATGAATGATTCTAGCATGTAAAAAGTGAATTCCGGAATAACACAACTGGAATGCAAGAAAAAGCACAACTTTAAAAAGGAGGCAAGCAAATTTGGATTTAAAACCTGAAAAACATCAAGAGGGTCCCTGCTGCAAAAATGGAAGTTCAAAATTTTCTAAGGATGGAATCTCATTTTTCAGTGGAGGTGTGTTGCTTCTCAACAAAACCTATTTCAATTATTTTCACAAGACTTGCTCAAATCTACCTCAAACCTGTTTCAAATATTCTCACAAGACTTGCTCAAATCTGCCTCAAATCTATTTCAAGTCTTCTTACAAGACTTGCTCAAATATACCTACAAACCTTCACAAAAGACTTGCTCATAACACATGCTCAAAAACTACTCAAAATACATACTCAAATCTGTTCATCAAAACCTCTTCTCAACTTTCCAAATATTGCATACAAAACAATGTTCATCTATTTCTAGATCTTGCATAATAGTCTCACCAATCACTTTATCTAATATTCAATGTGATTTCTTTAACTTGAAGCAATTTAGACATATTCTACCTAGAATTTGTTTAACCTCTTGAACATATAGAGAATGATATGCACTTGACAAATGCTCAATATGTTCTACACATTCATTAAGTCTGTCGCTTTCACATGTCTCACATTTATTGCATTATAAAGGTAGCTCTAGTCTAGCACATGATAATTGACCTTCTTATGTATTTCCCACAATCAAAACTGATGCACACACTTGCTTCACAAATATAATTTCTAACACTTGCACATTCACTTTCAAGAACACTCAACTCAATGCACAACTTATTCTCAAAGATCAAACACAATAATGCACAAGTTCGCTCTCAACCCTAGCACAACTATTTCCAATTTTTTTCAAGGATAAAGCACAACTTGTTCACAAATTCTAACACAAATATTTTCAATTTCTTTCAACAAGGATGCACATTTTGTTTCATAAACCCTAGCTCAAATATTTCCAACAATCCACACTAATAAAACCTTTTATCTTCACCTTATGATTTAGAAATATTTGCTCAATCAAACACTTTTAAGAAGGAATAATGCCACCATACCTCTTAACTTGCTTTAATGAAGAAGTGCTCTCAAAACTTGTCTCAAAATATTCTGTCTTTCTTATACCACTTTCAAGGGTTAGTTAGCATAGCAATTTTCAATCATCCATATGAAAACCTTTCCTCAAAAAGTGTGCACAAAAATATTGCTCTATACTCCTAATATTTCTCAAAACAAGGCTTTTTAATCAAAGAACAAAAACCTTTAATCTTTCTTTCACCATGTAGAAATACACACAATAATTAAACCAAAAAACACCTTATAACTCCTACTTTTAAAACACACACAATCAACTCATACAATGAAAGAATCCTTATCACACCTTATTTCTCCTTCTAAACATATTTTAAATTTCAATACCAAAAATACCCTTTTCACACCTTATTTCTCCTATATCAAATGAGACAAAATAAATGACAACTCAACCTTATAACTCCCACAAAAATAAAAATGTAATTGAGAAAATAAATACCTCTTTTATTATGCTCTCAATGTGACTCGAACCTCTCACCTCGTGAGAGCAAGACGCCCAACCAAAGGGACACGACCAGCTACACTAATGCAGGCCATGAGAACACGAAGGCACCAATCACCTTTTACTTCCTCCTACCACGAACTCTGCCTAGCCAAACAAAAATGGTCCACGATGGATTTCGAACCTGAAACCTCCTTATCACAACACCTTCGCATAGGTTCAGCCACCATCTGGTCTAGCTGGTTGGATGGTATTTGATGTGCACCAATCCGAATATAAACCTTCATTGTTCATTGTAGAATATTGTGCTCTCCTTTGCTTTCCTTCTCTGTCACGTGCTGAATTGAATATCGCTATTATTGCTTCCACCATATCGAATAACTAAAAAATGACTTTACGCATGGGGTATTAATATGATTTAATTTCCTCTTTGTCCAAATTTGGCCCACCTTGTCTTTTTATACCATATGACATTGACCACCTCAATTTGAAATTAATTCGAATTACCTTCAATTACTTGGTGCTCAAATGATATTATAACTTGAAATATTTATATTATAATAAAGATATTATAATATCAATCCTTTTGAACTATTAGAATATATTTCAATATTTCATTTGTTAATTAATTCAATCGTAACAATCTTATATTGTTAGATTGATTAATATTAGGCTAGTTGTTATTTGTTACAACTCCGCCTATATTTGTCTCGGGTGGTTCCACAACCTCCGGGCTAATCCTGGCCCTATTGTTTGTATTTATACTTCGTCAAATTAATCAAATGTGTTCCGCTTCTCACATGGTATCAGAGCAAACGCCACTCTCTCCGCCACTCTCATTTTTTTAAATGATCTCGTAGTAGCGTTGAGAATCGCCGCTCTGGAGGCACAGCTTGGGAGTTTGAGAAAAAAATTTCTCAGAATTTGATAGGCTAGGGAGGTTGAGAATTTTTTTTTAATTTCTCATTTTTTTTCATTGAAATTTTTTTTCGACCATTCGGTCGAAGAGGTGAAGCGTTCGACCGAAGTCGAAAGAGGATCGAAGGTCGAAAGAGGAGATCGAAAGGGCAAAGATCGACCGCACGGTCGACAATCGAAAGGGCCTACATGTCGTGGGAGCCAACACCGCGGCTACCCCATGACCCTCTCGGGTGAGAGCCTCTCCCCGAGAAGAGATACTCCATTGTGGAGTAAAGGGTCTAATAAACCCTTCTAAGATTGCCCTTCCCATCCGTGTGGGATAAAAGACATCGAAGCCTCCAAAAAAATGAAATCAAACCAACACAACACGTCATTTTCTTCTCTATCACCTACGAACGACGTCAAACCGGTATTGCACCTCCTATTTTTCGTTAACTGTGGTCACAGTGCCTTCGAAGGAGGAGTGTTTTTTGGAAGGTAGAGGCCAATCGGAGAACATTGGCTGGATCAAAATTTGATCCAAGTCCTCCAAAACCCTCCAATACCAATTTTCTTCACACATCGGGCGTCAAAGGCAGACATCGAGCTGGTTTGTTCTCCCCTGTTCTACATTTTTTAAAGATTTTGATTGGTCTAAATGCTATTGCATAGGAGAAACGAGCTCAGAGAGCTTTGAGTTGAGTGATTTAGCTAGGTTTTTTGGCTCACTGTGAGCCCGCCACCTCTCAGCCACCCGCGCGCCACCACAGCGCCTCCTCTGCGCCACCCCCGAGCTATCGGTGGATCCACCCGAGCAGCGCCACCTGCGCTCCGCCCGAGCGGTGGTGGAGGAGGGAGCGCCACCACGGAAGGCTTTACGCCTTCAAACGTAGTTTAAGGTGGAGGGCACCGAGGATTACTCCCGGATCAGCCCACTGGCTCACCGGTTGTGAGCCGAGTGGTAAGGGCTCCGGGAGCCCTCAGGTCACGGGTTCGAGTCCCGTCGACCCCCCTGCACAAAGGTATAAAAAAATTATTTTTTTTAAGTTTTTTTTCTTAATTCTTTAATTTTTAGTTAAATTAAATGCAACTTTAATTTTCTTTAAATAGTTTTTTAAAGGTTATTTTTTTGAGTAATCTTTTTTTTACTATGAAAATTAAAAGTTATTTTTTTTAACTATTCATTATAAAAGAATATTTGAAAAATTCTTTATAAAAGAAAATTTTAAAGGGGGGAGTGTTTTTTTTTTGACAAATCAAGGGGGGATTGGGAGTGATTTTTTCTCAAAATATTGAAGGGAAAATAGTGAGCAATTTGTTTTCAAGCATTTCTACAAGAAACTTGGCAAAACTTGTAATAGGTGCATTCTCGGTGGTAACCGACACCTAGGGTCATTTTTTATGCTTTAATGTTGTATGGATGCTTTCATTTTTCAGCATTTACTTCTAAAGCATAAAGCATAAAAAAATAAAAAATAAACCCATTTTTTTTGCAAATTCACATTCAACAGAGAGATACAGAAAGTGCCAGTTTCTTTTGCTATTGTTTCACTCCATCCACTACCCCAATCACTCTCGTGTTTAGGCTTAAATCCAGATGAAATTTTGGATATCCAAAGTGTTTAGGGGAAGTTACGCCCCACGCATGTGGATTGAAGGCTTTCTAAGGTCGGTGCCATCAACGAGGTGATTCCCTTTTAGTACCGCCTAAGTACCACGTATCGTATAATCATTAAAATTACCTATAGTCTCCCTCACGTAAGGGCGGGTAATTTTTTTGGTTTTTCAAAATACCTATAGTCTCCCTCATGTAAGGGCGGGTATTTTGTATGGTATAACGACCTGGAATTAAGGTATATCGAAGGGGCGACCATTTGGTGTTATAAGGAACCTTCACAATGTCTGCAAAACTAATGACTGATGCTCATCAGTTATTGAAAGGTCCAAATTATACACCATGGAAAAACAAAATGAAGGCAATCCTAGAGATGGATGATCTTTGGGAAATTGTTTCTGGAACAACAGTAAGACCTTCATCTACAGCTGGAGCAACAACTCTAACTGCTGATCAGAAAGACTTTGACAAGAAAGATAGCAAAGCAAAGGTGCTCATTTTGCTTGTTGTTTTTGATGAAGTTCAACCTCATATTGTTGACTGTCCAAATAGTAAAGCGGCATGGGATGCCCTTAAAACTATATATGAAGGGAAGAATGACTCCACCATTCTATTCCTTCAGTCTCAATTACATAGTCTAAGCATGAAACAAGGAGAGACGGTTGAAAACTTTCTTTGCAGAGTGTCTGAGTTGAAAGGAAAATTGAATTCCTTAGCAGCACTAGTTGATGATAAGCTCCTTACCTCAGTGGTAATGAGAGCTCTTCCAGATTCTTTTAGAGTGTTGATTACCTCCATTCATGTATCACAGAGACAAGTTACCTATGTTGAGTTGGTAAATATGCTTCAAGAAGAGGAGGCACGCCAACTACAACGAGATGATTCTTCTAACACTGCCCTATACACCAATAGGAAGGGGTAAAACAAGAAGAAGGGTAATTTTTAGAAGGGAGGTAGTTCTCAAAAGGATTCAAAAGGGAAACAAACTCAACCTCAATAGAAAAAGAGATATTGCAAGATCTGTGACAAAGAAGGTCATGATACAAATAGATGTTGGCATAAGAATAAACAATCAAAATAGAAATGCCAGAACAAACCACAAAAGAACAAACAACAACAAGTGAATGTTGTTGTTGAAGAATCTGACATGGATTCTGAGAGAGCACACAAAGTGCTCATGACTACCACAGTATCCAAGCAGATGGATCCTATTTGGTATGTCGATTCTGGAGCCAGTAAGCACATGACTGGTGAGAAATCATGGTTTGAGTCTTTTGAGGCCAAAGAGGGCAAACCTGTCACTATTGTCGATGATAAAACCTACAAGGTTCAGGGAGAAGGAACAGTCTCTGTTACTCTTCCTGATGGCAAGTGCCATATTGAGAAGGTTCTCTATGTTCCAGGATTGGCGAACAACTTGTTGTCAGTCACACAAATTTTGGACAAAAATATGGTTGTAAACTTTAGTGTTGAGGGGGGCAAGAAGTGTTGTTCTATCACCAGGAGGGGTAAGAACATTGCAACCACTTCATATAAGCATGGCTTATTTGCCCTAGATACTATCTCTTCTCCAGATGTAGCCATGATTGTCTCTACAAAGGAGGCAACTTCCCTATGGCACAAGAGATATGGACATATGAGTTCTGGTTACTTACTTGAGTTAAGTAAGTATGAAATGGTAAAGGGTCTTCCTTCCCTTTCTACCACATTGCCAGTTTGCTCTGACTGCTTGGCAGGAAAGCAACATAGAGTGCCTTTTGAAAGGAGCTCTACACGAGCAAAGAAACCTCTGGAGTTGGTTCACACCGATCTGTGTGGTCCTTTAAGTCCCAAAAGTTGTGGGGGTAAGAGGTATTTTTAGTTATTCATGGATGATTACTCATGAAATATGTGGGTATTCTTTCTTCAACTGAAATCTGAAGCATTTGGATTTTTTTAGCAATTCAAGAAATCTGTTGAAAAGGAGTCAGGGACTTCTATCAAGACCCTCCACTCAGATCGAGGGGGGAGTTCACCTCTAAAGAATTTTTTGAGTTCTTGACTGAAAATGGGATCACACGATAGTTGACTACTGCTTATACTCCTCAGCAAAATGGTGTTGTTGAAAGGAGGAACCGTTCCATCATGGAAATGGTTCATTGCATGCTCACAGGAGCTAGAATTGGGCAACAATATTGGGCAGAAGCAGTCACCACAGTAGTATATCTATTGAATAGGGCACCCACTAAGGCCCTACAAGGAATGACTCCATAGGAAGCATGGAGTGGCAGAAAACCCTCCATCTCTCATCTACGCATTTTTGGTTGTAAAGCATTCATGCACATACCAAAAGAAAAGAGGAAGAAGCTAGATGAGAAGACACTGAAGTGCATTCTTCTTGGGTATGATGAGCACTCCAAGGGTTATCGATTGATTGATCCCTTAACCAAGAAGATACACATCAGTAGAGATGTAGTTTTTGATGAGGCTTTCACATCAGAAAACACATCAGATGTATACCTAGACCTTGTGGAAACTAAGGTTGAGAAGTCTCCTTCATCCAAGGTTGGAGGTCCTTCTTCATCTTCTTCATCTCCATAGAAGAAGAATCCAAAGTGGTATACAAGTATGATTAGAGACTCTAAGCTATCCACTCCACCATATTTGACATTGGATAGGCCTCGTACTCACAGCATGGCTCGACAGGAGAAAGCTGCAACAGAGATTACTGGGGTTGATGATCTGTGTCAGTATTTTGAGGAACTTTCTGTAGATCCAGAGAGAGATACAGAAGATATGGATATTGATGATGATAGGGTGTTTATGTCCTCAATAGATGAACTTGAACCTGCATCAGTACGAGATGCTCTTGGTGAGCCTCAGTGGAAGGCCGCTATGGATGTTGAGTATAAGTCTCTGATGAAAAACAAAACTTGGAAGCTTGTCGATCTGCCATACGAAAAGAAGCCCATAGGCTGCAAATGGGTGTATAAATTCAAGTATAAGGTAGATGGGACAATAGATAAGCATAAGGCCTGACTTGTTGCAAAGGGCTATGCTCAAAGAGAAGGCATTGACTACGAGGAAACTTTTGCACCTACTGCTCGGATGACAACCATTCGAGTTCTTTGTGCTATGGCAGCATAGTATGGGTGGAAAGTGCACCAAATGGATGTCAAGAGTGCCTTTCTAAATGGTGATCTCCAAGAGGAAGTCTACATGACTCAACCGAAAGGATTTGAAGTGGAAGGCCAACAACAGAAAGTTTGCAAATTGGTCAAATCCTTATATGGTTTGAAACAGGCCCCTCGGGCTTGGTACATAAAAATGGATAATCACCTACTGCAGCATGGATTTAAGAGATGTCCGTCGGATGCAAACCTCTATTTCAAGAAGCAAGGCTCTGAAATAGTGTTGCTTGTACTCTATGTTGATGATCTGCTCATAACAGGGAGTTCAGAAACAATGATCTCTTCTGTCAAACAGGATTTGAGTGAATCTTTTGAAATGATAGATCTCGGACTTCTCCATTACTGTCTTGGCCTGGAAGTGAACCAGAGGGAGCACTACATCAAAGTGTCCCAAAAAAATATGCCAAGACACTACTAGAAAAATATCGCATGACTAACTGCAAGCCGATGGCAACACCAATGGAAACAGGTCTTCAGTTATCGTGATATGACAAATCACCTCAGGTAGATGCTACTCTCTATCGTCAGCTGATTGGGAGTCTCATATATCTGACCAACACTAGGCCAGATATCGTATTTTCTGTCAATTATCTTTCGAGGTTCATGCAAGAACCTAAGACTACACACTAGAAAGCAGCAAAGCGAGTTCTTCACTATGTCCATGGCACAATGGAATATGGCCTAGAATATAAGAAGAACAACAAATTCTTCTTACAGGGATACATGGACTCCGACTATGCCGGATCATTTGATGATCGTAAATCAACTTCAGGATATTTGTTTCATCTTGGATCTGGTCCTGTCTCTTGGCACAACAAGAAGCAACAGGTGGTTGCTATCTCATCAACAGAGGTAGAATACCGCATCGCACGTGAAGCTGTGTGCGAAGTGATATGGTTGCGTCGCATCTTGACAAGTATGGGTCTTCCATCAAAATCTCCAATACACTTGTTCTACGACAACATGGGTGTTTTGAACCTTGTTAAGAATCCAGTGCATCATGAACGAACCAAGCACATTGATACACAATGTCACTTTATTCGAGACGAAGTACCAAGGCACCACATTCAGCTTCAGCACATCTCCACCAATGCTCAAGTTGCAGACATATTCACTAAGGCACTTGCACGTGTCAAATTTGAATTGTTTCGCAATTCTCTATGTATTTCAAAATAATGGGGGGATGCTAGTATAGCTAGTAGTTACATGTTTCCTAAAATATTGTAATAAGGGGGGATGTTAGAATATATTTCAATATTTCATTTGTTAATTAATTCAATCGTAACAATCTTATATTGTTAGATTGATTAATATTAGGCTAGTTGTTATTTGTTACAACTCCGCCTATATTTGGAACAAATTTTGTTGACACTAATTTTTCATAGTCAAACAAATTTTCGTAGAAGGTGGTATTGATCATGTGTTGGGCCTGTGCCGAGACCACCGCTACATCGTAAAACTATTTTGCTGTTTTCAATCCAAATACCCGCTCAATTCTCTTTGGCTTAATCTTGTAGATAGGCTTATTTCTACCATTGACTATGGCTCTGGTTGTCAAGTCATACAAAAGGACCAACCATGACAACATATCAGGAGAGAAATGCACTCTCGAGCATAAGAGCTTCACAAAATTGGTCCTCCACTTATTGCAGCAAGGACCGCTCTTGTCTTTGTCTACGTAAGCCTTCTTAAAGATGTTTTTCAATAAATACTGTGAATGTTGCCATTCTTCACTACTTGATTGAAAACATAAATCAGTGAGTTATTCCTCGCCTCATTCCTGTTATTCAGGTTTCCTTGTGGTCGTCATGTTGAAGGACAATTTTTCTTCTAAATTTTTGACCCTTGTCTTGGAAGCAATTGCACTAGAGGAGGCCATTGTCTGAGTCTCTATGACTAGGCTCTTCGGCTCTATACTGTTCAAAGATACTATAAGCTCTGTAAGTTTCCTGCTACTGTTATCATGTATTTAAACTAGTTTGTGTATGAAGCATCATTAATGTCATGCCAACCACTGTTGTATTGTTGTTATACTTTGCTTGTCACCTCACTTCCCATAATGATTGGTTGATTATGAATCATCATTCTTTTAGTTGATTTACATAACTGGTTGTTTGATCATACACATGTATGATTTTAAATCGTCTATTTAGCTCATATTGTGTTAAAGTGCATGTTTGGATAGATTCGAGGAAGAGGTCCATAGTTGGCATGCGTACTCACAACTTCTCGATTGGCTCTTGATCATGTCAACAAAATTATCATTGGTACGAGTGCCCTTTTGGCTTTATCATACAAGGGTCCACAAGATCTACTTTAGTGTGGTATTGCTCCAATCATGTGATAGATCGACTAATGCATGTCATGAATTTTGAGGGACTTGTGCTTCAATGATCGTCGATGGTTGATCGATCGATCAGTGCTTTAATTAGTTCTTCTATGGATATTATTGGTTGGTGATTCATTATTATTCAGTAAAAACTTTCCTCGCTCACTGATTAGATGTTCGACCGGTTAGCCCTCACCTTCTGTCAAATTTTTCAATCGGTGGCTCTTCTTGATTTAGCACAAATGGTGATTTCGATCGCTTACCATTCCTCCTCAACCGAGTGGCTTAGAGTACCCTCGTACGTGCTGCTTTTAAAAACTTGTGTCAGCCTTTATCGTGGGGGTCAGCATAATAATGACATTAGCTAAACCAAAAATGCATGTAAAATTTAATGTCATCGTACCTTGATTCTCGCTCATTTTACCTTTATTAGGCTCAGTTGATCTCAACCATCCGCTTCGTTCAATCAGTAGCCTTTCGACAGTTGTGATATGTTCAGTCGATGATATCCGAGCATTTCTCTTCTCGATTAGAAATATTTAAACCGTTTGGCTTTCACCATGTCATCGTTTTGGTCGATCGAACCTCTTTAGTTTTGCTTGTTATCGGTCAATAAATTAATGTTACTCTTCGATCGATCAATTTAACTCTTCGATCGAATGATCTTGATTATCGCCACGTGGGCTTTGGTTCAATCGAAGGGCTTCTTCTTTGATGAGTTAGTTGGCTTTGACTAAATGGTTTGACCAACCTTTCGATTGACTAACTTCGGTCTGCTTTCGTTGACTGTTGATCTATTTTTTTTCGATTAATCAACTTTGACCATCAATAAGCTTTAGATCGATGATTTATATTTATGCCATGTGTTCGGTTGATCGCTCCCTCATCTCGATCAAAACTCTTTTTTTATCTCATCTTTGACTTCTGCGCTTTCATATTTGACCAAATTCTAGAATTTAACTTCGGCTGAATTACCTTTTAGTGCTAAAATGCTCGACTGGTTTGTTACTCGCTTCGACCGAGTGCTGGTGCATGTGTATCTTTGATAGAATGAGTTGATCATCTTCAACTGATGCTTTCAGGCTAAAAATTGGTGTTACTGCGTTCAGTCAATATGCTTCGTTCATTGATTTGTTTTCGATCGAGTAGTTTTCTTTCCTTGTCGAATTGATCGATTGATCGGCCAATTATTTCTTACCATCGGTCGAAGACCTGTTTGATTGAACTTTCATTTTTTGGCTCTTCGACGGTAACCTTCTATTCATTGGTCGATTGATCGATTACTTTTCGGTGGCGGCATTGCTTAGTTTTCAATTTTCGATCGATCGGGCCGATGGCTTGTAAACTTTAGGAAAATGCAGGTAGGAATTTCTTAAAGCTTATTTAAAGGATTATTTTACTTCTTAAGGGTGCAAGGTATTTTCAACGTTTTTGCAATTTAGACCATTTTATGGAGGATGACCAATCATGACGACAAAGTTGTTAAAAGTGAATGACTTAAGCATTTGAAGGTTTTGTTAATCTTTGAAAAATTAATCCATAGTTATCCTTTGAGATGTTTAATGCTTTATAGCTCAAGATTTGTAGTTTTTATTAACCTATCACAAAATATGGACTTCTTAATGACCTCCAAAATATTAAAATTAGGGGTGCATTCATGTTGTATCAATTTTAGCTACAACAATCCCCTATGAGCAAAACAATGTAGTGAATGCTATGCAAAACTAGGTCTTGGATTGAGAAAATATAATTTGTTATGAAGACCTTCCCAGATGGTGGATGCAGCAAAGCAAGGAAGACCTCTATCATATCTTACATCTTAATATTGATAACATTGAATTATGTGTTTCACGACTTTTAAAAAAATTATTAAATTCATTTTTCTTTACAATAGCTTAGTGTAATTAGAACACAAAGCAAGGAAGACCTCTATCGTATCTTACATCTTAATATTGATAGCATTGATTTATGTGTTTCACGACTTTTAAAAAAATTATTAGATTCATTTTTCTGTGCAATAACTTAATGTAATTAAAACATTGTAAAACTTTGGATGAAAGCCCTATTTTGCTTAAAAAGAATGACAATGTAATATACTTACTCACTATTTATTAATAAAAAACAATTATTATAAAATCTTATAATATCTTTATAATACTATTTTACTATTAATTACAATATCATAATAATATAACATACTAAAATTTCAATATTAATATAATCAATTAAAATAATTTATTGATACTATCTAAGTTGCTAAAATAATATAACTTGTATGAATGAAATATAAAAGTACCTTGATGACTAGTCAACTTTTAACTTGTTATACTCAGCACTAGATATGCTTGGATTTAATTTTTTTAGCAGTGAATATGCATATCCTTTTTTAATGTTAAAGATATGTTAACTTCTAAACTTTATATTCAAAGAGGTTTCAACATAGAACAAATTATTTTTTAAAGATTATAAACATTATTTATAGGATGTGTGACCTTTCTCGCTGTAAATTTAAATTATTGACTTATTGATGTTAGTAATACTTATCATAGACTTTATAAGGTATGTTATCCTCATGGATCGAGTCCCTGAACATTAGATTGTCATTATGTTTCCAAAATAAATTATTAATTAATGCTGAACTTTCTTGTAATCTTAGGTTGTTTATTTATGCATATATAAATAATATTAAAAAGAATAATAATTTTCTATGATGTAACTTGTTTATGTTTGGTGAACCTTTAAATTCGTTGTTTATTTTTATATATATAATATTAAAAATAATAATATCTGTGATGTAACTTGTTTATTTTTGGTGAACCTATAAGTCATGTTGTTGAAGTAAAATATTTATAATAAAAGTGAAAGGTGAATGTAAAAGGACGTACCTGTCTTATATGTTGTTAGCTAATATCATTGTTTTAACTTTTACCTAAGATTGGATGGTACTCCGGCTTACTACTAGCGAAGCATAATATAATAAATCAGTAACTTCATCAAAGCAAAATTGAATATTATGTGGTGATTGAGAGAGGAAAGTAAGTGGAGACATAATAGTTATAATATGAATGTACAGACATAAGGTTCTTTAATTATTATATAAAATAATTAAATTGTAAACAAAGTTACTAGAACGGTTAAATTTTTATTTTTTATTTTTGAATGAAATAAGTTATATTATATTAAAAATACAACTTAATCATATAAAAAGTGGGTGGATACGCACATCCCAGTAGGGTCCCAAAAATCACACTAACCGCATATGGTTAGGAGAAACCAAATAGCAAATACAAAGACTTTAGTTGGCTAACACAAAAAAGAGGGAATTAAAATCATCCTCTTAGCCAAAAATCAAAGAAAAGCATGCATCCGCAGAACAAAAATCATTTCCAGACATCGGGAGGGACAAAATTATCCACATTGTCATCATGATGCCAAGGAGAGGTGGCAACAGGAGCATCCCAACCATTATCATCAGTGTCAGTACCACCCATATCAGCAACGTCATTAACCTCTTGTGCATTTATATCCTGGGGGCGGGGGGTTTGGCCATCATCGTGCCAGCCTAGAGCATTAATTAGCGCCACCACGATCGCATCTCCCCAACCCGCAACTTGGTGTGAAGGTTTTGGATGAACATCCCATCCACTCACCAGCCATGAATTACCAACACCATCAGAGTAATGACGTTTGGTCACCGATGGAGGTTGAGACCAGTGTCTCCCCGCCTGCGACAATGCCCTGCATCCCCGATGAGATCGAGAATGAGATCCAACACGGCGTTGTGACGTCGAATCCGAGGGGACCCGACTGATAGTGCATGGTGCATTGGCCCAATGGTCCAGGAGAGTCCTTAGGTACTGAATGTCAATATGAATTTTTTCCACTTGAACCTGTATCTGAAGCCAAGAGTTAAAAAATACAACATACTTATCAGCTAAAGAAAAGGAATCAGAAGTTGTGTCTCTGGAAAAAGCTATATTGTTTCTGGTCTTCCATAAGTGAAAAAGAATATTGACTCTAAAAATATTCCAGACAGGCACAAGAGGAATAGAAAAATCAGGAGCATCACCTAGCAGGGAATGGTGCCAAGAAAAAGAAGTGGCCATATAAGGTCGAAAGAAAGATTCCAGCCACTTCCAAGCCATTTGAGCTTTACGACACGACCAGAAAACATGAGTGCAATCTTCAGGTTCATTGCAAAAATAGCATTTGGGATTAGCCACACCCAAGTATTTCAGTCATTGCCCCACAGGCAAACCTTGAAAAAGCAGACTCCAAGCAAGAAAAGCCAGCTTTGGCTCAAGATAAGAGGCCCAGACCATGTTAAAATGCAATTTCCACTATGAAGGCCTGGATATTAAGTCCCAATGCTCGTTCAACTTACCCACCATGGGCAAGTGTGGAGAAAGCCAAGAATATCCCAAATGGGTCTTGTACTGAATTAATGGGATGTTCTTCGACCAGGTCCAGTTCGACCACCAAGGTTTTTGGAAATGCTTGGTAATTTTTGGCCAAAAAGAGAAGGGAATGCTATCTAACATAGTATCATACGTGGTCTTATATTTTGGTTTTAAATTATGAAGTCATCTGAAAACCTCCCAAGGAATCCAATCTTTGGTATGAGAAGAGAAGAAATCAGAAATGGTAGCAATTCCCTTCTTGAAAAACCGTTGAGCATGAATCCATTGAAACGAGGCCAAAGGGGAGCCTTGGTAAGTAATGACAGATGACCACCACACATTAAGAGAGGCTATGGAAGCCCCTTTTTTTTGCCCATCACCAGACCAACAGAGCTAGGGTTTAAGAGCCTCCCAAGCTCACCAAATGCTCTGCATCACAAAGGAGCCTTGAATTTTAATAAACACAGGGGTTGTAACAATAGACGGGAGAGACATCCCCCATCAAAATTTCTTACCCAAAGGAAGGCCTATAGAAATACAATGTCGAATTAGGACCTTCCAGGCTTTTGGGCCGTCAATAGCTCTAACAACCCACTTTGCACATAGAGCAAATCCCTGGCGTTGATAGTCAAACAGACCCATCCCGCCAGAGGACTTGGGAAGACAACAAATTTCCCAAGCTACTCTATGAAATCCCTTCTTCTAGGAAGAGCTAGCCCAAAGAAAATCTTGCAACAACTTCTCTAGATTTTGGTAACAGGCCCGGGATGGAGTCCAGCAGGAAGAAAAATACACATGAGTGGTAGCCAAAATCTTGGAGCAAACTTGGAATTTTCCTGCAAGGGAGAGTTTCTTGGTAATCCAATAAGAAAGCTTCTTCTCAACTCTCTGGAGCACATGATTCCAGAGTTGAGCAGAGGTACTCTGAAAAGCAAAAGGAATGCCCAAAAACTTAAAAAAATTGCCAGATTGAATCCATTGCCAGGGATATTGAGAAAGCCAATATGGGTAAGGATTAGTAGACTATCGAAAGCAGGCAGTCTTATGCCACTGAATGCTAGAGCCTAAAGCTGCACAAAAGATATCAAGGCAATGCAAAGCATTGGACACAGATTGTTGATCTTCCCTAATGGTCAAGAAAGAATCATCAGCAAAGTGCCCATTAACCAACTAAGCTGGCGAATTGGGAAGAGCAATTCCCCAAATGTTTCCCTGAGACACTTGGGCAGCCAGGAGGTATCCAAAGGCTTCTGCAACCAGGATAAATAGAGAAGGAGCAAGTGGGCAACCTTGCCTCACCAAACGAAATAGGCCCAGGATATTAGATTGAGTGTTATTTAGAGTGAGCACAATTGAAGCATCCTGGAAGAGCATACTGACAGACTTAACAAATTTCGAACCAAAGCCAAGTGCTTGTAACATGGTAAGAATAAAATTCCACTCAATTTTATCATAAGCTTTTTTAAAATCAATTTTGATGAATATAGCATCCTGTTGAGACTGTCTAGCCCATTCCATACCTTCCCATACTGCTAGGACATTATCCAGGATATATCGGCCTTGAACAAACCCAGTTTGTTCAGGCCTGATAATTAAAGGTAGAATGGGGCGTAACTTTAAATCCAAAGCTTTGGAAATGATCTTATAGTTGACATTCAAAAGAGTGATCGACCTCCAATTGGTAATAATTTCAGGGTCCCCAACCTTGGGTATGAATCGAATATTACCTTTATTTATTAGAGAACCCAAGGAACCTGTGATCATTGCTTCTTGATAGACCTTAAGCAAGTCTGGGCCAATGAAATCCTAAAATTCTTTGAAGAATTCATAGGGGAATCCATCCAACCCAGGGGCCTTATCATTCTTCATTTGAGAGAGAGCCTGAGTAAGGTTGTCAAGAGACAGAGGGGCTTCACAACTGGATTTTTGCTCGAAAGAGAGCTTTTATGGCACCACTGCACAACACTCAGCCAAGGCCTACTATCGGGTGAGGGTGAGTGGTTGAGAAGAAAAAACTTTTTGATAATGGCGAACAAAGGCAGAGATTATATCAGGAAGCTCAGTGAGTCTACCCCCATCAATTTGAAGAGCTTGAAATTGCATATTCGATGAAGAGGGGCGTAACCGTTTGAAGAATTCTTTAGACACCTTGTCCCCAATCTTGAGCCAATGCATTCTGGCATGAAGTTGGGCTCCTTTGGCCTCATAAATCTCTACTTTCTTTAGCTCATGATGAATGATAGCAACATGAGCTTGCAAATATTGGTTGAATGGGGAAGACTCAAGTCTCACAGAGGCCTCTGATAATTATTTTTTGAGGGTAGAATTTGCAACCCTCCTGCACTTTGCAACTTCAACCCCAAGAGATCGAAGCATAGAAGTCGTACATCGAATGGCCTTATTCCACCAAACAATCCAGCCAACCGAGCTAGAGGGTCTTGGGAGAAGATTCCAGCATCGGGTAATATGAGCCCTCATAGCATCATTTTGAAGAAAGAAAACATTTAGGTAAAATTATGATTGAAAGCTTCGAGGAGGAGAGGCCCGGGTGGCAATGTCAAAAATAATCAAGGAGTGATCAGAGAGGGTAGTGTCTAGAATGGCATGAAAAAAAGGGCAGGATAGAGAAAACCTGTTAAAGAAGAAGTGGTGGGAATCCGTAAGCATTGCTCGGTCCAGGCGCTTCAAAACCCTCAAAAATCCTATTTGGAAATTAGACCAGGTGAACCAAACATTCTCAGGGAAGTCAAACTAAGAGAAACAGTAATTAGGATCTGACAACCCTAGTTTATTCTTCATGAAAAACCTTTCTTCTATTTCCCCAACATTCCATCGCATTGGTATGTACCCAACCTTATCCTAGGGTTTCTAAATCATGTTAAAGTCACCACAAAGCACCTAGACAACATGTGATAGAGAAAAATCCAGCCACCGCCACAAACTACACTGATCAGAAGCATCGTTAGATGCATACAAATTAATTATTCCAAAAGGTTAACCTTAAAACTCAAACAGAGTCCAGATAGCTTTATTTGAGGGGTCCACCCCTCAAGAAACCACATTTCTCATCCACTTGGAAGAGACAAAAGTAATAGCTCCTCCCTTACCAGTAGTATGACGGGTTACATGAAAGCAACCATGCAGCCACAGAAAATTACAAGTGCAATCTAGATTAAAATAAAAAAAATTAACTTCTTGCAGACTGTAATGTCCCCTTCTAATCAGCTAGTGGGAGCACATAGAGACTAGCCTATACACGGGTTCTCGTAGGCTATGTCATATGGATGAGAGCCTTTGGAGATATTTGAGACAACTTTTGAATTCTTAGAGCTCAGTTTTGGTGGTCGTTCGGGGTCAAACGCAGCTAGGATGCTTGGAATTGCTATTTTTAGCGGTGTCGGGTTTTAGGGTTTCTTGCCGAGCGGACAGGGGGATGTTGTTCTACAACGAAATGGGTATCCGAAACAGGTTTCAGTTGGTCATTCGGAGTTTCATAAGGCAGAGTTTTTAAAGCGCAAAGCTTGGCTTTATTAAGTGAATTATTAAATTCATTTTATAAAGTTAAAACTTTATATTATAATTAAAGGGGAAGAAATATGTTTATCCCACATTGAGCGCGAAAAAGAGAGTTTGCCAAGGAGGAGCCTATTTATTCAGTGACTTGGTCTCATTTTAGATATTCTGGATTTTAGTTATTTCCTCTAGAGTTTGAGGCCAGTGGCTGAGACTTCTTCTCCGAAGGGACGGAAACCCCAACGGTGTGGTTGAGGACGAAACCCCTCAGATTTTTGGAGCTGGACGAAACCCCAGTTCTCTGTTGGTGAATTCACACAGGATTCACGCTTTGGTGCTTCAACGATTTCAGAGGTACTTTGGTATTTGCTGATTTAGTATATTTCAAGGGTTTGCAGACATATTGTGGAAAGATTATATTTTTAAAATATTGTAATCTGAACCCTATTTTGAAAGAAATTTGAAAAATAAAATTGTTAGTTATTTCCTGTTTCTTGGAGTTGTATTTTCTGATTTTAAGAAACAGTATAGTGTCCCAAATATTAAAATATCAGAACAGGGGGGGACATTACAGTGGTATCAGAGCTGGTTTTTCCTGCCAGCCTGTTCAGGGTTTCATTGCGAATTTTGTGAAGTCTTCTATCAAAGACAAAATTCTCAGGTTTGATTTGGTGGAAATAATTCTTTGTCTATATTGCTTGAAATTTGCGGAGTATAGAAGATTAGCAGACGATAGGGTTTTGTGTGAAAAAAAAAAATTCAGAAGCCGTGAGTATTTTTCAGACTTGGAAGTTAGGGTTTGGTTGCCGTTTTCAAATCTAGGGTTTCCAGTTTCTGGGTATTGGTGATTTGAATACCCATTTGGTTGATTTGGGCTTTAAGAGTTCTGGGTATTGTTAATTTAGAACTCAGTCTATTCTGCCAGCCTGTGGAAGCCTAATTAAATTTCAGATTCATGGAGTCTTATAATGATTGTTCTAGGAGACAACGTGATTGGGATAGGACTCAGAGTGAGATACAAAAATCCATCAGTCAATTAACTGCAATGATGCAAATTTCTCTACCTTCAGTTTTTCCTCAGGATAAGGTTGATTTTTCATTCATAAAGTTGCCGAAGAAAGTTGGAGTTGAACAAAATACTTTACAAGATCCTAAAATTGCAGCTAATATTGCGGCTAATAAAGTTGAGCTCGTTGTCCCAGAAAAGTTGGAAAAGCAGTTGACAGTAGCTATGTCACCTAAGTCAGCACCTATGGTTCCCTCTAAGGCTAAGGTTGAGCATCACACATCCAATAACAGAAAACAAATTCAATCTGCAGAACATTTCAGTAAAAGAATGGATGTAAGTTGTAAGCTCTACGCTTTGGGGAAACAACTTGAGTCCCAAAAATTGTCAAAAGATGTTCTTCTTGACAGTCTAAAGGAAATGGATACATGTCTAGTTGAACTAGATCAATCTGATCGTGAGGTTTTGAATTGGGCAGCGAAAGTACCTATAATTGCATTAGGCCAGCATTGGATTATGAGACATGCAGATAGGGACGTGAGACTTGCAGTCACCTCTTGTCTCAGTGAGATCATAAGGATTACAGCTCCGAAAGCACCCTACAATGACGACATCATGAAGGAGGGATTACAGCTAATGGTTGACAGTTTTCATGGTTTGAATAACATCAGGGACCGATCCTATGGTAAGAAGGTTAGAATTTTGGAAGTGATGGCAAAAATTAGAATATATGTCTTTTTGCTTGATTTAGATTGTGCTGATCTTAGTCTCCAGATGTTTCAACATTTTATGGCTTCTATCAGTGAAGATCATGAAGACATTATATCCTCTTACATGCAAACCATCATGGTACGCATCATTGAGGAAAGTGATGACTTTACCCAGCCCATCTTGCCCAAGTTGATGGCTGTTTTGAGGCAAGGACAGATTACCTCTTCAGCTGCACGTAAATTAGTTGACAATGTTTCCAAGCAGTGTGAGAAGAAGCTGAAACCTCTCTTGGTACAGGAGGAACAGGAGAAGGAAAAGAGACCAAGTGACTTACAGATTCCAGGACTACCTCTCAAAAGCAAGAATCAGTTGAGAAGAAAACAGCGTTGCTTCACTTGCCAAGAAGAGTGGTCACTTGGACATATATGTGGGCCTATAACCCACAAGTCCCAGGACAACTATAGTACCGAGGGTAATGACAAGACAACAGTTGTGGAATTGCTTCCAGAGCAATCCAGTGAGGTTTGTGAGACCTTGGACATAAGGTATGATGAGCCTTGCATTTTTCCTGGCAACAGTTCATTGTTGCATGGTGTTTTTTTTCATGGTGAAGACTCCAAATTTGATGAGGAGATCAATGTCGATGAAGATGTCTTCTGGTTAAAGTTAGAAACAGAACAGACCAGCAAGTGGTTGGATGGTGGCTTTCCTGATGAGTTGGAGAGTTATGCTGATGAAGTAAATGAGAAGATTGATAGAGACAAATTTCCTTTTGATCAGGGTGCTGACTTGAACATTCAGACTGCTGAAATTCAAAATATAAACATGCCACCTCTTCAAGAAACTTGTGTGGAAGTACAGGAGGGCAAAATTGATGAAGATGAAGTTAATTCATCTTGTGGATCTCATTTTGGTGAGGGGCATAATGAATTTCGTGATAGTGGTGAGATCATAGAGCAAGCTGATTTTGACATTGTTAAATCAGCAGCTGGTGAGGATGTGCATGCAGTTGATAATTCTTGGGTTGAGCATGAGTCAGTCCTAACTTCAGTGCACGAAGTTGGAGAGTGTAGTGTCAAAAGGAATGCTGATTATGATCATTATGCCAAAGATGGTAAATCAGAAACTTTATTATGTGCTGCTGATCACAATCCAGAACTTGATACAATGCAAAGTTGGAAGGATAAGTTGCAGGTTACAGAAGAGAAGATTGTCCAAACATTAACCCATTTGGATAGCACACACAACTTTGTTGAATATCTTCTGTGGACAGCTCAGCTCAAAGATAGGCAGATAGAGTTGATTGATGTCTCCTCTGCTGAAAGCGTGCAAACTATTAAGGTAGAAACTATCAAGCATGCTTTGGAGAAAATAAAATCTGATTACTTGCAATTGTTATCTGATAGGGATTTGGCTATCCAAACTGCAGAAAAGATGTACCAAGAACTCACCAAAAAGGAGAAGATAATTAACAAACTTAACCTTGAGTTAAGTTTTGTTCACAAAGAAGAAAATTGGTCAACTGTTACAACCACTCAGAAGGAACAAACCGAGTATGATGCTGATGCAGGTTCATTTCCTTGTGTTATGATTGGCGAAACATCTCCTGACTTCTGTGTGCAGAATGTTGAGAGTTGTAGCACAGGTGATTGTATAGACCCTTCCATGGAACAAGTTGGTGAAGTTCAGATGGACTGTATAGTGAGGTATGCTCATAGTTTTTCTTTCAGTCCACATGTTGATGATTTGACCATGTCATATATGAATGGGAAGAAGGGTTGGTATAAGGAGTTATATGTATCACCTTGGCATGAGGTGCTCTTCCCTATAGTTGTAGAATCAGTTTCTTGTTGGGTTCCTCGTTTGTCAGTCCAGAATGGGTTCTCCTTTGAGCTGCAGAATAATTCAGTTGTAGTCAGAGTGGCACAACAAAAATTATTAAATTTCGGGAATGACAAAATCCCTATTTGGCTATGGGATCCAGGAATTCCTCTGAGGGATGGATTGTTTTATAGAGTGGCAGAGCTCGACAGAGTTACCGGGACTGGTTGTATCGGTTTGGTGACAGAGCTTGACAGTGTTTTCAGTTTTCGGGATGACAGTTCAAGGCAGTGTCTT
Source organism: Wollemia nobilis (assembly GCA_028583015.1). Taxonomy (NCBI): domain Eukaryota; kingdom Viridiplantae; phylum Streptophyta; class Pinopsida; order Araucariales; family Araucariaceae; genus Wollemia; species Wollemia nobilis. The sequence continues at coordinate 2,096,106 of JAQPPZ010016980.1, read as the reverse complement.
CATCATGAGACATTCTTCAGATTTATTTGGGATCCTGGCATACAGATCATATTGCTTGAGGACAAGCAATATTTGGGAAGGGCGGACTGTAATGTCCCCTTCTAATCAGCTAGTGGGAGCACATAGAGACTAGCCTATACACGGGTTCTCGTAGGCTATGTCATATGGATGAGAGCCTTTGGAGATATTTGAGACAACTTTTGAATTCTTAGAGCTCAGTTTTGGTGGTCGTTCGGGGTCAAACGCAGCTAGGATGCTGGAATTGCTATTTTTAGCAATGTCGGGTTTTAGGGTTTCTTGCCGAGCGGACAGGGGGATGTTGTTCTACAACGAAATGGGTATCCGAAACAGGTTTCAGTTGGTCATTCGGAGTTTCATAAGGCAGAGTTTTTAAAGCGCAAAGCTTGGCTTTATTAAGTGAATTATTAAATTCATTTTATAAAGTTAAAACTTTATATTATAATTAAAGGGGAAGAAATATGTTTATCCCACATTGAGCGCGAAAAAGAGAGTTTGCCAAGGAGGAGCCTATTTATTCAGTGACTTGGTCTCATTTTAGATATTCTGGATTTTAGTTATTTCCTCTAGAGTTTGAGGCCAGTGGCTGAGACTTCTTCTCCGAAGGGACGGAAACCCCAACGGTGTGGCTGAGGACGAAACCCCTCAGATTTTTGGAGCTGGACGAAACCCCAGTTCTCTGTTGGTGAATTCACACAGGATTCACGCTTTGGTGCTTCAACGATTTCAGAGGTACTTTGGTATTTGCTGATTTAGTATATTTCAAGGGTTTGCAGACATATTGTGGAAAGATTATATTTTTAAAATATTGTAATCTGAACCCTATTTTGAAAGAAATTTGAAAAATAAAATTGTTAGTTATTTCCTGTTTCTTGGAGTTGTATTTTCTGATTTTAAGAAACAGTATAGTGTCCCAAATATTAAAATATCAGAACAGGGGGGGACATTACATAGAAAAAGAAAGTCAAGATTACCAAACGTGTGAGAGGCCTTAGCTCATTGTGAATCCGATATTTTTGAACTGGGTCCGTCAGTCCTCTTACATTCCATGAGAGAAAAAGCATTAAGCTCGGTCAAGGTGCATACTATCCTCAACAACCTCGAAGTTCTTGAGCTTCCCAAGAGCCCAAAATGTATTTGTGGTGAAGCGTTATGGGTGGCCCTGAGCCTCGGTGGACTTTCGATGCACATCATCTGTTTGGTACCTCTTATCAATATTATACTCGATGAACTGCCAATGCACATCATCTGTCTGGTGCCTCTTATCAACATTATACTCCTCCCTTTTGTGAGGAGGGTTGTGTGAGCGATAGGCCTTGTAATTCTGAGAGCCTACTAGACCCATGCCTTCTGGAGAAGAAGAATTTCGGGGAGCCGAGGGGCATATGTAACCGAAACTACATTTTTAAAGGAAGGCCCAATCCATGTTGTGGGATTAGGTTGAGGTTGTGGAATGACCATGGATTCTTGAGGACCTTGAGCCGTAGATGAAGAACTAGCTATTGCATGTCACACTTGATTTTTAGGGTGCTTGTTTTGTCGATTATGGGATACAGTAACCCACTCTTCTCCACTCTTAGCCCCTTCAGGTTGCACTGTCGGGGTGGTGGTGGGAGGAGGAGGTGCCAAAGTATGAGTCTGAGCTCGATCGGTCATAAGCATGCAATCCCTGATTTTATGAGAAGACGACTGACATCGATAGCAAGTATTGGGTAAGTTGATATACACAACACGTTGTCGATAGGTTTTTCCATCCAGTGTGATATCAATATGTTCAACCAAATCCTTGGAAAGGTCGACTTTCATGCAAACTCGCTTAGTAGGACAAGAATAAAAAAACTTATCAGATTTTAGGTAAACAAATTTCCCCAAAGGAGCAGCTAGGATTTTCAAAAAATACCAACACGAAACAGGGAGACCAGGAAACTCAACCCAAACTGGGACTTCCAGCATGGCTTCCTCAATGATGGAGAAGGTACAATAATATTGTTGCAATACTAACAAGGAGCTAAGAACAGACTAGGATCCTCTATTAAGCACTTTCTTAGCATGCTTTGCTTCAGTAAAACAAAAAAGGAAGAAACCCTTAGTGAGGTTCTACACATTAACACATTGAATACCATAGGTGTAGACACCAAAATCCAGCCACTTGCAAGTCATCTATACCTTCCTGTCAGCCACATGTCGGTCATCCACCTTCCCGCCATTATTTGGCCCAAATCCACACTATCCCGCCATTATTTGGCCCAATTTCACCTTTCCCGCCATTTTTCATCCCCAAATTTATTTAAATTAATATTTATATATATATTTTAATATTTTAATATTTTAATATATATATTTAAATAATAGTTTAAGTGATTTAATCTGAGCCGTCCATCCTTCATTTAATCTCATCCGTCCATCCATCTTAATCCATTCCACAACCAAAATTTATTCTCTACCCTTGGATTCGCTTTAATCTTAGCCACAAGTTCAAAGTGTCGTTAAAACCCTAAAGTGTACCCTAAGAGTGGATTATAAATCGAGTCACTTTGATGGCTCAAACGCTATCTATGTCTGCTATCTATCTTCTTCGCCTAGGTCTTTTGCTACTTCTATCTCTGATTCTAATTCTTCTACCGTTATCTCCTCTCTTCCGCTACCCTTTCGTCGCATCTATCGCCGTTTTCGTCGCCGCTTTCGCCGCCATTCCTTTTGTAGCATTCTGCAGAATCTCCCATTCCTGTCGCAAGTGCCCGCGGGCATTTACCCCTTCACCAAGTGCCCACGGGCGTTTACCAAGTGCCCACGGGCATTTAACAAGTGCCCACGGGCGTTTACCTTCAGCCACAGACTCAGACCGATGTCTGTAATCCAGATCCAGAAGCACGCAGGCGTTCGGCGAGTGCACCAGGGCGCCTTTCGCAGCCTATTCTGACAACAACATTACTTCCAGGTGTCGCCTGGTCTAGCTGCATTAACAGAGAACAGGTATAAATTAGTTTAAAGCAAGTAGCCGTATTTTATGTTTTAATCTGTTATTGATTTTTTGCATTTCGTTTTTATAAGGTTTTAGATTGTTTCTGAGGGCTCACGCAGTGGAGCCCTCTCATTAATTTCTAACTCCTTGATAGTGTTAATGTCTGTAGGTTTTTGATGATAGATCTAGTTTATTGATGGCAGCTGATTAAGCTGGAGTGGTCCAAGCAAGGGATACGACAAAGCCCACTCACTCTGTTGGGATTGAAGATACGATCTTCGGAAGCGCCACCGTTCGTGCCAGCTAGGGTTTCAGAGAACCCTAGCATAACTTGTAATTTTTGTATCACAAAAAGGGTTACAGGCCCAGTTGTATTCAAAAAGGAGTTTTTAAACTCCATCGATTAATATAAATCGTCTGTTTTGTGCAACTTTCCTGTATTCCATTCTTGTGGTTTTATCTTTCTGTTTGGCGTGTATTTTTAATCTACAAATGGTGATCACGGTGGGACCCCCTAGGGTTTCATATTTTTAAATACTTGCTTTACTAATCTGTTCTTGTTTTTTGTTTCATTTTGCGAGTTCCAAAATCACGAAATTCGTTGATTACGACGAACTAGGGTTTCTGAGCTTGCAAAAAATGCAGCAGACGCGAGAGGGGTGTCCGGAAGTCCAATACGAAACGCAGAGGTGCGTTTCGACTGTCTGCGGACTCCCGTGGGCGTTTGAAGTCGGTTTTACAAAAAGCGTAGGCTTCCAAGTAAGTGTTGTACTTTTTACGTTTTTGGTTTTTTCGCCATATTTTGTTTCTTTTTCGGATCATTACTTTAAAATGAACAAAAACTAAGTAATCTGGAAAAGAACAGTTATTTTTAATTACATTTTTCTTTGCATTGCATTATTGATTATTGCTTGCATTTAAAAAAAAAATATTTGCATACCTAGTTGCATGTTAGAATAGCTATAGATTATTTGTTTTAATTATCTAAGTATGACTATTGATTGGATGTCAATAGTACTCCTGCCATTGGGTGATTCCAGGCAGAGAAGTGGACGAACCTTCCGGTTGCTCCTTTGATATCTGATATCATTGGTAGGCAGGGGGGTTTTAAATGGTGTACTCCACTTCTTCAGATGAAATGACATGTTTTCAGTAGCCTCTTGCTTAGATCATTAGAACTTCTGATTTATAGCCTTGTATGTACACATTAGATAATTAAAACATTAAAAAAAAAAAATTCAATGCATTTTCATACTGCATTTAAAACAGTGATATATGGATTTCATCACCAGATATTGCTTGAAGTTTAGTGACGGTGGAATTCATCTCCATCCATTAAAATTCTGCCTTAGACACCATAGGTCACCCCCGAGCAAACTTGCTGGATTTCATCACCGATAAGAATCTCGTTGTCCTTTCCTAGCCATAGTTTTTACCTTTTTCTTGTGAATAATTCAAGATTAGATCACATGCAAAACTCATAAACCGGACACTTAAAATTTACTACAGATTAAGATCAGAAAATAATTAATTAACCGCAAGGTAAGACACATTGGTTGAAACCTAGGTTGTGACTGTTTTCTAATAATTTCTTTAGTGTAAATTTATCATTCCAGTTTTGCATTCTTCTTTTCTGAATTTGTTTAGATTTATTGCTTCATGGTTTTAACAAGGAATCAATCTAAAATGTTAAATCTAAATAATCAAATGGGAAATTCACAGAACATCCCCACCACCAACATAGCCACTTATCCTAGTGAATTTCAGGCAGGTTCGCCTGCAGGACTTTCACGTCCTTCTATCGTCTATCACATGGCCATACCCATGGAGGAAGACAATTCCTGTCATATTACCCACATTGATATGACCCAAGTGCAAACTCACTTAAGAGATGGCACTGGTTATGTCCTTGATCCAATCCAAGATTCCCCTATGCAAGATTCTATTTTTCAGCAGGATATTGCATCAACCATACCCGCTGGTTTCACTCAGGTCTACACTAACCCTTTTTTTGAGGCTAATGTGGTATCTGTTTATCCAGCTTCATCTCCAACATCTTCCCGGATGCTCAATTGTCCTCCTTTGGAGACAAATGTAGTGTCTTCTCGACCACCTCCTCCCCCATGTACCCGGGTGTACACCAATTCTCTTTATGAAGTTGGTGGAAACTCCTCCAACCATAACCAATTTCAACCTTCTTCTTCCCAAACCATTTATGGTTTCACCCTACCTGGGACACAGTCTACTGTTCCTTCCCAGGTATCGCCTACTTTAGTCACCTTCATTGCTCCTGCTATGCAGTCTCCTGTGACTACCATGGCAGCCTGCCCTCCACCTTCATCCAATCATCCCATCTCCCTTGGGTTAGAGATTAATAAGGTTAAGGAGTATCTCGACAAATTGATTTTGCAACAACAGCAACAAAATGCTCAACCACCTGTCGTAGTAAAACCTACACCCCAACCAATTTCTACCCAGCCAGCTTTTATTAGCTCAGGCCCCACCTGGGTACCCCAATCTTCGATGGTGTCCATTCCTACCCCACCTTTCTCCCAACCTAGTCCAGTTCATCATTCAAACCAATCACCTTCTTTTCGGTATCATCCATACCAACAACATGTCCATTCTACACCGCCTAATCCAGGCAATTTCATCCCATCTCATCAATTTTCCACTCTTCCATTACATCATCATAATCATCAAACGAGTCAAAATTTTCATGAAGATTCTCGACTCCATGCTATGCAACAACAGATTGACAACCTTATGCTTAACGCGCCTGGCTCATTTAGTCGAAACCTACGCTAAGGTCATTGATCAATCAACCAATTCATCCTTCGGTACCTTCACCACCATATCCGACTGATTTCACATTACCGAAGTTTGACAAATTTCGAGGAACTGAGGATCCTCATGAACATGTGATCTCATTCATGCATGCTTGCTTTTAGAATCCAAAATAATGATGCTCTTATGCTCAGAACTTTTCCTCAGACATTAGGAGGAGATGTTGTACAGTGGTACAATCATTTAGCTCACCATAGCATTTATGCTTACGAGCAATTGATTAATCTGTTTTTAGAACGATTCTCCCTGAATGTACAAAAGAGAGTTTCATTGTCCGACTTATACAAGCTCAAGCAACATGACGATGAGACTGTTTATGACTTTGGAAACCATTGGAGGGCTATCATTAATAAACTACCATTCTCCCTACCAATGGAGGAGTTAACCAAAATGTTCACCCAGAGTTGTTTAAAACCTATCTCTTGGTTACTCCAATTACAACAATACAGGACTTTTGAAGAGGCTTTGGCCCAAGCAAGTATCATAGAAGACATTAAAGTCCAAGAGGGTGTTTTAAAACCCCGTAGAAAATAATGGCAACAAAAGGGCCAACAACGAAATAATAATTATGGCCAAAACAAACAAGCACAGGCTAGTACAGCCTCAAATGTTAACCAAGTTAATAAAGTGGTGGCGAGCCAGCCTGTAATGGCTCAACAACAACAAGTAATGCAAATTCAACCGTAATCAATTGCTTATCATGCGGTACCCGCCCCTCCTCAACCAGCTCACAATACTGAGCCAACCATGGAAACTCGACCTTGGCAAAACAATCGTCCCAAGCGACAGTTCACACCTTTAGATGAACCATATGCGGTCATATTCAATAAGTTATATAGCACTAATCAGTTAACTTTACCTGAGTTTAAACCTTTAGACCCATCTAGAAGGGGGAAGTATTACAAGGAGTACCTATTTTGTCCTTATCATAGGCAAAATGGGCACGATATCAATAATTGTACAACTTTCAAACATGTGATCCAAGATCTTATTGAGATTGGAGCCATTAAATTGGATAGCCCCTTAGCCCAACAAAATCAAAATCTTGGTATATTTCAAACACCCCTTCCACATCGGGAGGAAGCTCCAACAACTTTAAGGGGAGTAACTCAGGTAACTCCTCCTAATCAAGTCAACCATGTACAACAATACCAAGCTTTTGTGGGTACTATTAACATAGTAACCCAGGGTTAAAGGGCGAACCAACCAAATCGAGTCGAACCACGGCCACCTGTACAAACCCCGAGTCCACCTCGAGTAACGGTGACCCAACGACGTGCTAGTACTTCTCAACAACCACTAAATCATTCTACTCAACGCCAATGACCCATCATGTCATTGAGTAGCCGGTTAACTACCAGTTTAAAAATGGCTTCTGCCAAGTTATCGATCTATGACCTCATTCAACAATCTCCCCCGCATAGAGAGGCATTAATGGAAATCTTAAAATCAATTGAGATTCAAACTCAAGATACTAATGCCTTCAACAACTTTGTGGGAAGTATTCAAACATGCATGGAGCCCTCCATCACTTTCTATGATTTTGAAATCAAACCTATGTCAACAGAAAGTATAGATCCTCCACTGCATATCATGGCCAATATCGATAACAAGCCATTCAAGAGAGTTTTAATTGACACCGGTTCCTCAATCAATATCATTACAACATCGACGTTGAGTCATCTAAAGCTGTCGCCATCCCTTATCACAAAGTCGACTTTTACCCTTAAAGCATTCAATGATGCTTTATCTTCCACGGTTGGCACGATTATCTTGCCCATTGAGGTAGGGGCCCGAACTTTGCATACCTTGTTTCACATATTGGAAGGGACCATGGCATACAATGTATTGCTTGGACGACCTTGGCTTAGGGATATGAGATGTGTCCCTTCTATACTGCATCAATGTCTGAAGTATGTATATGAGGGACAGGTTCATTGTGTACCTGCTGACACAGAACCCTTCAAACATTGCAACTATGTCTCAAATCCTTATGAGATTGTGTTTCCATCCACTCATATTTTCTTGACCCCATCTATTTCTTCTATACCATCTTCTTCTAAAGCTCCCATTCCTAAGGAGCCACCCATCATATCACAACCATCTTCATCTTCCGTTATTCCATCTCATTCACCACTTTCTTCATCAACTAATCTTCCTTCTTCTTCATCAGTGACCACATGCACATGTGGCCATGACCAATCATCTCTTTCCACATCATTACCCCCTTCTTCTACACCTTCTTCAACATCACCTATTATTCTTCCATCTTCCCAACCATCACCAGCTGATGTTTCACAAGTTAGTGAAGCATCAACCCAACCAAATCCTTCCAATTCTTCTATCCCACATTCTTCTATTCCATCATCAAGTCCATCTCCCTCCCAAGTCAAGGTCCATCTCACTGATGCAAGTATTGGTGAGTATGCCATTCAAGATGTCCACATCACACCGTTCAATGTGTAAACAGTTAAAGATTTTGGTCGTCCACATGACCAACATTTATCCATTGGATCGGTTTATAACATGGGTTCTATGCCAAATTCCATTAATTTTGTATATGGGGGAATAGAGTCATCTTCTAGTCCTACCACCATACTAGAACCTAAGCATCCAGTCCCTGCCAATATTGAAAGGATGGAGGGTTTTCCCTCTCGCTATTTCCAGAGACATAATTGGCAGCAATTTGGCCTAGGTCGATACGAGCAAGGGGTAACTGAACGCATCGATATGCCATATCAGAGACCCACTGAGCGTTTTGGTCTGGGCTACCAACCACTTCCATCCCTTTCTTCTTTTGAATTAGCTTTTCAAAGCATTAATCTTAATTCAGAAGAAGAAATCCTCCACCCCGATGAATTCGAAGATGAAGTCTATGAAGAATTTGACGTCATGTCAAATGCTGATGAATCTGAAGAAGATTCAGCGCCCATTGTTCCCCCTCACTAAACAAGACGAGTTTTATCTCCAATTGTTTCCTCTCCAAGAGGCCATCCTTCGCTTGCTTCTTCCACAAGAACGAGGTGAACCACCACCCCCGCCACATCCATAAGCCATAATCCAAACATGTATTATATGTATATACTAAAATAGTGGTTTTCACCACTACCAAAAACAAAAAAAAATTAGAAAATTCCAAAAAAAAAAATCAAAACATATAAAAATATTTTATTGCTTTATGTATGTGTGTAATAGTGGTTTTCACCACTACAAAAAAAAAAAAAAAACTCAAAATACAAATAAAAAAAAAAAAAAAAACAAAAAACTGAAAAACTATGTTGTTTTGCGCTTCAGGTCTTCCGAGGTCTTCACCGGTTTTTCCTTTCCATTCCACCTATTCTTTCTTTCATAAGTTGACAATGAATTTTGAAGACTTATTCACACCGCTCCATAATCCATATGATCCGGATAAGCCAATCCCGATCAACCCAAGCCTGATTGACATGGAGCGGATTTCATTCCCTCCATCTATTTCGGAGTTCATCCTTTTCGAGGAATTGTTAAGGGCTTCCGCCAACTACATTCCTCCTTCACCTCCACATTCACCTTCATCTTCTAAGCCAGAGGTCTTCCAGGCAGACATAGATGAGAGCAAGATACAGGAGCTTGATGACATTTTAGATGACATAAACCTTCATCATCCTGGGGCACCCTAGTCGCTCCATCCAAGTCCGCCTGCATCTGGGCCATCCTCCCATCCTGAATAGCTATTAGGGCATCCCGCTCTGCAACCTATTGCTCCAGCCGAGCTATCCTCTCATCCCGAACCGCTAGCATAGCATCACACTCTGCTATCTACTGCTGCAGCTACGCCAGATCATCCTCGTGCCCACTAGGGGGTACCTCTCTAGTCTCTCCAGCGGCCTCTCCTAGGCCCTCGCCATCATCATCCTCGTCATCTCCGCTCCCCGATGCCTGCCGCACCATCTTCCCCTTTCGCCTTCGACTATCAGATCGAAGGCGGGGACCCTCCCTGCACTTGGGAACCTCTACGGTTCCCTCGTCCTCTCCAGCTCCAATAGCCACTAATGGTGGCTCCCACCTCGGCTCTGCGGCCATCCATGCTGCATACTCAGCTGTTACCCCAACGTCGTCCATGTCGAGGATCTCCATGTCCTCATCGTCCTCTATCGCATCCCTCCACGGCTCGACACATGACAAATCCCCCTCTGATTCGTGCCTTCGGTAGCGCACTGGCTCATCGGGGACATCCTATCTCAATCCGACCTGGCGGAGCACTCGAGACATCTGTATGTACTCCGCCTCGCTGTGGCCCCGACCCACTACCCATCTAGCCTGTCACACCTGCCTCAGATGCTCTCCATCACCGATCCACCTCGCCTCCCGCCAGGGCCTCCAAATGACTTGGGCATCTGTCAAGTCCGTCCATAAACTCCTATACCATTGCCCCGATCTCACAGGGCAGCTCGGCTATCTCTCCTCCGCCACTAGCCATCTCCTACCATAAGCCTGGCTCATGTCCCAGTAAGCACATGGCAACCCCTTCGGTCGAGCCACTCTGAAGTGCTCCCAGCCCCAACACTGGAGAACCAAGCGTAGCCTAGGCCCTTTCGGCCCCGTCTTCGAACCTCATACAACTCCCGGTACACCCGCACCAATAAAACGGGTGCCCGAGGCATACACTACACTATTAGTGAGCATCTCGCTCACTACACCCATCGAGTTCCATGGAAACCTGCACCCGGTGCTGTTCGGGGCCACAATGTTGGCCAATACGAACATCATCAGAGCCTCCACCGCTACCAACTCCTTGGTCGTATACATGGCCAAGTAAGGAATCCCCCCGCTCTGGATCCCACCTCTCGACCAAAGCCGAGAGGTACCCCTCATCTGCCCGAACTACCTCCAACCGGGCTGCCTCCGCTAGCCCTACTACTTCCAATGTCTCCCAGTATTCCTGGGACAATGACCTCCTCATCCCCGGAATGATAGGGGAGAATCGGTGTCGTGCCTCTAACACCCTAAGCTGCAAAACAACAAAAATTGGTTACAAGTTTGTTTCAAAAAAAAAAACTGCAAAAAAAAAAAAAAAACAAATAAAAGCACTTGCTTAAATAAACAAATACCTCAGCTGACTGCACTGGCGCATCCGCTCCCATCTCTGCCATAGCTCCCGCGTGCTTCACTCTCCTACACAACCTTTCACTTCACTTCACTTCATTTCACTCCCTCAGACGCACTTCTCTCAAGCTTGAACGCACAAATGAGCGAAATTCTCGCTGAAACTGTTTAAATAGTTGGTTTTGGCACCCTGAAACGCAGTGGGGCGTTTCATGGTGCATTCAGACGCAATGGGGCATTTCATGATGCATTTAAACACCGACGGGCATTTCTGCCACCTCCAAATGCATACCGGCGTTTGATGTCAGTATGGAATAAAAGAACAAAACTTACAAAATTGAAGCTTACCTCCTCTAAATTTCATCAAATTGCATCCATCCATTCTTCTTATCATAATAAAACATTTTGTGAAGGTTACAACGAGTTTTGGAAATAAATTTTGTCATTTTGCTCAAAAAGCGCATCATTCATCATTGATTTACAAATTGGGTTAAAAATGTTCAAAACCTTCACAAAATTAACCACATTCCTCAATTCTTCTGATCTATCATTAATTTCATTCATTTTTCTTTCATCATGCATATTTTTGCCAAATTAAATTAAAGTAAACCTCGTATCTAGTGGTATATTCTATCACCTTGGCGATTGCAGCGATTTGCATCCATGCAATTCGGTAAGAGGATTAAACTACCATAAGGACACTTACCATTTATCATCATCAATTATTTCACCGTTTGAAAATTGAAAATCAATTTTGGGTATCCTACTTTTTAAGTGACCTCATACCAAGATCAATTTGCTCAACAGTTGTCATTGATGGCCTAGTTCATGGGGCCTTAAACATGGACAAATCTTCAATATCATCATTATTTTGAGTCTTGCTAGAGATTAAGGCTACCTAGGTTGATTGGTTCCGACCTGAGGAATTATCCATACAGTCACTAGGAGCACCTCTGAGTTCTGGACTCTTTCATTCATATTGCATCTCTGCATATCAATGGCGCCAACAAGGCAATTTCATCAACAGTATGGATTCACCCACAGGAGTTGGGGCATCCGTTATCAATTTCTAACTTCCCTATAGTGGAATTCATCTTACATGATCATGGAATTTATAATTTGGCGAAAATCCCTTTATAACCGTTGGGGCAAAAAACGGTTCATCTTTCACATCACTCATATCGTCTTCAATCATATTCTTTTCTGGTTTGTACACCAACCCCTTTTCTGTTGGGACATAAACAGATGGTTCATACACCAACCCCTTTTTCACCGTTGGGGCAAAAATGGTTCATTTTCTTTCGAATTTCTTCCAATTGGCTCGTGAGAACCATTCTCGCTCGCCAATTGAGGGGGTAAGATGATAAATTTTAAACATTCTTTTATTCTTTGGTCTTCAAAGTTGTGCTTTAGTCTTGAGAGAGAGTTGCGTCTGATCCAACTTTTCAGGTGTCCTAATTTTTTGTGCTGCATTGTGTCTTCACACAAAGTAGCTCAAAAAGGGGCATCTGTAGACACCAAAATCCAGCCACTTGCAAGTCATCTATACCTTCCTGTCAGCCACATGTCGGTCATCCACCTTCCCGCCATTATTTGGCCCAAATCCACACTTTCCCGCCATTATTTGGCCCAATTTCACCTTTCCCGTCATTTTTCATCCCCAAATTTATTTAAATTAATATTTATATATATATTTTAATATTTTAATATATATATTTAAATAATAGTTTAAGTGATTTAATCTGAGCCGTCCATCCTTCATTTAATCTCATCCGTCCATCCATCTTAATCCATTCCACAACCAAAATTTATTATCTACCCTTGGATCCGCTTTAATCTTAGCCACACGTTCAAAGTGTCGTTAAAACCCTAAAGTGTGCCCTAAGAGTGGATTATAAATCAAGTCACTTTGATGGCTCAAACGCTATCTATGTCTGCTATCTATCTTCTTCGCCTAGGTCTTTTGCTACTTCTATCTCTGATTCTAATTCTTCTATCATTATCTCCTCTCTTTCGCTACCCTTTCGTCGCATCTATCACCGTTTTCGTCGCCGCTTTCACCGCCATTCCTTCTGCAGCATTCTGCAGAATCTCCCATTCCTGTCGCAAGTGCCCGCGGGCGTTTACCCCTTCACCAAGTGCCCACGGGCGTTTACCAAGTGCCCACGGGCGTTTAACAAGTGCCCACGGGCGTTTACCTTCGACCACAGACTCAGACCGGTGTCTGTAATCCGAGATCCGAAGCACGCGGGCGTTCGGCGAGTGCACCAGGGCGCCTTTCGTAGCCTATTCTGACAACAACATTACTTCCAGGTGTCGCCTGGTCTAGCTGCGTTAACAGAGAACAGGTATAAATTAGTTTAAAGCAAGTAGTCGTATTTTATGTTTTAATCTGTTATTGATTTCCTGCATTCCGTTTTTATAAGGTTTTAGATTTTTTCTAAGGGCTCACGCAGTGGAGCCCTCTCATTAATTTCTAACTCCTTGATAGTGTTAATGTGTGCAGGTTTTTGATGACAGATCTAGTTTATTGATGGCAGCTGATTAAGCTGGAGTGGTCCAAGCAAGGGATACGACAAAGCCCACTCACTCTGTTGGGATTGAATATACGATCTTCGGAAGCGCCACCATTCGTGCCAGTTAGGGTTTCGGAGAACCCTAGCATAACTTGTAATTTTTGTATCACAAAAAGGGTTACAGGCCCAGTTGTATTCAAAAAGGAGTTTTTAAACTCCATCGATTAATATAAATCGTCTGTTTTGTGCAACTTTCCTGTATTCCATTCTTATGGTTTTATCTTTCTGTTTGGCATGTATTTTTAATCTACAATAGGGTTTCCAGAATTGCTGGACCCAGTGATGAATCAAGGATTCGCTAGGAATACGTCCAAGAAAATAGCCCACTAAATGGGTGTTCTCATACCACTCACAGGCTTTGTTAAACTCAACATCAGGAATGATAACATGAGGGACAGAGTCATTAACTCGTGGTACACTTTCACTACCATCTTGCGAGGATGTTTTCCAACCACCATTTTGCACTCTAACAGTTCCAGCAAAAACTGAAGCTGTCGTATAAGCAGTGTCCATTAAAAAGAACCAAACCCCACCTGAAGGTGGAATTTATGTAGATATGTGGTAAAAAAAACCCGCAAAATCAAAATTAATGAGACGTTTTGAAACAACAAACACACATGCAGACCTCGGCTCACCGAACGGTTAAAATTTATTATCATATAAAATAATTAAATTGTAAATTAAGTTACTAGAATGGTTAAAATAATGTATGATTTTGGATTAAATATTTTTTAAAATTAGAAATATTATTTTTATTAATAAAAGTTGGTTATAAATATAATTTGATATTCATTAGTTTATTATAAAAAAAAATTATGCATGCAATATGTATCACTAGTTAATAGAAGAAAATTAAAAAATGTTTAAGGTTTATACACAATTATACTATAGACACCATAAACTTAGGTAACTTCTAACTCTTATACATAGTGGACATAACCAAACACTATGAAGTTGGTCAAATTAAGTTGGATGCAACAAAAAACGAGAGAATGTGACATTAGACATAGTCAAGCTATACAAAACTAAGAAATTAAAAATAATAGGAGAGACTAAGGAGGATCCTACGTAACAAAAATTACGACCATCAACCAACTATGAGAGATTCTTGGTGGTGGTAGTATTTGGTAGACTAACAAATTTTTCCTTCGTATTAGAAACAACAATAATTAGGTTTGGATGTGATCATTTTAAAACTCTATCTTCATGATTGGTAAAGGCTTTATTGGTCAAGTACTTGCCAAGAATAGACCTAGTTCAAACCTTGGGGGTACGTTGCCAGCTTTAGCAAAGGTAGTAGTCTATGCTAAATCATCTGAGTGTGTGTCAGACCAACGATGACGATACAAACCTCGAGTGATCGGTGGTCTCCATCTCACGGCGGGTCAACAACAAGAAGACGAATAAATTGTTGGGAGTAGTCTATGTGGTTTGAACCCTATGCTTGTCAGTTACTAAAAATAGTGGTTGTAACCAACTTCCCTAAGTAACAAAAAAAAACTGACCTCTTGTTGAAGCAATTAAAATAAAATTTTATTTATAATTATTTTCATAAATCACATTAATAGGATTATAATATACCATAGTATTATAAATTGTTTTATATGACATTATGCATTACAATGTAGAGATTTAAACTTGCATTATGCTTGTACAATTGCATCTCATCTACTATTCCTCCAAAACTCTTTGTTATATATATATAGAGGGTGCATTCTATTATTAAAACATTAAAATACTCATATATATATATATATATATATATATATATATATATATATATATATATATATATATATATTTATATATTTATTTTGGTGGTATATATCACTTATAAGATTTGAGCTTAGATTTCTTATTAACCATTTAAACTCATTTTATTTAATTAGTATAATTTTATAAAACATTTTAAGGTTTAAAATATTAAAAAAAAAATGATAATTAATAACAATATGTAATAAAGTTAACTATTTTATATAATTTAAAATATACATATGAAACTATCATGTAGAAATCTACCTTTGATGTTGCTAGGGTATTGCCAAGGAATGGTATACGTGTTCAATCATATAAGTAAAATTAGAGTTCAACCCCCACATTCTAATGGACATTCTTTTGATAATGATTTTTATGATATGTTATGATAATGCGATTTCCTAAAGCAAAATAAATTTGAGTTCAAACTTGTTTAAAAAAAAAATCACTTAAAAGTTATTTAAAAGTTAGTATTAATAGTGCACAAGATGAATAAGAACATGAAAAAATTATATATGTGTAAAATAAAAGTAAAAGTGAAGCTATACAAACTTTAAACTTTCAAGAACGATGATCATCGATCATCGACTTTAATTAATTGAAACAAATTTTTTAAGAATTAAATAAAAATTATTTTTATTTAAAATAATTATTTTGTCGCAACAGTTTGGACTTTGACTCTTTTTTGAAATGTCCAAAGTCCAAACCGTAACATAAGTTAATGTGTGAAGAGTAAATGTATGTTCATTGGAAAAAATTATTTTATTTTACATTTCATATTACCTTACTGATCTATATAAATTGGGTGCATTTTATTATTAAAATACTCGTAAACTTTGCTTATCATAATCATGTATTATTGACGAGTAGTGAGTTTAAGTAGATGACTATCTTCTTACATAGAGATTAGAAGATTTATGCCATATGCAATATTTATATATTGAAGTTGGTTATATGATATTGAGATAGTACTATTGATAGTATATTATATGATTAAATTATCATGGTATTTCGATGAATAACATATTAATATGTTTATAGGAATTGAATTTTAATAGGATTTTTGTGAATCAAATATTTTCACTAAATGAAATTAAATAAGTGAGAAAAAAAATTCAATGTTCTAATGATCTTTTATAATAAAATTATATTTATGTTTAATATTATTTTTTATTTTTATATTCTCATTCGTTTTTCACTACCAATTAGGATTCAAATCTTGGAGCTGCCCTAATAACCTTTATAGCATCTTATTGTTAACGACTCGAAGTGAGAGGACCACTAGTGGCTCGAGGTTAAAACCGCCATCGTCACGCTAACACACACTCAATGGAGTTAAGTCAATCTACTACCTTTACTCCAAACAAGGCTAGCCTCCAAGGTTTGAACCTAAGTCTGTTCTTGGTAAATGCCTAGAACTTACCAATCCACCCTTGGAATTGTTGTAATATTATTCAAATATTAATTTTATTTGTAAACTTTAAATAATGCCCCTCCCGTTGAACACTTAAATGAACCTAAGTCTCTTCTTGGTAAGTGCCTAGAACTTACCAATCCACCCTTGGAATTGTTGTAATATTATTCAAATATTAATTTTATTTGTAAACTTTAAATAATGTTCGTTCCTCTCGTTGAACACTTAAATTGAGGATTGCTTAAGGTTATATTTGATATGGTAATGAATTCTACTACATTTTGACATTATAGAATCATTGTAGTGTTTGTTTTATTTTTATTTTTTATTTTTTATTTTTTTATTTGTAATTTCTTGTACATAGCATATCCGCATGCGAGAGGAGAGATTTGAACCTAGGGTCTCTCGATTTCAACTGGAGAGTTTTAACTACCCACTTGATCTCCAACTCCTCTGCATGAATTCTACTACATTTTGACATTATAGAATCATTATAGTGTTTATTTTATTTTTCTTTCTTTTTTAATACTATGACAATGCTATTATATATTTTTATGCATTAATGTAGCATTGGAGTAGTGTCAATATTTTACATCGGTTTACTACTAAACATTGGTCTCAAAGTAAAACCAAACTTAGGTACTAGAATAATTTCAAACTAGCATGAAAAAACACTAAAATATAATATCAATGTAGTGCCAATTATTAGGGTTAATGTAGCATAATTTACATGCTATAGTGAAATTCAAATTATTGAAAATTTAATTTAAAATTCTCGATTTAATAGTAATTAATGACATTATAAATCGGGATGTTAGTAATGCTAATTGATTAAATATCATTTATTTATAAATTAACATTGTTCTTATTATAAAATTGTTTGTAAAATCACTAATGTATATATTGATTATTAATGATAATTTGATCATTACAAAAGGTGAATGAGTAGCCGAGTTAGTGTGAGGTGGCCAGATGAGGTCTATGATCCATACTATTGGTCCATTCAATTCTGGTTCAAATCATACAAGCTACCATAAGCTCTTTTAGCCCCCAAGGGCTAGGTGGATTGGTAATTGTCTGTTTGGACAAGCACTTACCCATAAGAGACCTAGGTTCAAATCTTGGGGGTATACCTGTTTGCAAATATAGTAGTCTACTCTGAATCCTATGAGTGCACATCATATCGATGATGATGGTACGAATCTCGAGCGACTGGTGGTCCTCTTCATGTTGGGTTATAAAATAACAAGGTGGTATAGGCTTGTTGGGGGCATCCTCTGTGGTTTGAACCTTGCACTTGGCATTTACTAAAAATAGTTTGGATGTAACCAACTCCCCTATGTATAAAAAAGATAATTTGATTATTGCATATAATAATATTAACTCATAAAATTTATATTTTTATATTTACAAAATGTGTCAGTGTTGTTGAATAATTTAATTAACATGATATAAAAAATAATAAAATTTTAATACATAAATAAGAAAATATTTTTTAGAATATGCAAAATATTCAGAAAGGAAGGAATCAAATACATTACTCAATGAAGAAATAACATATTGATCATAGAGACCCCAATGATGGAGAAGGAATAAGTACTATTGTGGCAACTCCTATGACGAGGGAGAATTTGTGCACAAGGAGATTGAAGGCCTTGTTATTTCATGATTAGGAATTGTTCGAATCATTGTGTATGTGGGAAGGTAGAGATAGGACATACATATAACAATGGATATTAGCAGGATGAGATAGTGGAGCTGCAAGAATTTGCAATCACCACTAGAAATAAAGACCTCTTGAATGTAATTTTGAGAGGATATGCAGTAAAAAAGGAAAAGAAACTAATGGTTTTGTCTTATTGTAGTTTTGAGGAGTCCTCCTCTAATATGTCTCTCAGTGATTTGGTGTAACAATGTTCTTTTGTACATTTTTTTATCTATTCTCTTATTGGGCATTTAGAATTCATGGGATTATAGGCATGTATATATGAAGGTACTTCCAGGATGTAGCCCACGTATAGAACGCCTTGTGGCTATGTAATCTAGTTTCTGTTTAATAAAATTTAGTATTTTTTGTTGATAAAAAAAAGCATATCGCTCCTAGAGAAGAACATAAATACAAAATATATCCTTAAAGGTCTCCTTGAACACCAATAATATCTCACTAACTAATAAATAATGATCTTCAACCAATGAGAAAATGATTGGAAAAGTGGAGGGAATTAATACCAACCTATAATACAACTATCTCAAAGATGGTCAATTAGGCCAGCCACTGGATAATGATATAATAATATAAAATGTCACCTTGTAGGCTATACATGGACCTCCAAGGAAAGTACAATGATCATATTATAAAGGTCATGGCTTTAAGATTAACATTATCTCAACATACCACTTATGCTAAATATGAATATAGAGAGAGACCCTTATAAATAATACACCCTTCAGGGATTCTTTCTCACATCAAGATAATTTAATAATATGAGAAAATCAACTCAGATTTGACCTTGGTCATCATATCTTCCATCTAATTATAGAGGGGAAAAACTTCCTTGCCACGTATGATTCTAAGTTGGATTCATTGGGAGTCGAGGTGATCGTGAGGGTATGTTATATTATCTACACTCGGGGATACAATGGAACGGGTTCACCAGGAACGATTTTAGGACTCGCTTCAAGTCTGGGGTGGAAATGTTTAATGAGTTAATTTAGAAATCACCTATGTTTGGCTCTTTTATGCTAAACTATGGAAATGAAAGAACAATGCAAAACACATAAGATGCAAGAAGACATTGTCTATCCCTAATATGATTCTTTGATTCAATGATATCTAACCCTAGGTTGCAAGAAATGAAATCCTTTTTTATTTGATAAAGAACACAAATAAATGCATAAAAAAGACTAAACCCTAGAGGTAAAACTATATGCCTTTTTTTCTTTTTAAATGCCTAGAAAGCAATCAAATATTTAATATTATTATTATTTATGACCTAGGTGTGAACAGAAAAGATAAAAGTAAACAAAACACAATATAACAACTTTACTAAGGTTATTTATATGATCTAATGTTTTATCCAACCTTTTTCTTCCGTCCAAAATATCCAATAGTTCCAAATATGCAAAAAAACTTCATAAAAACTTCAGAAAATATGGTCAGCATTTGAGGGCTTGCTTAGGCCACTATAAGACTGATCTTGGAGGTACAATAGTCAAGCCCCCTAGGTCCTTTTAGTTGATCGTTCGTAATAAAAATGAGCTTTGACCTTTGGAACAAACACAATAGAATATGACAACATGGAACAATAAATGAAATGCAAATAGAATAGACACAAAACTTCAACATGAATGCAAATGACAATAGGGAACAAAAAATGAACTGCAAATAGAATTATAACATCTAGAAAATAACACAAAAATAGATGAAATAGAATGCAGAGGGTATGTACAATAAAACCCTAGGATTTTGGGATGAATAGTCACCCCAAAACCTAATTAGATCAAATCAATGCCCTATGGGATATTGAGCGTGGATTCGATAACAAAGCCAAAATGAATGCAAAATGCCCAATGAGCGAAAGCAAGGTTTTTGTCAAAATTGCACCCTCTAGTAGATGGGACATGAATTTACACAAGAGAGTTTAAAACCCTAAATCAGAAACCAAAACATAACAGAATTTAAACTAGGATGAATATGTGAACTAATGAATGCAAAGAAACAACCTGGTGATCTCGTGGAAGAAACAATAGCAAAGGTGGAAGACGTTTCCTCCCTCAAGAAGATAAATTATTGTCAAGGTTTTCTCCACTTGTAAAATCACAAGGAACACACCAATAGCAAAATACCAAAGCACCAACAACACCAAAAAATTATACGAGAAGCCAAAGAATTGTAATTTCATATGAACTTTTTCAAATTGCTAGCTTAATTGACTAGGGGATTTTTTTTTTTGAAAAAGGGGATCCAATCCCTTTATTTATAAAGGTATCGAAAGGGCTAAAAAGGGCTAAAAGGTGAGAAAAACAAAATTTAACCTTGATTAGAATAACATCCCAAAAGGGTTGACTTAATTTTTTTTAATTCATGCCCTAGAAATTATCGAGCGTGGATTCGATCAAGGTCAAGAAAAGCAAGGTAAAACGCAAGAAAAAAGGGACTAGACTTGCTCTTAGCAAGTTTGAGAACCTCTCAAAGAAACCCAAGGAAAAAAAACTCATCTGGGTGGGATAAATTTTTGTGTCTACATTAGACCACCTCTTTGATGCATTTTCGGCCTAATAAATGCATCAAATAAATATGTAGACACCTATGGGCGAAAAAGACAACAATTAAAAGAAAAAAAGGGGTGGTCGATTTAGAAGAAAGGGGTGGTGCATAAATAGTATCGTTCTAAACACTTTGAATATTTGGTATGCAAAACGAGGTATTAGGGACATTAATACCTCTTAGGCTAGGGTGCCCCCTCGAGTTTTGAGAGGAATGTAAAATTCCTAACGAAACTTGAAATGACTGACTCATAAGAAAAGAGAGTAGTAAACAATGAAAAAGGTGCCAAAAGGAGAAAAGAGGAGAGAGAAAAAGATAAAAGGAAAAAACAAAAGCAAAAAAGAGGGGAAAACCTAACTCATTTTCACTATGCAAGAAAACAAGAAAGGGGTTGTAGAAAAAATGAGAGAATGACTCTTCCTACACACCAAGCTGCAGTTGCGAGGGACGAGGCCAATGTAGCAGCAAATTTAGCATGGGTAAGAGCCAGAATCCTAGTTAGAAATTAGATTTTAGGTTGATTTAGCATTTTTTATGAATTTTATTTTTATTTTTTAAATTTTTGCATGAAAGTCATCGTACGGGACCCGAGCACGGATCTGACGGTCGCTCATGGATTCAACCAGACCTAGCGACAACCAAATCTACACCTTGTGTTGTATAGGGTATACATTTACAAAAATGAACCCGGGAGGATATGGGGCATAGATCCAACAAAAAAAAGGAAAGCTCGCTCAGTGTGTTTATTAATAATAAAAAAAAATATTGTAGCATGATGTTCTTAAGAGCAAGGAATGGCAATTGAGTACCCTTTAGGAGGCACTATAGGAGCGCACACCAGCAAAGAGACATACACTAGGTGTAGTGGGGCTTCTGCACTTGGAAGAGATGTCCCGGTGGAGGTTGACAAAGCGCTATCGACGATGCTAGTAGAGTGGTGGTACCCAGAATTATACACATTTTAGTTATCGATAGGAGAAATGACCATCGCACTAGAGGATGTGTGGTGCATCTTGAGGATACCCATCAAGGAGAGGATGTTTTATAGGGCACAGGTGCCATAAGTGATAGCAAAGAGATTGATGAGTGACCCATTATATAATATCTGTAAGAGCAGATTTCATATCAATGGCATACCACGATGGCATGGTATTGGGATACTGAAAACTATGCTTTGTGGAGTGGTGGTAGGATTGCTAGTGTGTCATATGAGTTAACAACACCTTCTCTGGGTATTAGCAGGAGTAGTGATAGAAATGTGAGACTAGTATGTGTGGTTCGCATGGGGGCCATATATCCTGGCCCATTTGTACGAGAAATTGTATAATGTCATGTATAAACAATATACAATATTATTTTGCATGACTTTGCTCTAGGTATGGTTAGGAACACATAGCCATTAGGAAGACAAATGCACTACTAGGACCACTTATTGACCTAGAGTAGCCAACAGGATACAAGTAGTCCTGATATCTTGAGCGTATACAAAGGTCATACACAGGTATTCTGCCACTAGGGAGATGGATCATAGATGAGCTACAATACCATTAAATCGTATGACAACCATGGCATCTACACCCTATGTGGGATGAGGATGTGAAGGAGTTGGCTTGGTTAGGAAGGTCTAATGGATCATCATAGAGAAGGGTGAGCTAGATCTTTATCAATTCGATTGAGTACAACGATAGTTCAACATTATCTAAGAGATGCTAGCTTGGGAGACTACTGGTATAGGAGGGTGATGAGGAATCCATCAAAGGTTGGAGGGGATCCTTATGTGGCTAGGTTCATGGAGGAGGACTCGAATGATCCCCTCTACATCGATCCTAGAAATTATGATGTCGGGGTAGCCCTCGAATACAAGAGATGGTATAGGGGTATTATGCCCACAAGGATATCCCCATAGATGCCAATGTATAGGTGATAAGTCATGTATCGATGAATGCAGTTATTTCTTTGAGAGTCTAACTGATGCATAACAAAGTGATGAGAGCAGATGCCACAACCTCTTAGGCGAGCTAGGGTATAGGTCAGGGTAGAGGTGGTGATAGCCACAAGGAACACCATCACTATCTTTGGGCTAGATGTAAGGAGGATAGCCAAAGAGATCCCTACAACAACATAGGTAATATCAAGTAGGATCGTGGGTCAGGGAGATCTAATGAGGGCAACGAAGAGGTTGACAAATCGAGAAATCATCGTGTAGGGGGAGATAGACAGTCTTCGAGCATAGCTAGGCCAAGTTATAAAAAATAGGGATGCAATGAAGGATGAGGTGAGCTACATATAAGGGAAGATGGATTGACTAGAGTAGGAGCATCAATGGGCCAGGGCTACGAGGATGGTTATTATGATGCATAGCAAACCAAGCGAGGGGATCTGCCTTCTACAGGAGCAGCTGCAGAGGGTATAGAAGAGGTGAGACATAGCAGTACAGAGGAAGATCTACCATACTCTATACTTATAGGTAGTACTGGTGGATTAGAGGGTGTAGCCACCAGCATCCCTTAAATCATAGAATTTATCATGATCTCAATCATAGACAGCTACGCTATCTATGAACATACCCTTGCCAAGACCACCAACAACATGTGAAGTAGAGGAGAGAGGCTCTCACAGCTAGGATTGGAATCATTGTGACATGCCAAATTTATATTTTGGTATGCATCCCCAGGGAGGATCGAGTGCATCGAGCTTGGACTATTGTGTACCGATCCATTTAGCTTGTATTCACTACTTATCAATTAATATCATTATGAGGTTTTTATTATGTTATGGTGTGAAAATGTGTGCATTAGTGTTAATTTTTTTTTATGCATGGTGATGACAAACATAATGAATACAACTAAATGAATGAAATGGAATGAATCTAACTAAATGCAAGCATCTAAATGCAAACCTAAAATGAGATGCAACATGAAATGCATGGATGGATGGATGGAAAGAAGAAGAGGAAAAATGAAGAAAAATAGATGGTGAAGAAGGAGATGAAAATAAAGCTCCAAAAGGCTAAGCAAAAGAAATGAAAAAAGAGTGAAACCTTGTAAGGATGTATGCTTGTAAATGATCAATATGGAGGCTACCCCTCACATGTGGCCATGAAGCTATCTTGTGAGGGTGTTATGCTTGCAAAAATATGGACAAGTTTGGAGCAATTACCCGCTAGTGGGTGTAGTGCTCGCTAAGATGGCCAAAGAGAAGATATATACTCACTAGGATGTACACCTGCAAATGGTCAAATAGAGGTTGAACCTTACTTGTGACCATGAAGCTAATCCTATATGGGGCGTGTTGTGTGTCAATGATGTGTCAAAGTGGGTATTACCTGATAAGGATGTGGTGTGTGCAAGAAGGTATATGAATAAAGTTAATGGAGCAGAACAAGAGGTGAGTGTGTGTATCCATCTTGAAGTTTCAATGGTTAAGATATGTGCATAAGATAGTTAGTGGTCGTATGAACATCATAAAAGATATTCATATGGTATATATCCTATCCCACAAGGATCACTTATTCGTCGAAATATCAAGAAGGAAAAGTATAAAAGCACGGATGAACAGATAGAAGAATAATGTATATCCTTGTCTTGACGAAAGGAAGAAAGGAAAACATGTAAAGGATAAGGATATACCAAATAAGAACTATATCCCTTGACTTGGAGAGATATAAGCAATGAAAAATTTCAAGGTCAAGGAATATAAGAGAAGAAGAAATAAGAATATAATATGGGATGGGCAAATGAAATTGCACAAAATGGGTCCTAGGTTGGGGATTCACTAGGCATCATAGCCCTAGTGTGAGTGCAATGCATGTGCGCTACGACCTAATTAGGTGTCATCACTTACCATTATCGTGAAATACCCAATAATATATATGATCAAGAAGTCATGCAAGAATGAGCAAGCAATGATGAAATTGTATGACAAGCAAAATACAAGGCAAAACAGAATGTCAATAAAAAACATGCAAAAGTATGATAGACAATCATGTAGTTTGAATCAAACAAACTAGTGAAGAACACAAGCTTATACTGAGAGGGGGGGTGAACAGTATAAGACTTAACCAATTAATAATTTTAACTTTAGATAGCGGTGGCATCAACACAACATTAATCAAGACAGAAAGCATCACACATTGAAGACCCATTTTTAACGTGGTTCACCCAAAATGGTTGGGCTACGTCCACAAAAACTTTTCTCTAAAAGTTATCTCAAAGTTCTTTGGGAATCCTTCCCAATTACAATGTTTATGAGCCTCGGCCCAAAGGAGATACCTTCCCCTCTGCTCTGGAAATGATCCCTCAGAAGATCAACTGCCTCTACCTCTTGCCAGCACGTGGAACTCCTTTCCACCGAAGACCTCCTATCCTCAATGCTTAGCCTAAGAGACCTCTGCCTTCTATGATCACGTCCACAGCAGCTCAGCAACCTATACCAAACACAGTCAGTCGGTCTAGTACAAGTCTTCCTCTGTCTGTCGGATCTGTCCAACTCTTGAACAAATCAATCCTCTGCACACAAGCCTTCTCAAAGACTTGCCAAATCTATCCTCAGGTTCTTCTCATAGAACCAATGCACCTCTGTCCTCAAGTTCTTTGATAGAACTATCAAACTCAGCTCACAAGTCCTCTGCTAGGACCTGTCCAAATCTGCTCAAGAAACATACACATCTTCTATGCTCTTACAACCGCACTTCGTCTTCTCTCAGTCGTCTCTCTGCACACACTCTACACTGTCTTCGCACACTCTGTGCACTTCGATCAAATTTCGCACTCTGCTCTCGGTGATCGAACTTCTCACTCTGCACTCTATCTGCGAACGTCGCAACTAACAACACACCAACTCTTCAAAACAGCCTACCTTTTATAATAACACTTTCAAGATCAAAACCTTAATCTTAGTCGGCTGTAACCCTGATCTTTAGTCGGTTGCACAACCCTAAACTTCGTCGGCTGCAAACCCTAATCTTCGTCGGCTCACATTTAACTTTGTCGGCTTCAACTGCCTCTATAACTCTTATGTAGCTTTTGCCACGAAACTACAACATGTCGTTTTTTTTGTTTTGTCGTGATATCGTGACACTTCAGCCTTTGTCGACTTCAACTAAGCTCTTGTCGCGATATCGCGACACTTCTATCTTTGTCAGCATCAACTTTGCTTTTGTCACGATATCGCGACACTTCTCCCTTCGTCGACCTCCTTTCTACTTTTGTCATGAAATCGTGACACTTCTCTACAGACTTCATATTCACTTCGTCTTCATAGCCTTCCTCTCTGCTTTTGTCATGAAATCATGACACTTCTCCTATAGAAGACCTACTTTCAGTTTTTCATGAAATCGTGACACTTCTACTTTCGTCTGCTTTCTTTTCTTCCTGTCGCAAAATCGTGACACTTTCTGCATCCGTACGCATTCTTTGCAACCCGTCGTGAAATCATGACGCTTTCAGCTTTCGTACGCTTTCCTTGTAACCCGTCATGAAATCGTGACGCTATCAACTTTTCGTACATTTTCTTTGCTCTTTGAGTCATGAAATTGCGACATGTCGCGATATCGTGACACTTTTCTAACTTGCTTTCTCTCTCCTGCTTAAGTCACGAAAATGCGACATGTCACGATATCGCGACACTTTTCCTCCTTAGCTCTTTTCTGTTCTTCGGGTCATGAAAACCTGACATGTCGTGATATCGCGACACTTTTTCTCCTTAGCGCTTTTCTTTTCTTTGGGTCATGAAAACCTGACATGTCGCGATATCGTGACACTTTTTCCTTAGCGCTTTTCTCTCGAACCTGTTAGCTTGGGGTTTGCAAAAGACCTTTGAAACTGTCATGTCGTAACCTTCATCAAAACAAATTATTTGACATCAAATCAAATTCCTTCAAAAGCTTCTTGACATCAATGACAACTTATATACTTGAGCAAAGGCAATGTACCCAAAGTACCCAAAATTGCCAACAATCTCCCCCTTTGTCATTGATGGCAAACCTTTACTGAAAACACTTCTCAAGAGCCAAAACTGAAACCAATTGTGCTAACAACTGACCATCTTCCTTTGAAGTTTTGCTCCCCCTGACTTGAAGCTTTCCTCTTCACTTTGAAGCTCTCCCCCTTACTCATATCTCTCCCCCTTTGTCATCAATGGCAAAGGGTCACCTTTGGGGCTCGGGACTAAGAATGAGCCTCTTAGCTTGGTCCCTCCCCCACCTCTGATGAGGTGATTAATTTTGGGGTGGGAGTACAACTCCCAATTTCTCCCTTAGATACTCAAACGTATCTCTTGGAAGAGGTTTGGTGAAGATATCTGCAATCTGCTCTTTAGTAGACACATACTCTAGCTTGACCTGCTTGTCTTGCACTTTCTCCCTTAGAAAGTGATACTTGATGGAAATATGCTTTGTCCTTGAGTGCATTACCAGATTTTTGGAAATACTTATGGCACTTGTATTATCACAAAGTATGGAGATGGGTTGTTCATGCTTGACTTTGAAATCCTCCAAGGTGGTTTTCATCCATAAAACCTGTGTACACCCGACCACTTGCTGCTATGTATTCAACCTCTGCTGTAGATAAGGAAACTGAAGGTTGTTTCTTACTTAGCCAAGAAACCAAACTCTTTCCCAGAAAGAATGCTCCACCACTAGTGCTTTTCCTGTCATCAATACTGCTTGCCCAATCTGCATCTGTATAAGTTGTGAGGGTGAAATCATTACCTTTGGGATACCAAAGCCCAAAGTCCATAGTGCCCTTCAGATATCTGAATATCCTCTTAACTGCTATAACATGAGAATATTTTGGAGCTGCCTAAAATCTTGCTACTAACCCAACTGCCTGCATGATATCTGGTCTGGTAGCTGTAACATATAATAAACTGCCAATCATTGATCTGTACAACTTTTGATCTGTCGTTGGAGATTCATCATCTTTACTCATCTTGCACCCTGTAATCATTGGAGTACATACTGGTTTGCTTGTCCATCATCCCAAATTTCTTCAACATTTCTTTGATATACTTCCCTTGAGAGAGAAATACACCATCTTTTGATTGAGCAATCTGAAGACCTAAAAAGAATGACAGCTCTCCAATCATAGACATCTCAAATTCCTTACGCATGGTGTTAGCAAAATCTTTGCACATCCGAGTATTATTTCCCCCAAAAATAATATCATCAACATAGACAACCATAATCAACATATCATCACCTTCATCCTTAATATACAAATTGCTATCTGCCACACCTTTCCTGAAACCTTGCTCATGAAGATACCTGTCAAGTCTTGAGTACCAAGCCCTAGGTGCTTGCTTTAACCCATACAAGGCCTTTTTTAGTTTACACACATAGTATGACTATTATGAGAGAGACACTCCTTCTTGCTGTTCTATGTAGACTTCTTCTACCAACACCCCATTTAGAAAAGCTGACTTTACATCCATTTGATATACCTTGAAATATTTGAAGCTTGAAAGGGCCAAAAACATTCTGATTGCTTCAAGACGAGCAACGGGAGCAAACGTCTCTTCGAAATCAACACCTTCTACTTGAGCATAACCTTTGCAGACTAACCTAGCTTTGTTTCTGACAATCTTTCCATCCTCATTGAGTTTATTTCTGAATATCCATTTTGTGCCAATGACATTCTTGTCCTTAGGTCTTGGAACCAATTCCCAAGTTTCACTTTTCTCTATTTGATTTAGCTCTTCATCCATTGCTTTTACCCAAAACTTATCTGCACATGCTTCACTAAAATATTTTGGCTCAATCCGAGATAATAATGAAACATTTGTAGAATCATGTGAAGGAATGACTCTTCTTCTTGTTTGCCTGCTATTTGGATCACCAATGATCAAATCTTTGGGATGATGTTTCTGAACATATCGTGAAGGAGTTTTGGGAAGCAGTTGTTGTCTTTCCTCTTCTTCATCTGAAACCTCTCTGAATTCTTCTTGACAAATTTCATCATTGAGTTCCTTGATTGGTTCTCTTATCCCTGTCTTTTCATCAACTATTACATTTATGCTCTCTACAACTGTATGAGTTCTTTTGTTGAAGCATCTGTAGGCCTTGCTTCTGTTGGAATATCCAAGAAATATTCCCTCATCACACCTAGGATCAAACTTACCCAAATTCTGATCTTCCCTTCTGATGAAGCACTTACTCCCAAACACTTTGAAGTATTTTACTGTAGTTGGTCTTCCTTTCCACAACTCATAAGGAGTTTTATGATGATTGACTCTAAGTTGGGCCCTGGTGATAATGTAGACTGTTGTACTGACTGCCTCTTTCCAAAAACCATCTAAAAGTTTTGACTCATTTAACATAGCTCTAGCCATATTTTCAATAGTTCTGTTTTTCCTTTCAACTACTCCATTTTGTTGAGGAGTTCTTGCTGCTGAATATTCTCTTTTGATTCCTTGTTGCTCACGAGTATTCCACAAATTCATTTGAAGTGAACTCTCCTCCTCTATCTGATCTTAAGCATTTGATTCTCTTGTCGGTCTCATTTTCAATCATTTCTTTGAAAGCTTTAAATTTTTCAAAAGCTTCAGATTTTTCTTTGAGAAAAGTAACCCAAGTCATTCTAGAATAATCATCTATAAACAACATGAAGTAGCTTTCTCCACTGAATGCTACGAGTTACGGTAGGGCCACATAAATCAGTATGAATAAGATCCAATGGTTTTGAAGAAGTATACCCTTTTGATTTGAAGCTGGTTCGAGTCTGTTTTCCATGTTGACAAGGACCGCAAATGATGTTATGGGGCCTTTTTATTTTGGGCAAGTCTCTAATTGCTTCCTTGTTACTAATATTGACAAGATTATCAAAGCTCAAATGCCCCAATATTTTATGCCATAGCCAACTCTCATCTTCTTGAGTTAGAAAACACTTTTCCCTTTTTATCTCACTTAGCATGTAAAGATTGTTTGGAGTCCTTGTAGCACTCGCAATGAGTTTTCCATTTTTTTCTTTACTTATCTCACATCTATCTGAAAAGAAAGATACTATGTGCCCTTGATCACAAAGTTGACTCACACTTAGAAGATTATGTCTTAGGCCTTCTACATAAAGCACATTTTCTATTTTGGATTTCCCATCCAAACTAAGAGTCCCTTTACCACAGATTTTAGCTGACTTGTTATCTCCAAAACTGATTGTTCCTCTATTTGTTTCTTTTAAGACCAAAAACTTTTCCTTTTCACGAGTCATATGTTTTGAACAACCACTATCAAGATACCATTTTTCTACTTTGTCTTGAGCATGAAAAGCAGTTTGAACTATCATTGACTTAGATTTGATCTCATTTCTCTTTTTAGTGAACTCAAGGCTAGATCTATCCAAACTGCACATCCTTGCTATATGCCCAAAATTCTTGCACTTGTAACACATGACATTTTTATTCATAAGAGGTGCAAAAGAGTTAACATTTTCCTTACTATGGCTATTCAAAGACTTATTGCAATGCATAGCTTTGTGACCAAATTTCTTGCAGGAAAAACAATAGCCATGGAAAGTATTATGTAACTTGTTTTGATGCCTTGGATGATTGTTCTTCTTGTGACCAACTGGAATCCACCGCTCTTCGGGATGAAGATTGATCTTGCTCGAAGACCCTGTTTCATGAATGGTGATACCATCCTTCTTTTGCTTTTCACATGGAGTATTCCATCTGAGAGCCAACTGTTCCAACTTCACTCTAAGAGACATAACCTCTTCTTCTAGTTTCTCGCAATCGGCTTCCTTTCCTTTTAGAGCCTCTGTCAGAACCTGTTCAACCTTCTTCCCTTCTTCAACTAGAATTTTGAAGTCTATAACACTTTGAGACAATTCTGATCTTGCTATCTCTTCTTCCTGACATTGATGCTTGAGAACAGAATTCTCTTCCCTAAATTTCTCAAGCTTTCTTAAAGCCAAGAAGAATTCACCTTTGAGATCGAACTCAACCTCTTCATCTCTTTCTAAATCTGTATGTTCCTCACGATAGATCCTTCTCCAAGTCTGTTAGGCTCTTTACGGAGAGACCCGCTCTGATACCAATTGAAGAACACAAGCTTATACTGAGAGGGGGGTGAACAGTATAAGACTTAACCAATTAATAATTTTAACTTTAGATAGCAGTGGCATCAACACAACATTAATCAAGACAGAAAGCATCACACATTGAAGACCCATTTTTAACGTGGTTCACCCAAAATGGTTGGGCTACGTCCACAAAAACTTTTCTCTAAAAGTTATCTCAAAGTTCTTTGGGAATCCTTCCCAATTACAATGTTTATGAGCCTCGGCCCAAAGGAGATACCTTCCCCTCTGCTCTGGAAATGATCCCTCAAAAGATCAACTGCCTCTACCTCTTGCCAGCACGTGGAACTCCTTTCCACCGAAGACCTCCTGTCCTCAATGCTTAGCCTAAGAGACCTCTGCCTTCTATGATCACGTCCACAGCGGCTCAACAACCTGTACCAAACACAGTCAGTCGGTCTAGTACAAGTCTTCCTCTATCTGTCAGATCTGTCCAACTCTTGAACAAATCAATCCTCTGCACACAAGCCTTCTCAAAGACTTGCCAAATCTATCCTTAGGTTCTTCTCATAGAACCAATGCACCTCTGTCCTCAAGTTCTCTGATAGAACTATCAAACTCAGCTCACAAGTCCTCTGCTAGGACCTGTCCAAATCTGCTCAAGAAACATACACATCTTCTACGCTCTTACAGCCGCACTTCGTCTTCTCTCAGTCGTCTCTCTACACACACTCTACACTGTCTTCGCACACTCTACGCACTTCGATCGAATTTCACACTCTGCTCTCGGTGATCGAACTTCTCACTCCGCACTCTATCTATGAACGTCGCAACTAACAACCCAACCAACTCTTCAAAATAGCCTGCCTTTTATAATAACACTTTCAAGATCAAAACCTTAATCTTAGTCGGTTGTAACCCTAATCTTTAGTCGGTTGCACAACCCTAAACTTCGTCGATTGCAAACCCTAATCTTCGTCGGCTCACATTTAACTTTGTCGGCTTCAACTACCTCTGTAACTCTTCTATAGCTTTTGCCGTGAAACTACAACATGTCGCGATATCGTGACACCTTTGCAACCGTACACTTTCTTTTGGCTTTTGTCATGATATCGTGACACTTCAGCCTTTGTCGACTTCAACTAAGCTCTTGTCGCGATATCGCGACACTTCTTCTTTGTCAGCATCAACTTTGCTTTTGTCGTGATATCGCGACACTTCTCCCTTCGTCGACCTCCTTTCTGCTTTTGTCATGAAATCGTGACACTTCTGCCTCTGCAGACTTCGTCTTCACTTCTATCGTGATATCGTGACACTTCTATCTTCATAACCTTCCTCTCTGCTTTTGTCATGAAATCGTGACACTTCTCCTATAGAAGACTGCTTTCAGTTTCTGTCGTGAAATCATGACATTTCTTCGTCTGCTTTCTTTTTCTGTCATGAAATCGTGACACTTTTTGCATCCGTACGCATTCTTTGCAACCCGTCGTGAAATCGCGACGCTTTCAGCTTTCGTACGCTTTCCTTGTAACCCATCGTGAAATCGTGATGCTATCAACTTTTCGTACGTTTTCTTTGCAACCTGTCGTGAAATCGCGACGCTTTCAGCTTTCGTACATTTTCTTTGCTCTTTGAGTCACGAAATTGCGACATGTCGCGATATCGTGACACTTTTCTAACTTGCTTTCTCTCTCTGCTTAAGTCGCAAAAATGCGACATGTCGCGATATCGCGACACTTTTCCTCCTTAGCTCTTTTCTGTTCTTCGGATCACGAAAACTCGACATGTCGCGATATCGCGACACTTTTTCTCCTTAGCGCTTTTCTTTTCTTCGGGTCACGAAAACCCGACATGTCGCGATATCGCGACACTTTTTCACCTTAGCGCTTTTCTTTCGAACCTGTCAGCTTGGGGTTTGCAAAAGACCTTTGAAACTGTCATGCCGTAACCTTCATCAAAACAAATTATTTGACATCAAATCAAATTCCTTCAAAAGCTTCTTGACATCAATGACAACTTATATACTTGAGCAAAGGCAATGTACCCAAAGTACCCAAAATTTCCAACAACTAGAGGAAATGAAAATGTAATGTGATGCATAGTATTTTATTGAATTTTATTGTTTTTAATGGGTTTCTTTTTTTTTAGATGATTACATTTGTTGATTCTCTAAGTTCTTAAAGTTGATACAAATTTTAATTGTGCCACTTATTTTAACAAAAAATATGGTAGTGCAAGGAATTGATCCATCAAAGAAAGGGCTATTATGCAGGATACCTTCATGATTCTCATCACAAAGAGGATTATCCACAAAATATTCTCTAGGAGTTGATGCACAAAAGTCATGGTAAACTTAGACTGTGCCATCATTTTTTATGAAATGGGAAGAGATTCCCAATTTTGCAAGGTCTCTATGAGATATATGAACAGGGTCCTCTTGAGAACGAGAAGACTCAGTATGCGCAACACAAGGGATAGTCCCATCAAAGGAGATGCTACTTTGAAGTATATCCTCATGAGCTATGTCACAAGGGGTATTCCTTTAGAGGCACTCCTTTGGGGTCACACCTTGCTTAGGATGCACCAAAGTTACCATATTATATAAAATAAAATCTGATGGATAAGGGGGGACCTCATCCTCATCACTCCACTCCAAGTTTTGATGATCTAAAAATTTAGCATAAACAATAAGGTGATCATCATTAGCAAAAGGTAAAGGTTGGTTTTTATTAGGGATGTAGCCTATGCCACATATCCCAAGCCAAATATCAACTTCCAAAGGCTCTTGAATGCCTTTCTATTGTGGCCCCAAACCTTTACCTATATATCCCATACTAGATAGGATTTTCTTGGGAAGTGGGTAATTATTGGATAGGTAACAATGGGCAAAGGAACACTCTATAGGAAGAGGGTTTCTACCATAGATCTTTTCTTTGAGGGAGACTCCCATGAAGATAAAGGTACATGTGCCAATATATACTGCTTCACCCTTTGTATAGGGTAAACCCATAGTCCTTGGTGAAGATGGTAGCTTGGAAAGATTCAGAAGAGGCTCTGAAATAAAATTATTAACTTGATCTTATGATGAAATATTGATGAGCAGTTTCTCACTCACTTTTAGATTTTAAAGTTGTTTAATTATGTGAGATGAGGAAACTTATGGACATAAATTGAGATCATATTGATATTGCTTGACCATCGAACAATATTCTAATAGGTGAGGATCACCCAATATGGTGACCAGTTGATTCTTAGATTTGAACCTCAGACGTTGGTGAAAAGTAGAAGGGATCACCCTCATCACATGAATCCAAGGACGTTCGAGAAGCAGATTAAAATATGCAGGGCAAGACACCATATAGAACAAGGTATCTAATATATTAGGTCTAACCCTAAGGGGGGGGATATAACACTACAAGCCTCTTGTGATTCTTTGTTGAAATATTTTATGATGATATTGGATTTAGTTAAATCTTCCTCTTTTAATCCAAACTTTTGGAAAAATTGATAAGTGCATAAATTGAGGGAAGAACCATTATCAATCAGAATTTGCTTGATAAATATTTCCCTAATAAATGTAATTATGTAAAGGGAAGAATCCCCTCGTAAATATGAGAAAGTCATATCATCGTATGAGAATGTGATATGATGTATCCCAAGAGAACTTATAACATTAGCTATAGCAATAGGGTAAATGTCTTGAGGAACAAATTGTTGTCTTAGGAGAATCAAAAAAGCTTCCCTATGAATAGGATTAGTTCACAAAAGCTCTAAGAGAGATCTTGGTCAGGGTTCTATCTAGCTACTCTTGAATGTCAAAGGAGACTTTAGGTTGTGACTTCAACACTAAATGTGGTTTTTCTATTCTCATGATCCTTTTTTAGGTATTCTTCAAAACTAAGGTGGGTTTTGTAGGTGGGTTAGATGAAGAACTCATATCCTACTGAGAATATTGAGTCGATTGAATTTATGATTGTTGCCTTGTAGTTATTGCTATCATACCAACCATATTATCATAGGGAGGTGGCACATTGTGATATGACACTTAAGTAGCTATCGATTGACCATGCTTAGGTAGGGTATCTTTAAATATTTCCATGTCTTAATTAGTCGTGGGCGCTTGTTGAGAGAGATTTATTTTTTGTTGGAGGATTGGGTCAATAACCTTCTATAACAAGTCATCCTTCATCAATTAGATCTTGAACCACATGTTTCAACCTCTTACATGAGTTTGTCATATGCCCTTCCACTCTATGATATTCACAATTTTTACTAGGCTTATACCAAAAATTCATGGTATCAATTTGCCTTATGGGAGGTAACTCAATCATATTAGCTTTCAAAAGTTGTTGTAGGACCACATTTATATGTGTGTTGAGTCTTGTAAAAAATCTTAGTGGGGGTTTTCGAGGCTGACGAAGCACCATCTTTTGTAGGGTGTTAACAACATTGTTAACAAGCCTGCTATATATTACCCCATCACCAACCACATGCTTATTCTTATACTATTTTTTAGCAATCCTATCCTCTTTTATCTTAAGCTAACCTCTTTTGATAAGATCTTGGTATACCCTTCTTGCTAGATCTATTGCTTGGTCAAAATATGTGATAGTTGTAGTTTCCAATTCATAAGATATTTATTCTTGTAAATTTCCAATAAATATCTCAAGCATGGCTCGAGGAAGTAAGGTATATCTCAAGCGTCCAACTAGACTCCTCCAACGAGATAGAAATTCTAAAAAAATTTCATCTTTACTTTGTTTTAACATATAGACATCTTTCATAGTCACATTCTTTTCAACATAAGCCCTAAATTGTTGAACAAACAATTTAGCTATATCTTCAAAGTTTCTCAAAGAATGATTGAGCAATTGATAACACCATTCTAATGCCATACCACCAAGGCTCTTAGGGAACATATTAAGTAATAACATGTCATCATATATGATATCATGGCATGTTGTCCTAAACATCCTTGAATTCTCAATTGGATCCTTTGTTCTCTTATAGATAGGTAAAATTTGCATTAGAAAATTCTTAGAGTAGGGTCTAGAGGCAATGATAGGGTCTAAGGGATGATTGCACATTTCTATGAAGTTGTAGGTGAAACTAGGAGGTTAAAACATGTCCACTCTCAAAACTAATTGTTCCACCACATTATTTAAACTATGCATCTCAAGATTGTTGTTGTGCAATACCCCTAGGTTCCCTAAGGGAGGGGTATAGGTATGCTATTGAAAGGGAACTTGGGGAGTGTTGGAAGCATTGAAATTGTTATGATATGAGTTGTGATATGTGGTATCTTCATATGGAGGATAAGTGATATTTGGTGTAATAGAAACATGAATGTTGAGATGAGCAGAATAAGGAGGAAATTGAACATAATTTTGATATGCACTACTAGTTGGAGGGACTTGTAGAACCCTTCCAACGTTGGTGGTCATAGTAGTAGCATATTTTGGTTTATGTAAAGGATTATCATGATGTAAATATTCAAATAAGGGATTATCATGAATATTTCTAGGAGAAATAGTTGGAGGAAGAGAAGTCCCACCTCTTTTGAGCCGAGCTTCCTCTTCCATAGCTTTGAGCAAAGCCACCCTATGGCATTTCATAAAACCCCAAACATGATCAAATGATGTAAAATTGAATCCATCATCATACCCCTCATAGGGATCATAATTTATAACATTTTCAATATGTTCTTGCTCTTTTACATCAAGGTTAGGATTCTCTCTATCAACCTGATCATCTTCTTGAGGAATTTGATCAGATTCTAAACACCTTCACTGACTCCTAAGGATCATAGCCATTAGGAGAAACTAAATGATAGAGAATAAAACCAAGAAAAGACACACAAGAATATTCTTAATATGTTTTAAAATGTTATTCTATTTCTATACAAATAAAATTAGTGATCTTATTTAAATTTTTCAAGAAAAATAAAGTAAGAGGTTTCCTATCTTGGCCACTAAGACGTGTGTTCACATTGGGTTCACCAAATATGTTGAGGGGGAAAATTGTTCTGTTGCGTACGATTCTCGAATGGATTCGTTGGGAGCTGAGGTGGTAGTGAGGATGTGTTATATTCTCTACACTCGAGGAAACAAAGGAATGAGTTCACCAAGAATTTTTTTAGGGCTCATTCCAATTCTGGGGTGGAAATGTTTAATGTGTCAATTAAGCAATCACCTATGTTTGGCCCTTTTATGCTAAACTATGAAAATGAAATAAAAATGCAAAACACACAAGTTGTAAGAAGAAAATATGTAGCCCTAGTATGATTCTTTGATTCAATTATCTCTAACCCTAGGCTGAAAGAAATGAAATTATTTTTTATTTGAGCAAGGGCACAAGTAAAATGCACAAACAAGACTAAACCCTAGAGGTAAAACTATATGCCTTTTTTTCTTTTTAAATGCCTAGAAAGCAATCAAATATTTTTATTATTATTTATGACCTAGGTGTGAACATAAAAGATAAAAGCAAACAACACACAACTTAATAGATTTACCAAGAGAATTTATTTGATCTGGTATTTGATCCAATCTTTGTCTTGCATCCAGAATATCCAACAACTTCAAATCTACAAAATAGCTTCACAAAAACTCTAGAAAATATGGTCAGTACTTGGGGGCCTACTTAGGCTGCTATAAGACTGAGCTTGGAGGCATAGTATTCAAGCCCCCTAGGTTCTTTTAGCTAATCATTCATAATAAAAATGAGCTTTAACATTTGGAACAAAAACAAAAGAATATGACAACATGGAAAAACAAATAAAATGTAAATAGAATAGACACAAAGTTTGAACAAGAATGCAATTTCAAAATCTAGGCTTTAGGGATAAATAATTGCCCCCAAGCTAATTTTCTATGGAATGCAAGTGAAATAGAATGATAACAGCCAAAAAATAACACAAATAGAGATGAAACAAAATGCAGAGGGCACACAAAATTAAACCCTAGAGTTTTAGGATGAATAGTCACCCTAAAACCTAACTAGATCAAATTCATGCCCTATGGGATATTGAGCACTGATTCGGTAACAGAGCCAAAACGGATGTAAAAAGCTTGATAAGCAAAAGCAAGGTTTTTATTGAATTCATACCCTATAGTAGATGGGGTGTATATTCGCACAAGAGGACTTACAACCCTAAAGCAGAGATCAAAATGTAACGTAACATATTAGAATGAATATGCGAACTAATTAATGTAAAGAAACAACCTGGTGATCTCGTGGAAGAAGCAAGAGCAAAGGTGGAAGACCCTTCCTCCCTCAAGAAGATAAAATATCGTCAAGGCTTTCTCCACTTGCAAAATCACAAGAAACACACCAAAAACAGAACACCAAAGCACCAAGAGCACCAGAAAACTACACAAGAAGCCAAAGAATTGTTATTTCATATGAACTTTTTCAAATTGATAGCTTTGACCGATTGGGAGAACTTTTTTTTGGACAATCCCTTTTTTTATAAAGGTCTTGGAGGGTTAAAATATGGGAAAAATAAAAATTAACCTTGATTAGGCTGACGCCCCAAAAGGGTCGACTTAAAATTTAGGTTTTTGAAGAAAAACCCTAAATTTGTCGAATTTGCACCCCAAAAATTATCGAGAATGTATTCGGTCAAGGTCAAAAAAAGCAAGGTAAAACACAAGAAAAAATGGGTGTTTAAGAACCTCTCAAAAGTACCCAAGGAAAAATGACTCGTCTAGGTGGGCCAATTTTCCATGTCTACAATAATCTATTGAAGGCACGTACACCAATTAAACCATACCATGTTAGTAAAGATATTCAATGTAGTGCATACATACTGTGATGTGCTTAGTCCATTGATGTGGCACTAGATTATGAACAAGCTTAATCATATTTTGATTTTCATTCGTGATTTCTCATTTTTTGGGGGTATGTTATAAGTAGTCAACGAGAACTTAGATAATTTATCAACATCCTTAATCCATTAGAAGCTAGACATGATCTTGTCTCCTTTGTGATGATAATATTATGTATTTTTTTAATGGGATATATAGGATTGAAATGAGCCTCACCTATATTACATAATGACCACATCAGCATAATTTATTAGTAAATCATATTCTAAATATTTTTATGTTTATTTTTAATTAATTATATCGAATTGAAATGACCCTGCTTGTGTTACATTATGGTATTAAAACAACTTGGCAATTTTACATGTATCACTTGGCAAGATTTAAACATGGGTATCCTCCTTGAATTTCAAGGTATTTAACTAGTTGAGCTCATTCATTTGATTACTATATTATGATAATAATACAATTATGCATATATCTCTTATCAAATGGCATGAGCTCAACTAGTTAAATTCCTCGACATTCGAGTAGGGTACCCACATTTGAATCTTGCCAAGTGATATATGCATTATTTCTAAGCAATTGCAATACTACTATTAGGTCACTATATATTATAAGTGGGGTTTATCTCAATCCTATATAACTAATTTAAATATATGTATGTATGTATATGTTTATTGGCAAGATTGAACCTAGATGTCTCTTAGAACTCCATATTTTAACCACTTGAATTCATGTCATTTGATCATGATAATATTTTATCTATCTTTATTATTTCTCTACTTTTATGACACTTCAATTTTTTTCATTAAAATGGTGTAAATTAAATCATTTTTCTTAAAGTATAAAGGTTTTTCAACATATTTTCTTGTCTTATTTTAGATTTGGAAATCACTTTATAATATTCATTCCAAAATTTCATCACATAATCCATAACAATCTATATCATAGTATCCATCCTTTCAATCATATGGATCTTGATTTAAGTTGCTAAAAAACTTTTAAGGGATTAACACTAGACTTTGATTTCAAAAAACAATGAATTAGAATTTAGGATATTAAATTTTTTTTTGTTCTAATAGTTAGATAAATGGATACAAGGATGGATAATGATAAAATGGTGAGGTATCGTTAATATAAAGACAATTATTTGGGGAATATTATAGTTATTCTTTAGATCAATTGATAAATAAAAAGTACCCAACTTGCTAAGCTTTTTTACTTATATGTTATTGCTCCAAGTAAACTTATTGTTATCTACTAATCATATATAACATTAAAAACACTCAATCCATTTATATAATTTAACTAGTTGCACACAAGAATTGATCAAATTAATTTGGAATGTAAAAGTTAGATGAACAAAGTTATATACATAGTGAAGAAATAAATATTATGTTAAACAAAATAGAATATAAAGGTTAAATGTACATCTAAATATAATAAGGTTGAATCTTCACTAGGAATAGTTTGTAACGAGTGCAACTGAGAAAAAAAAGAAAGGAGAGAGTTGGGACAAGGGTTTTGTTTCAAACAAAATTGTAGAGAAAATATAGAGGGCAGGGCTTGTTGGTCCTAATGGCCAACAAGAATTTTTTGACGAGGATGATCACAGTAAGGAAAAGACATAGTTTAAGGAAATATAGTGGATTTAAAATACAATAGGTAACCAATGTTTACAAGTCACACAAAGCAAAGAAAAAATAATAAGCACTTATAGTTCATAGTGAAAAATACACAAAAGATCATAATTTTTAACAAAAATGGTGACAAGGGTTGAAGAGAACCATAAACAAATTCACGGTGTAGACCATATTAGAGAACCTAAAGCAGAGAAAATTGATATGGTCCAAAACATGAGCAAGATTATTTCAAGGATAAACTACCAAAAGGGCCGATTATACCAATAATTAACATGGAGAAGGAGTCAGGAGAGCTACCAAAATAAATAAATTCTAGATAGGCCCTTTATGGTAAAAACCACATACAAATGTGATAAATAACCCGAGGGCACCATGAAAACCTTTGAGGATGCCAAATATGGATCCTAGGAAAACTATGATATGGTGTTTAAAGGCAGAGGATGGTTCCTCAATAGTGAAGGTGAATATGGAGGACATTTATAATGGAATACAAGACATGGAGAGGAGAGGGTTGATATGTTGATTTATGAGGTTCATATAGACCCTTTTAACATTTAAATTATGGGCTACTAAATAATGGCAAATAAAAGACGAGTCCCAAATATCTCATCATACCCTCCTTGAGAACAAAAGCAGGAGATACTATCCACACATGGTAAGGTATGAGGTCTATTGCAACAAAATATTTTGTGATTTTATTCATAATAGAACCTCTGAATATAGAAGCCCAACAAGAAGTATTACAGGAGATACCTGCACTAGTAACACAAAAGGACAATTTAGTTTTGACTGCACCAATAACTTCTAAAGAGTTACAACATGTGATTTTCAAAATGTAGAAAGGTAAGACTCCTAGGCCAGATGGATTCCCCATTGAATTCTACCAAGACTTTTAGGATATCCTAAATGAGGACCTTTTGTATGTGGTTGAGGAATCTAGGAAAGCTAAATATGTAGTGAAGGAAATCAACAAATCGTATATATGATGGATCCTAAAGGAATGAGATGTAGAGCACATTACTGAGTTTCTTGCTCAAAATAATCACCAAGGTAATGGTATAGAGGCTTAAATCACTTCTGCATAATATTATGTCACTAGAACAATGTGGTTTTGTGGAAGGTAAACAAGTAGTGGATGAGATAGTTTTGGCTCAAGAGGTTATCCACTCCATGGAAGCATAGAAATTCTCATCCATGTTTATTATATTAGACTTATATAAATTATATGATAGGGTGGACTGAGCTTTCCTCTTCAAAGTAATGGGTCAATTTAGCATCTCATAAGAATAGATAGATTGGATCAAGGGATGTATATCATCATTTTTCTATTCAATTTTGATCAATGGCTACCCTTCACAATTGTTCACTGCATCCAGAGGTATTAGGTAAGGAGATTCTCTTTTCCAATATTTAATCATCATTCTGGCTAAATATCGAGGAAGGACAATGGCCAAAAACAAGGAAAACCAAATATTAATAGGAATCACTATTGCAAATGGAGCCAGACCAATCATTCATCTCCAGTTTTTTTTTTTTTGTTATAGAAAGCAACAGTGAAGGAAGCCTCAAGAATCAAATATATTATAAGTTGTTTCTCAAGAGCCATAGGGCAACAGATCAATGAGGAAAAGTCCAAAGTCATTTTCTTCCACTGCTCAACCAAATATGAGATCATGGTTCTTGATAAAATAAGATATTAAAATAGGGATACAAAAGAAGGAGGATTGGACCTGGCTAGTGGATGGAGTAAAAAAAAAAATAGAAAAATAAACTAATAGATGTCTATTTTCAAGGGGAGAATAACCTTGATTAAATCAGTCCTTCAATCTATATTTATTTATGTCTCCAAAATTTTGGGTATTCATTAGGTAGTGCTAAGAGAATTGAATCAAATAAATCATCAATTCCTCTAGAGGGGTACTAAGGAGGAAAGGAAATGAGCACTGGTGTGCTGGAAAACTTTATATGCCTTCACAAACATGAAGGAGGACTAGGATCCAGATCAATAGTCAAGAACAACAAGGCACTAGAAACTAAGCTATATTGGATGATGTTGAACAATCCCCATGCACTATGGATCCAAAGTCTTAGAGTTAAATATATAGAAAATAAAACTTTGGCAACCATTATTTGACACCAAATACCTAGCAGAGGATCCCTCATCTTAGCAATTTTGAGAACAAGAGAGGATTTTATAATAAGGAGCTCTTTTGGATAATTCACAATGGTCAACATGTAAATATTTGGATAGATTCTTAGGATAGGCACCAACCTTTGGTGGTTCAATTTCTAGAGTGGAGACCTTTCATGGAACCATTACACATAGCATATTGGATAAAAGTAGAAAAATACTATAGGTGCCAAACTAAAAATTTTGAATTTGGAAGAAACTAGGTCCCTACTGCCAAATGGTCAATTCAAATCCTAGAGTGGCAACATATTAGTATCCAACAAAATCTACAAATGAGATCACTTTCTTGGTCTCAAGTGGAGGATTCCCTTGGATGGGGCAAGATGAGTCAGGAGGAGTATATAGTAGTGTAGACACCAAAATCCAGCCACTTGCAAGTCATCTATACCTTCCTGTCAGCCACATGTCAATCATTCATCCTTCCCGCCATTATTTGGCCCAAATCCACACTTTCCCGCCATTATTTGGCCCAATTTCACCTTTCCCGCCATTTTTCATCCCCAAATTTATTTAAATTAATATTTATATATATATTTTAATATTTTAATATATTTATATATATATAAATATAGTTTAAGTGATTTAATCTAAGCCGTCCATCTTTCATTTAATCTCATCCGTCCATCCTTCTTAATCCGTTTCACAACCTAGATTTATTCTCTACCCTTGGATCCACTTTAATCTTAGCCACACGTTCAAAGTGTCGTTAAAACCCTAAAGTGTGCCCTAAGAGTAGATTATAAATAGAGCCACCTTGATGGCTCAAACCCTATCTTTCTTCTATCTTGGCTATCTTTGCTATCTTTGCTATCTTTTGGACCTATCTCTTCTATTTCATCTATCTCTTCAGCCATCCATCGCCGCCCCTTTTCGCCGCATCCATCGCCGCATCCGTCGCCAACT
Organism: Wollemia nobilis; assembly: GCA_028583015.1. Taxonomy (NCBI): domain Eukaryota; kingdom Viridiplantae; phylum Streptophyta; class Pinopsida; order Araucariales; family Araucariaceae; genus Wollemia; species Wollemia nobilis. Next base: position 2,052,606 of record JAQPPZ010016980.1, on the reverse strand, counting down.
TCGCTGCCATCCCTTCTACAACATTCTGCAGAATTCCCCATTCTTGTCGCAAGTGCCCGCGGGCGTTTACCAAGTGCCCACGGGCGTTTACCCGCAGCCACAGACTCAGACCGGCGTCTGAAACCTTGATCCAGAAGCACGCGGGCGTTCAGCGAGTGCACCAGGGCGCCTTCTGCAGCCGATTTGTGACCACATTACTTCCGGGTGCCGCTTTGGTCTAGCCGCGTTAACGAGAGGACAGGTATAAATCAGTTTAAAGCAAGTAACTTCTTTTCTTTTATTAATCTGTTGTTGAACTCCTGCATTCTATTTTTCTAGGGTTTTAAATTGTTTACGAGGGCTCACACAGTGGAGCCCTCTTATTAATTTCTAACTCCTTGATAGTGTTAATGTGTGCGGGATTTTAATGGCAGATCTGGTGTGTTGATAGCAGTTGTTTAAGCTGGAGTGGTCCGAGCCAAAGGATACAACAAAACCCACTCACTTTGTTGGGATTAAGGATACGTCTTCGGAAACGCCACCACTTTATGCCAGCTAGGGTTTCGGAGAACCCTAGCACAAACTGTAATTTGTGTATCACAAAAAGGGTTACAGGCCCTGTTGTACTCAAAAGGAGTTTTTAAACTCCACTGATTAATAAAAATTGTTTGTTTTGTGCAACTTTCCTGTATTCCATTATTGTGGTTTTATTTTTGTTTGGCGTTGTATTTTTAATCTACAAATGGCGATCACGGTGGGACCCCCTAGGGTTTCATGTTTTTAATACTTGCTTTACTAATCTATTCTTGTTTTCTATTTTATTTTGTAGGTTCCAGAAATCGTGAAATTCGCTGTTCCAGCGAACTAGGGTTTACGAGTTTGCAAAAAATGCAGCAGACGCAGAGCGGCGTACGGAAGTCCAATCCGAAACGCAGAGGTGCGTTTCAGCTGCGTGAACTCCCTTGGGTTTGAAATGCAAGGTGCGTTTCGCCTGTGCAGACTCCCGTGGGCGTTTGAAGACAGTTTTACAGAAAAGCGTAGGCTTTCGAGTAAGTGCGTTTTTCTTTAACTGTACTTTTTACGTTTTTGGTTTTTCTGCTGTATTCTGTTTCTTTTTCAGATCATTACTTTAAAATGAACAAAAACTAAGTAATCTGGAAAAGAACAGTTATTTTTAGTTACATTTTTTTTGCATTGCATTATTGATTGTTGCTTGCATTAAAAAAAAAAAATTGCATACCTAGCTGCATATTAGAATAGCTACGAATTATTTGTTTTAGTTATCTAAGTAGGACTATTGATTGGATGTCAATAGTACTCCCGCCATTGGGTGATTCCGAGGCGAGAGAAGTGGACGAACCTTCCGGTTGCTCCTTTGATATCTGATATCATTGGTAGGCAGGGGGTTTTAAACGGTGTACTCCACTTCTTCAGAGGAAATGGCATGTTTTCAGTAGCCTCTTGCTTAGATCATTAGAACTTTTGATTTATAGCTTTGTATGTATACATTAGACAACTAAAACACTTAAAATAAAATTCATTGCATTTCATATTGCATTTAAAACAGTAATATCTGGATTTCATCACCAGGTATTGCTTGAAGTTTAGTGACGGTGGAATTCATCTCCATCCATTAAACTTCTGCCTTAGACACCATAGGTCACCCCAGAGCAAACTTGCTTGGATTTCATCACCGAGTAAGAATCTCGTTGTCCTTTCCTAGCCATAGTTTTTACCTTTTTTTGTGAATAATTCAAGATTAGATCACATGCAAAACTCATAAACCGGACACTTAAAATTTACTACTGATTAAGATCGGAAAATAATTAATTAACCGCGAGGTAAGACACATTGGTTGAAACCTAGGTTGTGATCTGTTTTACGATAATTTCTTTAGTGTAAATTTATCATTCCAGTTTTGCATTCTTCTTTTCTGAATTTGTTTAGATTTATTGCTTTATGGTCTTAACAAGGAATCAATCTAAAATGTTAAATCTAAATAATCAAATGGGTAATTCACAGAACATCCCCACCACCAACATAGCCACTTATCCTAGTGAATTTCAGGCAGGTTCGCCTGCAGGTCTTTCACGTCCTTCTACCGTCTATCACATGGCCATGCCCATGGAGGAAGACAATTTCTGTCATATTACCCACATTGATATGGCCCAAGTGCAAACTCACTTAAGAGATGGCATCGCTATGTCCTTGAGCCAATCCAAGATTCCCCTATGCAAGATTCTATTTTTCAGCAGGATATTGCATCAACCATACCCGTTGGTTTCACTCAGGTCTACACTAACCCTTTTTTTGAGGCTAATGTTGTATCTGTTCAGTCGGCTTCATCTCCAACATCTTCCCAGATGCTCAATTGTCCTCCTTTGGAGACAAATGTAGTGTCTTCCCGACCACTTTCTCCTCCATTTACCTGGGTGTACACCAATTCTCTCTATGAGGCTGGTGGAACCTCCTCTAGCCATGACCAATTTCAACCCTCTTCTTCCCAAACCATTTATGGTTTCACCCTACCAGGGCACGGTCTCTTGTTTCTTCCCGGTACCGCCTACTTCAGACCACCTTCATTGCCCCTGCTATGCGGTCTTCCGTGACTACCATGGCAGCCTGCCCTCCACCTTCATCCAATCATCCCACCTCCCTTGGGTTAGAGATTAATCAGGTTAGGGAGTACCTCGACAAGTTGCTTCAGACAACAACGGCAACAAAATGCTCAACCACCTATCGTAGTAAATCCTACACCCCAACCAATTTCTACCCAGCCGACTTTTCTTAGCTCAGGCCCCACCCAGGTACCCCAATCTTCGGTGGTGTCCATTCCTACCCCACCTTTCTCCCAACCCAATCCAGTTCATCATTCACCCCAATCACCTTCTTTTTGGTATCATCCATACCAACAACTTGTCCATTCCACACCGCCTAATCCAGGCAATTTCATCCCATCTCATCATTTTTCCACTCCTCCATTGCATCCTCATAATCATCAAACGAATCAAAATTTTCATGAAGATTCTCGACTCCATGCTATGCAACAACAGATTGACAACCTTATGCTCAACATGCCTGGCTCATCTAGTCAGAAACCTACGCTAAGGTCGTTGATCAATCAACCAATTCATCCTTCGGTACCTTCACCGCCATATCCGACTGATTTCACATTACCGAAGTTTGACAAATTTCGAGGAACTGAGGATCCTCATGAACATGTGAGCTCATTCATGCATGCTTGCTTTAGAATCCAAAATAATGACGCTCTTATGCTCAAAACTTTTCCTCAGACATTAGGGGGAGATGTTGTACAATGGTACAATCATTTAGCTCACCATAGCATTTATGCTTACGAACAATTGATTAATCTATTTTTAGAACGATTCTCCCTAAATGTACAAAGGAAAGTTTCATTGTCCGACTTATACAAGCTCAAGCAACATGACGATGAGGCTCGTTTATGACTTTGGAAACCGTTGGAGGGCTATCATTAATAAACTGCCATTCTCCCTACCAATGGAGGAGTTAACCAAAATGTTCACCCAGAGTTGTCTAAAACCTATCTCTTGGTTACTCCAATTACAACAATACAGGACTTTTGAAGAGGCTTTGGCCCAAGCAAGTATCATAGAAGACATTAAAGTCCAAGAGGGTGTTTTAAAACCCCGTAGAAAAGAATGGCAACAAAAGGGCCAACAACGAAATAATAATTATGGCCAAAACAAACAAACACGGGGCTAGTACGACCTCAAATGTTAACCAAGTTAATCAAGTGGTGGCGAGTCAGCCCGTAATGGCTCAACAACAACAAGTAATGCAAAGTCAACCGCAACCAATTGCTTATCATGCGGTACCCGCCCCTACTCAACCAGCTCCCAATATTGGGCCAACCATGGAAACTCGACCTTGGCAAAATAATCGTCCCAAGCGACAGTTCACACCTTTAGATGAACCATATGCGGTCATATTCAACAAGTTATATAGCACAAATCAGTTAACTTTACCTGAGTTTAAACCTTTAGAACCATCTAGAAGGGGGAAGTATTACAAGGAGTACTTATTTTGTCCTTATCATAGGCAAAATGGGCACGATATCAATAATTGTACGACTTTCAAACATGTGATCCAAGATCTTATTGAGATTGGAGCCATTAAATTGGATAGCCCCTTAGCCCAACAAAATCAAAATCTTGGTATATTTCAAACACCCCTTCCACATCGGGAGGAAGCTCCAACAACTCAGGGGGAGTAATTCAGGTAACTCCTCCTAATCAAGTCAACCATGTACAACAATACCAAGGTTTTGTGGGTACTATTAACGTAGTAACCCGGGGTCAAAGGGCGAACCAACCAAATCAGGCTGAACCACGACCACCTGTACAAACCCCCGAGTCCACCTCGGGTAACGGTGACCCAACGACGTGCTAGTACTTCTCAACAACCGCTAAATCATTCTACTCAATGCCAACGACCCATCATGTCATTGAGTAGCCGGTTAACTACCGGTTTAAAAATGGCTTACGCCAAGTTATCGATCTATGACCTCATTCAACAATCTCCCCCGCATAGAGAGGCATTAATGGAAATATTAAAGTCAATCGAGCTTCAAACTCAAGATACTAATGCCTTCAACAACTTTGTGGGGAGTATTCAAACATGCATGGAGCCCTCCATCACTTTCTATGATTTTGAAATCAAACCTATGTCAACGAAAGTATAGATCCTCCACTGCATATCATGGCCAAGATCGATAACAAGCCATTCAAGAGAGTCTTAATTGACACCGGTTCCTCAATCAATATCATTACAACATCGGCGTTGAGTCATCTAAAGCTATCGCCATCCCTTATCACAAAGTCAACTTTTACTCTTAAAGCATTCAATGATGCTTTATCTTCCACGGTTGGCACGGTTATCTTGCCCATTGAGGTAGGGGCCCGAACTTTGCATACCTTGTTTCACATCTTGGAAGGGTCCATGGCATACAATGTATTGCTTGGACGGCCTTGGCTTAGGGAGATGAGATGTGTCCCTTCTATCATTGCATCAATGTCTGAAGTATGTATATGAGGGACAGGTTCATTGTGTACTTGCTGACATTGAACCCTTCAAACATTGCAACTATGTCTCAAATCCTTATGAGATTGTGTTGCCATCCACTCATCTTTTCTTGACCCCATCTACTTCTTCTATACCATCTTCTTCTAAAGCTCCCATTCCTGAGGAGCTACCCATCATATCGCAACCATCTTCCTCTTCCGCTATTCCATCTCATTCACCACTTTCTTCATCTCCTAATCTTCCTTCTTCTTCATCAGTGACCACATGCACATGTGGCCATGACCAATCATCTCTTTCCACGTCATTACCCCCTTCTTCTACACCTTCTTCAACATCACCTATTATTCCTCCATCTTCCCAACCATCACCAGGTGATGTTTCACAAGTCAGTGAAGCATCAACCCAACCAAATCCTTCCAATTCTTCTATCCCACATTCTTCTATTCCATCATCTAGTCCATCTCCCTCCCAAGTCAAGGTCCATCTCACTGATGCAGGTATTGGTGAGTATGCCATCCAAGATGTCCACATCACACCGTTCAATGTGCAAACAGTTAAAGATTTTGGTCGTCCACATGACCAACATTTATCCATTGGATCGGTTTATAACATGGGTTCTATGCCAAATTCCATTAATTTTGTATATGGGGGAATAGAGTCATCTTCTAGTCCTACCACCATACTAGAACCTAAGCATCCAGTCCCTGCCAATATCGAAAGGATGGAGGGTTTTCCCTCTCGCTATTTCCACGAGACATAATTGGCGGCAATTTGGCCTAGGTCGATACGAGCAAGGGGTAACCGAACGCATCGATATGCCATATCGAGAGACCCATCGAGCGTTTTGGTCCGGGCTACCAACCACTTCCATCCCTTTCTTCTTTTGAGCGAGCTTTTCAAAGCATTAATCTTAATTCGGAAGAAGAAATCCTCCACCCCGATGAATTCGAAGATGAAGCCTATGAAGAATTTGACGTCATGTCAAATGGTGATGAATTTGAAGAAGAGTCGGCGCCCATTGTTCCCCTCATTAAACAAGACGAGTTTTATCTCCAATTGTTCCCTCTCCAAGAGGCCATCTTTCGCTTGCTTCTTCCACAAGAACGAGGTGAACCACCCCCTCCGCCACATCCATAAGCCATAATCCAAACTTGTATTATATGTATATACTAAAATAGTGGTTTTCACCACTACCAAAAAAAAAAAAAAATCAAAATATATAAAAATACTTTATTGCTTTATGTATGTGTGTAATAGTGGTTTTCACCACTACAAAAAAAAAAAAAACTCAAACTACAAAAAAAAAAAAAAAATTGAAAAACTATGTTGTTTTGCATCTCAGGTCTTTCGAGGTCTTCACCGGTTTTCCCTTCCATTCCGCCCATCCTTTCTTCCATAAGTCGACAATGAATTTTGAAGACTTATTCACACCACTCCATAATCCATATGATCCGGATAAGCCAATCCTGATCAACCCAAGCCTGATTGGCATGGATCGGATTTCATCCCCTCCATCTATTTCAGAATTCATCCTTTCTGAGGAATTGTTAAGGGCTTCCGTCAACTACATTCCTCCTTCACCTCCACATTCACCTTCATCTTCTAAGCCAGAGGTCTTCCAGGAAGACATAGACGAGAGCAAGGCACAGGAGCTTGATGACATTTTAGATGACATAAATCTGATCCCTACTCCCCATCAGCTTGAGGAAGGTTCCCACATGTCTATTGAAGAAACTATCGATGTAGACCTTAGTCCAGACCAAGATGGCACCCAAATTGTGAAGCGGCTAAAAGTCTATCATCGGAGGAACAAGAGCAAATGATTGCTCTACTCAAGCGGAAGAAGGAGATATTTGCATGGTCTTACAAAGACATGCCAGGCCTAGACCCTAATTTGGTTGTCCATAACCTCACCTTACAAAAAGATGCTAAACTTGTCAAACAGAAACTTAGGAAAATGCATCCTACCGTGGCCCTCATAGTTAAATCGAGAGATTCAAAAACTTTTGGATGTTAAATTTGTCGTCCCGATTGATTATCTTGAGTGGCTTTCTAACATGGTACCCGTTCGCAAGCCTAACGGGGGGATACGTGTTTGCACCGATTTTTGAGATCTAAATAAAGCGTGTCCTAAGGATGACTTTCCTCTTCCAAACATTGATACTCTTGTCGACACCTGCGCTGGTCATGAAATGCTTTCGTTCATGGATGGATTTTCGGGATACAACCGATTCGAATAAACCACGAAGATCAACACAAAACAGCATTTACCACACCTTGGGGAACTTTTTGTTACGGGGTGATGCCCTTTGGCCTTAAGAACGCAGGTGCAACCTATCAACGAGCCATGACTTATATTTTCCATGATTATATGCATAAGATTATCGAAGATTATGTGGATGATTTATTGGCAAAATCTAAAACTCGACAAGAGCATTTTGATGTATTGGAAAAAGTTTTTGATAGACTTCTAGAGCATAAAGTAAGGTTGAACCCTAAGAAATGTGTCTTTGGTGTTACCTCAGGCAAACTCCTAGGTTTTATTATCTCTAAACGAGGTATTGAGGTGGACCCAAACAAGGTCAAAGCCATTATGGAAATGTGTCCCCCAACTAATTTGAAGGAGTTGCGTAGTTTGCAAGGAAAGATTAATTCAATCCGTCGCTTTATTGCACAACTTTACGATAAATGTAGGCCATTTTGCCACCTACTACAAAAGGGGGTACAATTTTCATGGACGAGATGAGTGTCGAGAAAGCCTTTGATGACATCAAGCGGTACTTAGCATCTCCGCCGAGTCTTAGCTCCGCCTCGTCCGGGGGTCCCTTTCAATCTTTATATCTCAGACAACGGACTTTGCCTTAGGGACAATGCTTGCACAAAAGAATGAACAAAATCGTGAGCAAGCTGTCTATTATATTAGTCGAACATTGGTAAGCTATGAAACCCGATATGCTTATGTGGAAAAGTTGTGCTTAGCGAGTGGTTTTTGCCACTAAGAAACTTCGTCATTATATGCTTAGCCATACAACATATGTCATAGCTAGAGAAAACCCTCTGCGTTATATGATGTCTCGCACTTATAATAACACTCGTACCGCTAAATGGATAATGTTGCTTACCGAATTCGATCTTGAATTCATTAGCCAAAAATCCGTTAAAGGTCAAGTTATAGCCGATCAACTTGCGGAAGCTCCACTACCTAGTGATCATCCTTTGATTATTGAGCTCCGAGATGATTCGGTATTTGCTATCACTTGAACAAGAAGAGGACATCATTCCGGAGGAAGATGTTGACATCACGCTATTCTTTGATGGCTCTAAGTGCGCGAAAGGTCAGGGTGCTGGAGTTGTGTTTCATACACCTCAAGGGATTCCCATCCCTTTATCATTCAAACTAGACTTCCAATGCACCAATAATACGGCAGAGTATGAAGCCTTAATTTTAGGTCTTCAATCAGCCATAGCTATGAGCATTAAGCGTATTCGGATATTTGGGGATTCTCAACTCGTGGTTAAACAAATTACGGGAGAATACCAAGCCAAAGAACCTACCATTAAGCTTTATCATGATGTAGCAATGAAGTTGCTCTCTAAGTTTGATTGGTATGAGATCACTAGTTTGCCTCGTTCGACTAATAGATTTGCGGATGCCATGGCCTCTCTTGGATCATTGATTCCAAAGGACTCCCTTGGAGAGGTACAACCCCTAATCATTTCCACAATCTCTAAGTCTGCAATTGTCCGTGTTGAGTCTAAGGATGAAAAAGATGTTTGCTTTATCCATTCGGATCCATATGAGCCTTGGTCTAGTGAGATAGTAGCCTTCCTCAAGTTTGGAACACTCCCATCTGATTTGTCTCGAACTGCCCATCGCTGTTTTAAGCAAAAGGCGGCTCGTTTTGTTCTTTTGGGGGATGTGTTGTATAAACGTGGATATGATGGAGTACTCCTCCGCTGTCTAGAAGCAGGTGAAACACATAGAGCTATTGCTGAAGCCCATGATGGTACTTGTGGTGGTCATTTTAGTGGAATGGCCATTGCGAAGCGTATTTTACGTATGGGGTATTATTGGCCCACTATGGAACAAGATTGTTGCAAATATGTTAAACAATGTAAAAAGTGTCAAGAACACGCTAATTTAATCCATATACCATCACAAGCTTTACTGACCCATCCAAAGCCTTTGGCCCTTCTCACAATGGGGTCTCGATTTAATTGGCAAGATTTCACCTGCCTCTTCAGGACAACATACTTTCATCATTACAGCCACTGAATACTTCACAAAGTGGGTTGAAGCTATTCCTCTAACCGATACGACAGGTCCTAGAATTGTGGAGTTTATACTTCACCATATCATTTGTCGTTTTGGTATTCCCTCTAAAATCATTTTCGATAACGGCAAGTCTTTTAAGAATAAGGATGTTCGAGCTCTTTGCGAAAAGTATAATATCCAACATAGTTTCTCAACTCCTTACTACCCACAAGCCAATGGACAAGCTGAAGCTTCCAATAAGACCATAATTGCTATTCTTAAGAAACTTGTTAAAGAAAATCATAAAGATTGGCATACACAAATCCCCTTGGCATTATGGGCTTACAGAACAAGCATCAGAACTCCCATTGGGGCAACGCCATTTTCTTTGGTCTATGGAGCTGAAGCAATCATGCCTCTTGAGCTCGAGATCCCTTCCTTGCGAATTTCTTTGCAGGAATTTATCGATGATGATATTGCTAGACAAGCACGTCTTGATCAACTCACACTCATAGATGAAAAACGAATCAATGCTTTAGAGCATTTGCGAGTTTATCAAGACCGATTGAAACGTGCTTACAATGCCAAAGTTCATCTAAGAGAATTTCAAGTAGGAGATCTTGTCCTTAAAGAGAATCAACAAAACACCAATGCATTGCCGCATCTTCGAGATAAATTCGCGGCTAATTGGTTAGGTCCATATATGGTCACTAGAAAGAGTGGGTAATGGAACTTATAGACTTGCCTGTTTAGAGGGAGAGGAAGAACCCGAACCACTTAATGTTATACACTTGAGGGCATTCTACGCATAGTTTGAATTTTATATGTACATATATACATGGCTTGTACAACAAAAAAAAAAAAACAAATAAAATAAAAAGAATTTGCATTTCATTGTTAGTTGCATACATCTCATTCAAAAACATTGCATTTCATGTGCATACATCTCATTGAAAACCATAACATTTCATTTTCAGCCATAGTTGCATATCATGTTAGAGACCATTCTATCTTTTGGATATAAAATTTGGTCAAGCAAAAGTCATGTTGCCTTAATCGGGGGCACCTTCATAAAATCCATCAAACCGAATTGTCATTCGTACACCCATTTTCCATTTGCACATATTTACATTGCCAAAATGTTTTCAGTCACTCGACCATTCCTAGTGTTTTAAGCAAACTTTGAAATGCATGTCAAAGTTCTCTAGGGCCATATCACAAATTACACTAAATAAAATCTTGAGTATTGGGAAATGATTTCAAAAGCGGTCTTGAACCTATCACATTTTCACATCTTAAAAACATCTTGTGTCAAAGAGAGATAACACCATCCTTGGGTTGTGCCTTGAAGTGAAAAGGGTAATCCTCGTTTGTCCTATCATGCAAACATAGTCCATAAAACAGTGGTTCTTACCACTATCACAAGCAATCACAAAATATAAATATAAACAGAGTAGTAAGGATAGGGTAAAATTCTCATCATACTTCGGTTGAGAATCCGATTCCCCAAAGCTCTAAGGAAATGAACATTTTTCACACACCACTGATCCCAAATAAGTTGTAAGGATCGTACTACTTGTCCGATCGGACGGATAGGTAGTCATCCCCAAGGCTTACAAAGGTCAAAAACAACATGGACTATGGAGTTAACCTTCACCGGGGCTATAGACGCTTGATGGCGATGGAGTATACTCATTGCGTGGCGACATGTCTCTCCTCAAAAAGAGACCTCCGAATGCTCATACGGACAAACTAGCTTCGGGGTCTTCTCCATAACAGGGTTACCTAATTTATGCAAGATGAGGTTAATGAACACACTTGCACACACACGAGTTTTTGATTGCCTAGAGTCACTACCATGCTTCCGATTTGGTTAATGAACTCGCATGCACACACATTTGGTCCTAGTTGAATTAGGCGAGTATTAGTAAGTTTGTTTGATACCACTAGCATGTTTGAGTCTTTGTAAAACAGTCTTCCTCCATATCTTCTTCCATATCACCCTCCATATCTTCTTCCATATTCATGTCATTCCATACGTCATCCATTCACAAGCCACCAAGTTCGGTGCCCCTGATTAAACAATTATGATAAGAGTTGGCTAAATCTAACTATCTAAAAGTATGAGTGCTTCTTAGTGCATATTTCATTTACTTAGTCTCGCATTAATCATCTATAAGTTTGCATTCCATTCCATCACATATGCATCAAAAACATTAAAACATATAAAAACATGCATCACAAAAACATAGGCATTCACACAAAAGAGAGTAAAACACCAAATAAATAAAAGCCATGTATATATATATTGTATAAAGGTCAAACTGTACGATGAATGCCAAAAGGCTACAATATACAATAGAGCACCAAGGCTCATAAAGAGTGCATCTAAGCACTAAGCCAAGTATGGGATCCCCCCGCTCTCCGTCCGGATCTCCCTCCAGTCATCCCCAAACACCTTGGCCATCTTCGTGGCCCTATCTCGTCCAACCTCCACCCGTGCCCCCTCCACGGGCACCTTGAGGATATGGTATACATCCTCAAGCGTCACCGTCATCTCTCCAGTCGGGAGCTGGAACGTCCCCCGATCTGGATCCCACCTCTCGGCCAAAGCCGAGAGGTACCCCTCATCCGCCTGAACTACCTCCAATCGGGCTGCCTCCGCTAGCCCCACTGCCTCCAATATCTCCCAGTCTTCCTGGGACAATGACCTCCTCATCCCCGGAATGATAGGGGAGAATCGGTGTCGTGCCTCTAACACCCTAAGCTGCAAAACAACAAAACAAAAATTTGTTACAAATTTTTCCCAAAAAAAAAAAAAAAACACATAATAAGTACTTGCTTAAATGAACAAATACCTCAGCTGGCTACACTGGCGCGTCCGCTCCCATCTCCGCCATAGCTCCCGCGTGCTTCACTCTCCCACACAACCTTTCACTTCACTCCACTCCCTCAGACGCACTTCTCTCAAGCTCGAACGCACAAATGAGCGAAATTCTCGCTGAAACTGTTTAAATAGCTGGTTTTGGCGCCCTGAAACGTAGTGGGGCATTTCATGGCGCATTCAGACGCAGTGCTACGTCTGCAGAGCGCCTAAACACCGGCGGGCGTCTCTGCCACCCCCAAATGCAGACCGGCGTTTGGTGTCAGTATTGAATAAAGGAACAAAACTTGCAAAATTGAAGCTTACCTCCTCCAAATTTCATCAAATTGCATTCATCCATTCTTCTTATCATAATAAAACATTTTGTGAAGGTTACAACAGTTTTGGACACAAATTTTGTCATTTCGCTCAAAAAGCGCATCATTCATCATTGTTTTACAAATTGGGTTAAAAATATTCAAAACCTTCACAAAATTAACCACATTCATCAATTCTTCTGATCTATCGTCAATTTCATTCATTCTTCTTTCATCATGCATATTTTTGCCAAATCAAATTAAAGTAAACCTCGTATCTAGTGGTATATTCTATCACCTTGGCGATTGCAGCGATTTGCATCCATGCAATTCGGTAAGAGGATTAAACCACCATAAGGACACTTACCATTTATCATCATCAATTATTTCACTTTTTGAAAATTGGAAATCAATTTTGGGTATTCTACTTTTCAAGTGACCTCATACCAAGATTAATTTGCTCAACGAGTTGTCATTGATGGCCTAGTTCATGGGGCCTTAAACATGGACAATCTTTAATATCATCATTATTTTGAGTCTTGCTAGAGATTGAGGCTACCTAGGTTGATTGGTTCCGACCCGAGGAATTATCCATACGAGTCACTAGGAGCATCTCCGAGTTCGGACTCTTTTCATGCATCTTTCATCTCTGCATATCAATGGCGCCAACAAGGCAATTTCATTAACAGTATGGACTCACACACAGGAGTTGGGGCATCCGTTATCAATTTCTAATTTTCCTATAGTGGAATTCATCTTACATGATCATGGAACTTACAATTTGGCAAAAATCCCTTTATAACCGTTGGGGGAGAAAACGGTCCATCTTTCACATCACTCATATCGTCTTCAATCATATTCTTTTCTGGTTTGTACACCAACCCCTTTCCTGTTGGGACATAAACGGATGGTTCATACACCAACCCCTTTTTTTCACCGTTGGGGCAAAAACGGTTCATTTTCTTCCCAATTTCTTCCAATTGGCTTGTGAGAACCATTCTCGCTCGCCAATTGAGGGGGTAAGCTGATAAAATTTTAAATATTCTTTTATTCTTTGGTCTTCAAAGTTGTGCTTTAGTCTTGAGAGAGAGTTGCGTCCGATCCGACTTTTCGGGTGTCTTAAGTTTTTGTGCTTGCATTGTGTCTTCACACAAAGCGGCTCAAAAAGGGCATCTGTAGACACCAAAATCCAGCCACTTGCAAGTCATCTATACCTTTCTGTCAGCCACATGTCAATCATTCATCCTTCCCGCCATTATTTGGCCCAAATCCACACTTTCCCGCCATTATTTGGCCCAATTTCACCTTTCCCGCCATTTTTCATCCCCAAATTTATTTAAATTAATATTTATATATATATTTTAATATTTTAATATATATATATATATAAATATAGTTTAAGTGATTTAATCTAAGCCGTCCATCTTTCATTTAATCTCATCCGTCCATCCTTCTTAATCCGTTTCACAACCTAGATTTATTCTCTACCCTTGGATCCACTTTAATCTTAGCCACACGTTCAAAGTGTCGTTAAAACCCTAAAGTGTGCCCTAAGAGTAGATTATAAATTGAGCCACCTTGATGGCTCAAACCCTATCTTTCTCTTCTATCTTGGCTATCTTTGCTATCTTTGCTATCTTTTGGACCTATCTCTTCTATTTCATCTATCTCTTCAGCCATCCATCGCCGCCCCTTTTCGCCGCATCCATCGCCGCATCCGTCGCCAACTTCGCCGCCATCCCTTCTGCAGCATTCTGCAGAATCCCCCATTCTTGTCGCAAGTGCCCGCGGGCGTTTACCAAGTGCCCACGGGCGTTTACCCGCAGCCACAGACTCAGACCGACGTCTGAAACCTTGATCCAGAAGCACGCGGGCGTTCAGCGAGTGCACCAGGGCGCCTTCTGCAGCCGATTTGATGACCACATTACTTCCAGATGCCGCCTGGTCTAGCCGCGTTAACAGAGGACAGGTATAAATCAGTTTAAAGCAAGTAACTTCTTTTCTTTTATTAATCTGTTGTTGAACTCCTGCATTCTATTTTTCTAGGGTTTTAAATTGTTTTTGAGGGCTCACACAGTGGAGCCCTCTTATTAATTTCTAACTCCTTGATAGTGTTAATGTGTGCAGGATTTTAATGGCAGATCTGGTGTGTTGATAGCAGTTGTTTAAGCTGGAGTGGTCCGAGCCAAAGGATACAACAAAACCCACTCACTTTGTTGGGATTAAGGATACGTCTTCGGAAACGCCACCACTTTATGCCAGCTAGGGTTTCGGAGAACCCTAGCACAAGCTGTAATTTGTGTATCACAAAAAGGGTTACGAGCCCTGTTGTACTCAAAAGGAGTTTTTAAACTCCACTGATTAATAAAAATTGTTTGTTTTGTGCAACTTTCCTGTATTCCATTATTGTGGTTTTATTTCTGTTTGGCGTTGTATTTTTAATCTACAAGTAGCAAGTGGATATGTATTTCTATGTCAAAGTACTAACCCACTTCAAGACTTATTCAAACAAATATGTACATAGAAATTATGGCCTAAGGTGAGATTCTTCATTTGGCTTCTTCTACATAAAAGGGTACTAACAAAGGAAAATACTTATGAAAAGAAGTTGCCATGGTCCTTTTAGGTGTGATATATATGGTAAGAACCTCGAAACACTCTGCCACTTATTTATTAAATATCTTGTACCCTCAAAGTTGTGGAAGATGATGGCTATCTTACTTGGTATTAACTAGTTTAGCTTTACCACCCTAGAGCATATGTGGAGGGAATAGACTACATAGGATGGAGTAGACTAGTATGTTAGGAAGATAGTATGGGTAGGAACTACTCTCCTAATTTGGAACATATGAAAGGAAAGGAACAACCACATATTCAAACAAGAGTCTATGAAAATTTACTATATTTGGAAAAATACCACAACCAACATAGTAGATATAGTCTAAAATACATTGAAGTATCCCTAAAAACCCCACCAACAATTGGAATAGATCATGAGTAGATTAAAAATTATTCTTAAGGTTGCAAATCAACAAATGGTAACCATAAGGTATCTGAAAGTAATCATAAAGGAAAAGTGGTAGCCTCCCCTAGATGATTGGGGAAAATTTAACACAGATGGAGCACCATGGGGGAACCCAAGTAGAGCTAGTGTGGAAGGGATAAGAAGACATTCGAATGGGACCCTGGTTTTCACCTTTGCAAAGAATCTTAGCATTCTTTCTAACAATCTAGTAGAGGATTGTGGTATCCTTAGAGGGCTCTAGGAGGCAGTTAAGGTAGTCTAGAAGAAGGTCCGGATAGAATCTAATGCACAAGTCATAATGAACCATTTGAAGAATCCAAAATGGAATAGGAATCTTGACTAGAAACTAAGGAGAATCATAGAGAAGATTTATATTATACATACAAACTTTTTGCATATGGAATACAATCACATCCCTAGAGAATAAAATAGATTTGCATATGCAATGGCCAATTGGGCTCTAGACAAAGGTAAGCTCACTTGTTACAACTATCCCCTATATGGTGGGAAACATGGACTAGATAAGATCTTCTCTCTATTTTATCGCTTGATGGTAGCATCATTAGATGTATTTAGTGTTGTAATTCACTATATTAGGTTGTTCCTTTTATACATGGGTTACTATAGTAGATTAGTTGATAGAGAATGTAACATTACATCTTCTACTAAATCCTGGATCAAAAGCCTATGTTCGTGGAAATACAGATGATGTATCTCTTCTATTTGAATTTCATAATATAAATTCTTGTTTACCATATATATATATATATATATATATATATATATATATATATATATATTTGATAATAATATTAAAGCATATAGACTTATTCATCCATGGTAGACGGTTACTATTGGTGTTTAAAAAAAAAAATTCATTATGATGTATGAATATTTCCATTTGGAACAAAATTGTGTAATAGTCTATCTATAATTCCGTCATTAACAACTTTTCTATTAATAAAAACTTCTCAATAGATCACATATCCCTTGCAACATTTAGGCAGGCTTGGCTATATGTAAGTTTTACATGTGATCTATAATATTTATCATATTAAAAGGGATCTCTTGGGAGCTCCAATATGTGTTGTTTTGATCTCTACACATTTTTGTTTATTGGCATAACGTGTTATTAAAAATCTTTAGTCAAATTTGACTACTTATTTTTTCTCTTATTTATAGAAAGTGTTAATTTCTTCCTTGTTGCATCCTATATGATGTAATATTCGTATTCCCTATTTGTTTCTCCTATGTCATTACTACAAGTATAGTGGATTAGTTGCAAATGGATGTAGAATTTATAACATAAATTGGATGTAAATGTGCAAGTGATATGCTTCTTGTCCATTCTTATAGCATGGATGTTACTTAGAACTTTATCATGTAACACATGGAGGTTATTTTGAGAATGTATGAGCATAAGTATATATATTTATTGTGTCTAATTTTGAAATGAGGTCAAGTTGTATACATTTATTTCTCCTCACTAACTTTCATTTTCACTCTTATTTCTAATATATGGTGCCAACTAGGAGAGTAGAAATATGGCTACCATCTCATGCATAAAAGTCTAGCTCACATATTTTGTAATATTCAAAATAATATGGTCATTATCTACATATATCTTGCAAACTCAAGCACATTGGTGGTCTTTGATTTTATTGCATTATGGGATCCCTATAGCATGCATGACCAATCCCAAAATTCATAGAAAATAGAAACTCATTTTAAGGTTAGTTTCATTTAATTTTCTACCAACCAATAAAGGCAATATATTTCTTACCAATATATTCACAAAGAGAAGAGATTATAAGATTCATGTTGAAATTTTTAATCATTCATATTATGGTGCTCTCTTCAATTAATTGTTCAAGATTGGAGAGCTCAAGGCTCAAAAATGCAATTGGTTTTTCATATTTTATTATATTTTATTAAAAGGCTGCAATTCCATACTCATTTTGTAATGTGATCAATATATCAATTACCAAACTAATAACATCATGATATGTAACATAAAATTTGGTTCTATAAAATTAATCATGGAGAGTATAAATACATCCACTAACAAATATTTATAATCATCAAACTATATGATAATTCCTTAGCTTATTAAATCAATCATGGCTATGGAAACCATTGTAATATCTTGTGTTGCCTCTTTCTTTTACAAAAGTAGGTAATGTATTGATTTTTATTGTTTCTATTTCCTTTTGTAAATTTTTATTTACAATCAATCTTGACTTCGTTAAAAAAGGATATTGAGGTTATAATTTCTAATGACTCATTTAACTTTGTATTTATTTTTAAATATAAATAATTATCACACATTATGCGAGAGCATCTAAAAAATTATAGGCAGGGTAACTACTAAATATAATTAACTATCTCATTTCACATATAAAGGAGAGAAATAAATTAATAGAAAAAAAAAGAGGAGGATCGACATGCATGGAGAGAAAAGAAAATTAGGTGTCCATAAAGAGTTAAGAAGGGAAGATAAAGAGATAAAGGTAGGGTAGAGGTTCTAGTTATTAATGCATGGGATCCAGTGCCACAAAGGGAAAGATGTAATATATGGCCAACTAGAACATTGGCAATAACATTAACTTCCCACCTTAAATTTGCTTTGTGTGTTTGAATGGTAATTTCATTATTTATTATAAGTTGCATAGACTATTATGTAGGATTATAGAATTGTAGGTAAGTACAAGGTATTATTATAGTTCATGTAAAGGCACCATTCTAGTAGCAATTACCTCCATGTCAGGATTGGTCATTCAAGTCAGTTATTTGATTAAAATCTAATCATTCAAGTGGAAGTTGTACCATACTATTGAAGTGAAAGTTGTATCGTACCTTTCAAGTGGAAGTTGCACTATGTCATACAAGTGGAAGTTACATCGTGGCATATAAGTTTACACCATGCTATAAAAGTGGGAGTGTTATTCAAGTGATTTTGCCCTTGCCATATTGGGGCACTACCATCTTGCAGTATTGTAGTCTTGTTAATTATCGTGTTACCATCTTAGCAATTATTGTCTTGCTAATTGTTATCTAGTTATCTAATGCATGTAAATATAAACAAAATTAAATCTTACATTATAGGTTTTAGTGAATCATGAATCCTTTGATACTAGGAAAGGTTGTTATTCAATTGACCTCCTCCATCTAGATCGTGTTATTTGGTATCACAGTAGGTTAATCTTTTTTATAGAAATAACATAATGAGGAAGAGGAAGACCACATGGTTTAGGACCTTGACCAATAGATATCACTGAGATGCTAAGAGGAATCACCACCAGACTATATGTAATTGAGACTTCCCAAATAAGAGGTGTTCATCTTGATAAAATTAGCAACTGTGAATAAGAAGAGATTGGTCATGTAGAAGCTTGAGATGAGGAGCAAAGAGAAGAATCAGAGCAGTCATTGATTTAAGTGATGTCAAGTATGAGAAGTAACCAAACATGGATACTCTCAAATTTAATGGAAATTTAAACCTAGAAGAATTTATTGATTAGATAGTGGAAAAGGATAGATTCTTTGATTATGAATCTAGGAGGATTCAAAATGGGTCAAATTTGCATGTGCAATATTGAAAGAATATGCTTCGATTTTGTGGGATCATGTTCAAATAGAAAGAAAAAGAAAAGGAAAGGATATAATCTAAACATGGCACAAGTTTGTAGATAAATTAGAATTAAAATTTCTACCTATTGATTATCAGATATACTGAATAATTCTATAAATTGACCATAAGAGCTATTCATATTGAAGATGATGAGGAGAAATTTGTGAGATACATAAATGGACTAAGCTTATCCATATAATATGAAATTGGTTTACTTTGAATTAGAACAATCGAGGAGGTATATAAATATGCACTCGAGGCAAAAATAAGTTGACTCATAAGCAGCAAAACAATTCAAGAGGAAAAAAACAATAAAATAGTGGTAGAGGGAAGCATATGCAAGAAGGAGAAGTTAGTACTTCTCAAAGTGATTTCAACCAAAGTACCCAAGAAAAGGGTGAATCATCAAGAGGATGAGGTGGATTTGGTAGAGGAAGAGGATGTGGTTTTACTAGCAAGTGTTATAGGTTCTTGGAAGAAGGACATAGAGCATATGAGTGTCCTCAAGAATGAAAGACTAGCGAGCATAGAAATAAAACCTGAAACCAAATTACACAAGTAAATGAAGAGAGTATTGCTTAACAAAAGCTCATGGAGAAACCAAAACAAGGAGAGTCACTTATGATAAAAATGATCTTGTTAAAACCAAATAAGGAGGTGTATGGACTGATGTAAAGAAGAAGTATTTTAAAACCATATGAAAATTAGGAGGTAAGCATTATAACATCATTGTGGATAGTGGTAGTACAGATAATTTAGCATCTACAAAGATGATAGAAAATTCTGGGTTGAAAAGGATTGAACATCCAAATCTGTATAAAGTCTCATGATTACAAAAGGGATATCAAAATTTGGTGAGTGAATAATGTATGGTAGACTTCCAAATTGGTTCTTAAAAATATGAGATACTATGTGATGTTATGTCTATGTATGCTTGTGATGTCTAATTGGGAAGGCCATGGAAGTTTGATAGAAATGCAATGCATGATGGTAGGATGAACACCTCCACTATTGAAAAATATTGTGAGTGGTACACATTAAGTCCACTAAAGGATAAAGGAGAAAAAATGGATAATAGTCCTACAACGTACCTGAATATAAGGAAACATTTCTTGAAATATTATGAGATAAAGTTGAAGGGAGAAATGGTAGGGTTGAGAGGAGTAGTAAAATAAGTGGAGGTAAATGTGTACATAATCAAGATAATAAGCATAGGAAAGAGGTAGTTGGCCTAGGTCACCAGTAGTAATGACGATGAAGATGATAGTACAATGATTTTGCTTCTATAGAGAAAGAGAGAGAAAGCAAAGGGAGATAAATTTTATCAAGTCATTGATGGCTGCAATGAAGACCATATTGTTGAAGAACATAGTGGGGATGAAAATTTTGGGTGCTTTGAAAGACACACCAAAGGTGTTAGTTCCAAGTTAATGAGAAGAATGTAATATGATGGAAAAGGACTAGGAAGATATGGTCAAGGTGTGAAAACACCCATAATTCCATTAATTAGGGCAAAGAATGAAGATCTTAAATATACGAGTCAAACAAAAAGCAGTGAGAATAAATTTGTAAGAAGAGAAATTGATACAAGGGATAAAGGTCCTAATATGGGTTGTTACAATATGTGTGGAATATCTAGATATGTAGCAACTAGGTGTTGAAGCCTACATCCTTCTAAGACTTTTGGAGGATGTAATCACACCAATAGAAGGTGTTGGTACCAAGAGAAAGTACCCAAAAAAATACATGTTGGGTATAGTTGGATGGATGTGAAGGAATGGGATAAAGTACAAAAATATGAGTGCATTCTTCAAGAGGAGGTTTTATTCTCAAAGGAAATCAAGGATAAGATAGAAAATATGACCTTGTGAATAAATCCAAGCTAAAATGATATTAGTTTGTAAGAAAATTTATGTTCGTGAGTTGGAGATCATGAAACATTTCCTCATTCTTGGTGAGTATAATGTGGGAGCATTCAATAGTTTTAGGCAGGGTAACTACCAACTATAAGTAATTGTTACATTTTACATATTAAAGAGGGAGAGGAATCAATAGAAAAAGGAGAGGAGCGGTATGCATGGAGAGAAAATAAAAGGGTATGCATAAAGAATTAATAAGGGAAGAGGAAGATCAAGAGAAAAAGACAGGCTAGAGGTTCTAGTTATCTATTTATGGATGGGAGCCAGGGGAACAAAAGGAAATATGTTGTAATATACAACCAACTGGAATATTGGCAATAACATCAAATTTCCACCTTGGATTTGTTCTATGTGTTTGAATGGTAATTGCATTAAATGCTACAAGTTGCATAGACTATTATTTGCACAATATTATAGGATTACAAGTGAGGATAAGGTATGATTATTGTTTGAATGAAGATATTATTCCAAATCAGGATTGGTCATTTGAGTCAGTTGTCTGATTTACAACCAATCATTCAAGTAAAAATTGCATCATATTTTTCAAGTGGAAGTTACATCATACCTTTCAAGTGGAAGTTGCATCGTGTCATACAAGTGGAAGTTGCACCGTACTGTACAAGTGTTGCATTGTACTGTACAAGTAAAAGTATCGTTCAAGTGGAATTACCCTTACCATCTTGTGGTAGTGTGGTCTTACCAATTGCCCTATTACCTTCTTGGCAATTATTTTTTGCCAATTGTCATCTAGTCGTTTAGTGCATGCAAATCTAAACAAAACTAAATCTTGCATGATGGGTGTTAGTGAATCATGAATCCTTTTCTACTATAGGAGGCTATTGTTCAGTTGACCCCCTCCATCTAGACTAAATCAACACATTCCAAGATACAGTTTGTACTTCATGCATGTCATTAGGTTTATTTTCAATAATATCATATGCAATGATTAAAAATAAAATTAAAATGAATATAAAATTATTTCTATTGGAGGCAGTTATACAATATTTTGATTGGTTTTTTTATCTTGGGAAAGGATTATGAAAATTTAAAGGTTCAAAATTACTAAAATCTATCTGATCCATCTATATTTTAGCTTCACTACACCCTTAAGATAGATTTCTTTAGTTCGATTTAGGGTTGAATTTTATCCCTCCTTTCTCCTTAACAATATCTACCTAATTTTCTTCCATAGGTGAATCCACAAGGTTATTTAGGTACGGAGGTTAATTTAATACCAAGGCCAAAGAAAAATCCCTAGCAGTTTCAAGTATATTAATTATTTTTAGATAGAAAGCCCATAATTTGAAATAAAACTTGTAATTCAATATTTAGATGTGAAAATATCAAATGATACTAGCTCAATTAGTTAAATTCCTCAACTTTTATAGAGGAGACCAAGGTTTTGTCAAGTGATACATGCATAATTACCAAATTCTTATAGTAGTACTATGTGGTCATAATATAATACATATGGGACCTATTTCAATCCCATATAACCAATTTTATATGCATACATACATATATGATATTTTATAAAATTGATATAGTGATAGCTACTTTATGATGATTAGGGCCTTTAAGAATTATATTCTTAGTAGATTCATTGGTATTATCATTTCACATATCTAGGGGTGTTCCCTTCACTATTAATGTTGGGTATTTTCAACAATTTAAGTTTATGTTTGGATCAATCCTAGAGAAGTTGGTCTTCTTTTATACACAAAGAATACATATTTGACTTATTGAGATAGCTAAATGATTGAGTATATTTGAAATTAATGCCACATAAAATCATGTTAAGTAGTAAGGATCTATATAAATTAATTTTGACATGTGCTTTAGGATGTACTATGAGGCTAGTGTATTTGCCTTTTGTACTTGTTACAACAAATTATTCTATTAAGTTGGCCAATAGCATGTAATGCATAATTAATATATAAGAATCCAACCTAAATTGAGTATTCCATTTTGAAGATGTCCTTTGGATGAAATACAAAGTTTGATGCTTACAAATAACAAGCATGTATGCCTATAATCCATATTTCATATTAGACGACAAATTCAGTTGCATATAAGATGGTAAACATACAAGAAATTAACCTTTACCTAAACCTCTAGCAAACTCAAGTATTCAATGTCAATACTCCCTATCAGATTTAACCCATTTTAAGAAGTCATGTTCTAACAAAATAACAAAACTAGTACAATAATCTACAATAATATTTAAAAATGTTATTTAATAAATGGAATTTTAAAGGCTTGCCTAGTCAATCACTTACTCGATGAGGTTGTTCCATGTTGATTAACCCATCCTTGACCTTCTTGAAGTTGTAAGGAATATCTTTATTCATTTGTTACTTAATAACAAGTTTAGAGTTACAAAGATTTTAAATGTTTGAGACACTACTAGACAAGTGGTAGAATGAGAAGTGGTGGAGGCACAATTGAACCCTAAATTAAAGGCCATGACCCCAATGATAAGTTAAATTTTGATGAGAAAACTCATCTTTACAATAAATTGAATGTTGTGATTATGACAAACTTATACTATTGTCATTGAGTAAGTTTCAAGGATAGAATAGAAAAAAACGTATTTTACGAATTCCCCAACAGGTTCTTCCCATAACCTAGATTATAATTTAAAAATTATTAATTGATCAAAAAGCATAATTTAAAATTATTTTTCTAATACCTTGAAACCCTAACATGAAAACATTATAAAATTAATTATAAAAAATTATAAACACACTACTTGATATGCATAATTAGTAATAAATGATTTGAGCTAAAGTAACTAAAAACATGGACATATCAAGGCAAGGACCATCGTTTGTATCTCATTAGTCAAAATATGCATAGTTATTAAAATATCATCATGTGACATAGTGATTTTTTCGCTCAATAATACATAATCCAATTTTTAATATTTTTATATTCTTTTAAATTTTTAAAAAATTTATGAAGATATTATATTTGCATTTCTCCCTAGCCCCTCACCAAACACTAGCCTATGGTGTTTTGTTATGGATACATATGCTTAAGTTTGTATGGATAACTCCCTCAATTTTGTTAGATGTATCTATCCCATTTATATTTTCCTTTAGACTATAGCATCAAGTTTGGTCACTTAGTTGTTTGAATCTTGTAAGCTTTAATTGGTACAACCTTTTTGTTCTTTTTGAGTTGTTGAAAATTTATAAAAGCTTACCTTTATATTCATGTTACCTTTTGATTATAAATTAATTAATCAAAAATCCAATCAAATATAAAGGTTGATCATTTAATCATGTGTTTAAGTCTTATAAACTACAATAAATACTTTTAAATAAATTATATTCAAAAATAAAACTACTAAATCACATTCTTAACCTAAAAATTAACTTTATTTTTAAAAATAATTAAATAAAATCTAAATTATTTTTAAAATCTTAAATTAATTTATATTTTTATAAATCATTTAAAAAAATCTTATATCTAAAGAGGTTGTGAAATATAAATAAATATTGTTAGGGTAGTCTACCAAATCTAAGCTTATATTAGTTGACAGCATATAAACCAAAACCAACCGACCGTTGGACCGTTCAACAAAACGGCTATGTCCTTTTTTATTCGTCATCAATAACAACAATAACCACTCTATATGCATTCATCATCAATAACAACAATAACCAATCTATATGCATTCCACAATCTAATTCCTTTGTCTTGGTCTTCTCCTGTTTTCAGGCATCACCCAACATGTGTTGCCCATGCATTTAAAATTGCACAAGGAAAATATCTTAATTGTTAATTTAGTATCGTTGGGTTTAATTTTCAATTATGACTGTTATTATTTAGGTTTGGTATAAGAATGTATATTTAACACTTTCTTTTATTCGATGGATTAAAATTATTTTATCATACAGGATAAACTTTAATGTAGTTTTAAAGGTTGAGTGGATTGATAAGTTTTAACGTTTATTAATAAAGAGACACAAGTTCAAATCTTGGAAGTAAGCCTTTCTTGGGTAAGGTAGTAGATTATCCTGACTCTCTTGAGTCTGACCAGCCGGACAATAACGATGTCAATTTTGAGTTACTGGTAGTCTCTCTTACGTTGGGTCGCTAATAATGAGATGAGGTGAGATAAGGGTTATAAAAACAGCGTCATTTAAATCCAAGTCTGGTAGTAGAAAATCTATTTCCCTATTATATATATATATATATATATATATATATATATATATATATTGATTTTTAAAATTATTTGATAAACAAATAAAAAATTATAATATTAATTTTTGACCCAAGGATTCGGTAGTGGTAAGTCCTTAGGTTTTCATCTAAGAGATCCAAGTTCAAACCTTGGTAAGAGGGGCCTGGAACCCCTTATAAAAACATGTTTAAACTTATACATAATAATATCCAAACTTTGTTGTAATACCACTATGTGGTGATGATGTAATACAGATGGGACCAAAGAAGACCAAGGTTCAATCTTGTCAAGGGATACATGATAATATTCAAGCTTTGTTGTAATACCACTATGTGGTGATGATGTAATAAGAATGGGATTGTTTCAATCCCATATAACTAATTGAGAAAAAATAATATTAATTTTATATTATTTTAATAATTATTAATAATGTTGAAATACAAGTTTTTTTTAATAAGTTATGTGTGGCTTCTATTAGGGGCCACTTCCATTACGAAAACAAAACATTACATTGTTCTTATTACATTTTTAACAAGATAATTAAGGTATATCCAACTTTGTCTTTCTATGGGAGATATTTTTCATTTGTCCTTCTATCAAAAATATTCTTTATCTTTTTCAAATTGCTAAGTTTCCACAATCAACTCCTTTAATATCAAATGCCTTTAAAAATTTAAATTTTGTCAAGATAAAATTCAACACTCCCAATGGCTAAAATATTTCCTACCCAGCTTCTATATCCAAAAATATATTATTTATATCAACCTCATAATTTTTTAATATTTTTTTTTAGGGTTCTTATTCATTCCCCTAATATTCCAAGATATTATTTTCATTGTTATTTTTTTATTTTATTTGTGGGTTTAGCCCCACTTCTTGTTAGCACTTGTGATATTTGCTTTTGTTTTCTCATATCAATATCCCATTGTGTTTCTTTTTCTCTTTGTTTTTGCCTCTTGGATCTTCCTCTTTTTTTCATTCTCAACAATACTTTCATCTTCATCAATCTCTTCAATCTTCTCACACTGCTCATAGTAAGACTTATCATCTTTAAGTTTACCTTGTTCTGAAGGATCTGAAGTGCAAGGAATAACCTCAAAAGCACACTCTTCTTTATATTTCCTTGGAGATCCTAAAGTGCAATGATGCTCTTATGTAGCAATTACCTTCTTATTTTACCCTAAAAATCCTAAATTGTTATGGGTTTTCTCCAACCTCATTTCTATATTATTATGCTCTTGAAACCTTAAAGTGCAAGGGATAACATCTTCACCACTTTCACTATTTTTACCTGAAAAGGGTTTTATACTACTCGAGGAAAATGAAGATGATTTACTTGGAATAAACTTGACCTTTTTTGTTGTCTTTGTTTTGGGTTTTATCTCCACATCTTCTTTTGCACCTTTAATTCCTTCTAAACTTACCAATTGATATTGTCGATAGGATTTCTTTGTCTCTTCTTTTGGAGTGGAATATCCTTGATCTGATCTAGCTTCTATTATTGAATGATTTCCTTGCTTCATCTTGATGTTTACCTCATGGCTAGAATTTTTATCTCTTTCTTCATAGTTTTTACTTTGCAAACTCTTGCCATGTGTCCAATCTCAAAATAATTGTGGCAACAAAATGCAATATTTTCATAATCTAATTGTTGATCCCATTCTCTTGATTTAGATTTAATCTTAATGGATTGTGGCAAAGATTTTGAAATATCCATAGCAACACATATTTGAGTATATATAGCATGCTTTCGCTCCTTAGTTGTTGGTCCTTCCTTGATGAATTTCCCTAGGGTATTTCTAATATTTTTTAAAACATCCTTATTTATAAGTTGATATGGAAGTCCAAAAAGCCTAACCCACACTAGAAGCTTCTTAATAGTTTCTGTCTATACTAAAAAAATTTCGATCAATGGTCTCAAATAAAGTGCATCTCTTTCCATAAACCATGGACCACCAACCATTATTTTATCCCTACTTTCTAAGCTGAAAAATTGATGAGAAAAAAACCTTTAGGAAGAAAAGTCACAGAATAATTTGAATTCAAACCCTACTTCAACTTGTTCCAATTTTGAATCTCCAAAAATCCTAGCCATGATCTATGGAACTTACATATTAGCCCTCTTCTTTTAAGAACCATTATATCATTCTCAATTATCTCATCCTTGATACTTACTTTTGGTGTACCATATGCTACCTGGATAAAACTTGTCATGTATCACTCTTTTGCTTATCTCTAGCTTGGACCTTCATAATTCCAACAAGGGCATTTTGATTTCTAGTTAGGGCATCCTGACTTCCTATTAGGGATTTCAAAAATGACTTTCCTTCCATAATACCTAATGGAGCTTACTCTTGACTTGCACTCCCTCTTGGTTTGCACTCCCTCTCTGCTTGCACTCGCTCTTGCTCCAAGCTTGCACTCTCTCTTGCCTCACACTTGCTCTTGGATTGCACTCCCTCCTTACTCACAATTTCCCATGTCTCTTCTTTTTCTTGGTGTTCCTTTGCTTCAAAATTTTTTTGGAAATAATGTTCCATGCATTCGTGGTAAGGGTTTGAAGCATTGATGCACTTTGGATGAACCTGCCATTCTTTCACCATGATTGAATCATGGCTTGCACTCCCTTTTAGTTTACACTTCCTTTTGGTCTGCACTCTCTCCTGCCTTGCACTCTCTTGCCTCGCATTCACTCCCAACTTGCACTCCCTCTTGGCTCACAATTGTCCTTGTCTCTTCTTTTTTCCAGCGTTCCTTGGCTTCAACATTTTTTTGGAAACAATGTTTCATACATTCATGGTAAGGATTTAAAGCATAAATGCACTCTGGATGAACCTGTCGCTCTTCTACCATGACTGAATCTTGGTTCGCACTCCCTCTTGGTTAACCCCGTGAATGCGGTCGGTGATCTGGATATCCTTGAGCATGATGGTGACACACTTGGCATGGATGACACACATGTTGTTCTCAAACAACCCCACCAAATACGCTTTTGAAATACAAGTTTTAATTTAGTATTAATGATTTAATTATTTTATTTAAGAATTATTTATTTAATTTTATATAACAATATTTATAATTGTTATTAATTTTTGTTTTATATTTTTTATATGAGATTGAAAGGATCCTATTTTTTTTGTTAACTATGCACGTGTCACTTAGCAAGATTGGGTCTTTTTATTGAAAATTAGTAGAATTATGGCATTGAGCTCATGTTATTTGATTGATTTAAATACTATTATAATAATATTTAACTTTAATTAATTATTAATTATAATTTTATTTGATAAAAAAAGACTAATATGCATAAACTATAGGCAAGGAGTGGCTATGAGAAAGGAATCAGTCTCACTATTTCTTGTTTTAAATATTTAGGGAAGAGTAGAAAGCAAGGAGCAAGCCTCACCTTTCTTATTTCAAATCAAAGGATTCTTATAAAGAAAGTCTAAATAACATGAAGGAAGATTCATTTATGAAATCGCTAATTAGAAGTAAGGATGCCCTATACAGAAGTATGGATGCCCTAAATGGAGACAAGAGAAAAAGAGTGAATCTATGGTACTCTCTTTCCAGGAAATAAATGGTACATCAAAAGTGATTATCAAGGACGAGATAATCGAGTATGACATAATGATTTTTAAAAGCAAAGCGTTAATATGTAAGTTTCATGGACATTGGTCAAGTTTTTATGAGATCTAAAATTGGATCAAGTGGAAGTTGGGATCGAATTCAAATTACTCCATAACTTTTCTTTCAAAATATTTTTCCTCATCATCTTCTCTTATTCAAAAATCATAGATAAAATAATGGGTATAACCCATGGTTTCGAGAGAGAGGCCCTAAATTTAAGACCATGAGTGAGAATTTTTCTATATAGACAAAAGTTATTAAAAGGCTTCTAATGTTGGTTAGGCTTTTTGAACTTCCATGTTAGCTTATTAATAAAGAGGTTTTTAAGAATAGGCAATATTCTAAAGGATTTCATCCAAGAGGGACCAATTACCAGGGAGTTAAATTGTGTCATATATACTTGGATATGTGTTTCCATGGATATTTCAAAACCTTTGTCAAAGCTCATTAATATTATACTTTAATCAAGAGAATGGGGTCAACAATTGGATTAAGATAATATTGCATTAGGATTGCATAAATGTTATGAGACTAGACATATAGAAAAAATTGTAAAGTGAAGAGAATGAAAAAGAGATGGGAGTTTTTGGTCATGAGACCAAGACAAAGCATGAGCAACATATTGTAGTAGAACATGAACTACATCAAGGATTTTTTACTCCCTAAAAGGTATCAAATAAATCTCTCTATATCATTATATGATGAAGTTCATCACAATTCACTCAAATTAACCATTAGAAGAAATAAATAAGGATACAAGGGATGAAGAATTATAATTTGCAAGTTCAAATATAGAAGGAAGCAAAGGTGAGACATAAAATTTGGAGGTCAATTTTAAAACAAAGAAGGCAAAAGAAATTGTCTTCATTTTCTCAAGTAGTATAGAATACTATCCTTGCAATAAAAATGAAATTAGTATAGAATTTATCCATTGTACTTGAGTGTTTCAAGAGCAACATAATAAAGCAAGTAATATAGAGGACATCCATAACAATTCAAGGTTTTTATGGTAACTAAAGAAAGTAATCCCCAATGGATTCCGCTTCGGGCAGATCTGGAATTGGAAAAATATCCAATATCTCTAGAAGGTGTCGGTAGGCCGGGTCCCTTCTCTCTTCGAACCGTCCAGCTCCTAGCTTTTAATTCTAAGCCCTTTCCACCCATGATTCTATGGGTAGATAGACCACCTGGTGGGATATTCAATTTGTACTATGGAGGATGGTTTATGCACTTTATATCCCCGTATATGGGCATACAAGTTAATTTATTACCAAGGCTGGAGAAAAGTCCCTAGCTATTTCAAGTATATTAATATTTTTTAGATATAAAACTTGTAGTTTGAAATAAAACTTGTAATTTAATATCTAGATGTGAAAATATCAAATGATACTAGCTCAACCAGTTAAATTCATCAACTTTCACAAAGGAGACCAAGGTTTGAATCTTGTCAAGCGATACATGCATAATTATCAAGTTCTTAGAGTAGTGATATGTGGTCATAATATAATATGAGTGAGGCCTATTTCAATCCCATATTTGTAATTCAATATTTATATGTGAATATCAAATGATACTAGCTCAACCAGTTAAATTCCTCAACTTTCACGAAGAAGACCAAGGTTTGAATCTTGCCAAGTGATACATGCATAATTGTCAAGTTCTTATAGTAGTACTATGTAGTCATTATATAATATAAATGAGGCCTATTTCAATCCCACACAACCAATTTTACACACATACATATATAATTATAAATGTGTGTGTTCGTATGATAGTTTATGAAATTGATATAGCAATAGCTACGTTATGATGATTAGGGCCTTTAAGAATGAGATTCTTAGCAGATTCAATGGATTTATTATTTTAGGTATCTAGGGGTGTTCCCTTCACTATTAAAATTGGGTGAAATCAATAATTTACGCTTATATTTAGATCAGTCCTAGAGAAGTTGACCTTATTTTATTTATTTTTTTAAATCATATTTGGCTTATTGAGATAGATAAATGTTTGAGTATATTTGAAATTAACATTACATAAAATCATGTTAAGTAGTAAGGGTCTGTATAAATCAATTTTGACATGTACCTTAGGATGGACTATGAGGCTAGCATATTTACCTTTTGTATTTCTTAGAATAAATTATTCTATTAAGTTGGTCAATAATCAAATGTATAAAACATGCAATGTATAGTTAATATATAAGAATCCAACCTAACTTGAGTATTAAGTTTTGGAGGTGTTCTTTGTGTGAAATACAAAGTTTGGTGCTTACAAATAACAAGCATGTATGCCTATAATCCTATTAAACAAAAAATTCAGTTGCATTTAATATGGTAATCATATGAAATTTAACCTTTACCAAAACCTCTAGCAAAATCAAGTATTCAATATCAATACTCCCTATTGGAATCAATCCATTTGAAGAATTCATGTTCTAAAAAAATAACAAAACTAGTATAGTAATCTATAGTAATATTTAAAAATATTATTTAATAAATAGAATTCTAAAGGCTTACCTGGTCAACTCCTTATTGGATGAGGTTGTCCAATGTTGATTAACCCATCCTTGACCTTCTTGAAGTTGTAAGGAACATCTTTATTCATTTGTTGTTGACCAACAAGATCAAATTTGTAGAGATTTCAAATGCTTAAGACACTAGTAGACATATGGTAGAATGAGAAGTGGCGGTGGCATAATAATTGAGACCCAAATTAAAGGCCATGACCCTAACGAAAAGTTAATTTTTTGATGAAAAACTCATTTTTACAAGAAATTGAATGTTGTGACTATAACAAACTTATACTATTGTCATTAAATAAGTTTCAAGGATAGTATAGAATAAACATATTTTCAAACTCCCCAAAAGTTTCTTCCCATAACCTAAATTACAATTAAAAAATCATTAATTAATCAAAAAACATAAATACAAAGTTCTTCCATGTCTCTACTCTTCGCCACAGGAGTACTAACAAAATTAAGGAGATCAAGATGGCCGATGGGTCTAACACCAAAGATATGGAAGACATAAGGAGGGAAGCGGTTGAGTACTTTAAATCGTTGCTAGAATATGTAAATCCGACTATTGAAGAAGAGGACTCTCTGTTGGCAGCCATTCCACCCTCATAATCGATAATCTTAATGGATTCTTACTTAGTCCTTTCACAAAGGAGGAAATCAAGAAGGTCGTTTTTGACATGGATGGTAACAACTCCCTAGGACCGGATGGCTTCCCTGCAGCCTTTCTTCCGAAGTTTTGGGATATCCTAGGCAATGATGTAGTGGAAGCTATAATTGAGGCTCAAAAGGACATGGAAATCCCGGAAGGAGTTAATGCTACTTTTTTAGTCCTCATCCCTAAACTAGTGGGAGCAATGGAATTTTCCGAGTTTCGCCCTATCGGTTTATGTAACACTCGATGAAGATTCTCACAAAAACAATCGCCAATAGGTCGAAGGTTATCCTTCCTTTCATCATTGATATGAACCAAGGTGGCTTTGTGAAAGGGCGACAAATATTGGATGGTATCATCACAATTCATGAGGTTATTCATTCAATGGTGACTAGTAAGGAAGCGGGTATGTTACTAAAGCTTGATATGAATAAAGCCTATGACCGGGTCTCATGGCGGTTCCTCACCAAGATTTTGGGTAAGTTTGGTTACTGTCCCCAGTGGATTAAGTTGATTTTTAGTTGTATCTCTACTACAAGATTTTCTGTCATGGTGAATGGGTCACCCTCCGGTTACTTTAAGAGTGAAAGGGGGTTGCGACAAGGAGATCCTTTGTCTCCATACTTGTTTATTATTTTAGCGGAAGCATTGGGTAGGAACATTTCAGCAACGGTGGCAGATGGTCAATTGGAAGGTTTTAAACCAGCCTCAACAACGAGGCCAGTGTCTCACCAACAGTTTGTGGATGATACAATCATTGTGTCCAAAGCCTCGGTGTCTCAAGCTAGGGAGCTGAAGAGAATTCTAACCAAGTATGAGACGAAGGAGACAAGTACATAAACTATAAGAAGAGTAGCATCTATTTCTTTAACACGCCTGGTGGGAGGGAGGAAAGAATAGCTAACCTCTTCGGTTGTGGAAAGGAGCTTCTACCAAGAACTTATCTAGGCATGCCTATGTTCGAAGGAAGAATGAAGGCTACTTTGTGGAACTCAGTCATTGACAGGATCTCCAAAAAGTTAGCAGGGTGGAAGGGCAGCCTTCTCAACTCCGCAGGAAAAGCCTTATTAGTTCAAACTACTTTACGGAGCATTCCAATTTATCGCATGTCTCTATTTAGAATGCCTACAAAGGTCCGAGCTACATTGGAGCTAATTCAACGCAACTTCTTGTGGTCAAGTTCGGAGGAGAGAAAGAGAATTTCGTTGGTAGCATGGAATCGGTGTGTGCAAGCAAGGATCGGGGGGCTCGGGGTTAAAGAGAATGAAAGAATTGAATCAAGCTCCGATTGGCAAACAGTATGGAGATTTATCAATAATGATCAATTGGGATGGGTAAAACTTCTTAAGGCAAAATATATCGGAAATAATCGGGACTTCTGAAAGTCGATAATCTTCCTAGAGGATCCTATTTTTGGAATTGTTTGCTCGAATGTCGGGAGGTAGTCAGGAAAGGCATCAGATGGAGAATTGGTAATGGAAGACAAGTGGACTTTTGGAAAGACCCGTGGTTGGAAGAGGCCCCTCTGAAAGATAACTTAGACCTTCAAGTCCTCCAACATAAACTTTCGAAGGAAATGGGAGGAAAAGTAGGGGATTTTATTGCTGTAGCACAGGAAACTTCTTCTTGGAAGAAAATCACAGTTCATAATCTTTCAGAGCAAAAGAAGGTGGCCCTAACCAAACTCAATGATGCTTTAAGGGTGTTCCCGATCATTCCTGGGGGAGGAAGAGACAAGGCGATTTGGGGCAAAACTACAAGTGGGATCTATTCAATAAAAATCGCCTATAAGTTAATCCACTCAGGATTCAATGGTCGGACTCCGACTTCGTTATTTGGTTAAATAATTTAACCCCAAAAATAGCTTTCTTCTTTTGGTTGGCGGTTCAAAATAAGATCCCGACAACAGATAATCTGCAAAGGAGAGGTTTCCAATTCATCAATCGATGTATCTTGTGTGAGAAAGCAATAGAATCGTAAGTCATATATTTCTAACTTATGATTTTTCTTGTACAGCTCTTCCAAATGATCTCGTCCAAATTTCATATAGATTGGGTCTGTCCAAATAGCATGTCCGACTTCGCATACGATGGGCTTCCCCCTTCCGGCAAAGCTTTTGACTTGGCTCGGAAGCTCGAGTTACCCCATTTTTTATGGGGGATATGGAATGAGAGAAATAAGAGAGTATTTAAAGGACGTAAGAAAGATCCCAGGTTATGTGGCAATAAAATAATCAGAGCTTTGAAATAAAACTGGAAAACTTTCTTCTTCAAAAATGAGACCATGTCTCTAAGGGAAAGGAGGATTTTGCGGAACTGGGGAGAGGAACTTCCAGACCTAGACATTACAACCAACCCACGGGATGGTGTCAAGTGGATACCCCCACACAAAAGTGGGTTAAGTTTAATTTTTATGGGGCAACTAAAGGAAATCCGAGGGCTGCAGGAGCAGGAGGAGTTTTGAGAAATGAGGAAGGAAAAGTGGTCCTTGCCTTTGCAGAGCCTTTGGGAACTCAAACAAATCATTTTGCAGAAGCCCGAGCCTGCATGCAGGCAATGAGAATTGCCAGACTTGAGGGTTATAAGGAAGTTATCTTTGAAGGGGATTCGCTTAATATAATCAAGGCAATTAAGGAGGATAAAGACCCCAATTGGACCATATTGGAGCTTATCCTAGAAGCAAAGATTCATAAATCTCATTTGGTTAATGCCCGAATCCAACACACCTTCGGAGAAGGGAACCAGAGCGGCGGATCTAATGGCAAATATTGCAGTTTTCGTTGGGGAGATGCAAATTTGGAAGGATAACTTCCCTCAAGAACTATTGGTGTTGGTCGCTAGAGAAGAGCTAAGATCAAACCTCGTTAGAGCATCGGGAGATCGGAGGGGCGATGATGAGTAATCCGACGAGATGGAATTAGGCGGAAAAGGCATCCCAATTCGTTGGGGCCCGGGAGGTGACAAGTGTACGAGACAGACAACCTAGTGTTAGTAAGTGCTAGGTGTTGTTTGGTTTTTGTTTTATCCTGAATAGTCAAGCGACAAGTATAGGACTATGGACTCTAAGTATGGCTTAATGTGAGTCTTAGAAAGATCCATTTTGTATTTTGATTATACGGGCTTGATGCTAGAACCAGCCCATTTTGACTTTGTAAAAGGTTTGTGGACCTTATAACCACCTCTACCTTATACCAAAAAAAAACATAATTTAAAATTATTTTTGTAACACCTTGAAACCCTAACATAAAAACATTATAAATTAGTTATAAAAAATTATAAACACACTATATCATTGATATGCATAATTAGTAATCAGATGACTTAAACTAAAGTAATTAAAAACATGGACATATCAAAACAAAGACTATAGTTTAAATTTTATTAATCAAAATATACATAACTATTAAAATTATATCATGTAAAATAATCAATTTTTTCTAAATAATATATTAATTTTTTTTTTTTTTTTTTGATGAGGAACCTTTTTATGTACGACATATCTTCAGCATGTGAGGGAAGAGATTTGAACCTGCTTCTAGTGTTTTGCTAAGGATACATAAGCTCAAATTTCTGTCAATTTGTTTTAGATGTGTATATCTCATTTGCCTTTAGACAATAGGTAAGTTAACCAAACCCAATCAAATTTCAAGCTTAGTCACTTAATTGTTTGAATCTTTCAAGCTTTGATGGATACATGCTTACTATTATTCTAAGTTGTTGAAAATTTATAAAATCTTAAATATATATTCATTTTCCAGTCAACTATAGGTAAATTATTCAAAGTCCAACCAAATATAAAAGTAGATTATTTGATCATGTATTTGAATCTTAATACTTCAAACTGTCTTATATTCAAAAATAAAACAACGAGTCACATCCAACAACTCAAAAATTTAATTTATATTTTCATAAACTAATTTTAAAAATCTTATACGTAAAGATAAAGAATTGAGACCATTAAAGAGGTGGTCAAATATAAATAAATGTTGTTAGGTTAGTC
This sequence comes from Wollemia nobilis, assembly GCA_028583015.1. Lineage (NCBI taxonomy): Eukaryota > Viridiplantae > Streptophyta > Pinopsida > Araucariales > Araucariaceae > Wollemia > Wollemia nobilis. Next base: position 2,016,559 of record JAQPPZ010016980.1, on the reverse strand, counting down.
TACCAGATGTAAGCTTATATTAGTTGACAGCATATAAACCAATCTACCGTTGGACCGTTCAACCAAAACAGCTATGTCCTTTTCATTCACAATCAATAACAACAATAATATTTGACTTCAACCAATGTAGGTGTATTCCACAATTTAATTCCTTTGTCTTTTTGTTTGTTTTCTCTTTTTTTAAGGTATCGTCAACATGTGTTGCCATGTATTTAAAATTGCACAAGGAAAATACCTTAATTAAATGTCGGTGTCTAGAATTTAAAATCCAAGGGAATATGAATTTGTTTTTTAATATTATGTATGTATAAGGCATTCATAAATTTTTAGTTTTTTTATCTTTGAGAAGTTACAATATTATCCATTAAATTTAAAATTAATTGGTAGTAATATTTAGTATTCATTGTACCTGGGGTACAGTAGCAATGGTTTAGGTTTTGGCTCTTCTTCGGGAGGTCCAAGGTTCAAACCGTGGCGTGGGCGAGTGTGTGAGGGGGTGGGTGTGTCTCCCTAGTGGAGTTGTTGTAACAGGTTGAGGGATTCCTGGTCAAAACCCCATCTCTTAATATTACGAATATATATATATATATATATATATATATATATATATATATATATATATATATATATATATTCATTAAATTTTAAATTTAAATATCAAGTAGCATTAGTTTAATTTGTTAGATTTCTCAATATTAAATGAGGGGACCAAAGCTCTAATCTTGCCAAGCGATACATACATAATATCCAAACTTTGTTATAATACTACTATGTGATGATGATGTAATATAGGTGAGGTTTGTTTCAATCCTATATAACCAATTGAAAAAATATATTAGTATCATGGATGTTTACAAGCAACACTAGATTTGGACTTCATGGATCTCTAGCAAAACTAAAACATCATTTCCATTAATAACAATAAATAATAATAATATTGGGGAGAAATTCGAAGAGGAGGAGGAGGGTGGGACTGCAGTCCTCGTCAAGGATAGGGTGAGATAGTAAAGAGAATGAATATCCATAGTAAATTGTTTTTTTTTTAGATTTGTAGAATTGTATGTTGTAGGGTCTTTTTCTTTGGAGATTGTTTAGATTTGTTAGCTTGTAGTTATAAGAATTATGAGAGATGGTTTTCACGAGGGTTCTATTTTTTTAAGATTTGTGTTTACGAATGGACCTGTTTTCTAGAGTTTTACAGATTTGTTTGCTAAGGGATCCTTTTATGAGGAGCAATATACTTATTTGCGGACTCCATATTTTAAAGATTTTTATTTATGGATGGACCTATTTTCTAGAGTTCTATGGATTTGTTTGTTGAAGGCTCATTTTGAAGAACTATGCACTTGTCTATGAGCTTCATCTTCTGGAGATCTATGGGTTGGCCTACTAAAGGTTTAACATTCAAAATTTCTATAGACCTGCCTATTGAGGGACTCATTTTCTAGTGAGGCCCCGAGAAAGAAAGGTTTCATTTTCTAAAGATATATGAATATGCGTGTGGAGGGATCCATTTTCTAAAGGTCTTTGGACTTGAATTTTGAAGGATCCATCTTCAAGAGTTTATGATTGAAATGAGATTGGATATGGTGCATGTTTAAGTACCAAGAATAAACTAAAGATCTAATGCAATGAATGTACTAAAATTTTGGAAGTTTTGATGTAGTTAGAATAAAAATAATATTAAATATGGGATGTTGTTGTAAGAATGTATATCAAAGATTTGTAAAAGGGCCCTTTCAAAAAACCTTGATTTTATCCCAATAAAAAAAAAATAGTATCATTGGGCTTAATTTTAAATTATGACTATTATTATTTAGTTTTAGCATAAGAATGTATATTCAACTCTTTGTTTCTTTTTTATGGATTAAAGTTATTTTATTGTATAAACTTTATATGTTTTTTTTTAATATTTTATAAACGAATAAATAATAATATGATAGTATTTAAAATTTTATTGGAAATTTACAAGGATATGATTCTCTAAATCCAATTGTCCTAAACAAAGACAATGAGGAATTTTTCTTCTGGGACAAGGCTTTTGTGGTCTTTTCTTCTGAAACAAGGCTTTTGTGGCCTTTTCTTCAATATCAAGGCTTCTATGGACTTTTCTTCTGGATCAAGGCTTCTATGGCCTTTTCTTATGGAAAAAGACTTTTGTGGCCTTTTCTTCAATATCAAGGCTTCTATGGACTTTTCTTCTTGATCAAGGCTTCTATGGCCTTTTCTTATGGAAAAAGACTTTTGTGGCCTTTTCTTCTGGATCAAGGCTTCTATGGCATTTTCTTCTTGTGTGAAGTTTTCAATCTAGCAATGGAGATCTCCAATATCCTAACTTCACCACGACTCTTCCCTAGAAGTCTTCTTCCACAGTATTCTTCTCTTGTACAAGGAACTAATCTCTGCACTATGAAGGCACACCGACATTCGGGAAACGAAGTTGAAGTCTCCTAGATTTTTGTTGTAGGAGGTGTCCCAATCATCCGAGAATTATTTTTTTGCAACAAAAGAAACTTTAGGCAATAGTTAATAAATTCTAGATATCATGAATGATCTTCACTAGTTGATTTTTCAATCTAGTGGATTGAATGTTGAGTCCTAGTCTTCACGAGTTTTTCCTGCAACTATGTGGAAAGACTCTAGTCAAATGTAATCTTAGTATTTTTGGAATTGAAATTTCTTTCAGTCCTCACTTGTGGCTCTCCCTAATTATATCACCTAGACTTTTTTGAGATTTTTTGACAGTGGTTGGTCTAGCAACGTATTAGGTTGACAAAAAACTCGAGCTCAATGATAATGGTGGTTTTCCTATTGATCTACTATGACTAGATCTACTGTGACTCTAATACTACTATTAGCTTTTGATGCAGTATGCAATGCGAGATAGCAATCACAAGATGTATAATAATATGAAAGAAAGTAAATCTACGAGATGACTGAAATATGTTATAAATAAAAAAGATAGAAATTAATACAATCTAGCTATGGAGGAAATGGACACTCCATGAACAAATCTACTGAACTACATTACACCCACAAACAATAAATGGTGATTTGCACAACACTATGCTACTACCTACAAATATGCTCTGAGCTTCTATATTTTGCTTTTTACAATGAGGTCTTTTTATATAGGAATATAGGTTCCTTGGCCAACACTCTACCTAGTTGTACAAGGGATACCTTGCACATTGACACTTGTGCATTTATTACATTGCATGAAGTAACTAGATAACTTCCCCCTAAAGTAATCTAATGTCCTAATTATGTACCTAGGAAGGTACATTTACATGACCCAAATGATGTAATATAATCTATTTCTAGCATGCATCATCTATATGTCTCAACCATTGAACCAAGGCCATTGACCATTTGTTAATTTAATTTTATCTAGATTTAAATTAGTTTATTAAATATTTTTCAAATAGATCCTTATGGGTGAAAATTATTATTTAAAGATCATAGAATTTTGGAATTGAACTAAAATTAATATAAAATGCTATTTTATTATATTTAAAAACCATTTAATAGGTATTATAATGACATAACCAAAAAGCATTCACCTATCTACTGTATTAGTCTATAGTCATCATAAAAGCGTAAAAGCTTGACACATCACATAAATTCAACAAAATGATATTTCTTATATTGATTATGAATGAATCTATGTTACAAATATGCCCCTGTTAGGGTCACTTGAATTATGATACAGTTTATACAATTGCCAATGCCCTCAATAGGGTAGGCGCATTAATATTGCCCATTGCCTAGTCGTAAACTGCCTTGGGGTGGAGTTGACCCCCTTCTTCATGATGTGGAAGGATTATGATATGGACTTCTCTTGTACATGTCTTCCTACCATCAAGAAACAACAGCACATGATCAAAAAGATAGATAGCCTCTCATAATGAGGCCCTTCAAGGAAACATACATGATAATGCCATTTACACTAATTACCAAGAAAACATAAAGAAAACCTTTAAACTATGCTAATTGAATAAAGATTTGTAATATAGCATAAAGGAGATCGTTAGACAAATAATGCATGGATCAGATAACAAAATAGAAGCATAGAGGTGCATAAAAGATCCACAAATGTCCTAATTAATGCAAAGCATGACCTATCTATTCTAAGCTAATTTCTACGATCATAATTCTTCTAAACTGCAATTAAACCTAAGAAATGATTAATCTAACCTATTTAATCGAACAAAAATGAAAAGAGTTAGGTGATCTGTCACCTGTTACAAACCACAGCTCTGGTGAGTGGTCTGCACTATGAACCGCGGCTGACAACCGTGGTTTGACCTCTGATAGGTTTACCCTCAAAATCAGGGATAGTAGGCTTGATATCCTTGTCCAAATTGATGTTCAAGGGTTGCCTTTGTTGTCCTCGGACTGATTTAGTGGTCAATTCGATGTGAAGGACCTTCATTTATCTGTATTTGCATTTCTTGATCCTCCTAGGCACCTAGGGCATCCATAATGTAATTAATCATGAATATTGGCAAAAGGGTCGGGGATTAAGTGCAATAGCTCTATCTCTTAGTATACTCAGTTTGAGTGTACAATTCGCCAGGGCTTCGCTGCTTAAATCTTCAATGCTTGATTTTTTCTTTCTTCCCATTTGGAGGGGGTATTTATAGAATGCCCTTAGGGCTAGGGGTGGCTTCATGGAGAAGCCAAGACCAAGAAGGGTGGTTAGGATAGTTGGGGTGGAAGCCTTTGGAATATTTTGTCCTTCAACTGCCTTCTTCCAGATCTTTTGGCCGTTCCAACCAATTTGGCTCGGATGGAAGGCCTAATTGAACTTTAGTTAAGATCGCATGTCACAATTGCGATCCAGACTGTAGACCACAGGTTTCAACCATGGTTTAGACTAGAGACCGCAGGTCTGGGCTACGATTTAGATTGATTAGGCCAAAATACCTAAATTGAGTGGTTAGAACCACTGCTCTATCTTGGAATCTGTCCAAGATCCTCCATATGGTCTTGTAGCATGTCTATGAGTAGTCGCCCTCGGCATGACATGTTTTAGGTGTCTATAGATGTCCCTTTTGAGATGCGTTGTGATATTGAACAATGTTGAGCAAAAATATACATCCTAAAACGATGCCTAAGGTTCTATGATGATCATTAGTTGGATCAATATTAGATGCCCCAGGTCCAGCAAAAGGACGTGCATCTTAGAATCATTGCTTCCAACTCATGAAAGGCTTACATTTTGACAAGTTTGCACTCATCATCAAACGTTCAGATAGCATCAATGACAAGTATGGGTATCTTCTGACCCATAAATCTGAAGGATGAGTTACAAACCAATTATCATATTTTTTGTTTACCCCAAGAAAAGAGGGAAGCTTATGACAGTTGTTGACAATGATTCACAAGAACGAACGCAATGTTGACAAGATCAGGGGATCTACGATCTCAGGGATCTTTTGTTGACTTTGATTATGATTATGAAATTATGACTACCCCCTCAAGCGACGAGTCGATGAGGGTAATGATAATGTATGAAGCGACGAAATCGTTTGACCATAATGAATGATCCTGAACAAATTTAGATTCAAGCATTTTAATACCTTGGCTAGGCCTAGTTCAGCTTATGATTGCAACTCTTAGTAGTATTTGCACATTTCTATCCCATGGAGCAATCAGGCTACAATAGTCGTCTTAAGGAATCAAAATGATACAAATGCAACTAGACTTGTGTTGAATAATATTTGTCAATGATTTGCTGAAAGATATCATAAAAGAAATGATAATTTTGCCCCAAATGCCCTTATGGTGATTTACTCATCTTGTCGGATTGCATGGATCGCAACTCGCTGCAACCGACAATTATATAGGATAAATTACTGAATTTGAGGTGCATTTGGTTTTTAATTATTTGATTTTTTTTGTTTTAATTTGGTATTTATTTGATTGATCTTGGTGCTTTTAACATCACCAAATTTGCAATTTTAATCATTGATTTTTGAATTTTTATCCAAAGGGAGTCATTAATTTGCTCTTTTAGAGCTTCCCACGGTGGGTTTTGAGTGTATTTAATGCTAGTTGCGGACCGTAGGTACGGTCTACGATTTAATTTTTCATTTTTTTGGAACTGTAGGTCAGACCTGTGGGTGAAAAACCCTAGTTTCTAAACCACAGGTGTCAGCTATGGTTCGTCGAGACTAGGAGAACCTATAAATTGAATTCCCATTTGAAATTTTTCATTATTTTCTTGCAAGCACTAGCAATTTGAGAGCTCTGAGAGTGAGAGAACCTTCCCAGATCCAAAACGCTACCACACTCTACTGTAATTATACTCGTCTACCTCGATGGTGGATCCTGATCAACCATCTACTAGCCGAGGTCAGGGTGCGGGTAAGGTAACTCAAAATCGAGACCTCGCACTCAATACTAGTAAAATGAACCACATTAAGTAATGCGGATAATGAACCTCACTAAACTACTGGTAATGAACCCCACTAGTCTAGGTTAGCTTAGGATTTAATTTTGGATTTAGTGGACTAGGAGGGTACCCAAAATGGGTGCCTCTCCTAAATCGTAGCTGGTAGCTACGGTTCCTAATTTACAAATTGGGGACCGCAGGTTTCAGCTACGATTTTTTTTTTTTATGTTGTCGTTTTTAGCATTATTTTTAGCTCTGTTTAGCTAGATTTTGTTTTACATTATGCTTTTTATTTTAGAGGTTGACTTCTAGAGCCTGGGAGCTTGACATTCTAAAGACTCTCTATGAGGCTCTATCTGATGACGACCGAGATTGGTTTCGAGCTGTCGGGTTTGGCTATGTCATGGATATGCCCACTATTAGGGTAGATCAACCTACCTGATTGCATTGGCCCAACGCTGGAATGCACGGACCAACACATTTCACCTGCCTATAGGTGAAATGACTATTACTTTGGAGGATGTCTATAGGATCTTCAGGATCCCCATTGATGGTGAGGCCATCGTCTCCTCTACCTCTAGGGTAAAGGCTATTTTTTATTCTATCTTTGGCGACCAGAGCGAGGATGCTCAGGATGCAATTGACCATGGAGGGGTGCACATCGACGAGTGGTATCACAAGGATGTCTTCTCTGCATGGGAAGCCCTCTTCATGCACCTCATAGTACAGATTGTCCTTCCAAACTCCTTGAGCATGAGGATTCCCTAGAACCTCTTATCCACTGCCTAGAGGGTTCTTCAGAGTTCTACAGAGGAGCCCTTACTTTTATCATGGGGGAGAACCCTGCTATGTCAACTCTATAGGGAGCTATATCAGATTATTGAGCATAGTCGTAAGGGCCTTAGCTATAGTCTTCTATTGCAAATATGGGGGTGGTAGCACATCTGGATCGAGTGTCCTGTAGATCTTCCATTGTGCATCACTTCTATTGTTGACGATCGTCAGTGTTATACCTCCTGTTGGCCTCATGAGGATCAGGGTGCCCACAGTCGGATCCATGTTGGTGATGTCTAGCATTACATCACTCAGTTTGTGGTACTTGGCCCGAACGATGTTCAGTGGCGGCCCTATATGGATTACCTAGCGTGGTTAGAGGGGGGCCAGTGGATGAGACAAGCACACCATGATTGATGGTTGATTGATCATAAGGTTGAGATTCGAGAGTACCAGTTCTCTCTCAGGTCCTACAATAAGTTAGGCTCATACAGGATATTCCAGATATCCCACTCAGATATAGATGCTTGGTCGCAGAACATGATCTACAGTGGATTGTTCTTGAGCCTCTCGGAGATGCTACTGATGACTACCAGGATACTGGAGTTGAGACTACTGGGACCACTCTAGAGTATGACGGGTGGTGGTCCATGTTCAGATGGTACAACACAAGGCCTCTAGGTTGAAAGCCAAATCAGGTAGAGGTAGAGGTGCATCCCGATGGGTGCAGGGTGCACCAGCGAACAGAGGGCGATTGGGGTACAGAGGTCACCGCTGAGGAGGCTCCCAAGATTGACCCAGATGAGGAGGCTCCAAAGGAGGGTGAGGTCCCTCCCGACAGCATAAAGGGTCTGCTCTTAGCTCAAGTGGCTAACTTACAGAGTCAGATCAGATGATTCCATACATAGCAACTAGAGCGAGATACTACTATTGTAATTTTGGAGGCAAGAGTAGCTGACAGGGATAAGCACCTAAATAAGGCGCAAGGTCAGATATAGGATCTTACTACACGGTCCATAAATGCAGAGGCCCAGGTTTAGAGACTGTAGACTGCACTAGAGTTAGCCTAGGCACAACGTACTATAGCAGAGGTAGAGAGGGATCTCTTTCGGGTATCAATGGGGGCTATGCCTCCTCCTCAGGTTACTATGGGGTCTCTGGAAGCACCAACGATAGCTCCAATAGGTGTCCAGGATCTGATGACCAAGGTAGAGTGATTGCACAGCATGGTCATGAGGACCAATGAGATGCATGTAGCCCGTCTTGCTCACGTTGATCAGCTAGTCGGCTACATTGTGTATCGCTCCAAATTTTTTGCACCCCTACCTTCAGGCTATAGGATCCATGCCCGGAAGGAGGATGGGAAAAGGATGGCACGGTACCTCAGATCGAGAGGCCTTGCGAAGGTCCCGCCTCTCGGGGGAGGTGTATTATGGTGATTTTTCGATGGATGGTGGGTTCACCAGGAAACATTTGAATGGCAGTTTCCACGCCTAGGTTGGGAATGTGTTTGATGTGTTCAGTTTTAGCTTTAATCATCCAAGTCCTAGGTTTGGCCAAAATGCGTCTAAGCTATTCTATATGAAATGCAGATTTAAATGAAGACAAAAACAGATTTGGACAGAAAAATAGAAAAAAAAACAAGATGGATTAAAGACCCATACCTGATCCGGATGTCTGATGAAGGTTCTAATTTTTGAAGTAGTCAAGATCGCCTATGATTTGACAGGATCGTCTATTATCTGACAAGATCGTCTGAGATCTGACGAATTCGTCAGAAGAATTCGTCAGAGACCTACAAACAGAAAAACATATGCAAAATACAGCGAATGCAACTATGATAATAGAGGGTAATGATGTAAAATGGCAATAAGAACATTAAAATGATAATATCAAACTAAGACACGAATGCATTATAACGATCTAATGACAATTATAACTTAATTATGCATTTGATCTAGATGGGTGAACTCCAAGATGCAGAATAATAAAGAATAACCATAGAATTAACTAAATGCAGAATAATACAGCAAAAAAAGAGTGAAGAAATGCAAACTCTGGGCACTGATTGCCCCCAATGTGGACTGCAGTCGAAATCGTCTCGAATTGGGTCGAGATCGTCTGAGATTGTACGAGATCGTCTGAGACGAACTGAGCTTGCTTCGGCTAAAAAACAATGAAGTTCCTGCAAACAAAATTGGAAAAATACAAATGCAAACAGTGATTTAAGATGGTCTAGTGCGTGTAGAATTCGAGTTACAGGGAATTTCAGCCAGGGGGATGCTAAGGGGAGGGCCTAGGATTAAATAGGCTTAGGAGGGAGGTTAGGAGGTTGGAGATCATCCCTATTTGGGAGATCTCCAATGGGGAGGGTCTCTAACGATGCAGACACGCTTCTGCCCAGATTAGAGACGTCGTTGGAACAGAGACTAATTATGAAAAATTAGTTTTGGGACAAGATCGTCTGGACGTCCTAGCCCAGACGAAATCGTTCGATTTGAGGCGATATCGTCTGATCGGCGACGATATCGTCAAACGGTCAAAACAAACTCTAAAAATGGTGCGAGAAACGAGGAAACGGATTAAGCGACGGTTTGGGAGCGGTTTTGGAGGTTAAAATTTGAATTTGAATATTTACTAGAGTAAGTGTAATTATTAAGGTTTTACTGCGCCAATTTTAGGGTGCTACATTTTGCCCCCTCTTTAGCGAATTTTCTAAAGAAAATGCGTTAAAGATGAGTTCTTCTCGATCTATGAGAAAGCAAAAATTATTCCCATTTTTAGGCGACGATTCTTGGTCGAATCGTACGACAGCTTACTATGGTGCCCCCTCCGTGTTTTTACCCAAATTGAACGTTTGAGGTAAAAATGCGAAAAAGCAAAATTTTAAAATGTTTTTAATTGTGTTTTGAATAAAATTAAGAAAAATAGGGTAAAACCCTAATTCATTTTTACTGTTCATTTTTTTGGTTTTTAGAGCTCTGTAAGCAAAAATGGTCGAGACAATGCACAGAATGACAAAGGTCCAGCGCGAGCTACGGGTAAGAGTCTAAACTTAGTTTAGAATGGTTTAAGTTGAATTTACATGCTTTTTAGATTGATTTTAAATAAATTTTGAGCATCGCGGCCGTTTTTGGGCCGTCGACGTCGTCGGGACGAAATCGTCCCAATTTTGACGAAATCGTCTCAAGTTCGTCGATTTCGTCGAAGGGCGAAATCGACGAAAGGGGGACGATTTCATCAAATAAGGGATGATTTCGGCTTGCGAAATCGGAGACGATTTTGCTCAAATTTGGGATGATATCGTCCAATAGTGGACGATATCATCATTTGTATAAAATTGAACTGATTTTACTTGCATTATTAATCACTTGAGTTTTTATTAATGATTTTTTATTGTGTTGTTGTTTATGTTGCAGAGAGGTTTACTAAAGAGCAGAGAATGGAAATACGACGGGTTGAGAGATGACTTGGCCGCTCTATCATAAGCAGAGCGAGATCAGCTGGCATAGGTCGGCTTACAGCATGTGGCAGAGATGCCACAAGTTTCTACAGACATGGGGCTACTGATAGCCCTGGCAGAGAGGTGGTATCCGGGTTCTTCCTGTTTCTGGTTACCGACAGGGGAGATGACTCCCACATTGGAGGATGTATGGAGGATTTTGAGGATCCCCATACAAGGACGGTTGATCACTCCTGTGGCCAATCAGGGCCACGCTATGATGCGGTTGTGTGGCGATCCGAGCTTCACCCTAGAGAAGGGCAGAGTGAACATCGAGTCACTGCGTTAGATGCCTAGGGCATCCAGACTCACACGGGTTTTGGCCGGAGTGGTAGGTGGACTTCTGTTGTGCCACCAGAGTGGATGCAGGGTACCATGGGTGCTAGCAAATGTGATCCGTGACATGCGAGACCATGGCTACAGGTTCTCTTGGGGCAGCTTTGTTCTATGCCGATTGTACAGGATCCTGCATGGGGTCATGTACAAGGGCGGTCGATGTCTGGTTATGACATCGCTACTACAAGTTTGGTGCTAGGAGAACATTGCGGTGCGAAGGCCGATAGGGCTTCCTTTGATAGGGATTGACGGGGAGAGGCCCCGAGCTTTCTATTGGTGGCTCCGAAGAGGGTCACAGTGATGGATAGATCTACCGATGTCCCAGAGACTACTGGATGACCTTGTCCCAGACCAGATCACCTGGAGGCCTTAGAGGGATCATCCAGGGTGGGCCGAGGATGGACAGGAGCTGGCTCGCATCAGGCGAGTCTGCTGGCTGAGGATGGAGAGGGGAGAGGTGGAGCTCCACCACTACGACCGAGTTTTGTGATAGTTCGATCTACAGTAGGGGATCCCATCTCTTAGGGATTACGAGTTTTCCCGGACTGTCTGGGATAACACTACAGTTAGCGGGGCTCCAGATATGTAGCGATTCTAGAGTCAAGACGTAGATGATGCCCCCATTCAGCCAGTGGATGGGGACGACGCTGGAGTAGCCGATGGCTATGATGCCTGGTACGCAGGCATCCGCCCTCCTCGGATGACGAGGGCTTAGGGTCCGATTCATGTAGTTGTGCATCGGATGGGGAGGCGGCGCCAGGTGGCCATTGAGGTGGCCTAGGGTCACGACGAGAGAGAGCAGAGGAGACCACAAGCATAATAGAGGCCGCGACAGTGGGAGAGGAGGGAGGAGAGACCCCCTTCTCCATAGAGAGAGAGGCCACCATCGCTCGATAAGGGCAAGGGTGTTGACACTAGGGAGAGCAACGAGACAACGACTCTTCGAGTGGAGATAGTCCATCTCCAGGCACAGGTGCAGACCCTGCAGGAGGAGGCTACATGCCACCGAGCTAAGGTGACACAGCTCAGAGATGAGATTGCATGCCTCAGAGCACGGGGCGGAGGGGCAAGCACTCGGGAGCTAGCACGGGCTATTGCCTTGATCACATTTTATCAAACACTATACCACCAGATGGTGCCAGAGGAGGAGAGATTACCACTATCGGCTACCATCATGGATCCGATCAGGATTGGGTCGTCAAGGACTTCATCCCGATCCACGACTAGGACTCGTAGTACCACACATACTGCGATGGGGCCACCTCGTCCACCTCAGGGCGGGGGAGGAGATGAGGCTGAGAGCTCGAGGGGTTCTCGAGGCTAGCTACTACAGATTGCACTGTACAGATTGATATATAGTATTTATTATTTTTGATAGAGGATTGAGTATGCCGAGGTATAGATTGTGGCATACCGATTCGGTTTTGATATGATGTATATTATGGTTGATATAGATATAGATGAGATATTTTTGATCATATGACTTGTGTCTTATGTATTTTTATGATGCTTTTAATGTTTTGATTGATTGATTTTTGATGATTCATGTAATTACGTCATTGGAAATATTATGGTTGAAATGTCATGCTTGAAAAATTTAAATGAAATAATCTGATAGAACAAATTGGTTGTTTATGATGTGATGATTTGATAAAAAATAAAAATAAAAGGGACTTTTAACAATAATTTCAAAGGACATTGTCGCTATTATAGACCATTTCATGGAGTCGCCGCTCACTCGGTCGTCAAGCTAATCCAGTATAGAAATATTGTTAAAAAGTAAAAGAGTGCTTAAGAGACTGTCTTAAGACTTTGGTGCAATGGTGCAAATGATGATGATGATGGTTTGTTTTCAGAGTTTCATAAAAATAGTATGCATGAAATAGTGTTAAAATGATTTTTGCTAGGCATAAATTCCTAAGTGTGATAAATTTTTTGGATAATTCCCTAGGAATTATACCATCATTGCAAAATTGAAGGTTGACATAATGACATGAAATAGTGATAATGTTTGTTTGTTTTAAAGCATAATTGTATAACATAATGATTTAAGTCATATGGTTTTCATGATTTTTAAATGAATGGGGAATAAAAATTGGTACAATGGTTTGCGCTAGGCATAGAATATGTAGGTATAGACTTATACCATCATCGCGAAAATCAAGGAAGAAAATAGATTGTTTTATTGCATGGTTGATTTTTAATAAATAGAAAATATGAAGATGAGGACTTGCGCTAGGCATAAAATTCCAATTTTGGTTTTGGAACTATACCATCGTCGCGAAAGTCAACAATATATATATATATATATTATTTTTTTATATATATATATATATATATATATATATATATGGGGGGGTGTGTGTGTTTGATTGTATGGTTTTGAAAGAAATTTTGATTTTTTGTGTTATGCATGTAGTTGTCTTTATACTAAACAGCTGTACTTTAAAGAAGAAAATGAATTTATTCCGGACAATTTGCAAAAAAATATTTCAAAGTATCTTAAAGACAAAAGTTAGATTTATAAGGAATCCCATGTGCATATGTGAGTTCATTTCCAATCTTGATTTATCATAATGATACACAAAATCTCTCAAATACAAAATGTGTGTGCAATTGCTATGTTCATTTACCAGTTTTGAGCAAGATAATATGATACAAGTGATTTGAATGAACCAAATAAGTGTTCATTAACCATGATGTAGATGCATATAACCATACTAGACTACTATGTAAGTCGGATTATCAAGAGCTAGCTAATCCATAAGCAGACATAGGTCTATACAAAATAAGGTCGCTAATGTGATAGACATATCGCCACGCTAGGAGTTACCCAAGGCCAAGCAGGTTGGGCACAAACCACCTGTTATGGGGCTTACCTCATAGTTTTTGAATAATTGAGAATTCTAGGGATTCAAGCTCATCAACCCTTCTTTTCTTTTCAAAGGGTAGGGAAAGGGATTTTATTGCTTTTTGCTTTTGCTTTCTTTTGCTTTCTTTTGTATTTTTGCTTGATAATGTTGTAATGATATAAAATAACATTTTTCTTTTTCTCTTTTTCTTGAACTTTGCTTTTTCTTTTTGTTCTATGCTAGGGATACTTTCTCGGATTAGTTGTAGAGCAAGGGATTTTTATTCTGGGTAGGGGTGAGCTTGTCCTTTTGCCAATTCTCAAAGATTCTAGACCATGTGCATGATAGGATAGCAGGGGAAACTTTTCGCTCAAGAAACCACTTCTACTATGTAGCATAGCATGGACATTACAAATATAATCATTTTATTGTGAAAGGATGTGCTTGGTTTAAGTAAATAACAAGATCAATTCTCTATGCTCAAACTTTATTTAATTGAATTTTGTGGACTTTGATATAAGAGAGATTAGTAATCATGCCAGATAAAAATCAAGATATTTATTTTGTGTTTGTGAAAGTGAGGGATTCCAAATAAATGCTAATTTATCCAAAATAATTTGAAATATATAATTGCAACATTTGTAAGAAGATATATATAAATACTTTTTGAGAAGTTTTGAGAATGTTGACTCTCTCTTTCTTCTTTATGTTGTTTTGGTTTCGAAAGAGTCAAGAATATTGGTGTTTTTTTTTTTTTTATTATTATTTTTTTTGTTTTTGAAAGAATTAACAAGTGCCATAAATAAATACAACAAATATTTTTGAAGATTTTGATGATTTTGATTTTTTTTTTTTTTATATTTTGATTTTAATTTATGAATTGAATTGGTGGTATATACAAATGATCTATATACACTATACAAGGTTATTTGAATATATGATGTCTAAGGTTGCTTCAAAATCAAAGGCGGTTTTGAAGGATAATTTGGTTGTGTTGAAGGTAAGAACAAAAGGTGATGAATAAAAGGTAGTGATAACAAAAGCTTTGTTATAATGTAGAATAATGTAGCAAAAGATTTTACTTTTATATGTGTAAAATTGATCATGTTACAAAATAGAATGTAAGAAGGATAAGAAAGTTCTTCATTTTTATCACTATATTCCAAGTTTTGATAAGATGGAGGGAGCATATATAAAATATATGCATGGGTGTTATTTGATAAACAAGGATGATCATATATGGATGAAGAAAAGTGATGGATAGAAGATAATTGTGATAATAGAGAATGTATAGAAGTTGATGTTTCAACCATTAAATATTCTTCAAATGGTTTTGGGTCATTATGTATGGTAACAATTTTACTTGCAAGTTCAAATTTCAAATATTGGTGAAGAGTGGAAGGGACAACCCTCATCGTATGAATCCAAGGACTTCTGAGAAGTAGGTTGTAAGGTGAAGGACAATATCCTACATAGAACAAAGCATCCAGGATCTTGGATCCAATATTAAGGGGAATAATTATAGTACCTTGAGCTTCTTGAATTTCATTGTTAAAAGATTTTATAATAACATTTGATTCATTAAGATCTTCTTCCTTTGATTTGGGTTTTTGGAATAATTGATAAGTGCATAAATTAAGAGAGGAGCCATTATCTACCATGATAGTTTTAACAGGTGTTTCTTTACTAGATCCTGTAATGTAAAGATAGTAGTCTTCTTGTGGAGTAGAGGAAGGAATCTCCTCATCATAGAATGAAATATGGTTAACCTCAAGAGGGTTTACACCATTAATTATGTTCTTAGAGAAAATATGATGAGGAACAAATTGTTGGCTAGGTATCTTGAACAAAGTTTCCTTATGAGAACTTTGTAATACTTCTAAAAGGGATATCTTTGCTTGAGGATTAATCACTTGTTGTTGGTTATCAAAGTGGATTTCAGATTGAGATTTTGATTCTAAAGATGAGCTTTCTATGCTTACATTCCATTTTGGATCATTCTCTAGAGCCAAAGATAGTTTTGAAGGTTGGTCAAATGAGGAATCCATCTCTTGAATATCAGATTGAGTTGATTGAACTTGAGGTTGCTCATTTGTAGTTTTTGTTACAATATTAATAATATCATCATGATGGGACACATTAACATGTAATATTTGATTGGTTTCTTGTTGTTGATAATTGAATAGGGGTTCTTGGGAGATCCCCATGTCTTGATTGATTATTGGTATTTGTTGTGTAGGAGTTTGATTGTTTATTGGAGATTTATAATCAGTTGTAGATTGTAATTCCTTTATATTAAAAAGACCCTTATCAATCAAATCTTGAATTGCACATCTTAAATCTTTACATTTTTGTGTCATATGTCCATCCACTCTATGATATTCACAATGTAGCTCAGGTTTAAACCAATCTGTTGTGGTATCAAGTTGTCTTATGGAAGGGAGTTCAATCTTATTTGTGTCAAGTAAATACTTGAGAATTATATCCATTGGTTGATTGAGCTTTGTAAATGTACGTGATGAAGGTTTTCGAGAGGTTTTTGATACATGCCTTAGGAATTCCGTCATAAAAGGACCTAATGGTTTCTCACCTCTACTTTCTTTATTATGGGTAGAATGATGACAGGAAGATTGCGAAGTAGGAGGTGAGTGCATGGTAGAATTGGAAGAATAAGTATTTTCTTGTTGAAATGAATGTGTTGTATTGAAAGAAGAATATTGAAATGGTGGAGGAGGATTGTATGTGGATCGATAGACATAATATGGATATATGGGAGAATAGATAATATCGTTATGAAGAGGATTGGCAAAGGGATTGTCCTGTTGGGGTAAGGATGAAAAATGAGAAGAGTGTGATGGAGGTGATGTTGAATAGGGATGAGGTTGGTCATAATCAACAAATGTATTTGGCTGAATTCTTCCAACATTACTAATGGGCTCATATTGATTTGAGTAAAAACTCATGGTTTCTTTAGTACTTCTAAAAGTAATATTTAATATTTACTATTTAGAATTGAATCTAAAACATACAAACTTGAAATGATGATTTTGTTATATTTTTTTATTTTTCTTGTATACATACATATATATATTTTTTGTTTTTTATATTTTTGAATCAGAAAGATGCCTATGTATTCACGTCGGGTTCACCAAAATGTATCGCTCCAAATTTTTCACACCCCTACCTTCAGGCTATAGGATCCGTGCCCGGAAGGAGGATGTGAAAAGGATGGCGCGGTACCTCAGACTGAGAGGCCTTGCGAAGGTCCCGCCTCTCGAGGGAAGGTGTATTATGGTGATTTTTTGACGGATGGTGGGTTCACCAGGAAACGTTTGAATGGCAGTTTCCATGCCTAGGTTGGGAATGTGTTTGATGTGTTTAGTTTTAGCTTTAATCATCCAAGTCCTAGGTTTGGCCAAAATGCGTCTAAGCTATTCTATATGAAATGCAGATTTAAATGAAGACAAAAACAAATTTGGACAAAAAAACAAAAAAAATAGATGGATTAAAGACCCATACCTGATCCGGATGTCTGATGAAGGTTCTGATTTTTGAAGTAGTCAGGATCGCCTCTGATTTGACAGGATCGTCTACTATCAGACAAGATCATCTGAGATCTGACGAATTCGTTAGACGAATTCGTCAGAGACCTACAAACAGAAAAATAGATGCAAAATACAGAGAATGCAACTATGATAACAGAGGGTAATGATGTAAAATGATAGTAAGAACATTAAAATGATAATATCAAACTAAGACATGAATGCATTATAATTATCTAATGACAATTATGACTTATATTATGCATTTGAGCTAGATGGGTGAACTCCAAGATGCGAGAATAATAAAGAATAACCATAGAATTAACTAAATGCAGAATAATACAGACAAAAAGGATGAAGAAATGCAAACTTTGGGCACTGATTGCCCCCAATGTGGACTGCAGTCGAAATCGTCTCGAATTGGGTCGAGATCGTCCGAGATTGTACGAGATCGTCTGAGACGAACTGAGCTTGCTCCGGCTAAAAAACAATGAAGTTCCTGTAAACAAACTTGGAAAAATACAAATGCAAACAGTGATTTAAGATGGTCTAGTGCGTGTAGAATTCGAGTTATAGGGAATTTCAGCCAGGGGGATGCTAAGGGGAGGGCCTAGGATTAAATAGGCTTAGGAGGGAGGTTAGGAGGTTGGAGATCATCCCTATTTGGGAGATCTCCAACGGGGAGGGTCTCTAATGGCGCAGACACGCTTTTGCCTGGATTAGAGACGCCGTTGGAACAGAGACTAATTATGAAAAATTAGTTTTGGGACAAGATCGTCTGGACGTCCTAGCCTAGACGAAATCGTTCGATTTGAGGCGATATCGTCTGATCGGCGACGATATCGTCAAACGGTCAAAACAAACTCTAAAAATGGCATGGGAAACGAGGAAACGGATTAAGCGATGGTTTGGGAGCGGTTTTGGAGGTTAAAATTTGAATTTGAATATTTACTAGAGTAATTGTAATTATTAAGGTTTTACTACGCCAATTTTAGGGTGCTACACATTGAGATGCATGGGCTACGGGTTCTTGAGGATCCTTTTGCTTCAGAGTCTCAACAGACTAGGTCTAGGACCTCGAGATAGTCTATGGTGAGCTCGAGTCATAGGAATCATAGGACTAAGAGGACGCATAGGTCCTCTATCTCACATGGTGCGACATTACAGGCCTAGAGATATAGGGCAGACTTTAGGGGCCATCGGTTAGAGGACTAGCCTGCTGCAGTTACTAGTTTCTTGTGTGTTGGGCACCTTAGGATTTGGAGGCAAGCAAGATCCACAACAGGACCCACCACGGGTGCCAGAGCAGACAGGAGAGTAGGCTCCAGAGCAAAGTGTTGATGGAGGCGATGAGAGCTTCGATACAGAGGGAGCAGACTAGATCTGGGCTCTGCTAGATGTAAACTATTTTTTTGATATGCCACATTTATTTTTGGTGTAAGTTTAAGGACCTACACACTTTGTAGCCTGCGGGAATTTTGATACACTCCCTATGTACTCTTTTGGACACACACACACACACATATATATATATATGACTTGATCATTTATGGCTCATTATGTGTACCGATATTTATTTTTTATTTTATGTTTATTTTATGCACATGGATGCAATGCTTATGTTGATGCTATGTTTATATGATGCAATGTATGGATGACATGCACTAGATAGTTATCTTCTTTATGATGATGTTGATGAAATGCAGTGATCTAGATGATTAGATGTGTCATGTATGATGCATGCATATGGATGCACTGTTTATTTTGAATGCATATTTATTTTTGCTTTGTGGGCATGCATTTATTTTTATGAGATTATGGTATGCTATGCAATGTATGGTAATGCATTATGTACATAATCGTAATCTAATGGGAATGAACATGTATGCTTTAATCACTTAAAACATAATGAATGAATGTAAACTGTGTATATCAATTTTAAAATATGGCACCACAGAATGTATAACAATCATGTAAAATAATTGATAATTCTCATTACAAGAACTTAATCAATTAATAACCCATATATGAAATGTAGTGAAATGGATTGGTATAATGCTAATGAATGAATATGTCATTATGTATATTTTTCTTTGCTGCATTATATAGTCAATGGTTGTCTAAACATCATTTCTGATATTCATGCGGTATCTATCCTATATGTTTGATTGTGCTTTGTAAAATGCATTCTGATAAATGAATGACTCACATTTTTTATGTCTAATGATATTTGGTACTTTGTTGCTATTAGATAACTTTTTGAGATTTTCCATGAGACTCAAACACCCTAGTAGACTTCTCCAAAAATAACATACTAATTGTACAAGGCTTTTATTGGACCAGGCTTTTATCGTGATAGACCCAACTATTCATTATCCCTGTGTGTGCATGTGAGTATTTTCAGATAGACCATAAGCATACCCCGTATGTCAGTCAGGACTCTTTCAACCCATATGTGAGATAGGGTTCCTCATACGATCGTACCATCCTTGTTTTAGCTTTTATTATACTTATACAACTAGAAAAACCTAGGCAGCTAGAGCTAGATCATCTTGCAAATTGATCAGGGCTACCTCTCCACATGCAGGCGGGACTCTTTCAACCCATTGCTACATTTGGGGATCACCCAATAGAACTACCCCTCCGATTGCAGACAGGACTCTTCCAACCCATTGCTACGATCGGGGATCACTCTATGGCTTTCAAAAGGTGGACAATCCAAGGATTCAAGTTCTCACCCTTCTTACTTTCTCATATGTAGTGATAAAAATCACTGTTAGTCCATGTGTTACCATTTTCTTTGAGCAAGGGATTTTTATAGTGCTTTTGATTCACTATATCACTTTACATTTGATTTGAACTTTGTACTTTGAAATTTGCACTTTGTAACTTGGGATTTACACTTTGTAACTTTGGGATTTATAGGGGAAATTCTTGTCCTTTTGCCAAAGTTCACCACTCTAGATCGACCTATTTGCAAGATAAGCAAGTCGTGAAACCCATCTCTCTAGATACCTAAGACTGCTTTCGTAGCTTTCATCATCTCTTGTCTTAGCAGGATTTTATATTGTTTTGCTTAGTGACGGGATCTTGATATGTTGAAGCACTATCCCAACTAATGACCTCGTCTATAATAGCAAAGCAAGCTTTCTACAATATTTGAAGAACCCACTAGGTATGTTTGAATGACTAGAAAACTTAATATACATACATATTTCTCCGTAATGGGTATCGTGTATGAATGCAATGAATTATGATAAATGCAAGGGTGCATGATTGAAACACAAACGTGCGACCATTTGTAAGATTTTGATAGACACATTACACTCTACTGTGGAATGCAATGAATGACAAATGCCTAAATGCAATATGATGAGGTGAATACATGTATGAAAATGCAAACAGCAAAAGCAAATGTTTTTGGATTTTATGCTTTACCAAAAAAATTTAAAATTTTATATATTTTCAATTTTTTATGAATTTTTGAGCTTTCATATTTGACCAAACGATGAGTATATATGCCTTTGGAGCTTTTTGGGGCTAACCAAGTGATTTTTAGAAATCTTTGGAGCTTTTTGGATTGACCAAAGGGATTACAGACACCTTTGGAACCTTTTAGTTGACCAAACTCTCAACAAGAGAGCTTGGAGCCTTTTAGGATGACCGAGAAGCTATAGGAACTCTTGGAACCTTTGGGTTCACCAAGTGAGTTTTAGAAATCCTTGGTGCCCTTTTGGGATGATCGAGTGGTTTTAAGCAACCCTCGGACCCTTTGGGTTGACCAAGTGATTTTTAGAAATCCTTGGTGCCTTTTTGACTGACCAAAGGGCTTACAGATGTCTTTGGAGCTTTTTTTGACATGACCAAATCACTCGAATGAGATCTTGGAGCCTTTTGGGATGACCGAGTAGTTATAGGAACTCTCGAAGCCTTTGGGTTGACCAAGCAATTTTTAGAAATCCTTGGAGCCTTTTTGACTGACCAAAGGACTTACAAATGCCTTTGGAGATTTTTCTAACATGACCAAATCACTCGAATGAGAGCTTAGAGCCTTTTGGGATGACTGAGTATTTATAGGAACTATCAGAGCCTTTGGGTTGACCAAGCAATTTTTAGAAATCCTTGGAGTCTTTTTGACTAACCAAAGGGCTTATAGATGCCTTTGGAACTTTTTTTGACATGACCAAATGACTCGAATGAGAGCTTGGAGCCTTTTGGGATGACCGATTAGTTATAGGAATTCTTGGAGCCTTTGGGTTGACCAAGTGATTTTTATAAATCCTTGGAGCCTTTTTGACTGACCAAAGGGCTTACAAATACCTTTGGCGCCTTTTTTGCTACACTCTCTAAGCATAAAATGCCTTAATATGGATGATGTTGAGAGGTTCAGGCTCTTCAACACCCTTAGCAACGTCAGGAGATAGGTACCCAGACCAATATTTTCAGATATGATATAGGGTCCTAGCCAATTAGTCGCAAATTTGTCTCACATATCGGGCGGAAAATTCAAGTTCTTTTGGTTTTATTTTAGCACAAGATCCCCAACTTCAAAGTCTCTCTGGTGGACTTTGATATTGTAAGCTCATTTTAATCACTCCTGATATATGCAAAGATGCTCCAAGGCATTCACGCGACATTCATCCAATAGAGTCAATTGGTCTAGTCGAGCTTACCATGCGGTGTCGTGAGCGATGAACTCTTTCAATGCGACACGCAACATTGGAATTTCCAACTCTAAGGGCATAATGGCATCAACGCCATATACTAGTGAAAACGGAGTTGCCCCAATGGGAGTTCGAATGCTAGTCCTATAAGCCCATAATGCAATGGGTAGTTGTATATGCCAATCTTTGTGGTGTTCTTGCACTGTCTTTTTCAAGATGGCTATCACAATATTTTTTGAGGCCTCAACTTGCCCATTTTCCCATGGATAGTATGGAGTTGCAAAACTATGTTTGATGCGGTACTTAGATGTTAAAGCTCCCATAGTTTTGTTCTTAAAATAAGTTCTATTATTCGAAACTATTTTTGATGGTATCCTGAAATGACTTATGATATGCTCCATTATGAACTCTGCCATGTGAGCTCCCATGGTCATTGTTAATGGAATGGCCTCCACCCACTTTGTCAAATACTCAGTAGCCGTAATAATGAATGTATGTTGACCTGATGACAGAGGAAAGATCTTACCAATTAGATCAAACCCCCACTGAGCAAATGGCCAAGCTGCTTGGATGGGTTGTAAGACCTATGATGGCAGGTGTGTAAGATTAGCATGATGCTGACATTTGACACATTTCCTGACATATGCATTGCAATCCTTCTCCATAGTGGGCCAATAATAACCCATTTGAAGGATGCGCTTGACAATGGCCATGCCACTAAAATGGCCATCGCATGTACCATCATGAGCTTTTGAAATTACCCAAGATGACTCTTGGGGCTCAAGACAATGAAGGATAACTCCATCGTAACTTCGATGGTACAAAATGTCTCCTATCAAGACATATTTAGTCGCTTTATGTTTAAATGTGCATCTAGTAGCACACGATAATCCCTCCGAGACAAAACCAAGTCTTAGAAAGTTTTGAATCTGTGACCTCCAATTCTGATGAGCCTTAGCTTCAACTGCTAAGACAACCTGTACCTCCTGCGTATTTACTTTTGCAAATACAAACTAGGAAATAACCTTGTGGTGAATGGTGGTGCCACTCCTCGTAGGACTCTGGGAGGTTAAACACCCCTAGGGTGTTTTCTTGAGAAAGTATTTAGCTTTGCAAAACCAATCAGCTTTTGGCTCCACACTAATCATGTTGAATGATTCTTTGTTATCAAAGGTTGCACGCTCTATTGCAGGATGCGAGAGCGTCTTGACGTGGATGGTAGTGAAGTAGGCATATGGATTCTGAGGGATCAAGGATCCCAAAGATGCCATGGTGTCTACGAACCTATTTGATGAACGAGGGACTGTCTCGATGTCGTACCATTCCAATTTAGCCAGATATGTGATAACAAGATCTTTGTAGGCTTTCAGTACCAAACATCAACATTGAAATAGTCCGTTCACTTGGTTAATTATGAGTAGAGAATCACCAAATATGTTTAGTCTCTTGATAGTCATGGCGACGACTGTATGGAGGCCCAAAAGTAGGGCTTCATATTCAACATTATTGTTCATGCATGGGAAGTCTAGTTTGAATTACAAGGGCATTGGAGCTCCTTGTGGTGTGAAAAACACTATTCCTACGCCAGCTCCTTGCTCACACTTCGAACTATCAAATAACAGAGTCACATCAACATTGTTCTCTAGTTCTTAGGGTTTGGGAGCTTCGAATATTACAAACACTGCATCATCCAGAAGCTTGATTGTTAGAGGCCTACCGTTGGACAGTGGCACCTTAGCTAACTGATCTGCTATGACCTGTCCCTTAATGGACTTCTGTCTTATGAATTTTAGATCAAATTATATCAATAACATGATCCACTTTGTAGTACATGTATTATGATATGTCTTGCTCATCATATACTACAAAGGATTTTGTTTTGATATCACATATGTCGTGTGACTTAACATGTAGTGCCGTAATTTCTTGGTAGCGAACACTACTGCTAAACATTGTTTTTCAACATATGCATATCCTTGCTTGTAACTCACCAAGGTTTGTCTAATGTAATATATGGCTTGCTCTTTGCCTTGTACGTTCTTTTGGGCCAACATGGTCCCTAACGCAAAGTATGTTGTCGATATATAGCATAAAAGGCTCTTCTGGCCTTGGTGGAGCTAACACTAGTGACGTTGCCAGGTATTGCTTTATCTCAACAAAGGTTGCCTTACAGTCCTTGTCCCAGTTGAATGGGACACCCTTATGTAGTAGTTGATTCATGGGTCTACATTTATCCGATAGTTGGGCGATAAATCGCTTTATCGAGGCTACCTTGCCTTGAAGGCTCCTTAATTCCTTAATATTGGTGGGAGGATGCATTTCCAAAATGGCCTTGACCTTCATTGGGTCTACTTCGATGCCTCTCTTGGAGACAATGAACCCTAGTAATTTTTCCAAAATTTATGCCAAATACGCACTTCTTAGGATTTAGCCTGACATTGTGCTCTATCAGGCGATCGAAGACTTTTCTTAAGACCTCTACATGCTCTTCTAGTAGCAATGACTTGGCTAGCAAATCATCGATATAATCTTCAAGAATTTTGTGCATATAGTCATGAAAAATGTATGTCATGGCCCACTGATATGTGGCACCAGCGTTTTTGAGACCAAATGGCATAACTTTGTAGCAAATGTTCCCCATGGTGTTATAAACATGATTTTGTGCTGGTCTTCAGGCTTAATCTGAATTTGATTATAACCAAAAAAACCGTCCATTAAGGAGAGCATTTCATGACTGACAGTAGAGTCTACTAGAGCATCTATATTGGGCAACAAAAATGAATATTTGGGTGTTGCCTTGTTGAGATCTCTAAAATCCGTACAAATACGGACCCTTCCATCTGGTTTTCCTACAAGAACCATATTGGATACCCATTCTGGATAGTCGATGGAAATGACAAATTCTACATGCAAAATTTTTTGTAATTCATATTTCACCATTAAGGCTACTGTTGGATGCATCTTTCTGAGCTTCTGCTTGACAGGCTTCTTGGACAGGTCTAGTGAAAGGTTATAAGTAACCAACTTCGGGTCTAGACCAGGCATATCTTTGTATGTCCAAGAAAAAAGGTCAGGTCTCTCTTTCAGTAGAGGTATGATGCTAGTGCGCTCATCTGGAGTGAGACTCATTCCAAATTTACTCTTCATTGGATTGGTGGGGTTATTATCGATATCCACTTTGAAGGTTTCCTCTACTAACATATGGGATCCCTCCTCAAGCTGATAAGGCATAGGGATCAAATGGATGTCATCAGCTGGATTTATATGTTCTTCGTCGAAAGCATATTCAGTGTGATAGATATTGTAAGCACAGCTTGGTCCAAAATGAAATGGTTGTAGCATCTCTTCATTTGGGAAGAAGTCTTTAGGCTCTACTGACAAATCATCATGATCCCAATCGACAGCATCCATGTTTAGATGCAATGGTTTGGATGGATCTGTTGAATTACGGAGTGGAGTGGTCAAATCAATGGAGACCATGTTGATGGAATGGAATTGATCTCCAGGACCACACGGACTAAACTCTACATCATCTGTGTAGCTTTCGTACCCAAGATCTGGCTCAGATGGTATGGGGACAAACGGGTCCTCCCTGTGGGATGCCCAGACAACTGGATCCTCTTTGTGCACTAACTGCAAAATGGGATCTCTCAGCTCAATTATCTCAGCATAAGTATGCGAATGGGGAAAGAGTCTTTGATATTCCTCTTCTAGATTTATTCTTTCCTTGAGGTGGCATTGGATATTAATATCTCGATGCAAACCTGTAGTTGTAATAGGTGGCGTATCTCGAGGTGGATTTCGATTACGTAGGTGATGAGGCCCCAAATAGGCCATCTCCAATGAATGCTCATCATCACTGTATAGATATAATCCTTCACTTCCCCCCATATGCAAGGGGCGATCTACCAGATGTGGTCCCATGTATCTGATTCTACGATCACTATCATCATTATTCGGATAAATTGGATAAAATGATTGTATATACAACATCGTCGCAAAAACTGGCTCTGCTTCCTCTTCAGAGCAATCATTGTTAAGAGGCACTTCTTCTATAACATACTCCTACTTCGCAGACAATAGATGTAGCAGATATACTAGCCTCAGATCGGTCATCTCAACTTCATCGCTATGATTGCTACTATGAGCAGACCACTCTATCGTGTCCACAAATATTGGAAGATTAGCTAGACAAGGCCTTAAGTAGGCCTACTTTGTCTCGTCTTCATAATCACTATCAACTATGAAATGCTCTTGTATATCATCTAATTTCTCTCTAGGCAGCAAATGGCGTAGAAATACCGAAACCACGAAGGCTCGATCAATTTCCTCTTCAAATTGATCATTATTTGAGGACTCGCCATCTGCATCATAACTCGGTCCACTTATTTTTGAGGTGGACTCCTCTCCATATTCATTATAAATATCTCCTGACTCGAGATCGCCTAGAATGGTGGGGTTGTACCCCTACATGCCAGTATCATCGATTGTGATACAATTTTGATGACCCAAGTTGCCTCTGGGGTTTTGCTCTGAGAACTCTTCATGTTCAAGCTTCGGTATCTTGATGGTGATGACTAAAACCATTGGGTTACTGCCCCGAAGACTAGACATGTTGGGATGATATGGATTAAAATCTATGTTGTCCCCCAGACTCAGGTATAAACGATCCAATGATGCAACGAGTAAATCATCATGTCCTTGAATCTACAATCCCAATCCAAACCTATTAGTTGCCAACTGATAACGTAGTTCAAGAGGGGTTCTTCATCCTTGTTTGAAAAGACCAAGGTCATATCCATGTCAATGATAGAGCTCAAAAATACGCATGGCATACTCTGGGTTTGACAAGTACCGAACGTTCATCGTGAACTATTCCTCATCATCCATCTCCATGGGTACTCGCATTGGAACTTAATCCAACCTGGCATAAATGAAGTTTGTTTGGTTGGGTGGCTCACCCAACGGCACTATGGATCCAACTGGGTATCGATGGGCTATCGGTCAGCCCATGTCTCGTGCAGTCTCTAAAATAGGACCAAAGGTCACATTTTGCACACGCTATTCACCTAGACCTGTACTGGCTAGGTGAACAGTCACCCATGATGCGGATGACCCTATTGAAGATGTAGGAGAAGCAGGCTGAGGTGTCACATTGACTTTATCATGGGCTTCCTCCACCTCCATGGGAGTGGCAGCATCAACGATGACTGGTTCGAACGAGTTCTTTGTTTCTTTCTTGCCCAATTTCACCTTTAATTTCTTATTGTTTCGACGCATTACTGATGCACTCGGTCTCAAAGAAGTTGCAGTGGTATGTTCAGATATGTTTGATATAGATATTGATGGTTGAACATGCACCACCTATTTACCTCTTGGAACCCTTATCGATGATGTGGGTTGTATTTCCAAGTGCGTTGATGGGAGTACAAAGCCCCTTGGCAAATCTGCTAAGTTCACGAACTTGAATGATTCTTCATCTGATGAAACCACGTGAACTTGTCCCTCGTATATATACTTGACACACTGATGCAATATCGAGGGAACAAAATGCATTTCATGAATCCAAGGCCTTGTGACACATTACGGGAATGGTCTTTAGTCCCACCTGAATAGGTAGGACAATCATGCCAACCATAGAGCATAGTGCATCGTTAAACGCTCTCAATGTAAAGGTGGTTGGTATGATGAGTGATTTAGGCAATTTTAAATGGTGTAGTGCCTTAGTCATGATTATATTGATTGACGAACCAGTTTCAATCAAGACCCTTTTGAAGGCATGTGGTTAACACATGCAATGATATGTAGTGGCGGGTCAGTCATACTTGCAGAAACCATTTTCACTTTATGATCATAGAATTGGATCATTGGTTCCTAGCACTATTGTACGTGCCCCACAAAGTTTGTGAATGCCTATGCATCTTGGGACTGTACCTCAATGGACCTTAGAATGTCCATAAGAGTCTCCCTATGCCTGGGGGACTGTTGTATAAGCTCATATATTGACAACTTCACAAGAGTCATCTGCAGGTTTTGAACTAGCCTACTCCTAATGGTCACCACCGGTCTTGTTGGTGGACCTGAAATATTTTATGCCTGCCGCTGCTAGGGCGTGGCCTATATTTGAATGGGATCATAAGGTTGATTCGGTCATTTATACCTCCCATGTCTGGTAACAACATTGACCATGTCTACGAACCCCTGGGTAGGTGGTTCGACTCGCACTTGATTGACATGGCCAGCATGGTTACGGGGTGCCTCATGGTTTGGTAACGAATTTTTAAAAATCCCCATGTTTTGGTTGTCCGACGCCTGGGGATTTCTTGGTACCACAAGCTCTCCCATTTCTATCATATTTTGCACAATATGTTTGAAATACCAACATACCTCGATGTCGTGGCCTTTCGCTCTATGAAATATGCAAAACAGATCTTTCTGATAATCTTTAGGCTTGGGCTGATTAGGATCAACCATCTTGACTTTGGGTAATCTTATTGCCTTGGCCTCGCAGAGCTGATAAAAAATTGATGTCAATGATTTCGTCAATGGTGTGAATATGTGAGGTGGGTGTTGCTCTTTGTTCTTGTCCTTGTATTTATTCATGTGATGGTCGTATTATGTAGGAGGAGGATGGGCTTGATAATTCTGTTTATTTTGCCCCTTATCCTCATTTTGGAGATTTAGTACCACCTGATTCACATGGGTCTGCTTGCCCTGTTGCTTTGAGGTACTCTTCCTATATCCCTCTTTCCTGGTTTTGAGCTTCAAGTTGCCCTCCTGCAACTTAATGTCCTCAATTACCTTGGCTTGTGCAAAAGCTTCTTCGAATGTAGCATACTGCTGCAGCTGCAACAGTAGCGATATGTGCTTGGCACAACTCTTTGTAAACATTCGAGTTAATTCTGTGGTAGGAATCAGGAATGGAAACTTTGCCATTAATCTCCTCCACCTCTTCCCGTACTGTTCTATTGGCTCGTCACCGCGTTGAGCTAGCACAGCCAAATTGGAAAGGTTGACTTGTTTCTTGACACCAAAGGAATAACGTTCAAGAAATGCATCAACTAATTGCTCAAAATTTGTTATGTTGTGTTTCTTTAGCTGATTAAACCATTCTTGGGCTGGCCCAGAGAGTGTCGTGACAAACATATGCAATAATAGTGCATCATTGTTCTCTATCTGGAAGCAAGCATCTAGAAATCTCGTGACATGTTCTTGCGCCTCTTCATCACCCTTGAATTTGTCTAACCTAGGCATCTCAAAATGCTCAGGGTATGGGGGCGTAGGCACCGAGGGATCTAAAGGTTCATTGTGAATTTTCCTTAGTGTCATATTTTGGACAGTCGCACCTTGTTTCTCAATTGCTTTGACTTTCTTGGCCAAAGCTTTGTAAGCCTTAGAAGACAGAAAGTCCTCCTCCCTAAGTCGATGTGGAGGCAGTTTAGGAGGTACACTCCTCTTCTATCAAGGTGGAGGGCGTTGCTCTTCCTCCTCCTCAGCTCGAGAACTCTCAGGATATTCTTGGTTGTATCTATTCCCCTCTTGTTCCTTAGAATGTTGCTGCCTCTGATTGTCGATCAAGGGCGATCGCTCTCTTTTATGGGTAGTGATATGAGTGTGAATGCTTATGCGCTCATGGTGCATGTCGGCTTGCGAAAGAACCTTCTTGTGCACCTGCTCTCTATGCTCATCCTGATAATATATGTCAGCCCTAGTCAACCTATATTCCTGCTCTACATGCTCCTTCTGGATGAGGATGCACTCCTCGTGCAAGCACTGCTCATACAGCCTTTGTCTAGTGAGCCTCTGTGCTTGAATATCTTCATCTTCAATGTGCTGCCTCTCTAGGCAAGCATCCTCCAATTGATCTTAGAGGAGTTGGCATTTCTGTTTAGATGCCAATCGATATGATCTTTCGACCTTGTCAGCCATCGAAGGCTTTTGGTATGCTTTCTCTGTACGAGTGACCTTGTGGGTTCTATACCCATCGAATTGATGTGTTGTACCCTTGCCTCTATCTATGAAGATGGTATCGACATCGTGTTGTGTCTTGTGTTGTGTGCC
Source organism: Wollemia nobilis (assembly GCA_028583015.1). Taxonomy (NCBI): domain Eukaryota; kingdom Viridiplantae; phylum Streptophyta; class Pinopsida; order Araucariales; family Araucariaceae; genus Wollemia; species Wollemia nobilis. The sequence goes on along the minus strand of JAQPPZ010016980.1, from coordinate 1,986,428 downwards.
ACCATGCATGGATGGTGGACGTGAGACATGAGGGCACTTAGAAGCCTCTCCATGCTCTCTATTAGTTCTAATGGTGCTCCCGCTACGCTCACTCGGAGCACGAGTGGGCGGAGCCGAAGGCTTGCAGCCTAGCTGCTCTAACACACTACCTAGACCGTCTAGCTATCTAGACCTCCACCTCTCATGGGTTGGTGTTCCAGTAGCTCCCACCTTTGATATATTGATGGTGATCTTGCATGCTATAGTACACATGGGAGTATGGGTAGACTTGCGCTCAGCAGGGAGCCCGTCTACTTGCCCCTGAATGGGCGGATCTCTATTCCTTCTATACTCAAAAGGTGGGGGTATAGTACATCTTGTAGACTTAGTGTGAATGGGTACCAATCTAGTCCCTTGCATGACATACTCTTCGATCGATCTCGTGGACATACATGCACTGTGGTCTCGGTAATGGCTTCCAAGTGGAGCACCCTCAGGCTGAGAATCTCCATGCTCTAATCTACATCTAACAGAATGCATTGATGCTAGTCTATCAGGGGTACGCTCAATGGGATCCCCTCGTGTCGAGTTGTCTCCTCTAATGCTCGTCGAATGTCATTCGATTTGCTCATGTGGTTGAGGACTAGACACGTGTATTTGTGAATTGGTTGGGGCTTGGTCATTGGCTTCAGGCTTGCGCCTTTGTCGACCACCCCGTGTATCCACCATAGTGTACCTAATGTCTAGATGTATATTTTATTATCAAAAAAGGTATACAATGATGCTTATCTTATTTTCAAATTTTAAAATGAGCCCTAAACTGTTTGATGTTGTTTTAAAATGTGTTGTATCAGTATGAGAAACTCTCGTGTGTTTTACAAAATCGTTGGATTTTATTCTCATTTTAATTGGCTTTCACCTATATACTCGCACAAGTCGAATATGGGAATGAATTCCATACTCAATGAGGTAGCATAGGTACTACCAACCCTCACCCAACACACCGTGCACATCGATACACTCTTTCGAAGATGAGTGCGTGCTATTTTGCATGGATAGGACAGTTCTTGGGTTAGTCTTGGCAAAGAGCAGTTCCTGATAATATAATTTCAAATGAGGAAACCAAATGGTAATGACATCCACTATTGGTATCAATAAAATGGGTTGGATGTGAGAGCCCAACACCACTGATGTTTAAATGAAACGTGGTGTGTGTGGTTTGTTTTACTTTGCATAAAGACAAATGCATAAAATAGCATTCATATGATCATTCCTACATGATATGCATAAAAAAAAAAGGAACGTTTCAAATTCAGAAAGCTATGCATGCTATGTCCTACATGATGTTATGGCAATGCAATTATGATGACCTGGCCTCTAATTGGACCTCAAGCATGCAAACAACCACTCAATTTTTATCAAGGTCACTGTATTCTAGGGTGGACTACAATAAGAGGTCCGTTGTTCCTAGCAACTCCTTTCTAATGGAAGGAATGTGAAAGCAAACTAGGACTATTCATTCACATTTTTTTTTAGTGTACCTAATTTGCAATCGATTTAAAGCTCAATGTAAAAACATAGAGCAAAAAATACAGAATAGAGAATAAAAACAAAGCCTACCTCAGCTCCTGATCTGATGCCAAGTGGTTTCTCTGTTGTCTTCTGCTTCTACTATAAATCACAGCTCTGGTCTGCGGGCTGCAGTGTGAACCGCAGGTGAAAGCTGTAGGCCAACAAATAACCATAGTTGTTAGCTGCGGTTAGCACCTGATATAAGAAAACTCAAGAATGTCAGCACTCAGGGGCTACAAATATGGAGTTCCACCGTGATTGCCTTATGACATAACCAAAAAGCATGCACCTATCTACTGTATTAGTCTATAGTCATCAAAAAGCATAAAAGCTTGACACATTGCATAAATTCAACAAAATGATATTTCTTATATTGATTATGAATGAATCTCTATTACAAATATACCCCTCTTAGGGTCACTTGAATGATGATACATTTTATACAATTTTCAATGCCCTCATTAGGGTAGGTGCATTAATATTGCCCTTTGACTAGTCGCAAACTGCCTTGGGGTGGAGTTGACCCCCTTATTCATGATGTGGAAGGATTATGATATGGAATCCTCTTGTACCTGTCTTCCTACGATCAAGAAACAACATCACACAATCAAAAAGATAGATAGCCTCTCATAATGAGGCCCTTCAAGGAAACATACATGATAATGCCATTTACACTAATGACCAAGAAAACATAAAGAAAACCTTTAAACTATGCTAATTGAATCAAGATTTGTAATATAGCATAAAGGAGATCATTAGACAAATAATGCATGGATCAGATAACAAAATAGAAGCATAGAGGTGCATAAAAGATCCACAAATGTCCTAATTAATGCAAAGCATGACCTATCTATTCTAAGCTAATTCCTACGGTCATAATTCTTCTAAACTACAATTAAACCTAAGAAATGATTAATCTAACCTATTTAACTGGACAAAAATGAAAAGAGTAAGGTGATCTGTAACCTGTTGAAAACTGCAACTTTGGTGAGTGGTATGCACTATGAACCGTGGCTGACAGTCACGGTTTGACCTCTGATAGGTTTACCCTCAAAATCAGGGACAGTGGGCTTGATCTCCTTGTCCAAATTGATGTTCAAGGGTTGCCTTTGTTGTCCTCAGACTGATTTGGCGGTCAATTCGATGTGAAGGGCCTTCTTTTGCCCGGATTTGCATTTCTTGATCCTCCTAGGTACCTAGGGCATCCATAATGCAATTCATCATGAATGTTGGCAAAATGGTCGGGGATTAAGTGCAATAGCTCTATCTCTTAGTATACTCAGTTTGAGTGTACAATTTTCCAGGGCTTCGTTGCTCAAATCTCCAATGCTTGCTCTTTTTCTTTCTTCCCATTTGGAGGCGGTATTTATAGCATGCCCCTAGGGCTAGGGGTGGCTTCATGGAGAAGCCAAGACCAAGAAGGGTGGTTAGGACAGTTGGGATGGAAGCCTCTAGAATCTTTCGTCCTTCAACTACCTTCTTCTAGATCTTTTGGTCGTTCCAACCAATTTGGCTTGGATGGAAGGCCTAACTGAACTTCAGTTAAGATTGCAGGTCACAGTTGCGGTCCAGACTGCAGATCGCAGGTGTCAACTGCGGTTTAGACTGGAGACCGCAGGTTTGGGCTGCGGTTCAGACTAATTAGGCCAAAATGCCTAAATTGAGTGGTTAGAACCACTACTCTATCTTGGAGTCTGTCCAAGATCCTCCATATGGTCTTGTAGCATGTCCATATGAGTAGTCGCCCTCGACATGATGCGTTTTAGGTGTCTACATATAATATGGTTGGTTTTTTCTAACATTTTATAATATTATAAATTTAACATCTTATAGAGCTGCAATTTTTTATAAGCCTATCAAGCACTAGATTAATAGGGCTCCTATTTCCCTCTTATTAAACAAGCACACAATCAAACTAAAATCTACATATATAATACATTATATTGCCCAATGTTTTGACCAAGCATAAGGATTCCTAGTATATCCAACTGCTTGTAGCCTTGTAATTTCTTACAAAGTGTGCTAGTTAGTGGATACTTGGAACCCACAACCATGGTGGGTACCCTCAACAACACATTTTAAGATCTTATATTTTTATCTTCTTACACGACTATGTTATGCGGCCCCATGTGCCATTTAGACAAGCAAATATTCTCTATCCATGAATGCAATCCTATGCGAATGTACTAGTGGATGGATAGAGGACTCCTTCCATCATGATTGACATATTTGACAATATTTAAAAAAAAAAAACCTTAGTTACCTTATGTATCGATGACGGAATCAAAATCCCACGTCTGACATCTTGTGTGTCTACAAATATTTGTATATGCGCTAGATGAGGGATTGGCAAGATCGAATCCACTTGTTGATATATTAGGTAATTTAGGATAATATCACTATCATCATATCAAAACAATCAATTGATCATAAATATTATATCTAAGCATGTGATCGGTTGTGAGGCCTAAGGTGCCACTAAGGTAGGCAGATACCTTTTATCCGATATAATGCATATTTATGGTTTTTGCGAGTAAGGCGAGTATTGGATAAATTATTTCTACCACTATAACTAGCACACTAGGCAACATATTTACCAAAGTATCAAGTTACCTTATTTATCATTGAGAGAATCATGTCCCCTCATTCAGTACCTTATGTGTTTGTAAATTTTGTATATGTGCTATATGACAAAATGATGACCTCAAATCCACTTGTGGATATACTAGGAGATTTGAGACACTATCATATAGTCAATTTTCTTTCTTTCAATATCGATCTCATATCTAGCACACATTTTTTAGATCATTTTTATATTATCATCTATATATCTTCTCCACCTATTTAATTACCTCATACATCATTACAAGGATTAGTCTCTATTCACCTATATCTTGCAAACCTATAATTACTTGCAAGATCTGCCAGGCATGGGTACATATGGTCTGATCCTTTTAAAGGTCTATCAAACAATTAAATTCAAGCAATAAATATAATCCAAATCATAGTTATAAAAATTTACCTCACCAATTTATAGACCCGAAAGGGTGACGAGAATAAATGATCAACACTTTTTGTACCCATAATACATTATGAGTGCATTAGATAGTAGATTATTTAACATTGCTCCCATTGGTCTATGAATTGTCTAGGAGACATTTTCTTTCACCATGATGACAATGAATATCATTTTTCATATCTCACCATTACATGGTTCTCTAATATTTCTTGCTAATATTTTGTGCATATGCAATTTCTTGTACATACATTGAGCAAAGGTGAGGGACATCATCTTTCCTCAAAAATTATGTAATAATGTGATGTGACATCTAAATATTTATTGTCACATCCTATCAATGCAATCACATAAATCCTTCAAAAATCTTACCAATATCATATCAAAAACAAGTATTAATTGTTAGCTATAAGCTTATTGTAGTGGTAAGGGCTTTGGCCTCTTTTTGAGAGGTCTAATATTCAAACCCCACTTAGTATGAGCGGACCAAGACCCCTCATAAAAACCTACCTAAAATCATTTAGAAGTTGTAAGCTTACTGTAGTGGTAAGGGCTTTGACCTATCTTTGAGAGGACCAAGGTTAAAACCCCACTCAGTACGAGGGGACCTGATATGGAAATAATTGAAGCTAACTATTATTTGAAAACATAGGACTTAAATAAGTCCAAAATGTAAACCGTAATCCTAGAAATCATCAACTGCTCCAAGGATTTACGTACAAAAATCAAGGAAAGGCTAAAGATATAAGCCCTAAAATAATGAAAAGAAAAACACCTAGACCTAGACCATTCAATGGAGGAAACAAACAACTCACGTTGATTATTCAGCTGACTAAGTCCTAATGAATTTATCCTAGGTCTAAAAATAATTAGCCCCTAGGTCTAAGTTTCCTCATCATTCGTCCCAACAAAAGAAGCATTGGACTCCAATGCTTTTAACAAAGAGGGAAAATCCCGAGATAGAATGTGAGCAAAAATCCAGCGAGCCTGATGTGGAAATTGGCCTCATCAGGCCACAAGATATGAAGTAGAAGCACCTTGGCGTGTTTGTCGGGTCTTCGTATCAAATACTGTATCAACGTCAAGCGGAAGTTGAGCATCAAGAACCACATCAACTGGATGTATGATGGCTAGAACTGTTTCCAGTGTAGAATCATAGTATGGTTTGAGAAGATCAACATTGATGACATCGTGAATGCCAAGATGAGCTGGAAGGTCCAAGCGAAAGGCATTCTCAGAGATTTGTTGAAGAATAGTATAAGGCCCATAACGAAGAGGCTTGATTTTGCTATGTGCCTTATCTGCAAATCATTGTTTGTCAAGATGAAACCATACTTTGTCACCAACTTGAAAGGAATGAGGTGTGCGGTGCTTGTCCATCTGTTGTTTCGCTTTTGTTGAGTCTTCTAAAGAATTTGAACCACTTTGGCTTGAAGACTACGCAAATGCTTGCACAAAAGAGTTGGCCTTGTCTTGTTCCTTCTGAATGTGCATTATGGCTAAAGAAGGCAAAGACAAAGGTAACTCATAAGGAGCAAGTGGTTGAAAACCAAAACACACTTCAAATGGAGAGTGCCCGGTAGAACTTTGGACGGCCCTGTTGTAGGCGTGCTCAATGTGAGTGAGGCTTAAGTCCCACTTGGCTGGAGTGGAATGATGGTAAATCCTCAAACTCTGCATGAGAGTACGATTAACTACCTCTGTCTGCCCATCGGATTGAGGATGATAAGCGATAGAGAAGTTAAGAGATACTCCCAAAATCTTCCAAAGTGATCGCCAAAAGTGACCCACAAAGCGTGAGTCACGATCAAAGACAATGTTGGTAGGAAGACCAAAAGAATGCCATACCACCTCAAAGAAGATTTGGGCAAGATCCTATGCAGTACTTGTCTTGCGACAAGGAATGAATTTGGCCATTTTGTTGAATCTGTCCACCACAACAAAGACACAATCATGCTTGCGTACTGTCATTGGAAAATCGCTCAAGAGATCCATGGAAATGCTTTCCCACAGATGAGAAGGAATGGGCAAAGGCATGCTCATTCCCAATGTCCTATTGGCTGATTTGGAGCGATTACAGACTGCACATTATCACAAGAAGCAAAGAACATCTCTTTGCATGTGTGGCCAAAAGAAAAACCGCTGAAGATGATGAAGAGTTTTCTACCTACCAAAATGTCCCCCATAGAGTGTGGAATGAGCCTCCTTCAAAAGAGACTCCCTATTCCCATGAGGAACACAAAGTTTGTCCAATTTGTACAACATTCCATCCTGAATATGAAAGTCTTGAAGAGCTCTCAAATTTGAAGAAGAAGGATTGGAAAGTTGGTGGAAAACTTTGCCAAAATCTGGATCCATAGGATACTGTGTAGGCCAAGTTTGGAAGCCAAGATGGGATGTAGTGACAATTGTCAAAACAAGAGTAGAAGGAGGACAACTCAAACAATCAGCCATTGCATTGTTTCATCCTTTCTTGTACTTGATTACCAAATGAAATTGCTACAAGTACGATGCCCATTTCATGTGTCTAGCTTCCTCAATTTTTGTTTGAGATTGAAGAAACTTAAGGGGCATGTGATCTGTATGAACAATTGTTTCTTTTCCCAAGAGATAATGCCTCCAATACTTGATTGCTTGAACCAAAGCATAGAACTCCTTATCATATGTAGAATAGTTCTTCTTGGCCTCTGAAAATGTTTCTGAATGGTAAGCCACTGGATGGCCATTCTGCATGAGCACAGCTCCAAGTGCAACTTGCGAAGCATCAGTTTCTATCTCAAATGGTTGAGACAAATCAGGAAGAACAAGAACTGGTGCAATACTCAATTTTTGTTTCAATGTGTCAAAGGCTTTTTGTTGATCCTTTTTCCACTAAAACTGAACTTTGATCTTCGTCAAATAGTGTAAAGGTGCAGAAATAGAAGAATATCCTCCAATGAACTTGCGATAGAAATTGGCAAGTCCAAGAAAACTCCTTAACTCCGTGACTGAAGTAGGAGTTGGCCAAGAGAAGATAACTTCAACTTTGGAAGGATCTACTTGCACACCTTTTTCACTAATTACAAATCCAAGATAGGCAATGAATGTTTGCCCAAATGAACACTTAGGAAAATTTGCATACAATTGGTTCTTTCGAAGAGTTTGAAGAACCGTTTCCAAGTGTTCCAAATGATTCTCCCAAGTAGAAGAATATATAAGAATGTCATCCAAATAGATGATTACAAATTGATCTAGACAATCTCTGAATACTTCATTCATCAGTCGCATGAATGTAGCTGGAGCATTTGTAAGGCCAAAGGGCATGACAAGCCACTCAAAGAGCCCCATTTTGGTATTGAATGTTGTTTTCCAAGTGTCTTCTGCTTGAATTCTCACTTGATGATACCCACTTTTGAGATCAATCTTGGAGAAGAATTTTGCACCTTGCAATTGGTCCAAGAGATCATCAATGCGAGGAAGTGGATAACGATTCTTGATTGTAATCTTATTGAGTGCCCTAAAATCAATGCATAATCTCCATGTGCCATCCTTCTTCAACACAAGCAAGATAGGAGAAGCACAAGGGGAAGTACTAGGTTTGATGAACCCTTTAGTCAACAATGCTTGAATTTGCTTTTTAATTTCTTCCATTTGCACTATTGATTGTCTATACATTGAAGAATTAGGAAGAGAAGATGCGGGAACAATCTCAATACTATGATTAATCTGTCTTTCAGGAGGAAGACTTGTGGGTTCTTGAAAAACATCAAAAAATGATTGAAGTATTGAATGAACTGAAGAACTCCTGTTATTAGTGTGCTTAGGTGCTTGCTTTTCTTCTTGAATTGGTCTGATGAAGATGAGTGCTAATTCCTTTGCTTGGTTTACAGCTTTGCGTGCTTGTCTACAACTCAACATCAAATTATGTGGTGTTTGTTGTGTACTTCTGATTATGAAATTTTTATTGTCTTTGTGCAAAGTGTATGTATTTTTGTACCCATCATGTATAGACCTCCTATCGTATTGATAGGGTCTTCCAAGCAACAAGCCACAACAATCCATTGGAGTTACATCGCACACAACCGAGTCCACAAAAGAAGGACTGAAAGCAAAATTCACGAGTGCATGTGTGTGTGATGTCGGATGTAATCCCATTGTCCTTCCATCCCAAAGGATAAGGATGAGGATGGGGATTCATCGGTAACTTCAGCTTGTCAACAACGGACCTCGCAATTAGATTTTTTTGTGAGCCGCTATCGATTATACAATCAACCATAAAGGTGTCACTGAGATGGACCGTAGTCACAAACAAATTCTCGTGATCACCTTGTGAAGTATTCATAAGGGTCAATTTGTTTAACCCTGCCAATTCCTTATAAGGCTTACATTCCCCTGTAGCCTCAATGGGACCTTCTTGTGAGTCCTCATTGGAAGGCTTTACAACTAGGGATTGTTTCTTCACATTTTGCAACTTAAAACACCTCTTTTGAGTATGTCCCGGCTTTTTACAATAATTACAAATCAAAGGTGATTTAGAAGAAGAATATTTTTGTGAAGAAGAAGAAGGGGAAGATGAAGAAGAGGGAGAAGGAGAAGAAGAAGATTTAGCTCCCTTGGAAGGTTGAGGAGAAGCCTTCTGATTTCCTCTCGACGTAGAAGAGCGAGTCCCATGCGATTGCTCCCTCATTTCCTCCTCAACAAGAAGGGCTTGATTGAAAGCCATGTCAATGTTAACAATCAACTTGTATTTCATCTTCTTGTAAATGGGTTCCTGCAAGCCACTTTTGAATTTGTTAACAAGTTGTGCTGCATTATCCTGGACAGAATTCAAAATCCGCAACTTGTTAAATTGAAAAATATAGTCATGAACACTCATATTAGAGGTTTGTCGAAGACGAAGCCACTTGATGTCAAGCTCAGTGGCATAGTTTGAAGGATAAAAATTATTCTTCAAAACTCTTTGCAATTCATCCCACGTATCAATGGGATTTTGGGTTCGTTGTCGATCAGTGACAAGGACCTTGGCAATGCCAAAAAGCTTCAACTTAGCAAAGTTAACTTGGTGATCCTTTGCTATCTTGGTATACTCAAACCAACTGTCCATGTCCAAAATCCAGCTGTTGAGGACCTCTGGATCTCATGAGCCAGTGTAAATGGGAACCTCACATTGTTGTTGGACTTCATTAGAAGTAACCTTATCAGCCAAAACGCTGACAAGTTGGGTTACTTGAGCCAATTTGTCGGCTAATTCAGAAGCCATTTGACCCCGAGTGATCGCCAGCAAATATTGTCACAAAAAGACAAAAAGTTACAAAATGTGCAAAATAAAATATGCCCAATTTAATTTGCAAAAATTGCAAATTTACAACATGGAAGGGCAAAATAAATATTTGCACAATGGTGCAAAAATATGCTTGCACAATGTCTTTTAAAAATAGTCAAAATTTGACTTGTGAATAAAGAAAAAATAAAATTTTTTTTTTTTAATTGAATATCCTTTTTTTTTTTTATGGAAATCAAAAAGGTGGGTTTGATTTACTTTTAATGCAAATGCACCAAGGTCAAAGATTGACCGCTCAAATTCAGGAAAGAACCAACAATGAGCACGAAAAGTCAAGAGGCAATCAAGACATGCGTGGAGAGCACGAGAAGGCTTGAAAGTCTAAATAGGCGATTGCCTATTATGAAGGGCAAACTGGATGGCCTGCGATAAAGGTGGGATTAAACCCACAGGAGATCAAGCATACAGGCCAAAGGAACAGCATGCGGAGTGAGCCAACTATTGAACGGTGAACACGTCGCCAATTTCCTCGCCCTGCATGAAAAAAAAATAAAAACCTGCACGCAGCAACAGATGTCACGAAAATCAAAGATCTGACGGAGAATGAGATTTTCCGCACCCTGCAGCTTGTCGTTCACAATGGCCAAGAAAATGATTCTGGATCGCGGGTCGAGAAAAATTTGAGTTCTCAATTTCAAGAGGAATTTTAACAGTCGTCGATGACCTCTGCACTGAATGCGAGATGCAGGAAACATCCCGTTCATAGCAACAATCAGAGACCAGATCATTTGCAGGCACGTAGGCCGAGATAGCAGAACAAAGTTTTCAGGTCGCTGGCGCCAAGTGGATACGGGACGGGCTCTGTAGAATGAGTTTTTTTTTAACGACATCAAAAAATGCCAAATTTCGTCACGAATTGGACGTCGGGAGGAGCTACCAAACTCGCAGTGTGGATCTGCCCTTCATGTGGCCGCACAAAGCATGGACGACTGGAGGCTTTGAAAATCGGCAGGTGTAGCCACGATCTCCGGAGGCGTCAAAAAACGTAGATCGACGATGGTTGTCCGGTGGCGTTAGGAAGTCACAAACTTTCCTCGCTGGCGCACTGAACAGGACGGACGGACGTTGCACTAGAGTCGAAGAATTGATGCCCTCCAAATGTGATTCTCTACCCACAAAAAGACAACAAATATTATTGTTGCATTTGTTGTCTATAAAAATTTAGATGATAGTGCACATTGTCAAATTTTATTGTCAACAAATTTTATGACAATATTTACAACAATGATAAGTGCTTGCAATTTTTCTGCAATATTGGCAACAAAAATTTGTGCAATTTTTCTAAGCTTCACACTGGAATGAAGGTGGTGAAAAACTATCCAATCCACCCTATGGAGATCGGAAATTACCCAAAACCTCCAAAAATCCTCCGCTCTGATACCAATGATATGGAAATAATTGAAGCTAAATATTATTAAAAACATAGGACTTAAATAAGTCCAAAAGGAAAACCGTAATCCTAGAAATCATGAACTGCTCCAAGGATTTACGTACACAAATCAAGGAAAGGCTAAAGATATAAGCCCGAAAACAATGAAAAGAAAGACACCTAGACCTAGACCATTCAACGGAGGAAAGAAAACAACTCACGTTGATTATTCCGATTACTAAGTCCTAATTAACATATCCTAGGTCTAAAAAATAATTAGCCCCTAGGTCTAAGTTTCCTTATTAGGACCGAGACTCCTCATAAAAACCTATGTAAACTCATTGAAAAAACATTAATATAAAAAAAATATATAAAAACCTATGTAAACTCATTGGAAAAAATAAGTATCAATCATCGGGTTACAGTAGAGCATATGACCTCTATGGAAAGATTACCTCTTTTACCAATGTCCTATGTATATGTAATTTCTTGTACATACATCAAGCAATGGTGAGGGACTTCATATTTCCTTAAATATCCTTGTCACATTTTATCAACATAATTTCTACATGTTCTAGCTTATCCAGTAGATCACTTTGGGGATTGACCCTATTGATCTTATAACTTGTAACCATGCAATTATTTGTACACATACCAGTCAAGGGATCAATGGTGTCAATATATCCAACTTGATCTACTAAATAGGTATGAGATAAATTAAGTCTTATCAAACATACTATTCAAATTTAGAATCTATAATATACTTATGATTAGTAGGAAGACCCAATGTGTCATATAGGTAGACTAACATCTCGTATCCAGTATCTTGCAAGCTCATAATTACATTGTGAGCATGATGGATATGAGTTTCTAGTCGCCATGTCTAGCACCTTTAGTAATGCTATTTTTGCAAAAGGTCCTAATTTCCTTATATCAATGAAGGAATTGGATCATCGTGCCCAATACCTCATGCATTTGTAAAATATTTTGCATGTGTTAGGTAATAGGCACTAGGGTTCAAACCTCTCATTAATATACTAAGAGATCTGGGACATCTTCATCATATTCGTCTTATATATCAACAAGAAAATTATAATCCAAATATATATTGTTGCATTAAAATCGATACATCTATACGTCTAATTTAGACACTTGGGAGCAACTCACCTCCTAAACTTCTAAATTGCATCATCTCAATATCACCATTTATAATCATCCTACATCTTATCCTCATTTAGGGGTAATTTTTAAAGCACATATACAAATCATTGTGATGATCATTATGTCATTATTTCTACATAAAAGCATCATGTGTACACATTATCATGGGAATTTTTGCATCAAATTATGCATAGACATCATCTATAAACATCTAGACATTGCATTATCTTAGACATGCTTTGATCTATTTTATGCCTCTCACGGTGTAAGAGATATTCTTAGACAATATGCTCAATAAAGTACTTCAGGCTACTCTTATCACAACATAAGATATTGAAGTCCTTTGGGCCATTCTTAGATATACTCAATAAAGTCCTTCAAGCTACACTTTTCATAACGTAAGACATTGAAGTCATTTGGACCATTCTTATATATGCTTAGTAAAGTCCTTTTGGATTTATTTTTCACAACTTAAGACATTAAAGTCCTTTGGGCCATTCTCATATATGCTCGGTAAAGTCCTTTGGTCTATGTTTATCATAGTGTAAGACATTGAAGTCCTTCGAGCCATTCTTAGATATGCTTAGTAAAGTCCTTTGGGCTACACTTTTCATAGTATAAGGCATTGAAGTCCTTTGAACAATTCTTAGATATGCTCAGTAAATTCCTTCAGGTTACACTTTTCATAGCATAAGACATTGAATTCCTCTGGGTCATTCTCATATATGATCAATAAAGTACTTTAGGCTACACTTATCACAATGTACACATTATCATGGGAATTTTTGCATCAAATTATGCATATACATCATCTATAAACATCTAGATATTGCATCATCTTAGACATGCTCTGATCTATTTTATGCCTCTCACGGTGTAAGACATATGCTCAATAAAGTCCTTCAGGCTACTCTTATCACAACATAAGACATTGAAGTCCTTTGGGCCATTCTTAGATATACTCAATAAAGGCCTTCAATCTACATTTTTTATAACGTAAGACATTGAAGTCATTTGGGCCATTCTTATATATGCCTAGTAAAGTCCTTTTGGCTTCATTTTTCACAACTTAAGACATTAAAGTCCTTTGGGACATTCTCATATATGCTCGGTAAAGTCATTTGGGCTATGTTTATCATAGTGTAAGACATTGAATTCCTTCGAGCCATTCTTAGATATGCTTAGTAAAGTCCTTTGGGCTACACTTTTCATAGTATAAGACATTGAAGTCCTTTGAATAATTCTTAGATATGCTCAGTAAATTCCTTTAGGTTACACTTTTCATAGCACAAGACATTGAATTCCTCTGGGCCATTCTCATATATGCTCAATAAATTCCTTTAGGCTACGCCTATCACAATGTAAGACATTGAAGTCCTCCAAGCCATTCTTAGATATGCTTAGTAAATTCCTTTAATATGCTTAGTAAATTCCTTTAGGGTACGCTTATCACAACGTAAGATTTTGCTCAATAAATTCCTTCGAGCTATGCTTATCATAATGTAAGATCATTACTAACAATTACTAACATTACTAACCACATTATATATGTTTTTGTATTATATTGTACATATTACAAGTATCTTACTATCGTGTTTCAAGTGTTTGTCTTTTATACAATTATTTAGGCCACCACTTAGACATGAGGTGTTTCTATTCTATATTTTAATAGTTTATCAAATATCATGGATCTGAGACCACTGCTTAGGGATGAGATCATGATCATTGCATATTTTAATCATTTATCCATTATTATGGCTCTTATACCATCACTTAAAAATACAATTCTCTGATCTTATGTATTTCTTAAAACATAGTGTAAGACATTGAAGTCCTCCAAGCCATTCTTGGCTATGCTCAATAAATTCCTTCAAGTTACACTTTTCATAGCATAATACAGTGAAGTCCTCTGGGTCATTCTCATATATTCTCAATAAAGTCCTTTAGGCTATGCTTATCGTAATGTAAGACATTGAAGTCATCCAAGCCATTCTTATATATGCTTCGTAAATTCCTTTAGGCTACGCTATCACAACGTAAGACATTGCTCAATATAGTCCTTTGAGTTATGTTTATCATAATGTAAGATTATTTCTAATAATCAATAACATAACTAACCACATTATATATCTTTTTGTATCATATTGACATATTACAGGTATCTTACCATCATGTTTTAAGTGTTAGTCATTTATACGACTTTATAGGCCACCACTTAGACATGAGGTGTTTCTATTCTATGTTTTAAGTGTTTACCCTTTATCATGGCTCTTAGGCCACTGTTTAGGGATGGTATCATGATCATTACATCTTTAAGTGTTTGTCTATTATCATGGCTCTTAGACCATAACTTAAAAATGTAATTATCTGATCGTATGCATGTCTTCAAACATCGTGTAAGACATTAAAGTCCTTCGAACCATTCTTAGATATGCTCAATAAATTCCTTCAAGTTACACTTTTCATAGCATAATACATTGAAGTCCTTTGGGCCATTCCCATATATGCTCAATAAAGTCCTTCAGGCTACACTTATCACAATGTAAGACATTGAAGTCCTCCAATCCATTCTCATATATGCTTAGTAAATTCCTTTAGGCTATGCTTATCACAACATAAGACATTGCTCAATAAATATCTTCGAGTTATGCTTATCATAATGTAAGATCATTACTAACACTACTAACCACATTATATATCTTTTTGTATCATATTGTACATATTACAGGTATCTTACCATCATGTTTTAAGTGCTTGTCCTTTTTACGACTTTCTAGACCTCCACTTAGACATGAGATGTTTCTATTCTATCTTTTAAGTGTTTATCCATTATCATGGCTCTTAGGCCACTACTTAGGGATGGGATCATGATAATTGTATCTTTTAAGCATTTTTCCATTATCATGTCTCTTATACCATCACTTAAAATTACAATTCTCTGATCTTATGCATGTCTTCAAACATAGTGTGACATTGAAGTCCTCTAAGCCATTCTTAGATATGCTCAGTAAATTCCTTTAGGTTACACTTTTCATAGAATAAGACATTGAAGTACTCTGGGCCATTCTCAAATATGCTCAATAAATCCCTTCAAGCTACACTTATCACAATGTAATAGATTGAAGTCCTTCAAGACATTCTCATGTATGCTCAATAAATTCCTTTAGGCTATGCTTATCATAGTGTAAGGAATTACTCAATAAATACCTTCGAGTTATGCTTATCATAATGTAAGATCATTTCTAACAATTAATAACATTACTAACCACATTATATATCTTTTTGTATCATATTATACATATTATAGGTAACTTACCATCATGTTTTAAGTATTTGTTATTTATATGACTTTCTAGGCCACCACTTAGACATGAGATGTTTCTATTCTATATTTTAAATGTTTATCCTCTATCATGGCTCTTAGGCCATTGATTAGGGATGAGATCATGATAATTTTATCTTTTAAGCATTTTTCCATTATCATGGCTATTAAGCCATCACTTAAAAATATAATTCTTTGATCTTATGCATGTCTTCATAGTGTAAGACATTGAAGTCCTCTGAGCCATTCTTAGATATGCTCAATAAATTCCTTTAGGTTACACTTTTCATAGCATAATACATTGAATTCCTCTATACCATTCTTATATATGCTCAATAAATTCATTCAAGCTAAGCTTATCACAATGTAAGACATTGTAGTCATCCAAGCCATTTTTATATATGCTCAATAAATTCCTTTAGGGTACGCTTATCACAACGTAACACATTGCTCAATAAAGTCCTTCGAGCTATGCTTATCATAATGTAAAATCATTACTAACATTACTAACCACATTATATATATTTTTGTATCAAATTGTACATATTACAAGTATCTTACCATCACGTTTTAAGTGTTTGTCCTTTATACAAATTTTTAGGCCACCACTTAGACATGAGGTGTTTCTATTCTATCTTTTAAGTGTTTATCCATTATCATGGATCTTGGGCCACTGTTTAGAGATGGGATCATGATAATTACATCTTTTAAGTGTTTTTCCATTATCATGGCTCTTAGACCATCACTTAAAAATGCAATTCTCTGATCTTATGCATGTCTTCAAACATAGTGTAATACATTGAAGTCCTTCGATTCATTATTAGATATACTCAATAAATACCTATAGGTTATACTTTTTATAGAATAATACATTGAAGTCCTTTGGGTCATTCCCATATATGCTCAATAAATGTTTTCAGGCTACGATTATCACAATGTAAGACATTGAAGTCCTCCAAGCCATTCTCATATATGCTTAGTAAATTCCTTTATGCTACGCTTATCACAACATAAGACACAACAATTACCTTTAAGCTATACTTATTATAATGTAACATTACTAACCATATTATATATCTTTTTGTATCATATTGTACATATTACAAGTATCTTACCATTATGTTTTAAGTGATTGTCCTTTATACGACTTTCTAGGCCACCACTTAGACATGAGGTGTTTTTATTCTATATTTTAAGTGTTTATCCATTATTATGGCTCTTAGGCCACTTTTTAGAGATGGTATCATGATTATTGCATCTTTTAATTGTTTATCCATTATCATGGCTCTTTGACCATCACTTAAAAATGAATTTTTCTAATATTATGCATGTCTTCAAACACAGTGTAAGACATTGAAGTCCTTCGAGTCATTCTTTGATATGCTCAGTAAATTCCTTTAGGTTATACTTTTCATAGCATAATATATTGAAGTCCTTTGGTCCATTCACATATATGCTCAATAAAGTCCTTCAGGCTATGCTTATCACAATGTAAGACATTGAAGTCCTCCAAGCCATTCTCATATATGCTTAGTAAATTCCTTTAGGCTACGCTTATCACAACATAAGAAATTTCTCAATAATTACCTTCGAGCTATTCTTATCATAATGTAATATCATTACTAACCATATTATATATATTTTTGTATCAAATTTTACATATCATAGGTATCTTACCATCATGTTTTAAGTGCTTGTCCTTTATACGACTTTCTAGGTCACCACTTAGACTTGAGATGTTTCTATTCTATATTTTAAGTTTTTATCCATTATCATGGCTCTTAGGCCACTACTTAGGAATGGTATCATTATCATTGCATATTTTAAGCATTTTTCATTATCATGGCTCTTATGCCATCACTTAAAATTGCAATTCTATAATCTTATGCATGTCTTCAAACATAGTGTAAGACATTGAAGTCCTCTAAGCCATTCTTAGATATGGTCAGTAAATTTCTTTAGGTTACACTTTTCATAGCATAATATATTGAAGTTCCTTTGGGCCATTCTCAAATATGCTCAATAAATACCTTTAGGCTACACTTATCACAATGTAATACATTGAAGTTCTCCAAGCCATTCTCATATATGCTCAATAAATTCCTTTAGGCTACGCTTATCACAATGTAAGACATTGCTCAATAAATACCTTCAAGTTATGCTTATCATAATGTAAGATCATTTTTAACAATTACTAACATTACTAACCACATCATATATCTTTTTGTATCATATTGTGCATATTACATGTATCTTACCATCATGTTTAAGTGTTTGTTCTTTATACGAATTTCTAGGCCACCACTTAGACATGAGGTTTTTCTATTCTATCTTTTAAGCGTTTATCCATTATCATGGATCTTAGGCCATTTCTTAGGGATGATATCATGATAATTTTATCTTTTAAGCATTTTTCCATTATCATGGCTCTTAGGACATCGCTTAAAAAAGCAATTCTCTGATCTTATGCATGTCTTCATAGTGTAAGACATTGAAGTCCTTCGAGCCATTCGTAGATATGCTCAATAAATTCCTCTAGGTTACACTTTTCATAGAATAATACATTGAAGTCCTCTGGGCCATTCTTATATACGCTCAATAAAGTCCTTCAGGCTACGCTTATCACAATATAAGACATTGAAGTCATCCAAGCCATTTTTATATATGCTCAATAAATTTCTTCATGGCACACTTATCACAATGTAAGACATTGCTCAATAAAGTCCTTCGAGCTATGCTTATCATAATGTAAGATCATTACTAACAATTACTAAAATTACTAACCATATTATATATCTTTTTGTATCATATTGTATATTTTACAGGTATCTTACCATCATGTTTTAAGTGTTCGTCCTTTATACAACTTTCTAGGCGACCACTTATACATGAGGTGTTTCTATTTTTTCTTCTAAGCGTTTATCCATTATCACGGCTCTTAGGCCACTGCTTAGGGATGGGATCATTATCATTGCATCTTTTATGCATTTTTCCATTATCACGGCTCTTAGGCCACTGCTTAGGGATGGGATTAGGTCATCACTTAAAAATGCAATTCTTTGATCTTGTACATGTCTTCAAATATAGTGTAAGACATTGAAGTTCTTCGAGCCATTCTTAGATATGCTTAGTAAATTTCTTTAGATTATACTTTCCATAGCATAAGATATTTAAGTCCTCTAGTCCATTCTCAAATACACTCAATAAATTCCTTTAGGCTACACGCTTATCACAATGTAATGCATTAAAGTCATCCAAGCCTTTCTTATATATGTTGAGTAAATTCCTTAAGGCTATGCTTATCATAGCATAACACATTGCTCAATAAAGTCCCTCAAGCTATGCTTATCATAATGTAAGTTCATTACTAACATTACTAACCATATTATATATCTTTTTGTATCATATTGTACATATTACAGGTATCTTACCATCATGATTTAAGTGTTTGTCCTTTATACGATTTTATATACCACCACTTAGACATGAGGTGTTTATGTTTTATATTTTAAGTGTTTATCCATTATCATGGATCTTAGGCCATTGCTTAGGGATTGGATCATGATCATTTAATATTTTAAACGTTTTCCCATTATCATGGCTCTTTGGCCATCACTTAAAAATACAATTCTTTGATCTTATGCATACCTTCAAACATAGTGTAAGACATTGAAGTCCTTCAAGCCATTCTTAGATATGCTTAATAAATCCCTTCAGGATACACTTTTCATAGCATAAGATATTGAAGTCCTCTATGCCATTCTTAGATACACTCAATAAAGTCCTTTAGGCTATGCTTATCACAATATAAGACATTGACGTCATCCAAATCATTATCAGTTATGTTTAGTAAATTCCTTTAGGCTATGCTTATCACAACATAAGACATTGCTCAAAAAAGTCCTTCAAGCTATGCTTATCATAATCTAAGATTATTACCAACAATGATTAACATTAATAACTACATTATACATCTTTTTGTATCATCTTTTACATATTCAGGTATCTTACCATCATAATTTAAGTGTTTATCCATTATCATGGCTCTTAGATCACTGCTTAGGGATGGAATAATTATCATTGCATCTTTTAATTATTTTTCCATTATCATGGCTCTTAGACCATCACTTAAAAAATGCAATTCTCTAATCTTATGCATGTCTTCAAACATAGTGTAAGACATTGAAGTCCTCCGAGCCATTCTTAGATATGCTTAATAAATTCTTTTATACTACACTTTTTATAGTATAAGATATTGAAATCCTTTGGACCATTCTCAGATACATCCAATAAAGTCCTTTAGGCTACACTTATCACAATGTAAGACATTGAAGTCATCCAAGTCATTATCAGTTATGTTCAGTAAATTCCTTTAGGCTATGCTTATCACAACATAAGACATTGCTCAAAAAAGTCCTTCAAGCTATGCTTATCATAATGTAAGATCATTACTAACAATTACTAAAATTACTAACCACATTAGATATCTTTTTGTATCATATTGTACATATTACAAGTACCTTACCATCATGTTTTAAGTGTTTGTCCTTTATATGATTTTCTAGACCACCACTTACCCATGAGGTATTTCTATTCTATCTTTTAAGTGTTTATCCATTATCATGGCTCTTAGGCCACTACTTAGGGATGGGATCATGATCATTGCATATTATAAGCATTTATCCATTATCATGGCTCTTTCTATCACTTAAAATGCAATTCTTTGATCTTATGCATATCTTCAAACATAGTGTAAGACATTGAAGTCCTCCAAGCCATTCTTAGATATGCTCAGTAAATTCCTTCTGGTTAAACTTTTCATAGCATACGATACTGAAGTCCTCTAGGCCATTCTTAGATATGCTCAACAAAGTCCTTTAGGCTATGCTTATCGTAATGTAAGACATTGAAGTCCTCCAAGTCATTCTCAAATATGCTTAGTAAATTCCTTTAGGCTACACTTATCACAACATAAGACATTGCTCAATAAATACCTTTGAGCTATGCTTTGTTAGCTTTTGAGGCTAAATACTCAAGATAAAATAACCACAAGATCTAAAATAAAGTTGCAATATGAAATATATGATAATGGCAAACTACTAAGCATATAAAACTCATAAACAACTTTAGAAATAACTCATATAAATACCATTAACAAATGCTCATGAAAATTGGATCTCAATTGAAAGACCTCAAATACACCATACTTCCATCCTCTCCATTACAATTGTATATGTCACTCACTATATCTCTATCTCTCTCAATAGACACATATATAATGGAATGTGACTCTTCATATGGAGCACTCTTGGCCTTCACTCTTCTAGAGACTCTTCACTTCCTATTCTATGGACTCATGTGCACATGGACTATTATGCACATTTACAATACCAAAATACTTTGCACACTTGTGCATTTATTACATTGCATAAAGTAAATACTCAAACTCTAATCTAGGACTCTCTTTCCTAATCTAAAGATGTACCCAAGGTGGTACATTAGCATGTACCAAATAATGTAATATATTCCAACACCCCCTGTATTACATTATTTGGTTATTGAAGACTTTAGTCTTCAATATGGATCTTTGTCGCTTGTCTTCAATCTGTCTCTTTAAGATCAATTTCTGAATTTGCATAGGATGATTCATGTTTAGCCTTTCTATGGTGTGACTCTTTATTTTCTTCTTTTCTTTTCCTTTCTTTTGTATCTTGTCTTTCTTGATCTAACTCCTTTTCTTATTTTTTTTTTTTCTTCGTTCATGCACTTCTATTAGTGATACATCTTCAGTGTAGTGAGTTAGTGGATCATAACAATAATATTGACTTAGATTCAACAAATATCACCTGGGATAATAATATGAATTATTTCTTTCAACTTGTGTCTTCCCTTGAAAGAGTTAAAAAATAACTAATGAAATATACATCATTAGACACTCTTTTGTAGTAAGTATAATAATGTCTTGAGATTCCCAACAAGACCTAAAAAGTTTTCATGAAGATATTCCATAAAGGTAGTAAATTTTCCTTCCTTAGCTTATTTGAAAAATAAAATCAATTTATCTTTTAGAATATCAAATACTTGATCTCCATCAATGTTGGGTATTAATCCATGTGAATAAAACTTGAGTGCATGTAACATTTCTTCACTATTTTCATTAAATACTTTCTTTACTATGTTATCCATATTACTTTTGATGTAGACTTCCTTGTAACTCCTTCGTCTCAAAAATGAAAGGTAACTTTGATAGGATCCTTTTAAATCTCTAAACCTTTGAGGTTGACTTCCTTATGACTCCCTAGTTTAGTTTATCAAATAATTATTTGATGCAATCTCAAATTTTCTATTCTTTATTTCTCCTTAGTTTTAAATGATAGACTAAGGATAATTTTCAATTTTTGACTTTATGTTGACTACCTTATATCTCCCTAGTTTTAATATAACTCTTCAATTTTATGTTTTGTAGAATACCTTGTATCTCCCTAGTGATTGAATGATAATATAATTTTTCCAACTTCTATTCTTCAAAATAACTATTTTATTTTCCTCTTGTCAATCAATAATTTGGATGCAATTTCAATCTTTCAAGTCTTCAAATTTATGTCTCTTTCAATTTTGAATTAGAGACTAAATTATCAATGCAATTTCCCTTTGTCAAAAGTTCTCTATTAAATTCCTTTTATCTCCCAAATTCTAATCTCTATTAAATTCCTTTTATAATCTCCCAATTCTAAATTTCCAAAAAACTAATTTTGATGTTGAAATCCTTATAACTCCAAATCTAGAAATTTAGAAATTTTATAAAAGAATATTTGCAAGTTTTGTATTCCTAATTTGATGTAGGATACCTTATTTCTCCAAACTTATCAAATTGTAAATATTTCAAATAGTTTTGTAAACTTAAATGTTCAAATTACAAAACTTCAAAAATAATCACTTCAATCTTTAAATCAATCTTCAAAACTTTATAAAAGCTTTCAAATTGTAATAATCAGATTTCTAAGGTTTTAAAATAATACTTCAAGGTCTTATCTCTCCAAAAATAATTTCAATATTAACCTTAGACAATAATAATCTCTTTTAGTCTTATAAATCCTATCTTGGCCTAAAATAAATTTCAAATGTAATATATTACCTCCAAAATTTGAGGCACTCCTTCTTTGATGTTATATTCTGACTTGCTTTGGAAAATGGGTGCTCTTTCTCCTCTTTGATTGGTCAACTATGCTTCAAACTATTCCCAGGTGCTTCAAACTCTAACATATGTCCTCCTTGTTGTAGTAAATGAGCCTGTGCAAGTTTATTTTCATCCCATGCAATAAATGGGTGCTCCAAGATATTTTATCTCCCTTGGTAATGATTGGCTTCTTGGATGACAAGTGACAAATGGTACCAAAACTCTTCCTTGCTCTTTCTAATATAACCTACAACTATTCTCCTACTTCCAATGACTTATGGTGCTCCTCCTTCCTTGTGACAAGTGGCATAAGCAAGTTTATAATGTTATTCAACCTTACAAATGATTTTTTAATACTTCATGCTTCAAATAATGTTTTGTTCTCCTTGGTTACATTCTTTTTCTTCTCCTAACACTTGGTTGTGTGTGTAATGTTCTCAACAAACCAATGCAATATTGCAAGGAATGTTATGAATACCTATTCTTCACTTCCTTTCTTGGTAGTTGTAAAACCCTAGACTTTTGGTCTCTCTTTATGCCTTTTCAATATCCAAAAACTTGTCTTCTTTTGTTGTTTACATTTCTGAGCTTGCAAACAATGCTTCCTCTTCTCCAATGGTGGCTCTTCTCCACTTAGGTGCTCCTCTATGGGTGGCTCTTCTCCTATAGGTGGTGGCTCCTCTCTTCTATCTAGTGGCTCTTCTTCTAGGCAGTATTTGGATGCTTTCCCCCTTGTGCTTCAATGTCACCTTGGCTCCTCTTCTATGGCACTCAACCTTTGCTATTCGGTGGTGCTTTACTTGGTGGATCTACCACTCTTTTTGGTGGCTTTTCTTCACCAATATTTTCTGCAATTTTGGTGCTCCTCTTGGTGTCTTTAGACACCTTAAATCTACCTTAGATTTGAGCACTATTCAACCTTTCTTTTATTCAATAAATCTTAGAATAAATCTACACTTTTTATTATAAAAAATAGCATATAATACTTTTCCTTATCACTCCCTTTTAGCACTTTTTAACTCTAATTCTTGTTGTTATATTTTGCAGATTTTAGAATGATAATAATGTCTCCTTCCTTGGCTTGGAGACACTTAACTTAGACTTCCTTTTGCTAGATTTTAACAACTCTAATATGGTGCTTTTAAAAACTTGAAATAACTACTTTTAATACTTGTATAAGAACACTTTATAGCACCAATATTACACACCTCTTATGGCCTCCTTTGTGGCTAGTCTTCTTGATAATTTGTTGTCTCAAATTTATGTATTTTTGTAGCTCCACTCCCTTTTATTTTGCTACTCCAGAATCATCAATTTGCAGCTCTAGTTGCTACCCTAAAATCAGCTCTCTTGCTATCAACTTTTCTCCTTATTTTTCCTTCAAATGTATGCTTTCAACTTCTAAAATTTACAGCTACAAATGTTGCCCTCTTGCTATCCAAATTTGCAGCAATTATCCTCCTTCAAATGCTTCTAAATCCTCCTATGCTTTTCTACCCAAATATCTTCCAAATATGTCCCTAAACTCCTTCAAAATGCAGCTCACTTTTCTCTTTCTAATGCTGCCCAAATTCATAGCTCAAACCTCTCAAATTGCTGCTTACAAAATCTGATTCTTTGATGTCCAAGAATCTTCCAATTTGCTACCTTCTTTTGTTTTCAAGCCTTCCTTCAATTGGTTATCCAAGAGTACTTCAAAAACTTCCCAAAACTTCTCCAAATCGCAGCTCTAAGCTTTCTTCAATTTGTTATCCTGTGACCTTTCAACTTCTACCTCAAAAATCAACAACCTTCTCCTTTTACAAATCAGCCTTCAAAACCTTCGTGGCTATCCTCAAACTTCTCAAAAATATGGCCTCTTCAATTCTCCTTCCTTATTCAATATTCTTGTCAAATTCTAACTCCAAATATGATCTCTTTCATTGTCCTCTTCCTCAAGAATTTGAATGTCTTGAGGTCTTCAAAAACCTTCTCAAAATTTGGCAAACTTCTTGCCAAATCCTTCTTCCTTTTGGGCTTGTTGTTGGATGGCAATAATTGTCCCAAATTCTTCTTTTCAGGAGCTTCTCCTGCTTGCAATATTCTATCATGACCTTTCTTCAAATATCCTCCAATGGCCACTTCTTCAACTTTGCAATGAGGCTTTCTCTAGCCTTCTTCTTCTTCTCCAAATTCTCTTGAGACCTCTTCTCTTGGGTCTTCTAATTCAGCAGCTACTCAACTCTCTTTCTCAAAACTTCAATGAGACCTTTCCTTGGTCTCTTCAATCTTCCAACTATGGGAATTCTGCAATGAGATCTCTTTCTTGGATCTCCAAATTTTGTTGCTTCTCAACTTTGCAATAGGACCTTTTCGTAGTCCTTCTTCAATCTTCAATATTCCAAATCTAGAAGTTCTTCAATGTGACCTCTTTCTTGGGTCTCTTCTAGCTTCAATATGTAGTCTTCAATCTTCAATGAGGCCTCTTCTTGGACCTTCTTAATCTGCAATGTCAACTCTTTTTTTGCAACTCAAAAACTAATCCCTGCACGAGGAAAGCACATAGACTTTCAAGCAACCGAAGGTGAAATTCTTCTCTATCTATTGTAGGAAGCTTCTCAACTTCTGAGAACTAATTTTTTGCAACAAAAACTTAGACAATAGTAACCAAATACATTCAAATTTCTAGAATTCTAAAAGCAATAAACTTCACTAGCTATTCTCAAAACTAGTGGAAAGAAATCTATGTTGAGTCCTAGTCTTCACGAGTTTTCCTTCAACCTTGTGGAAAGACTCTAGCCAAATATTAATCTAGAATCTTCTTCTCTCTATCAAAATTTTCAATAGGACCTCCTTCTAGGGTCTCTTAATCTCCTCAATGTCAAGGTCTATCTTCAAGACCTGTAAATTTCCTTCTATTCTGAATTTGCTCTTGGAATAGGTAAATCTTCAACCTTGGTTTTCCTTCAACATAGTGAGAAATACTATCTTCTCTGGTTTTCTTTTCCAAAGGTAATTTCTTCAACTTCATTGGTTTCTCCTTAACCAGTGGAAATATCCTTTGCAACTTAAAAACCTGTGCAAGACAAAACCTTGTTGTAGCTCTGATACCACTGTTAGCTTTTGAAGCTAAATACTCAAGATAAAATAACCACAAGATCTAAAATAAAGTTGCAATATGAAATATATGATAATGGAAAACTACTAAGCATATAAAACTCATAAACAACTTCAGAAATAACTCATATAAATGCCATTAACAAATGCTCATGAAAATTGGATCTCAATTGAATAAAGATCTCAAATACACCATACTTCCATCCTCTCCATTACAATTGTATATGTCACTCACTATATCTCTATCTCTCTCAATAGACACATATATAATGGAATGTGACTCTTCATATGGAGCACTCTTGGCCTTCACTCTTCTAGAGACTCTTCACTTCCTATTCTATGGACTCATGTGCACATGGACTATTATGCACATTTACAATACCAAAATACTTTGCACACTTGTGCATTTATTACATTGCATAAAGTAAATACTCAAACTCTAATCTAGGACTCTCTTTCCTAATCTAAATATGTACCCAAGGTGGTACATTAGCATGTACCAAATAATGTAATATATTCCAACATGCTTATCATCATGTAAGATCATTACTAACAATTACTAATATTACTAATGATATTATATATATATATATATATATATATATATATATATATATATATATATATATATATATATATATATATATATATATATATATATATATATATTTGTATCATATTGTACATATTACATGTATCTTACCATCATGTTCTAAGTGTTTATCCTTTATATGGATTTATAAGCCACCACTTAGACATGAGGTGTTTCTATTATATCTTTTAATTTTGTATCCATTATCATGGCTCTTAGGCAAATACTTAGGGATGGGATCATGATAATTGCATCTTTTAAGTATTTTTCCATTATCACGGCTCTTAGGCCATCACTTAAAAATGTAATTCTCTGATCTTATGCATGTCTTCGAACATAGTGTAAGACATTGAAGTCCTCTGAGCCATTCTTAGATATGCTTAATAAATTCCTTTAGCTTACACTTTTCATAGCATAATACATTGAAGTCCTTTGGGCCATTCTCAGATACACTCGATAAATTCCTTCAGGCTACGCTTATCACAAAGTAAGGCATCGAAGTCGTCCAAGCCATTCTTATATATGCTCAGTAAATTTCTTTAGGCTACGCTTATCACAACATAAGACATTGCTCAATAAAGTCCTTTGAGCTAAGCTTATCATAATGTAAGATCATTACTAACATTACTAACCACATTACATATCTTTTGTATCATATCATGCATATTATAGGTATCTTACCATCATGTTTTAATTTTTTGTCCTTTATACGACTTTCTAGACCACCACTTAGACATGAGATATTTTTATTTTATCTTTTAAGTGTTTATCCATTATCATGGATCTTAGGCCACTGCTTAGGAATGGGGTAATGATCATTGCATATTTTAAGCATTTTCCATTATCATGGCTCTTAGGCCATCACTTAAAAATTAATTCTCTGATCTTATACATGTCTTCAAACATAGTGTAAGATATTGAAGTCCTCCAAGCCATTCTTAGATATGCTCAGTAAATTCCTTCAGGTTACACTTTTCATAGAATAGGATATTGAAGTCTTTTGGGTCATTCTTAGATATGCTCAATAAATTCCTTTAGGCTATGTTTATTAAAATGTAAGATATTGAAGTCCTCCAAGTCATTCTCAGATATGCTCAGTAAATTCCTTTAGGCTACGCTTATCACAATGAAAGATATTGCTCAATAAATATCTTTGAGTTATGCTTATCATAATGTAATATCATTACTAACAATTACTAACATTACTAACCACATTATATATATTTTTGTATCATATTGTACATATTACAGGTATCTTACCATCATGTTTTAAGTGTTTTTCCTTTATACAACTTTCTAGGCCATCACTTAGACATGAGTTGTTTCTATTCTATATTTTAAGTGTTTATCCATTATCATGGTTCTTATGCCACTACTTAGGGATGGGATCATGATCATTGAATCTTTTAAGTGTTTATCTATTATCATGGCTCTTAGGCCATCACTTAAAAATGCAATTCTTTGATCTTATGCATGTATTCAAACATAGTGTAAGATATTGAAGTCCTCTGAGCCATTCTTAGATATGCTCAATGAATTCCTTCAGGTTACACTTTTCATAGCATAATACATTGAAGTGCTATAGGCCATTCTCAGGCTACGCTTATCACAATGTAAGATATCGAAGTCATCCAAGTCATTCTTATATATGCTCAATAAATTTCTTTAGGCTACGCTTATCACATCATAAGATATTACTCAATAAAGTCCTTCGAGCTATGCTTATCATAATTTAATATCATTACTAACAATTACTAACATTACTAACCACATTATATATCTTTTTGTATCATATTGTACATATTTTAGGTATCTTACCATCATGTTTTAAGTGTTTGTCCTTTATATGACTTTTTAGGCCATCACTTAGACATGAGGTGTTTCTATTCTATATTTTAAGTGTTTATCCATTATCATGGATCTTAGGCCATTACTTAGGGATGAAATCAAAATCATTGTATATTTTAAACATTGAGCCATTATCATGGCTCTTAGACCATCACTTAAAAATGCAATTCTCTGATCTTATTCATGTCTTCAAACACAATCATCCCATCTATAAGTGTTTTCCCCGACTCAAAGGCTAATACTCAAATTGGGATCATAATGAGCCCTTATCCTTAATAAAGTCTAACTACCACCATTCGTAACTAAATAAAATCAAAATCAAAACATATTCTTCAATGCTTGTCCATTATCATATTTAATAGGTCACCACTCAGCGATAAAATCATATCACCCTTATCATTTATGAAATATATGGCTTCCTAGATAGGATGATGCATTTTACAATAACGTGCTTGTTGTGTTTAGAGCCTTCCTTTTTTGAGATAATATTATATTTTATATTTGTTTTGCTTTATCTAGGTCATATTTTATTTTCTTAATATTTTACATATTAGTCAAATGCATCAAATCAAATAATATCAACAAATCACATCACAACAAAAAAAACACAAATACAATCATATAGTGTTATTATTGCATAAAAGCCTCAAAATAATACATGCCTATGGGTTCAATGTACCACAATCTCAAAAGTTGGTACACTCAACCCTATAATCAAAAGGTGATGCACCACATAGATCAAAATTAGTGCACTCATCCTTAGGAGACTAATTCTATCCACAACTAGACCCTGCATCCTTCCTCATAGATTGAGTCCTTGAACTAATGCATTTTGATGATGGTACCCTTTTATGTGGTAGTTATTTTTGTGTAATATAAATATTGGTAGTGCCTATCTTGGTTCCTCTCTACCTCTACCTTCACCTTAGTTGATCACAAGTCTATCCTCACTTTATCAATCTCTGCCCTCATCTTGCTAGGATCCCCCTTCAATCAAACCACTCATTGATATGATGAACCATCAATGTGTGTATCACATTTATGCTAAGCCCTTAATCCACTCTAGAAGGGCCTCATCCCTATCCCGAGTAAACCACTTAAAATAAACCTATAGTTAAACAATAGTAACATCCCTTTGAGCAATAATAGAATCCCACTTTCACTTCACCCTCACCATCCCCTCTTAATATTTGGTTGCCTCCTCCTCTCATGTTGCCTCAACTATCACTAATTTTACTATCATATCATGGAAGATCCTCATCAAAGCTTCCATATTAACTCATGTAGCATCCTCATTGACCTGTTAGGACCAACCCCTCCAAATCCCCTCGATATTAGGGATATAATGGATAAAGTATATACATTCAATGGGGCATCCTCTACCCTTCTCTCAACCTCATGCTCACATCTAGTTACCTATATAGAATCTCTTTGAGCAACTCCATCCCTACCTAACATGCAGTAAACACCTCTCAATATAGTTGTTATCTCCTCCACTATCATTGCATACCCAGTGTGTGGCTCCTCTCATGTCACCCACCTTGGATAAAAATTGATATACCATCTCATATAGCCATCGATGCATCCAAGATCATCCATGTTTGGATATGGCATCTCATCATCATCTATGTCCTCCATAAGTAAAATAGTCACAAGGATCAAACTCTCTCTCATGTGGTCTGTCAAATCCACCTCCCCTATCTTTTGTACCTATTGTACCTCTATAAATTGGTGCACCACTCTACCATAGTGATAGAGCACATAATATTTATCTCCATCATATACCCAATGAGTCCTCCTCACCCAAGCTAACTCCTAATCATCCTCAACCTACCTATATCAACCTCTCCATGGCCATTAAGTAACCTATACATCCCTCAATCCATCAATCACCTAATAATCCTAGGTTATGGTAAATCGACGAGGTCTATGACACCTTGCCCACCTATAACACCCAGGACTCTCCAAACTATACCTCTTTATCTTATCTACCAATTATCGTCTAACTATAATACGCTCTCAGGCCCACACTTGCAAGAGTGTACAATAAACTAAACTCTTCTTGCTATGGTAAGCTACCCTGTACAGAGTCTTATATAACCTATCCAAAATAGCAAGAGCCTATGCATAGACAGTCTCATGATCCCACATATTTACAATCACTTCTCCCTGTCCCCAATGGAGCACTGATTAACTTGTATCTACCATCAAAATCCTAAATACAATAACATATAATAAGATTGTAAGACAATCGAAGTTGCATCCTTGGAAAGCATTATAAATGCATAATCCTGAATACACTTTCAGATATCCTCTATAACTTGTCAATAGCTCCATACCCTTCTTGTCATTCCTTCCAAGCCGAATTGGAACCCCTTGAATAGGAACACGAAGATTCTACCATACATCCTCAAGCATCATTGTCATCTCTCCAATAGGTAGCTATACATTATTCATCTCAAGGTAGCACCTCTGTGCTAGTGCTATCAACAACAATCAATCAAACTCTATCTTAGGTATAAAATCCACAAGATACAAACTAGTCATGACAAGCATCCCAATGTTATGATCATATACCAAAGCTAATATAGTATCCATCACCTTAAGGCATCACTCTCGATTCACCATCACATTTAACCCCTACAAACAATACAACCAAAAGCCAATCAATATATTTCATCTCATGTTTCTCAATTTGGCAAAAGCACCAATGATGGTAGAAGCGCCACTCATGTCAAAAGATCTACAAATTTAGAAAAAACATAAAAAATAACCCCAAATCAATATTTAAAGTTTTAGTTTTGGGGCATACCCGTAGAACTCTCTTCGATGCTAGAGTTAACCCTTGAACCAAGTCTGCATGATGTATAGGTCTTTTGATATTCATCATTGAAGTCTAAGCAATCACTCATGAGCTCTTCCAACTAGCAACCTTGCATGGTAAAAATAAGCTCATTTTTACCCCCTCTCCTCCTTTTACCTGCCCACCCTAACTTTAACTCCTCATCACCCTTTGCTCTCTAACTCATCACTCTAACATCCCATTTTATTGAAATTTATCACCAAATTATATTTTGAGACAAATCTCGAGGGGGCACCCATAGGACATCAATTACGAGGTACCCATAAGGCATCAATTTTGAGGTACACATGTAGCAATGACAATGATCAGTCATCAAATTACCAAATCAAATCCATTTGTAATCAATTATTCAACACAACTTTTTATGACATCAACAAGCACCACAATGTCAAAATTAGAGTCCTATAACTTATTTTTGATGCAATTATTTCACAACAATCACATCAAAATAGGGTAACATATAAACACCCAAATTTGACAATGGAGTATTTTGTTTATAACAATAACACTAAAGTCATATTAGTCTAAAGGTCAAGAAATACTAATAGAAACAAAATCACACTTATCATCATATCATAACTAAAAACTTACACCTTAATAATTTAATTTATTGCATGTATATTATTGTATAATAAAATTATCTTTTGAAATAAATTAACTTAATTTATTATAGGTATAAAACTAAAATATATATATTAAAAGGGTAAAATATTTTTTAACATTCATAAGACCTTAGGTTATATAAAACTACCCTCATAAAAGATATTATTTATCTTCTCTCATACCAAGGAGGCCCTGCAAGGGGTTTTTCGCTATATTACAAAAAAAAATATTGTTATTTATCTAATATATATTTATCCAACCAAACTCTAGTTACATAATAAGTATGATGTATAATTATATCCCATTAAATTTAGTATTGCATATTATAATGATAATATGCATTAATAATATAGTAATTAACTCGTGAGGGATACCATAGTGGTAGGTCATTGGGTTTTCATTTAGGGGACCCAAGTTCAAACCTCGATAAGAGGGGATTGAGACCCCTCATAAAAACCCATGTAAACTTTAAAAAAGAGTTGCAAGCTTACTACAGTGGTAAGGGCTTTGACCTCTCTTTGAGAGGTCCAAGGTTCAAACCCCACTCAGTATGAGGGGACCAAACATATGTAAACTCGTTAATTTTAATCAAATGGCATTAGCTTAACCGATTATATTCCTCAATATTTAAAGAGGAGACCAAGGTTCAAATCTTGCCCAACCATAAATAGATAATATCCAAACTTTGTTGTAATACCACTATGGTGATGATGTAATATGGGTGGGATTGTTTCAATCTCATATAAACAATTGAAAAAAATGGTAATTGTCCTCAGGGTACAACACAACGGACTTTGGCTCTTCTTTGGAAGGTCCCAAGTTCAAACCGCGGTATAGGCGAGTGTGTGAGGGGGTGGGTGTGTGTATGGTTGTGTGTTTGGTCCATATTGATAAGCTCAGCCCTCACCTTTATTAGAGATTATGGTCGGTATGGGGATATCCAGTCCTAAGCGTCAATCGTAGGGGTTTCAGCTCTCACCCTTATCAAATATCATGAGCGTCAATCATAGGGGTTTCAGCTCTCATCATTGTCAGAGATCATGGTTGGTATGGGGATGTCCAACCCTGAGCGTCAATCATAGGGGTTTCTTACAGTAGTATTGACATCGAAAGACAAGACACTTCAAATAGGATGGGGTTATATATTAAGTTTAAATAAGTATAATATAATATAATTTATTTAATTTTAAAAATCTTGTTAACAAATTTTAATTTCTATAGATGTAGATTTTAAAACTTTAAATAGAGATCCAAAGTTTGAATCTACGAGGAGTAAGGTTGTACATTATATGAAGACGCTTCAAATAGGATGGGATTATATATTAAGTTTAAATAAGTATAATATAATTTTTTTTTTTTTATTTATAAAATCTTGTTAACAAATTCAATTTTTATAGATGTAGATTTTAAAACTTTAAATAGAGATCCAAAGTTTGAATCTACTAGGAGTAAGGTTGTACACTATATGATGCACACTATGTTTTAGTAATCATCGAAGTAAGATTGGATAACCATAGGTAAACAACATCCTCCATGAGGGTTGCCTCGTATAGATTCTATGTAGGTTAAAATATATTTTACCTTTTTTATTCTTTATAACTATTTAATACAATTATATGATTTACTGAAATATTATTGTAATATAATTATGATAAAAAACTAATAATAATACTTTATCAAGTTGAGTGCATGCATCAAGCCAAATCATCCTTTAAAAATACTTATTGTTCATGTCTTTAATTCTAAAAACAATTTATCGTGACCTTAATCTAAACAAAATCCATCGCATCTAATTTGTTCAATACAATTCCATATAAACTTAATTATAAAAACTTTAAAACTCCAAATAAAAGGTTCAGAAGGTAGGTTTTTCTTTTAATTGTGCATTACATCCTATATTAACATCATAACAATTTAATATTTATGTATATAAAATTCAAACCTAAGTTTTTTCTTGAAAGTTGAAAATATATCCTTGTGGGACACCCAACAGTACATTTCGTCCCCGTCCCTGAGTTCAAATCATGGAGAAAGGCCTTCTATTGCAATACCATTGAAGAGTGTGGTCCCAATTGTGCCACATGTCACGTTACTTAAAAAATATGATCAATTAAATTATAAATTACAATATATTTTTAAAAAAAATCAATCCAATCCAAAATATTATAATGTAGTTTCTGCACATACACCCCAATGATATATGTCCAATGATATATGTCATTGGTGACACAATAATATCAGTTCAAATCACGAGAAGGGAGGCTCCCTGTTATTATACCCACAGGGAATGTGTTCCCAATTGTGGCAACGGTTGTACTTCGCATTACATTAACAAAAAAAATTGAAAATATGACCAATTAAACTAATATTATTTAATTAAAAGATAAAAGTATACATTATAATATGATTTTTACAAAAATTCAATGGAATCCAATTCCAATGGCATGTTGTTGGCATTTCATTTTAATGACCTTAATTTAAATCATGGAAAGGAAGGTCCCTTTGTTACTATGCCCACGTGCAGTTGTGGCATGTATTTTTGTCTTGTTTTTAATATATATATATATATATATATATATATATATATATATATATTTATTTATATTTATTCATTCATTCATTCGATAAAGAACCCTCTATAAACTTTATTCGAGTAGGTAAAGACAAAATCAATGAAACTCATACAAAGAATTAAATAAAAACATTTATAATATATAATATATCTTTCAAATGTATAATATATCTATATTAAATAAGACACATTATTCTATAAAAACATAGAAATGTATCATTGAACCAAAGCTAGAACTATGGATATGACTTGACAATTTTGTGTAGCAATCAAGCCCACCCAATTTGAATCTTAAAAATTTTAATTGGAGTAAATCACAACTTTGAAACCTAAACCAATCATCTCATATTTCTCTCCATATTCCATGATTGATTAGAATTTCGTTTCACATTAATACTATCTATCTATCTCTTAACTCTTCTTTTAAACATTCCATTAAAAATTTTAAATACTACCGTCGCATTAAAATTTACATTTCCTATCAAGGAAGAAAAGAAAAACCCTATGACCGTTATCTTAAACATTCCATTAAGGAATTTAAAGACCACCGTCGCATTAAAATTTACGTTTTCCCATCAAGGAAGAAAAGAAAAACGCCTTAAGATGGTTATCATTTTTTTTGCGCGGAAAACTTGTATTAATTTTAGTTTGTTACTTAAAAACTAAGTTAACGGGATTTGATTTGGCAGATTAATGGTGAGCATTTAAGTGCTAGCAATTGACTTTAAAAAGGTTTTTATAAATTATAAGTAAAACATTTATTATAAAAATTTAAAGATTTAAATCTTTTCTATCTATTTTTTTTAGTGACTATAATTTCATCAAAAATGTAAATAGATTGAAAAGCATTTTAAATTGTGATATTTAGGAAGAAAATAATGATTTTGTTTATGGGTATCAAATTATTGATTGTATAGTAATTGTATAAGAGGCTATGTATTCTCTTCGTCTTCTAAAAAATTAAGTAAAATTTGGTTTTTATCAAAGTTGGTGTTAGAGGTCTTCTAACACTTCAAAAGATTATATTTTGATTAATATATCTCCCTTAGATACTTTGAGTCATCACATTGACTTTGATAAGGTGATCCACTACTTCCTTATAGATCCTCTTTAGATACTTTGAGTCATTACATTGATTTTGATAAATTGATCCACTACTTCCTTATAGATCTCCTTTAGATACTTTGAGTCATCACATTGACTTTGATAAGGTGATCTACTACTTTCTTATATATTTATTATTTTTATTGAGATATTTGGAAGAGCTTTCACAAAGATAAAAATGAGAGGAAAATCAAAATTATTTATTTTACAACAAAAAATCCTTTCAAAAATCATCTTCAATTTGTTGATGATACTTTTCTTTTGGGTCATCCATCGGTGAATGAGACTATGAAGTTTAAATCAATACTATAATGCTATGAGAAGGTTGCTAGACAATTGGTTAATACTACAAAATCTCAGATATTTTTTGTTAGCACCGCCCTAGATTTACAAGAAGTTATTGTGGAGATTTTAGGGTTTAAAATTGGAAAACTTCCATCAATTTATATTGGTATTCCTTTGTCTAACAAAGGAAAGGAGGAGGTTATTTGAGACTCAATTTTGGATAAAATGCAATCTTGTTTGGTAGGTTGGAAAGGTAAGTTCTTAATGAAGGCTAGAAGGATGCAACTCATAAAGGCTACTTTGTAATTTGTCCTATATATGATGTCACTTTCAAGATTACTAGTAGGTATAACATCCAAATTTGATAAACTTCAAAGCGATTTTCTTTGGAAAGGATGTAAGGAAAAATTTAGGTTCCCTCTTTATAAACAAGATAGGGTTTACAAAGGAAAGAATATTAGAGGGGTAGGCTTACAAAATTGTAGACTTACTAGTTTAACATTAGGGGCAAATATTTGGATGGAGAATATTTAAAAATTAGGAAAATAGTTTAGTAAAAAATATTACTTCGAAAACATATAGATTTTGTTGATGTAATAAAATTATCCAAGAAACAAGCCCTACCTAAAGGCTTAACAACATGAAACTTTATTTAAGATAGTTTGCAATTAATCAAGAAGCATATTAGATGATTAATCAATGAGGGAGATATTTCAAATTCTTGGTCTAACATTTGGTTGAAGCCTTATCCTTTGATTTTTGGGTTGAACATGTTTAGATTGCAAAGATCAAAGGTCAAAAATTATATTAATGTGAGTAAGAACTATGTTAGAAAATGTCTCCTATTAGAATCATTCTTCCTACTTAGAATCATGTGAAATTTTAGTTAATAGCCATGCAAAGGTTAGGGCACTTCTTATAGAAATCAAAATTATCACTGAAAAATGATGGAAATATATATTGATTAAGAGGGATTCACAAATTATTGTTAATGCTATCATGAAAAATGGATGTGGGATTAGATTAAAAATAGCCTTGTTTTATGTCCACCAAATTTATTGGAGACAATATTTTGGACATGTCTACATATCTATAAAAAATGAAACTAGATAGCAGATAATTTAGCCAATCATAGTATTGATCTTTGTCTTTGACAAAATTTAAATTTTAGAAGACTACTACATCAATGAGATTTTATCTCTTAATAAAAATGATGTCATGGAAATAATTGCAAAAATATAACAATTTGAGGAAGATGAGGAATATCTTTGATAGAAAGGTTAATGAAAATATTTTTTATTGTCCTAGGGAGGACAATGCAATGGTTTGGGTCTTGGTTATTTTTAAGGAGGTCCAAGGCTCAAACCATGGTATGGGCAAGTGTGTGTATGACCTCGTACATAACAAGTGTGTGAGGGGATGGGTGTGTGTATAACTATACATAACAAAAAAAAAAAAATTATTAAAAAAAATTGGATAATTCAATTGGTTTGAGAACAATGTAATGACCCAATAGAATCCACACATAACTTATAGTAAAGCAAAAAGAAGGACATGCCATAGTCTATCTTGACCCTTATTATTATTTAATGGTTATATAGGGTTGAAAGTGGTCCTATTCCATATCAAATTATATGCATACCATTCTATTCAAAAACAAATTATATGCATATCATGATATTTTGATGAACTTCAATCATATAAGCTATTTATTTGTATTTTTATTTCTTAATATAATTTAATTTTTAGATTAGTTTATAAAATCTTTGTCAAATAGAGCATTAGAGGTAAAAAAGACTATTGGTAAAAAAGATTATTTAGAGATCATAGAATTTTGAAATTGAACTAAAATTAATATAAAAGGTTGTCTTATTATATTTAAAAACCATTAATAACAATATGTGATGGTTAGTTTTTGCTAAAAAAATTATAATATTATAAATTTAACATTCAATTTATTATAATGTTTGGTTTTTATTTCCAAGTTGTTATAATATTATTGAATTTAAATTGTTGTTTGTAATTACATTAATTTGATCATTAAGTTTTTGCATTTAATAATTCAATAACCAACTATTTTTTTTTTAATAAACAACTATTAATTAATTAGTTTTTTTAATATTATTATATTTGATTAGTGTGAAAATCCCTATGATTGAAAAATCTTAGGGATGGGCATCCCCATCCCACCATGACCTCTCGTAAGGGGAAGAGCTCAGCTTATCAATAGGGAATTTAACATATAGCCACACACATGCCACAAATTAATTAGTTTTATTATTGACAAAATAAGTATTAGAGAGTTCGTTATATCAATTAAATCTTATATGCAAATTATAATTTCACATTTCAAAATTTTAAAATTTTGATAAAATAACTAAGAATGGTCTTGAAGCATTAATTTCACTTAAGGTGATTAAGAAATCAATTAATTTCATAAGCATTGTGTGTCTACGCAACTTGGAACAAGTGGTGGAAAGTGATGAGTTTCACACCATAAACCAAGGTCCCAATCCATTTGCATCAATCTACGATAAAATAATAATATCAAAAATTAAGTTCATTAGAATTAATTTTGATGGTGTTTCTAGAGGAAATCCAAGAAAAGTTAGTAGAGGTATCTTTTTCATAATAAGGAAGACAAAATTCTCCTCACTTGTCCTTGTAGGGACACCCTAATGGTATATCATTGGCGTTTCATGTCAGTGACCTAAGTTCAAATCACGGGGAAGGAGACCCCTTGTTGTTAAACCCCAAGGCAATGTGGCCCCTAGTTGTGCAACCCGTTGTACTTCACATTACTTTAACAAAAAAATCTTCTCACTTAAAATTATATGAAACTTCAATTAGCAACTATGTAGAGGCTAGGGCACTTATTACAAGGATCAAGATATTTGAATTGAGGAGGGATTCACATCTTACTATTAATGCTTTCAAGAAAAATAAAACGTGAACATTAAATCCACAATAACATTGCTTTATATGCTTATGACTACTTTTATAGATAATATTTTAGAAATATTAGTATCTATCTATAAAATGATGTGGATATTTGTCTAGAGAAAATTAAAATTTTAGAAAGTATGTGTTCGAGAGAGATATTATCTCATTATGTAAATGGTATCAAGGTGTTGATAGAGGAAACATAGTTGATTGAGCAAGATAATGAAATATTTGATAGAGAGGCAAGTTATGTATAAGTCTAATTGATCTAACAATAAATGTAATGTTTTAATATTTTGATATATATTATATATACATATCAAAATATTAAAACATATATATATATATATATATATATATATATATATATATATATATATATATATAAACACTAAAAGATCCTATGCAATTATTTCTTACAATTTTTTTTGAAAAGGTAAAAAATTATATTTATAGAACAAGAATCAAATTATAGTCATAGGTCTACCACTTTTGGCAAGCCCTAAAATTCGAATAAAACTTGGATTAACATCTCTAACAATAATAAAAATTGAGTACCATCTATAGAGCAGAAACATTGAACCTGTTCCCATTTCTATTTTACACTAATCCTAAGAAACCTAGCAGGCTTGACAATCTTGCAAACACTACCCGTGCTATCCCAAAAAGGATCAAAGAGTAATGTAAGAGGTAGCAAAAAACCCAACAAATAACTGTCCATATTCCATTGATCCACAAGACTCGGTGGACTTTGGACCTATCCTCATCCTTAGCTAAGTCTTTGCTAGCCAATTTAAGAACCATTTGGTTCACCTCCCTCTATTCAGAAGTGTCCCTATCTTGATTAGAATTCAGCATGTATCCAACCGAAATTTCACTGCTATGTTTAGCCAAAAATGCAACCACTGCATTATTTTGTCTATCAACATAGATCGGGATGGCATCCTCGAACTGCTGTCAAATAGACTTAATTTGGCTGACAATGTTTCTTATCCTCTAAGCCTTTGGTCTAAAATTTCGAATAGCATCTAGAAGCTCCATCATAATTAGTGAATTGGACTCAACTATGATCTTTCTAACTCCATTCTCCCAAGCATTGAGAGAACCTTATCTGATAGCTAGGCCTTCATATTCACTGTTAGTAGCCCTTCCTAAACCCTTTAGCTCACAATGGAAAATATTTCTCTTAAAATCTCTTCTGAGAAAACCAATACCTGCAACTCCCGGGTTATCCTTAGATGCACCATCAAAATTTATATTTTCCCAACCTAGGGGAGGGGCCTACCATGGTCCCAAATTCTATGGCTTGGGAGTCCCCTCATTCACCTGATTTTTCTTATCCCTCATTTCTTAGAATTAACTTAAGAATTATATTAATAGATATACATTATTAATAAAAAATTAATAACTAGATGTTAATTTGTTAAATGTTTTTTTTGCAAAAGGGGTGTAAATCCTACGTGTAGTCAAGCAATGGAAAAAAGCAAAAAAAAACGATAAATTTGACTACAATCTTCATAAAAGGGATGCAAACCCTAGGTGTAATCAAGTGTTGAAGGAAGATGGTTGTTCGTAGATTATCTCTTCAGACTATGAAAAAGCCTCTTTGGTCATAAGAAATAACTCTCAAGGATTTTTGGGCAAAATACCGAACAATTATCTATAAACTCAAGGACAAAAGACCAGGCTTGGAGGAGCTCAAAGTATACATTAAATATTGATGGACTAGGACAGAATTCTAAGTAACTCTCCTACCCAAAAATATCTTTTTTGTTTCATTTTATAATTTAGCGGATAGAGATAGAGTAATGGATTATAGATATAATTAGTTTTTCGAACAAAGGAGTGTCTATATAAGACCTTGGACTCCTAGTTTCAACCCCTTTACAGAAGAAGTTAATGGCTTACCAATCAGGTGAATCTTTATGCTCTCCTTGTGGAGTTTTGGGAAGAGAAGATATTCACCAAAATTGGTAATGTCATTGGTGCATTCCAGTATATGGATGCCCAAACAAAGAAAAAATTTGTCTAGTAAAATTAATATGAGTAAAACAAGATTGGTTTTTTGGATGGATGTTTTAGTTCCTGGACCTCAATCCATTACTATCTCCTCAAGCAAATGGGAATGGATCCATATTGAGTATGAAAACTTCTCCCTAAGATGTTATGTTTGTCAGCAATATGGCCACTTGAAGAAGAGATGCCCGATCATCCGATCATGCTCTGATTCCTCCTTGGTGGAGGAGAAGGCCCTATATGCGAATGATTCAAAACCTTCAAATATCCCAATTCAAAAGAAAGAAGTGCATCCTCCAGATGCACCAATTTTCCAACAGAAATCATGCGAGCAACAAAAGGCTCAACCCCAAAAGGAGAACTTGAATCTGATCATTGATAAAAACAAAAATGCATTCTCAGATCTTGCCACTCTAAAGGAGGAAGAACTTCTACTATGGAAGAAAAATAATCGAATTGATTTCCTTTTTTATGGATAATTGTTATGTTTGTTTTCCTTCTATATGATGGAGTTATAAGTAAGAGTTGTTCTTGTTATTAGTTCCTTAAAAAAAAGTTGATTATGAAAACTTTGATGAAGTTATATGTAAGGGTTGTTCTTGTTGTTAGTTCTTAAAAAAAAAGTTGATTGTGAAAACTTAACAATTGGAGAAAGATGGAGAATATCTTTAATAGAAAGGCAAAAATAAATATGCTTTAATTAACTTTTTAGAAATATATTAAGAACCATGTAATATTTTATTTTTGTAATAGGAGCGGCCTCCATAAAAATCATAGCTTATTAAAAAAAATATTAAATCTTTTTTCACATAACATTGCTAAAAATTTTAATTAATCGATTTTGATAACTTTAAAAATAAACAATTTAAAAAAAATTGCAAAACTATGTTTAAAATCCTATAAAATTATTGTGATGGCTAAATAATCTTACTTTCATAATAGCTTTTGATGCTATTACAAGTTATTATATTAATATAAATGGTAAGCAACGCATTAGCAGAAACAAAATTGTATTATAATTATAATTTTTAATTTTGAGAAGGAGAATGAAATGGCCCAGAGGATAAGTTTGTGTAAATTAGTTGGATAAAATGCTTGAGATTTTGGAGATTTATATATAAAGCACAATTTTCTTCTTTGATTTAGGTTATATTCGTTGTAATCACCTTTTTTTTTTTTTTGCATGATATAGTTCTCTTAACATGTCTCTTTCTTATTGTTTATTTTAATATCGTTGATACGTAGACACATCTTTATGAATTGGTGTGAATTATTTATTTGAAAATTTGTAGGTGTTTTATTATTATTATATTTTTTAATAGGTTATATGGAATTGAAATGGTCCCACTTATATTGTATTATTATTATTATTATTATTATTATTATTATTATTATTATTATTATGTAGTAATTATGCAGTAGTATTACAACAAAGTTTAGATATTATTCATGTATCTTTTGGCAAATTTTGAACCTGGGTCTCCTTTTTGAAATGTTGAGAAATTTATCCATTAAACTAATATCACTTCATATTATATATTTTATTATTAAAGAAAACATATTATTTCTTTTTATGTATTATCATTCTTATCATAGATTATGCAATAATATTTTTATTATTTATATATATATTCGCTCATGTAGAAGAGTTGGAGAGCAAGTGGGTAGTTAAAACTCTCCAGTTATTGAGAGGCCCAAGTTCAAATCTCTCCCCTCACATGTTGCGGATATGTTGTATATAAAAGGTTCCTCATTAAAAAAAAAAAAAAAAAACTAA
Source organism: Wollemia nobilis (assembly GCA_028583015.1). Lineage (NCBI taxonomy): Eukaryota > Viridiplantae > Streptophyta > Pinopsida > Araucariales > Araucariaceae > Wollemia > Wollemia nobilis. The sequence goes on along the minus strand of JAQPPZ010016980.1, from coordinate 1,943,813 downwards.
TATTTTATTCTATCTTATTCAACATGTTTGAAAGAGGGGTTGATTTCCTCACTATATTTTCATGATTTTTTCTTTAAAAAAGTATGCATTTTATTATTTTTCAATTAAATTTTACAATGACAAGTGAACTACTAATTTTTTTCACTTAGTTATATGGGATTAAAACGGGTCCCACCCGTATTACATCATCTTCACATAGTGGTATTACATCAAAGCTTTGGATATTATCCGTGTATCACTTGCCAAGATTTGAACCCTGGTCTCCTTCTTAAATATTGAGGAATCTGATTGTTTGAGCTAATGTTATTTGATAACAAGTGAATTACTATTTTTTTGCTTGATAATAAGGGGTTGTACTCGGGTCTCCCACCCTTGAAAAATTACATCTCTCTTCTTTAAAGCTTGAGATTTTACAAATATATACACTTCTCATCTCAATTGAGATGCTATAGCTAGAAACCTACATCATTTTACATAAAATGTCTGAATTCTTGATTTTTATTTTCTAGATCTTTTCAAATTTCTGTATGAATACAATTACTCTAGAATTTAGCATCTTTCTTAAAATTTTCCTATAGCAACCTTCACAATGCCAAAACTTCACCTCTAATATCTATGTCTTGCATCTTAGTAGAGTAATATTTCCAAAATATTACACTATCATAGTTTGCTTTACCAAATCTGAATTGCTAGTTTCCTTCCTTGTTGAAGTCATAGCCCTTCATTGCTCTTCCCATCGTTCGAACCCTAGTTGGCAAATATTTGCAATTTCATTTTTTGTGACTTGAAAAATCGTCACTGCCCTTGTTTTGAATAGTTGACTTCATAGGGTCGTATCTCCCTCAATATTGTTTAGATTTTTGCATATGACCACTCATTTTAAAGCTATTCAAATTCTACACAAGTTGGTCCAAAAATTAGTTGAATCATATAACTCTTTATGAAGATAAGGCTCCTAAAAGATGAGATATTTTTTAGAAAAAACTCTAATCCTTCACACTTTGCAATTTTGTTTTCGCAACTTGAAAAATTATCACTGCCTTTGTTCTGAATCGTTGATTTCACAGGATTGTATCTCCCTCAATATTGCTCAGATTTTTGTATATGACCACTTATTTTAAAGCTATTCAAATTTTGCACAAGTTGGTCTAAGAATCAGTTGTATCAGATAACTCTTCGCAAAGATATAGCTCCTAAAATATGCGATATTTTTCAATAAAAAACCCTAATCCTTCGCACTTTGCAATTTTATTTTTCTCATTGTAAACAACCTTCTATGCTCCTTCAGCCTTCTCAACCTTCCACTCATCATCCTAGACTTATGTTGCAACTCCTTCAACCAACCTAGCCTTCCATGTTCCTTTAGCCTTATCAGCCTTCCACGTTCCTTCAACCATCCCAGCCTTCCATCCAACATCCCAACCTTTTGATGTAGCTCCTTCAACGAGTCCAACCTTCCATGCTCCTTCAGCCAATCCAACCTTCTACACTTCTTTAGCCTTGCCACTCCAAATATCAACTCATCATTCAACCTTCCACACTCTTTCATCATTCAACCTTCCACGCTCCTTTAACCTCTAGCCTTCCACACTCCTTCAACCTTCAGATTTGTTGATCGTTAAAACACCAAACCATTTACCAGGCCCCTTAGGGGACAACCCCTCAAGTGAACTATAATTAAAAAATAAATTAACATATTATTTAGTCTATTGTGCACAAAATATTTAAATATCAATTTTCTCTAATGTATTAAAAGTTGAGTTACTTCATTTATAATTAAAATTATTTATTTTTTATTTTTTGGTACATTAAAAATAGTTACATCTACATTAATTTTTATAATTAAAATTATTTATTAAAAAGAAAATGTATTCAAGATCACTTTACAAAACAAACAATGATAGGAGCTATAGTGTAATAACTCAAGGCAATGGGTGAGAAGCACATTTGGGCTTCCATAAGAGGGATTAGGCTTAGTATATGTATATGCAACTCTTTGTTGAGAATTAATTTTCTTGTATTTTTTATGTTTGTGGAAAATTTATTTAGTTACTAAATTCAACAATATTTTATGCATGGCACCACTATGTGTGAATTTATTCTATGTAAATGTTGAATATGTCAGTTTATAATGATAATTGTCTCATGTTTTCTTTTATTTTCACTTTCTAAGAATAAGTATGACCTTTTTATCTTGGATGTCTTTATGAAACTTTTTTATTCTTTATGTAAATCACTTTTTAAATGGATATATTCTACTTTTATTGTGTAAATATGTTAAACATGGGGTATTTATTAAGCATACAATGAAAATCATGTTAAAGATAGTTTTTACTAGTTTATTTTACATTAGGTTATTAGGTTTATCAAGTTGTTCATATATAAATTAAAATTTATTTTTTCCAATAAATATTGTTAATTAATATTTAATATTAGTTTTTTAGTTGATGATTGTTATATTATTTTAAAGATATTGTTTATTTGATTGATGTTTTTCATTGCACTTAGAATTTTTTTTTTTTAATAAACTATGTGTGGCTTCTATTGGGGCCACTCCCATTACAAAAACAAAATATTACATTACTCTCGTTACATTTTTTTAGAAGTTAATTAGACCATATTCAACTTTACCTTTCTATTAGAGATATTCTTCATTTACCTTTCAAAAATATTTTCCATCTTCCCCAAAATGCCAAGTTTTCATAATCAAATCCTTTTAAATCAAATACCTTCTAAAATTTAAATTATATCAAAATGAAATTCAAATGTGAATGACTAAAATATTTAATGTCCAACTTTTATATCTATAAACATTATGTTTATAACAACCTCACAATTTCATAATATATTTTTTTAGGGTTCTTATTTATTACTCGAATATTCCAAAATATTATTTTCATTGTTATTTTTTGTTTTTATTTGTGGGTTTAACCCCACTTCTTGTTAACACTTATGGTATTTGCTTTTGTTTTCCCATATCAATATCCCTATGGGTTTATTTTTCTCTTTGTTTTTGCTTCTTGGGTCTTCATCTTTTTTTTTCATTTCCAGTAATACTTTCATCTTCATCAACCTCTTCAAACTTCTTACATTGCTCATAGTAAGACTTATCACCTTTAGGTTTACCTTGTTCTGAAAGATTTGAAGTGCAAGGACTAACCTCAAAAGCATAATCTTCTTTATGTTGCCCTAGAAACCCTAAAGTGCAAGGATGCTCTTTTGTAGCAATTACCTTCCTATTCTACCCTAAAAAACCTAAGTTGTTATGGGTTTATTCCATCCTCATTTCTTTATTATGTTGCTCTTAAAACCTTAAACTGCAAGGGATAACATCTTCACCCCATTCATAATGCACATTTATTACTTGAAGAGGATTTTATACTACTTGAGAAAAATAAAGATGATTTACCTAGAATAAACTTGACCTCTTTTGTCGTATTTGTTTTAAGATTTCTCTCCACATTTTCTTTTGCACCTTTAATTCCTTCTAAACTTGTCAAAAGATACTATAGACATGCTTTCTTTGCCTCTTATTTCAGAGTGGAATATCCTTGATCTGGTCTAGCTTCTATTACTATATGATTTCCTTGCTTCATCTTGAAGTTTATCTCATCGCTATAATTTTATCTCTGTATTCATAGTTTTTACTTTGCAAACTCTTGCCATGCGTCCAATCTCATAACAATCATTGCAACGAAATATGATATTTTTCATAATCTACTTGTTGATCCCATACTCTTGATTCAAATTTGATCTTAATGGATTGTGGCAAAAGTTTTGAAATATCCATAGCAACACATATTCGAGTATATATAGCATGCTTTTGTTCCTTGGTACTTATTCCTTCTTTGATGAATTCCCCTGAGGGTGTTTCCAATATTCTTCAAAACATCCTTATTTATAAGTTGATATGGAAGTCCAAAAAGCCTAACCCATACTGGAAGCTTCTTAACAGTTTTTATCTCAGTAGAAAAATTGTATTCCATGGTATCAAATAAAGTGCATCTCTTCTCCTAAACCACGGGCCACCAACCATTATTTTATCCCTAATTTATGAACTAGAAAAGATGACAAGGAAAAAACTTTAGGAAGAAAAGTCACTGAGTAATTTGAATTTAATCCCCACTTCCACTTGATCCAATTTTGAATCTCCAAAAACCTTGGCCATGATCTATGGAAGTTACATATTCATCCTCTCATTTTAAGGAACATTATATCATGTTCAATCATCTCATACTTGATACTTCCTTTCGATGTAACATCTGCTACTTGGATTGAAATTGCCATGTATTTGCTCTTCTACTTATTTCCAACTTGGGCCTTTATACTTTCAACTAGGGCATCCTAACTTCCCATCAAGACTTTCAAATATGACTTTCCTTTCATACTAGCTAATTGGGCTCACTCTTAGCTTACACTCCCTCTTGGCTCACACTTCTTCTTGGCTTGCACTCGCTCCTAGCTTGCACTCTCTCCTGCCTTGCACTCACTCCTAGCTTGCTTTCTCTCTCTTGGCTCACCATAGCCCATGTCTCTTCTTTTTCTTGACATTCATTTGCTTCAGCAATATTTTGGAAACAATGTTCCACATATTTGTGGTAAGGGTTTGAAGCATTGATGCACTTTGGATGAACTTGTCGCTCTTCTGCCATGAATGAATCTCGGCCCACACTCCCTTTTAGCTTGCACTTCTTCCCAACTTGCACTCCCTCTTGGCTTGCACTTCCTCACAATTAGAAGTATCTTGTTTCATATGCTTTTTCAAATATTTGTTGATAAAGATGATTATCGTTCTTCATAATTATTGCTATAAATTTATAAATATTTGTATTTTTTGAACTTACCAAAGCAACTTCAAAGAATTTGGATTCGGTTGAAAATTTTATAAAATAATTATATTTGCTTAAAAGTTATTTAACTTTATGTTGTTGCTTTATTTTGGTGTATGCTCACAATATTATTATATTAATTCGTTATACAAGATTGAAATAGGTCCCACTCATATTGCATCATGACCATTTATACCAATACTACAATATCTTATCAATTATCCATTTATTGCTTGGCAAGATTTGAACCCTTATCTCTGCCTTGAAAGGTAATGTATTTAACCTGTTGAGCTTTGCCATTTGATTAAATGTTACTGTTCACTTATAAGATTCAAATCTTTGTTTATGACGTGAAACTCCTTACTCCCTACCACTTACTCTAAACCTCATGAAAAAAATGTTAAGGTTCGCCCATGTGATTAAAAGTTTGGTTTATGGTGTGAAACTCTTTACTCCCTACTACTCGTCCCAAACCTTAATAACTAGATGTTAAGATTCGTTCATGAGATTAAAATCTTAGTCTATGGTGTGAAACTCTTCACTCTTGACCACTTATCCCAAGTTTTAAAATTCACCCATAAGATTGAAACCTTGATTATGTTCCAAATTCAATGGACTAAATGCTACGGTATATACATGGGATTGGAACCTTAATTTATGGCGTGAAACTTTTCATTCTTCGTTACCTACCCCAAAGTCTATAAGTTATATTAAAGTTTGTCCATGAGATTGAAGCCTTAGTCAATGGTGTGAAACTCTTTGTTCCTCATCACATGCCCTAAATCTAATGAACTTTATATGTTAAGGTTCACCATGGATTAAAACCTTGGTCTATCATGTAAAACTTATTAATCCCTACCATTTTCCCAAACCCTTTCAACACATTATTATTATTGTTATTTTACTATAAACAAGCAATCTTATTTTATTTGAGTATTTTTTTATAATTCTTATATATATATATATTATGTGTAGTTATTTATTTATTTATTTATTTTTTAAATTTGATTAGTTGAGAAACCCCTATGACCAAACACAGGGTTGAGCAATCTCCTCCCAACCATGACCTCTTGTAAAACTGAAAGCAATACTTATCAATAGAGAATTTAACACACACCCACCTCCTCACACACTCGCCCATGATGCAAACCTTGAACCTCTTGAAAAAGAGCCAAAGCCCTAATTGTTGCGTTATCCCCTTGGGACTTTGTGTATAGTTACTAACATGCTTCCCTCCTTGAATGCAAAGATATTTATTTAAGTAGTGACAATACATATAAAACCATCTATGGTGATCTTACTCTAAATAAAATCCATCACACCTATTTCACTTAATTTAATCTCATATAATTCGAATTATAAAAACTTTAAAACTCCAAATAAAAGGTTTAGAGGCAAGTTTTTCTTTTAAAATATATAAATATATATATATATATATATATATATATATATATATATATATATATATATATATTACATCGTTAACCATATATTGACATCATAACAAGTTGATGTCATAACCATATATTACATCGTTAACCATATATTGACATCATAACAAGTTGACAATTATACATATAAGATTCCAATATAAATCTCTCCTTAAAAGTAAAAACAAAAAAAATAATCAATTGTTTGTTGGCGTTTTATCTCGATGAGTTGAGTTTAAATCACGAGGAAAAAGGTCCCTTGTTGCTATGCCCTTGGGAAGTGTGGCTCCTAGTTTTACCACCTGTTGTACTTCACATTACTTTAAAAAATATAATCAACCACTAGACCTTAGTGGTATGTCATTGGAATAACATTCATATTACCCAAATTCGAATCATACGAAGGAAGGTCCTTATTATATCCCTAATGAATGTAGTTCCTAGTTGTGTCACTTATTATACTTCTTTTTTAGGAAAACATTTACAAATTACATCAACAACCACCCTCAAGGGGTTTTGACCATAAGACTACTTAAGAAACAACCACCATCTTAGCCACTAGGACAACCATCATCTTAGTCACTTATTGTACTTTACTAATTAAAATATATATATACAAAAATTCAATCCAACCCAAAAATTATAATTCATCTATATATATTTTTTAATAAGAAAAACTCTATGAACTCTAGTCAAGGTAATTCAAATAATTCATCTAAATACTTAACTACCAACATATCTATTCCTTTCTTTCCAATATAAAATACTTCCAAATCATTAAAACGTGACGTGACAATTCTGTGTACGAAATCAAAGCCCATCCAAATTGAATCTCAAAATTTTGACGTGGACTAAAAACCATCAACTTTCAAACCTAAACCAATCGTCTCATATTTCTCTCTTAAACATTCCATTAAGGAATTTAAAGATCACCGTCGCATTAAAACCTACATCCTTACATTAAAAGGAAAAAAAGTTTTTTTATAAAATTATAAAAAAAAAAAAAATTGGTTGTAGCTATTTGTCGGTAAACTGCCTATTAAAAAGTTAAAATCCCCACCCCAAAAAAATATAATACTTACTATAAAAAAATATTTGAATCCCTCGATCGATTTTGCTATCCCTTATCACTTAGGTGGAAAAAATTAAAAAAGCCTGCGTGGCGTCGACAATTTCACTACGCAACTCATCAACAGCCCCTAACCAAGGGAAATTCCACGTCCGACAAAAAAATTTGCCCGTACGTCTCTCCCAAATCTTGCCTAACCCTGCAGTCCAAGGCACCGCGACCCCTCATCATTTCCTCCCACCACCAAACAAGAAAACACTCTCCTCACCACAAAAATTAATTAACCCCAAAACGACAACGTGCGTGCCAAAAAAACATTATCAACGGCTTAGAACGAAAGAAAAGGAAAGGAAGCGAATCGCCGAGTCAAACAAGCCGTATTTCATCTTATCTTTTATTTCCGCTAAAGTCCCTTTCTTTTTCTCTTTTTTTATTTTTGCGGGAAGGTGGGGGAACCCCTCATTACTTCCCAGGCCCCATGTGGCCTTAAAAAAATCTAAGGCAAACATCATACACTTAAAATATTCGCTTTTCGCGGGGTCCACCTGCAGCATCTAGTCTTCCCGGGTGGGTCCCACGCAAGGGGAGACGTCTCTACTAAGTCTGAAAAGAGCGAAAAGAGAAACCGGAAAAGGTTAAAAATATTAACCCCGTGTGATAATTTAAAACTAAAAAAAAGTGAACCGTTCCATAATAGCCCGGAGAGAGGAGGGTCAGGCGTTGCGCTCGTGGGCGTTAAACCGCCCACCTGTTTATGGCCTACGAACGGTGGGATCGGATCCATGGGGCGTTATGTGGCGTCGGATCAGGTGAAGGTTGCGGCGCTTTAGTGGGAGGGGCGCACACTTGGCAGTAGAAGGCGACGGGGCACCGCTTCTGGTTTTCACCTGCGCGTATTGTTTTTACGTACCTTTTTTTAACCAGACTCGTAAATTTAACCCGCCTTGGAGTTTTAACGTCTAAAATTCCACGTTAGATGACAGATTTTTCGCTTTTCTGTGTTTTTTTTTTTTTTTTCTCTTTTCTTTTATTTGTTTTTGTTTTTATTGGGTATATTTAATTGCCTTTTCCGCCATTGGGGTCGGCTGAGAGCGCATAGAAATGCCGAATGCTGGGGATGCTACGATCATAGAAATACGAGAAACGATCGCTATAAGCGTTCCGATCGACCTCGGATTCAGCTTCTCCTTCGCGAAGCCTTTCTGTTGATACGGAATTTGTCCGATTTGGACGAAAATTGCGGGGCATTTAATCCAAAAGCTTGCAATTCCTTTCGCCTCTGCTGCAGCGCCGGGGCTTCGTTAGAGGCTTTACCTTAGTTGACGCGAAATTTGTCCGATTCGGTTGAAAATTGCGTTACATTTGATCGAAAATCTGAGCTTTTTTCCCGGTTCGAATTTTGGTGTTTGATGGGAAGGAATTCGGCGCGTTTGGACCGTTTGAAATCCCTGTACCTTAGATTTCCGGGCTTGTGGACCGTTTTGTGTTCTTTTGCGGTGGATTTTATGGCCATGGAAGCGTTTGGGATCTCTGCCAGGGTCTGTGATTTGAATCCAAGGGTGTAGGAGAGGAATTGAAGCGAAGACGAGGGAGGAAGTTGAAGGAAGACTGTTATGGGGAACAAGCTCGGGCGTCGACGTCATGTTGTGGACGAGAAGTACACGAGGCCGCAGGGTTTGTACCAGCATAGGGATGTCGATCAGAAGAAGCTCAGGAAACTCATTCTTGATGGAAAGTTGGCGCCTTGTTACCCCGGAGGCGAAGAGAACGCCGTCGATCTTGACGAGTGTCCCATTTGTTTCTTGGTAGGTTTCCAAAGTTTGAGTGCTTTGTATCTGTTTGGGGAATTCTCTTTCTTTTGTTCTTTTTAAAATTTGTTGCTTTGGGCTTGTTTTGTGGATGAATTTTTTTTTTTGGAAGCAGGGATTTAAGGGGGGTTGTGTGTTTGCGATTGAATTAGAGGAAGGAAGGGTTTGGCCGTTTTAGGTTTTGGGACTTGGCGCTGTTGTTGAGGGCCGCCTTCGATTTTGGGGAATGGGTTGGCTTGCGTTAATGACATTTGAGTCTGGTTAGTACAGTGTTTTGTTTTTTTTTTCTGGTGTAATAAAATGTTTATCAAGTTGACTCTGGACATTGGGCTTAAATGGATTGGGATATGATGATTGGTTCGTGGTTCAACTCACACATAGAGCGGAGAGTTGAGAGGATTTATAGTGGTAGCATTCGGAAAATGAGCTCTTCCAAAAAAAAATATATATAGAAGATGGATTGGGAAGTTGAAGTGAACAGTTTCTACTAGTACAAAGGGAATTTTGCTGCCAGACTGGTTTGCGGGCTGGGCCATGACCTAAAAACTGAGCTTTTGCTCAATTGAATTTAGTAGAGTGTGCGATTACCGATTTGGCTGTGGCTGGAGGGTATCTTGGGATGTTGGTGAGTTTTCCGTGGCATTTTATGAAGCCAACGATGAAATGGGTGAGTTTGTTGGTGAAATTGTGAGGTTGAATGGGGACTGTATTGCTCTGGGCGCTTCCTAGTGAATTGCATTGGGAAATTGTGTGCAGGGTCATGTTTGCGACGTGGAAGCGTTAGGAATTTAAATGAAATGGTCGGGATGTCAATATTTAACGTGTGCTTAAATGGTCGGACATTTCTACCATTGGTTTCTCGGCTAACTCCTCTAGCAGGAGTCAGATCTGATTGCAAATTAGGAATAGATTCAGTTTGGGTATTGTCAGTGTTTGTTGCAGTTATTGGAGTCTAGGGGAACGCTATTGTTCTATACTCTTCTTTGTGAAGAGCACTGTGGAGTCGATAATTTCTGCACACTTCGAAGCACATCTGCAAATGACATTATTTTGTGTGCAGGGTTGTCTTTAGAGGTGTTATGATTTCGGAGGAATTGGCCTGACCACTATTTTCTACATGATACAATGTGAGGACATTGTTCGCATTGCTTGTTGGACTGTTTATGCTCTGAGGGCTGACCTCAGCTTATAAATTGTTCCAGTAAAATCCTAGTTTCTATGGGAATGAAGTGATTTTATTAACATCTGTGAGACTAAGAATAGTCTATGGGACCAATGTCATGAGTGACTGCTGATAAATTTACAGAGTTACGATGCTTTATGGGTTTTCTAACGGTTCATGGCTGCTGTAGTGACATCCGTTTGAAGGGTGGATCTTGTATTACAAATTTTGATAAACAGTTCTCTCACTTCTACAACCTTCCCTTGTTAAAAAAAGGCCATCATTTTATGTACTCTTAAGATATTGGATATCACTGTATGCATCACATTCCATGATAAATTGCCATTCCAAAAAGGCATATGCTTTATTTCCATTATCCATTGGTGTTGTCCACCTCTCAGATTGACGTCATGGTCAACTTTGCCTTCAATTTGATGTCTGCCTCAATATAAGCCTTTTGTTGATGTTTCATACATATTCTTTATTCGCATTTTCTTTCGGTGTCTCAATATAAACTTCATGCTGATGTTTCATACATATTCTTTATTTCATTTTCCTTTGGTGTTTTCCAACTCCCAATTTGACATCTGGGTTGGTGTTGTTAGTCCTAAGTTAAGCCATGGTCAACTATGCCTTTAGTTTGATGTCTGCCTCAATATAAGCCTTTTGTTGATGTTTCATACATATTCTTTATTCCCATTTTCCTTGGGTATTGTCCACCTCCCAGGTTGACATCTGGGTTGGTGTTTGTTAGTCCTAAGTTGAGCCTTGATCAACATTGCCTTCCATTTGATGTTGATGTCTGCCTCAATATAGGCCTTTTGCTGATGTTTCATATGTAGGGTTGAACTTAGGATTGGCAGTGGGATGGGGGATTTAAGGTAATACCAAGTACATACACTGAAGAGATTAAGTACATACACTGAAGAGATTAAGTTGTGTGCAGAGTTATGTTTGGAAATATTAGGACTTAAAGTGACTTGACAGAACATAGCAATTTACAAAAGCTTTAATCCTAGGACATTCTTGGCATTGGTTGTTGAACTGATGCCACTATGAGGATACATATATGTTTATAAATTATCACTACTGTAATTCGTGTTATATTATTAGTTCCAAGATTGATTGCTCTGCAGTGTAACTTACAGAAGATGTCCTGTTAGGAGATGGATTGGTTTGTAATATGTATTTCGATAATCATGGTGTGCCCACAGCGGATATGTATATGTATAAGAAGTATTTACTCAATTAAAAAAAAAGGAATCATGGCATGCCCTTTTTTTTGTATTGAAACTGCCTTTATATGAGTGTTGGATGTGCCACTTATGGAATCTTAGTGGTAATCATCCATGCCTTCATGGCAGAAGGCATTAAGTCTATCTTTTGCACCTTTGTTTTTATGTTGTGAAAACCCAAATGCATTGGTTCTTCTGGAGATTTGTTCTCTAGGTTAGAGGGAGAGGTGTTTCTGTCAAGGATTGTCTTGAGCAGATTCAAGAATGCTGTTCAAGTTGCTTATAGGAATCTTTAAGGCAAATTTTGAACAAAAGGCAGATAATGACATTAACCATGTTCTGTCTCTGGATCATATAAACTGATCATTTGTTAAAGATGAAATGAATATTTTGTTTAATGCATTATATGGTCCAGTAAAGAAACTGCTTGATTATATGTTTGGTGTACACTGATTTACAATGACTTATTTGCTGCTATATCCTTTGCGCCTTCTTTTTCTTGTATTGTGCCCCATATTTTAGTATGCTACAGGATAGAAATTTGTTCTGCCATTTTGAACACACGAAAATTGACTTATTTCAGACCTTCCATGGATGACTTCACACCAATGGCTTGGCTTTTAGTTATGGATCTCATTGTTGTTATTCTCTATAATAATTGTCCGGCATGCTTTACTTTAATTCAGCAATATATCACATTTTTTCTCCTCTTGCTTTTTCTGGTTTTATGTTGAGGAAAGAGGTCTTCAGGCTTGCAGATCAATGACAATTTCGCATTTAAACTTTGATTGGATGCTTCCTCCATTTACAGAATGGTGGATTGGTTTTCATTGGGAATGAGCACTTTTGTTCCTCTGTTTAAGAATAATTCTAAAATGTTGAATATACAACAATAATGTGTTACTCTTATGATATTTTCCCATGTTGTTTGCAGTACTATCCAAGCCTCAACAGATCAAGATGTTGCATGAAAGGAATCTGTACAGGTCTGTCATTTTGAAGTTATGTTCTCTTTTGGTGAATAATTTTATTTTATGAAAGGTTGTCATAGATGCTGGAGGTGGACTGGCTACTGAAATTTACCCATTTTGCAGAATGTTTCTTACAGATGAAATCCCCACAATCTGCTCGCCCTACACAGTATCCTTAGAGAAGATTTAGTATTGACCTTCTTTATTTCACTTCTCCTCAGCCGAGGATATCTAGGGTATTTGGATATTTTGGAACCTTGTAGGGCAATTCAAATCTATGTTTTTCTTAACAATTTAAGATGTCCTTTCTGCAAAACCTCAAATTATGCGGTGGAGTATCGAGGGGCTAAGACACAAGAGGAAAAAGGCATTGAACAAGCTGTAAGATACTAAGAAATCAGTTTTGGTTTTATAATCTCTTTGCTTATTTATGTGTTACTTGACAATCCTCTGCAGAGAAACAGATAAATGAAAGTAACCTATTGCCTGTGTTTGTGTGTTCAGGAAGAGCAAAAGGTGATTGAAGCAAAAATAAGGATGCAGCAAGAAGAACTTCAAGCTGACAAGGAGAGAAGTATTCACAGAAGACAAGAACCTATACATTCTGGTCGGATGTCATCTGAAGAAATTGATGCAGAAGACCTAGGCAATTCAAATTCAATGTCAGGTATTGTAGTGAAGTCCTGCTATTCAGTTTTTTATTTTACCCTCTTTCTAATAAATTGGTACTTTACCCAGTTATGTTTAAAACAAATGTTGATAAGAACGTTGATTGTGGCAGATGAAGAAGCAAATAGTGTCTGCGCTACACATGGTTCTTCATCAGAGCCAAATGAGGCTCATGCTACTCAAAGTTCATCTGTAAGGTCCCAAGATTCACAATCACAACCTTTGCAGGTCCGACAAAACAGGTAGTAGCCACTTAATGGTTTATTTATGTTTGTTTCTTGTTTCATTCTATCGAGATCATAATGGATGTTTGTTTTTTAATTTTCCTATAGGCAATTCCATGGGAGGTTATGTCAGAATTGTCAGCAAATAAAGTGGTGTTTGTCTTATGTCACCACTTTAGGGAAGTTTTAATTTAAAAAATTACAATTTAATTATAAAAAATACTTTTAAAGACAATCATCCAAATGTGCAACCCTAAAATTTTTCTAAAAATTATAAAAAACATAGCTTAACCTTTTATATTGTGTTCAAAATGACATTTTTTTTAATCCTGCACATTACGGGCATTTATTTATTTTTATACTGGTAAAACAAGGTTTTTGGCACGACCTGCGATATGTATTCTGTCGCTATCCTGTTATATTATCTGGTGCAACTCCTATAATAGACATTGCGATGCACTCGTACCAGCAAAATTGCTCCAGACACCTTTTTCATATTTTCATATATTACACCCTGATATCAAATCTTTCCTTTTCCACTAGCTGATTTACATTTGGATGAACAGTAACCAGGGGAATTTATCTTTTGTCCTCTTCACGAAGAGCCCTCTGATAAGCAAACCAATCCGCTACCCTATTTCCTTCTCTGAAGACATGGGCCACTAAAAAAATCTGCAACGAGTTCAGGATCCTTAGAGTATGTGCTATTGTACTTGATACCTTCCAACTTACCATAGCCCTCTTATTAAGACGATTGATAATGTTAAGTGAATCTCCCTCCACCATCAACTTTCTCACTCCCACCTGCCTTGTCAATTTTTCTTCAGCAGATGCTGCTCTACCTTCTGCTTGATGACTTGTCATTGAGCCTAAGTAGTAAATACTTGCGAACAGCTCCAATTAGGATTCCCTTACTATCCCTTATCACTGCTCCACCCCCAGCCTTACCAGTATTCCCTTCAGATGCCCCATCAAAATTGACCTTTAGCCATCTGTCCTTTGGTGGCTGCCATTTTAATCTTCTTCTTGGGGATTATTCTCCAGCTCTACTGGGCTTAGATCTCATTGTTCACTTATCCTTGCTTCCTCTACTTACTCTGGTTTTTACTTTATCCTCAAGCGTTTCACATTTTCCACTATAACAGCTTGGATATTCTGACTATTTATATATGTAGCTCTCTGTTCCCCCTTAAATATTCTTCTATGCATAGTGGAAAGTAATCAGGTCCCATATTTGATTCTATCTAGTACTCTTAAGGGGCTTTTCCCACTGATCAGTCCACTCTACTATATTGTTTGGCATTTATTTACTTTTATATGAATTAAATTTTAATATTTTTTTAAATCAATCATAAATAATGCCTAAATGTTGAATGAATAAAATGTTGGTTATGGTAACAGTGATTATATCAAATAATAATGGGTTTTTCTTAACTAAATAACATTGAACAATTTTTATAAAAAGAAATTGGTTATATGGGATTTAAATGGGCCCCATCTATATTACATCATGACCACATAGTGGTATTATAACAGCTTGGCAATTATGCATGTATTGCTTGGCAAGATTCGAACTTGGGTCTCCTTCTTGAAAGTTGAGGAATTTAACCGTTTGAGCTTATATCATTTTTTTTTTTTTTTTTTGAATAATACTTATTATACGCATCCACCATGGGGATTGAACCCGGGTCAAATCACCGATAATGCAAGTGGCGTCCTTGCCGGTAGACCACACTCATGGGGATATTGAGCTTATATCATTTGATAATCTTAAATAGAGATGTCAATTTTGTAAAGTTTTTAAAATATAATTAATCATGAATTTTTAAATTATATTATTGATCTAAGTGCTATTATATAGTTTTAATTTACATATTATTAGAAATCTGAGACTACAATAAAATAGGTTACATGTTGATTAAATATAAATAAAATAAAAACCAAATATTTGAAATAAAAAATATGTAAGTAATGAAAACAATTCCCATTTTTACTATTCACATAGTTTAGAAAATATATTTTTGTTTTGATAATGATATACAGCCACTCAAAAAATTATTTTGAACAAGATCTTATGAATTGTAATTTGAGAAATATATCATATGTCAGTAATTGCAAATACATTTTTATTTGTAATAGCCTTCAACTACGATCTAATGTATGGAAGGAAAGACACTACCATGCCTATTGCACTTAAATTTATGGAAGCATGTGTCGAGTGAGCACTTACTGCAATCTTATTGCGAAGATATTTGAGTTTAAACATAATGGGCTAGCTTGTAAGCTATGTTCGAAAAAGTTGTCAAAATGTGGACATCAGGACACGTTTTCAGGATCTCAGGATGCGTTTTCGCGACGCTGGGGCACGTCTCTGAGACAGCCTCCAGATGTGTCTTTGTGGAACACAGCTTTTAAGTATTTAGGAGGAGAGACATTACCATGCCTTCAATATTCAGAAGCATGTATGGACTTGGCACTTATTGCAAAGAGATACAAGTTTAAACAGAATGGTTATCTCTTAAGTATATGGGAGGAGGGATACTACCATACGTTCAACGCTTTGGAACCATGTGTGGGCTTAACACTATTGCAAAGAGATTTAGTTTAAACATTGTGGGCTAGCTTTTAAGTATATTATAATCTGAAGCATGTTATTGTAGATTTTAAAAACTTGTTTCAGCTAGCTTAGCACAAAACGATTCAGGTTTTAAGATGATGACCCAGTACCTTTTTTTTTTTTTTTTTGGCGCAAAAGACAAAAGTTTGACTTCAATTCTAATTTAAAAAAAATGATATTTTTAATATATGATATGACTTGAAACATAATTTTATTTTCTAGCTAAATACCATTTTAAATTTCACATAATCCAATAACACAACAGAATACAATTCTGAATTATTTAGTTATTTTTCATTTTCAACTCCTCTTTTCTTATATAGATTGAACTAAACTCCTAGAAATTTACAGAACTGTTTGGCTTTTTGTGAGCAGGTAAATATGAAACTGCATTCATATAATTAAGATGTCAACAACCACCCCAATAAAAAAAAATATTTGAAGAATCAAACACATTTTAAAAATAATATGTTTGAAGAATAAAAAAAAATATTTCAAGAATCAAACACAGTTGCTAGTTTGTGTCATTTCTTGAAAACCATGCGACTCCATACATTTCTGCTTTTACAATGCTTAACAAATAAGGTAGCCTTATATTCAATATAAAATTGAAAACTTGTGGCCTTTTGAGTTGAAGTCCAACTGGTGACAATGTTTGGCTCATAAAGAGCTTGTCGAATGTTTTCAAATGGTGCCGTGATAATATTGTTTGTTGTAGTACCACTGTGGATATATATTCAGTTATCCTTGTTATGGTTATAAATCCAACTTATAACTTGTAATTAACCCAAAGCCCACTTGTTATGTTGACTTGGGTTCACATGATTATGTAATTGGGGTTTTGGTATTGGTATAAATATCCCCAGCCACTCCATCCATTATATGAAGTGTTTGGTCCTTATCCACTGATTAAGTGATTATTTATGGTGTTCAAAAGGCACCTACATATGAGTTGTATAGGATTGAAACAATCCCCAACCTTATTACATCATGACTATGTTACCATTGTATTTCAACAAACCATATAATGGTAGTACAATCGGCAATTATGCATGTATTGCCTGGCAAAATTTGAAGCTGGGTCTTCTCATTGAAAGTCCACATTCCTAATCACTTGAGCTCATGGCATTTGATTCTTTTAATCGGTTATATGGGATTGAAATGTCCCCACCCTTATTACATCGTGGCGGTGTCACCACAGTATTTCCAAAAACCATTAGTGTTATTTGGCAATTATGCATATATCACCGGGCAAGATCTGAACCTTGGTCTTCACCTTAAAACTCCACTTTTTTAACCACATGAACTCATGCCATTTGATCTAATCAATGAAATAATATATAAAATAAAAAAACGAATTACAAACTGAAAACAAAAACAAAAGCGTACTTTCTAGTAAAGGAAAATGATAGTATAAAAATATTTATCTTTTTACTCTTAATTTATTAACAAAATTAAAAGCCTAAAGCAATCTTTTAGGTCTCAATATGGCACATGAGACCCTGTTGTGATAACAAGGTACTTGTTTACTTGCCTTATATATTATTGTAAACTTTGTACCTTGTTATTTTTTTGACCCTTTGACAAGGCTTAAGGTAAATTGTTCCTTTTCAATTAGTCTAAGTTTAAAGTACTCTTGGTTGGCTTCTGTAAGTAGTTAGAGAAGCCTCCAAAAGATATGCTGCTTTTGGGTGGTGAGAACATGTATTTATTTGTAAAAAAAGGAATAATTTGCTTTGTGTTCACAATTCAGCTTAAAAATTAATGCGAAAAGGAAAAATTTATTAAAAAATCCATAGAGAACTTCGATTCTTAATCTCAGAAGCTAACCGTCATAGATGACGCTATATACTTCATGCCAAAAGAATGACATGATATACATCATAAACTGAATCTTCAAAATTGTTAAAATCAACAATGTATCTAGAAGACCAAACTCTAATAGATTTTGTAGAAGGTGCATGACAAGGATGTTCATCATCTTACTGATCAAATACGCCAAGAAAATATGCATGCCAAAATTTTGTTTACCTTGTTTTGAACTTTCACGTGGGACACAGGCCACAAATTAGAATGTACACAATCTAGATTGTTTTGACCTTTCTCATGGTACACAGGCCACAAATTAGAATGTATACAATCCTCTATGTTCCTTGATTTCAATGTGTCTCGTTTTCAAGATATCATTTTCTTATTTTTTTTTGTCCTCAGAAAGGGGGTCATGTGGTTGTGTGCACCCTGCTCTTAATATTGTATATTTAATCCCTAAGTTTGATAATATGTTAACCACTTACAAAACATTAGAATCTAGAATAAAGATAGTTAATGCTTAAATCTTTATGGAACACTTTTTGCTTAGTCTTTAATAAAAGTTCCATTTTATGGTACAACTTTCTTGTAAGAGCTATTAGAAGGTCCAAATGAGACTTGTCAGAATCACACCTTAGTGTCAGCTTTTTGGGTGGGAGCACAAGCTTAAGCTTCAAAAGTTAATTGAGTGCTTGGTATCATTAGTATGGATTTTCAAAGCTAAACATGTCTGTTTGATAAAGGCTTCTTATTCTTAACTACTTAGGGATATGTATCAAAAGGTTGTTGATATGATTTTGGTTTTATTATTGCTAACATGCTCCATAGGTAAGCCAAACCTAATATCTCTTAGCATGACAATAAATTTTGATGTTTAGCAAAACTTTGCTTGATTTGTTTTTGTGAACCACACATTTGTCTTCCTTATTCTGAAGATGGTCAACAAAATTTGAGTGCTTGATATCATTAGTATGATTTTTCAAAAAAATTTCCAAAGCTAAACATATCTTTTTGAGTGCTTGGTATCATTAGTATGGTTTTTCAAATTACTTTCTAAAGCTTAACATGTCTGTTTGAAAAAGGCTTCCTATTCTTAATTACTCAGGGATATGTATCTGAAAGTCTTTGATATGATCTTGGTTTTATAATTGCTATCATGCTCCAGAGATAAGCCAAACCTAATATCTCTTAGCATGGCAATAAATATTGATATTGAGCAAAACTTTGCTTGATTTGTTTTTGTAAACCACACATTTGTCTTCCTTATTCTGAAGATGGCCCACATTTGAGGCTAAATCTCAAGCACTTATGGCTTGGTAGTTTGCTTTAGATTCTTTACTTTCCTGGAAAGTTGTTTGTTGAGACTTCCATTGAGTGTGTGCCTGTACACATGCAACTATTAAAGATGGGACAATGTGTGGTTCACTTAGACGTCAATACAGTAATGTTTTACTGAATGCTAGTCTTAGTGCAAATTTAGGGAATTGTGTTGAGCTTCTTTTGGGGTTATGAAAATGAACAAAAGGGCACATTTATAGCGGGGACCTCGGTTTACTTGGCAGCAAAGTATTTGACAAGAAGGAGATATATTGTTGAATCAACACATTCAACTTTCAAGCCGCTGCTCTGCTTTAGGAATTTCTTGTATTAGGTGGATTATTAATACCTAGCTGGAACATCATTTATGACTTTTGTCAAATGGTATTCTCCATGAAGTCTTTTTGATACTGTTTTTTCTTTTTGCTTTTTGGAGAAGGTGACTAGGGAAGATTTTTCATAAGTTGAGAGAATAAAGCAATCTTTTCAAGACTGTTGTAGAACCAAATGCTAGTTTAGATGTGTGAATAATAATTATAGTGCCACATTGCTCTTTTGATTATTGTTATGCTCCAATAGACATGCTTGATCACAATGCATTGGTTTTTTTGGTTATTGGTCTGCTCCAATTGGCACACTAACACACTAAGATCATGTAGCATTGCATTGAAATTGGCCTTTAGCAAAAACATTGCTCAAGTTGATGTCTTTGCCAACCACAAATATGATGCTTTCTTTGTAAAGATAAGCCAAAGCCACTGCTACATTACAATCAACTTTGTATTGGATTCTCCATTATATAATCTTTCCCTTCCCAGAAATTTTGTATCTGGAGACATTCATCAGGCGTAAAGCTGTAGACAAACAATAATATTCCTTTGTTGTGATGAGCAACATTTGGCTTTTATTTTCCATCTGAAATTATCATAGGAAAGGGAAAGTGTTTGCTGGTATATCTCTAATGGAAGTCTCAACATGCAACTTTTTGGAAGAGGAAATAATGTGGAATGGATTGCCCTCTTCAATGCTGATCTTAATTCATCTTCGACTGTTTGGCTTATCCTCACAATAAGGGGGCAAGCATGTGTGTCATAGACATGTTAAATCATGTATGGTTCTGCTTATCACCTGTTTTAATGTAAGGCTGGGGAATTTTGACCTGGATTGTTTGTCGGAGCCCTAGAATAGAACTTTCAGATACATGGTACTTAAGTATAAGAAGACATATTATTGAATTGGATGTCTCCCACTTTGGAGTTGCTTTGGAAACTGCTTATTGAGGGTGAATTATCAATACCATGACTTTGTGAAATGTTTATGGGATCTTTGTGGACATAAGTCTTTCTGTCATTGTTGTAGATTCTAAGGTTAGATTGGATGTTTTAAGGCACCATGCATTTAAAATAACCTAGTGTGCTTATGTTCTTTTGATCATTTCTGTGCTTTGATAAGACATACTTGATTAAAATTTTTGAACTTTATATTGAAATTGATGGTGAGCAGAACATTGCTTGATTTAATGTCTCTGAGAACTACATTTATGCCCTTGCTCTTTTTGAAGATAAATCAGAGCTTAATCTAAATCTCATGCAATTTTCTATCACATATCCTTATTAGATTCTTTCCTTACTTGCAAAGTTCTTTTGTTGAGACTTCCATTGGGCATATACTCACAGACATAAATAGTGGAGAGCTTCAGATAAAAGGGTACTTGAGGACAAGAAAGTCCACCACAGAATCAGTCTTTAACTTTTGGAACCCTTACTTTCGAAATTGCTCGTGGAAAGTGGCTTATCAATACCAAGTTGGTAGAAATGCAAACTTTTTCTTGTTTACGAGTGTATTCCCAATGGAAGTCTCAACATAATTTTTCAGGTATGGAAATAATCTATAGTGTGGAGTATTTGATAAGGAAATAATCTAGAGTATGGAGTATTTGTTACAGCATTGTTGTGCCTTAGCCTTGTCTCTGTTTATCTTCACAAAGAAAGGCACAAATGTGTGGTTTGTAGAGATGTGAATGAAACATCCTTTTGGGAGATTTTGGCCTCATCCCTGCATGTTAGAGCAGGACAAAAATTAGAGGAGTACAACTGTAGTAGGGATAGTGTTTTGACTCTTCCCGAGTCTGTGAGTGCTAGCGAGTTTGTGAGCCAGGTGGTCTTGGTCGAGTCACTTTGATTTTGTAAAATCTACTATATTTTACAATCTCTATGTTTTTGTTAATTGATGAGTTATTGCCGAGTTTTTCTCTTGAGTTTTGACCTGAGCCCCAGTCCAGTTTACATAAAAGAAAAAAAAAAAGATAAACAGGCTTGTTGAGTCTAAGATGAGTCTGAGATAGTCTTGATACTACGGGAGGGATATTCAGAGACATCACACCTAATACTTGAGACAAAGAAACTTTATTTAGAAATTGTAAATTTTACCTGTTCAGCTGTTGCATTAATGAGTTTTGGCAGGTGAATTACTATGCTATTCTGTATACTATGCTATTCAGTTTTTTATTCCAGAAAGGGGCTTTTGTCTTTTCTTCTTCTGGCCAAACAACTTACAGTGATTCTTTGCTATTTCTTTGGATAATTAGGGAACTTTGCCGAACAATTTTCCCTTGTTAGTTTTCCACCTGTTTCATTCCATCTTTATGGATCTTGCTGCCTGCTGCTAGTAAGTTCTTGCAGAGCTTCCTTAGAACTAATTCCCATGAAATTCCAGTATAAGGGTGGTGGGTGGCTTTATGGGATGGTGGGACACATTTTGGGATGATGAGACACTTTTTTGGGACGGCAGGACGTGTCTCTGAGATGGTCCCCAAATCCTTAGGAGTCTCCATGTAACATAGCTTGAAAGGCACTTAAGCTTCCTTTTCAAGATCAGAGGAGAATAAGGGGAGAGATTTTGCTTGATCCCTGGGAATGTGTGTTTTGATGTTTTGGCTAATTCTTCATGGTGGTCCTCTTCTTCTTCAGGTTCAACAGCCAAATCTTCTTTTCCCACTTCAGGCTTTATTTATGCTCTGCAGCTAGGACGTCCGGATCCTGTTTCAAGATTCTAAGCTTAATCTTCTTCCACTCATTTTCCTTATTTGGATTCCGCTACTACTTGTAGCTCATCAGCTGATTCCTCGTCTTTATCTCTTCTCGATGCTATATTTCCGGTTGAGCTTTATAGCATTTTTTGAGATTTGTTCACATAATCTGGCATTCTTCTAATTGAATAGAAGTTGCAGCCACATGCTTAACATTTAAACTTATTAAATACATCCTTTTAACAAAAAATTGATCATAAAGACAAATGATATCGCGGAAGGGACAAAGATAATCGAATTATTGGAAAAACTTAGTACAGAGCATAACTTGAAAAAAAAAAGGCTACAGAGATTGCCTCCTCAGGGAGCAGATGACCAAAAAAACCTAAACCTACGGTTATATTTGATCTTATCATGAACTTAGCTCTGATATCTTTTATAAGTAGAATTGTTAAAATAGCTTGCAACTGCAAAATAGCAGAATAAGATGTGGAACTGTTTTCCAACATATCTATGGTTGAACCAAAAGAATGGCACAGTGATGAACATATAATAAATAAGCTTTGTGTTATGACTAATATGACAGATAGATTGATTAACATCTGGAAATCCCTATTTATACAAAAACAAGATAGCTTGGAAATGGTATTAAATCTTATTTAACTTGTTAAGGAAGGATTATGAACCATTCTACAAATATAAAGTATCACTAAATGGGAAGCAAGCTCTGAGTGATATGCATTATTGTGTTAATGACCACCCTTTTGTTCTGCTTAACACCACTGAACAATGTCTATTATGCTTTTCCAATCTTCCATTCTGGTTGTTTTCATTTCATTGCTCTCTTAATTGCAAGCTGCTGATCTGCATGTGGGGTCTGCTCGTGATTGGGAATTATTCCACACGAATACCTCCACTTATTAAATCCCAAGGATTTAGGTTTAGACTTGTTTCACATTATGTCCCCCACACCTTACCTTACAAAATATGATCGTATGGGCAAATAATTCATTGTATAACAGAACAAAATTAATTGTTCGTAGTTGATTGCATTACAGAACAAAATACATTGTAAGTTCACAACAAAAGTTTACTTTCTGAACAAGCTAGATACCATCTACCAATAGATATTTAGAAGACGAAAATCTGGTAGAACTTTAAATTAGACTACAGTATCTTCAAGGTATTAACATTTTGTATTGACAAAAAAATAACCGAATATTTCAAATGTGAGTCCAAGACTCACCACTATTGAATTAAGTGGACTTTCACGTGCATCATTTCTGCAGAGTATAGAGGGAGAGTTCTAAGCTCTATTTATATGGCTGAAATGAAACCTAAGATTGAAAATCAGAGAAACCTATTGCGAAAGGAGATACTTTTCACTCATTTTACAAGTGTCAATTGAAAACGTGAGGGTAAATACATACATCAGTCAAGAATTGAGATTATGTAGTGTGTCATATTCAAGTTAATTGTGCACATCAAATTGCCATAATTTGTCATCTAATTCAGAGTTTTGCCAAGCCCAGTGCCCCCTTCAAAATTTCAAAGAAATCATGAGAAAGGTGGAACAGAATAAACATAAGTAGAACAGTATAGGTAAAACCGATGAAATACAAATTCCATATTTTTGCTGAAAGAATGCTTAGGAGTCTAGGACCTTGACGATTTTTCCTCTAGCTAGACTCAATGTACTGCACAAGATGCAGGACTCAGATTCACCTTACAAATATTGATATGTCCTCATTTTTTCCAAAACAAATGCATGAGGTGGCTTGCTTGAGGATATGTACATGATAAAACCTCCTACGTTTGTTTTTTTTCTTGCCAGGAGTCTAGGACCTTGACGATTCTTCCTCTAGCTAGACTCAATGTACTGCACAAGATGCAGGACTGAGATTCACCTTACAAATATTGATATGTCCTAATTTTTTCCAAAACAAATGCATGAGGTGGCTTGCTTGAGCATATGTACATAATAAAACCTCCTACGTTTGTTTTTTTTTCTTGCCAAGATTCATGAAATTCTAGTGTGTGATGAATGAGGTGGAGGAATACAGTTACTAAGTGAAGTGCTCCTCAACTACATTCAAGCCTCGAAGGGACAAGAGCTAACAAAAGGATGGTGCTGGATTCTTAGAGGAGCACATCTCCCTCTCTCTAGATGGTTGGCTTTTACTATGAGATTGAAGGTCAACTTTACCAATGAAGTCTTTAGGAAGCATGCATTGCTGGCCGCATTTCTATTATAGGTTTCTATAATTGTTAATCTTCAATGGTCTTTGACTAAGATATGGGTGGCATATAGAATGAGCTGGGTTTAGGTCTGAAGTGGATGAGCTGGGTTAATAATCAAGATGTAATATTAAGTGGATGACTGTATTTGCATAAAGTAGTTTGGATAAGTGTTCACTAGGTAAGATATAGTCCTAATTTATAAGTCCAATTGCTATTTTGCAAAGATTCTTAGATTGTAAGAGTGAGTCTTTTTAAATCTTTTGTTGAATGTGATTGAGGCCTGTCTGACCAACAGATTCTATGTGATCATACCATGATAACATAACAATTACACTTTTGTTTTTGATATATTCTTCTCGTGTATGGTTTTGTTTTCTCATTCCTGTGCCCATAAAAAATGATTCAACGTCAAAAAGCTAATTTCATTGTTTTTGGTTTTTTACATGCAGGGATGAGGGTTTTGATTTGGACCTAGAAGACATAATGATTATGGAAGCAATCTGGTTGTCTCTCCAGGTATATCTTTTGTGCTGATGTCGCATAGTAGTGTAGATAGACATTGGATGTATAGTCACCAAGCCATGCAGGTTTGCTTGCAATTGCCAACTCCATGTGTGTATGCATTGCTGCCTAATGTTTGGAACAAAGATGAAGTGAAATGTTCCTCTTTTGAAAAGATTTATTTCATGGTGTATTTAACATCTTATGACATTCAAGCATGACTAGATTGTAATCTGGCTTTTACAGGAGCATAGTTCCCACAGAATCCCAGGAACCACTTCATCTAGATTTGAAAATTCTGTTCGTAGTAGACCTGGTCAAGCACCTGCATCAATAGATGTTCATGGGTCAACAATATCAAATGTGATATTGGGTAACTCAAGAGAGGCAATTCCAAATAGCTCTGTTACAGGAGGGTTGGCTTGTGCAATTGCAGCACTTGCAGAAAGACAGATATTAAATGTTGACTGCACGGTTGTGACACCAAGATCTCAAAACCAACAAATTGGTGAAGACCCTTCTGAAAGGGACATGACAGAGAGTCAGAATGTTTCACAAGAGAATTTGTCTGGTCAACAAGAATTATCAACATCCAATATTCATGAGCAAGCATGTGGCAATGTAGAGTCAGATGAGCAGGAACAGCAGATATTCCCAGAGGGGCCTGTGAATATTACTGAATTAGAGGATGAGCGAGGACCAGACGCTCATGCACCAGATATTTGGATAGAAGTTTCACCAGAAAGTGGACGTGCACTTTCAGCATCTTTAAGGGAAGGGAGCCGAAGCTCTGTGTCAGATTGGACGCTTGATCACAGTTCCGAAGTAGTTGAAGTTGGGACAAGTTTTTCAAGTAGTATTCCTTCTGCTTCAGACTTACCATGGGAAGCCCCTGATGTTCCTCAAAATACAGATGTTCCTGCTGATCCACCTTCACTTAATGTACAGCCCCACATGGTCCCTGACAGTTATGAGGAACAGATGATGCTAGCATTAGCCATGTCACTTGCGGAGGCTCAAGCACGCTCGTGAATATTGGAATCCTCTTTGAGCACATAAAAGGGTGAGATACCAAAAATGACAGTCTTTCAGATACATCTAATTTTTTCAGTATGTTAGCATATTCGACATGTCTGGTGGCAGCTTTTGACTTGTCACTGACAGGATAGTTCATCAGAGTGTCTTGTCAATGACAAGCCAGTTATATATTGATTTTGCCCATACCTTCAGAACATTTTATCAAAGGAGGAATTCATGAACGAAATTGTAAAGTAAGCCATATGTAAGGTGCCACAGGACGAAGCAGATGTGTCTTACACTCTGTAGAGCATATGATGCAGGCACATGCATGTAATGCATGCTCGGATGTCTTGTACCTTGACTGCTTTGGTTTCTGTGCCAACTAGAAGGAGAAATAGATAAAACCTCCTTTGTCGATTGTTATGATTCATAGTGTAAATGGGGTCTGGGGTTAAGTTTGTGTGTTATGTATGAAATTATGAATGGATCTTGACCAGAGTTACAAAGCTTGCATAATTGAGCTAGTATTTTGTAAAACTGGTTCTTTATCCATTCTGTTTCCTTTTGTTCTTTTGTCGAGGTTATTCTTACGTGCCCATGTAATTAATGTGATAATTATTGATGAGGTTCATCCAAATATTTATTGCAGCTTGTACTTTTGTCACGTGGATTACTCTAGAGCAAGAATTATTATTTTTTAAGTGTTACCCGGGTCTTTGACTTAGTGTCATAATTCTTTTACTGGAAATTTCAGCTTCATGTATTAATCATGCACAAGCTGGACGAAAGAAAAATAAAAAAAATCTGTATATATATATATATATATATATTAGTTTTCGATTTTATGGGATTAAAAAGGTCCCGCCTGTATTACATTGTGACCATAGCACTGTGGTATTTCAAAGAATCACATGGTGGTATAACAATAAACGTATTATCATGATACTCATTGGAATTGAACCCTTGTGGGCTCCTTGTGAGCCAAATATTCTCACCAATTGGATTTCAATCCTATAGGTGGAAGAACTCAAACTATTGCCTAAAGAAATCAAATGGAAAAATTAATTTAAGCAAATGATTCTGTTTTCTATTTTTGACTTAAATAGTGAATAACGAATCAAATAATTTCTGATTGATTGGTTGGAGTTTTCTTCAAGCAGAGAAAAGTACATTATGGCCCAGAGGAGTGATGTAATCTTTAAGTTCCTTCCTTGTCCTGTATTAAGGACAACTCTTTGGAAATGCCCTAATAATTGATCAGATGAATTTTCTCTAGATCAAATGCAGGTGTAGTCAGAGTAGTGCAAGATTTACAGCCTACATATTTTTTATATCAAATAAATGCTTGTGTTTGACAAATTAATATTATGTGGTTTTGGCCTTCTGAGCGCAGTCTCATGGAAGTTGTGAAGTACATAGCACATGCTGGCTGGCAAAGTAATGGAGTTTTAGATCTCATTAAATCAAGTCCACTAAGTAAAGACTTCCTAGCATCTGCATGCAGTAGCACAGATTGAAGTGGTAGGGTAGGATAATCCACAATGAAGTTCTACCTCGATTAAGTTTGGGAATGATGCATGCTGCAGCCTACCAGATTTTATACAATAAGAACCATTTGATGCTTCTTGCTGATTCTTTCTCAGGGGTAATTCGGCTCTGGAATTTTGTTGTGGACCATTTGATATTCATGGCTGTTTTCAATTAAAAGATCTGGAATACCATATTTAAAGAACTCTAGATGAGAATATGCATAATTCAATTTGAGTTTTCATTGGTAACTATTGAAATACAAAGTAAATCTACACATTAAAATAAGTCATAAAGAAAGAGCAGACTCCCTTTACATATATAGAGATACTATGGACAAAAATATGTTTATAAACATAGATCTGTTTATTTATATTCCTGGTTAATAGTTTTAAATGGTCAGTCAAAGTTGGTGATTTGACATATTTGCATCTGATCCATGTAGGATTCACGGAGCTTAACTAGTTGTAGCCATAATTCCCTAAAAGGAAGTCTCATTTAAATGAAATTTCATATGAAGGTTGAGATCAAGAACAATAGAAATAGTAGCTTAGATAGAACTTAATGAATGAAGTGCAAAGTGTTTAATTTTTTAAGGTGAAAGAGACTGCAAACGTCAATGTAAAATTTTGATCCTACAATACACGCTCGATCCTTCTACACGGTATAAACTGAGATTAGTGTACAATCATCATTATCTAAGTCAAACTCCAAATGGCAGGTTTTTGTATCACAACTCGTATACCCATAAAAAGAGCCCAACCCTGAAAAAAAAAGTCTCAATCATAAATATTTATAATAAAGCATAAGAGAATCATTTTGAACTCAAGTCTGTCCCAACTTCAAATCACGGACAAAATCTGCTATTGACAACAATGAATTGGAGTTGTAAAGAAACATATCAATGCCATCATATTATCATATCACCAGCAACAAAGAAAAAGGAAAACAATATACACCATTATTTACATGTGAAAACCCTCGATGTGAGCCCAGGTGTTGTAGGTGAGTTGGAGAGGAGAGGGCAATCCTCCAAGGGAGGTCCCAGGTTCGAATCTCCACCCTACCAAAAAGCTGAATTGGGTACCCAAAATCCAATTGATAATGTTGGTACGGGCAGGGCTGGGTGCGACCCCCGGGTGACTTTGACGGTGTAGAACCCCCTGTTCGTGTCTCTTAGACCAAGGCGGCCCCGCAAAAGGTTTTTCGCTTAAAAAAAAACTCACTGTGAGGTAAAAGCCTATCGTTGATGAGTCTAACCAAGTAAAAAATTGCTCAAACCAAAAATGGTTGTGGCTTTGTATAAAGCGATCTCCATACCTTAGCTGTCCTCCACAAAGATGGTATTAAGAATTGAAATACACTATGTTTTAACACGTGATAGGACATAATATATGGTCCTAAACTTCCCTCTTGATGTGTCGTTGACAAAATAAATCATATGTTGGCTCCATATGATGTGATAAAATATTATATGTTGGGTATGTGATAGATTAAACTAAAATATCACATGATGATAGAATAAGTAGACATTACTCCTTTGACTTGGGGAACCTATGCCAGATTACATATTTCAACATTTTCCCAAGCCATGAGAAAGCAAGATGACATAACTACAACACCCTCAATAAGCACAACTTCCTTTTGCTTCAATGTAATCATGCGACTTATTGCTCCTTGTAGAGCCTTTAGGTAATATGGGATTGAGGTATTTAATGGCAATAAATTTAGCAATTTGTTAAATACTAATGAAGCCCATGAATTCAACTAACCAAAATAAGTGTCTACTAAAGTTGTAATGATCTTTATTGAAGATCTTCAAGGTTAAAATTTTTCCTCTCTCTATTACTACGACATCTAGGAATACTACCATTTAGTTACAAATTCTTTTGTATCCTTTGAAGGAGATTAGCATTTCATCCTTTATTCTACTTATTACCTCTTTGAACTTCTTTAAGGAATGTTACTATTGTGGGACTTAGAAGAGCTTCCTTTTGGGTCTTATAAATCTGAGTGTAATGCATACAAAAAAATGACAATTAATAATCAATCATCTTCACTTGTTGCTAGCATTAATATGTAGGGTTTCTTGAGCCTTATATTTATTAATATGTGTGTGTAAGCATATCTAGGTGAACCACTTTTGATATGCTACCAAATCACAATTCTAGAAGAGCTCGACTTAACTAGGTTTTTCTTAGTGGATGTAGGTTCTAACCATATCTAGATGTAGTCTCTTTCTAAATGAATTGGAGGTATCAAAACCATCATAGGTCGATGGCACACTCATTAGTCCTATACCATGAGTTTAAGTGACCTCAAGGAAGAAAATAAGGACTATACTAGAGCTCTATATCTTACGCAAAATCATAGTCAAATACCAAATATCTAGGCATACTAACATAATTAAATTTGAAATCAATGCGTAATCGTTCTCAATCAAAGATAACTATGTCAAAATTTCTCAATGGAGTCAAAACATCATCATCTATCTATTAATAAAGAGAAGGGTTATGCTAACAATGCTATGCAATGCTCTAAGAAGAAAAATATAACAAAATTCAACCATCATATCCATGATGGCCTCTCCAACTCTAGTTAACCCTTCAATCACTTGATATCTAAAATTTATTTTTATAAGTATTTTTTGATACTGATAGACCATCCTCTATTCATAATGCACATATTGTTAGTTTTATGCACACCGTCTCCATCTATTTTGATGATGTTATCATAGTGGTGATTTTTTCTTTTAGTACCATTCTTCTAGTTCATAGGTTACCTATGATTTTGGTCCTTTCTCTCACTATCCATATTGTTTTTCTAGTGTAGAATAAAAACTCAAATGTAAACTCATCATTTGAGCATCTCAATTTTCTCACAATCAAAAGGAATCTTGCATGGTATAAAGATGGTCATCTTCTTTGTTTGTGATTAATAATTGAATGTGAAGTTGGCCAAGATCCCCTCTCTCAAATATCCTCTTAGAAGGAATCAAAGTCTTAACACGCTATTTTTCCTTGTCGTACACCTTCCCATTCTATCTTCTTAAGCAACTCAAAGCTCTTCTCATCTAAATATTGTCCATCAATAACATGACTACTAAAAGAACCACTATCAAGATGTACCCTCTCCAATAAATGAAAAAGACTTGTTCATATCTAGGAATGAATTTGCAGTGTTCCTTCCATTATTTAATTTTAGTAACATTGAAAAACCGTGCTATGTGCTAAATCTATTTACTAGTATTGCTTCAGGAAACTCTAGATTATCTTAGGTGCTTGAAGTTGTACTTCCATTGAGCCTTAATGACCTTAGGTCTTTTGGTTTTTTAAAATTTCTATCCTTATTAAGCTTTATTTTAGGTCTCTCCTTAGGGTTAGTCCTATTTTGTTTTAGACATGTTGGTGATTTTGACATGAATTGCTTTTAGATTGATTTACCTTTTTTTTTCTATTTTAAATTTTATTTTATTTATAAGTTTTAAGGCTATATAGGTTATATTGACTTTTTTTTTTTTGGTAATTATTTTAACAGTGGGTTTTTATAAAGGATCCCAAAACCTTATGTACAAAAACAGCCTTGCTAAATGATGTATCATGCCTCATGGCTGAATGTATAAACCTATTACAGAAATCGTAAACCCTAAACTAATTGCCCGGAGGCTACAGAAAGGCATTTATGCCTGATTAACCAGGTAACAAATCGAAATTTAAACAGGATAACGAAAAGTAACAACCGAAGAAAATGAAACTTAGAGAGTAAAAACAAACCAGCTAAACACCAGACAAGGAAACAGATAATCCGGATCCTCCTAATCCTCAGAGTCCAGTCATATCACAGCTACTCCGGATCCTCCAGATCCTCCGAGTTTTGACTCTCCTGGGTCTGCTTTAGAATCGTCTGGATAGTCTGAAGATCTTCTTGCCTCCCTTACCATGTTGGAAGGGAGGTTTAGGTACATGCGTATCACCCGTCTGAGTGTCAGAGTCATCTGAAAATAGCAGACATTGGGAGCCATTCGCGATGTCTGCCGTCGTCTCTTTGTCTCTTCTGTCTTTGTTGGGAGGTCGGCCCTGCTTCCTCACACTTCCATAATCCACATTTTGCTTTCGGATCCTAGTGATTCAAGGGCTAATATGTCCGATCTGATTGACGCCCCTCCTTCCTAGGAGGTAATCTTCTAGCAAGGTTTGGGACTGGCTGAAATCGAAAGGGCCCAGGTCCTGGAGCCTGGGAGGCTCTGACTGAGTGGTGATTTGGGGGGGTTCACCCCTCTTTCCCAGTAGGTAATCTTCCAGCACATTTTGGGACTCGAAAGGGTTCTGGTACTGAAGTATGGGTTGGGGGGGACTGTTCCTTCTCCTCCTGAGGTCCTAGAAGGGTGCTAGCAACACACAGTTGAGAGTCCGGTTGGAGGGAGATTCCCTCTACTGGGTGGGAGGATTCGAGAAGGTCCCTGGGTGGCCCTGGAGACTTATGGTCTTTCGCAGCAGGGGGCTTCATCTGACCATCACCGTGTTCCAAGGGGTTATAGGATTCCTGTTTCTTTTTCCCTGGCTTTTGAAGAGGACAATTATGCTGGAGGTGCCCTTGAGAACTGCACTGGGGGCAGAAAGCTGGTCTGTTCTCATATGCAATGACTTGCTTGTGGAGAATGGAACCTCCGGACCGGAGAGTGATGGAGGAGGGGAGGTCCGCCGCCAAGTCCGCCAAAACACAGAAACGGGCTTGGACAAATCTTGTCCGAGCTCTGGTGGGAGGGTCAATGGTGACCAACTCCCCAATGGAGCGGGCAATACCTCTAATTACATTTTCATGCCAACAAAAAAGAGGGAGACTCGGGAGCCTGACCCATATTGGAGCAATGTTGATGTTCTGGGTATCAGGGTTGAAGTCCATACCCCACTTCCTTAGAAAGAGACTCCTATGGCCCAGGAACCAAGGACCTCCAAACAGGATTTTGTAGAAGTCCTCGTTGTTCAGTCTAATCACGAAAAAACCTTGGGTTAAGGCCGCCAACTCCATGTGACCAGAGGTTCTCCATTTGCCTGACGCCCATTTGCGAATGGTCTCCATATCTGGACGACCACCAATGAACTTTCCAATGAGGGTAAATTTTTTGAATTCCACGAAGCTTGAGAGAATTTTTGTCGGGATGTCCAACTCGTCCTCGGTCGAAAACAACTCCTCGGTGAAGATACCGCTTAGGGTTTCTGAAACCGTTGCCTGAGCAAACGACTTAGGGCTTCTATAGCCGCTTAGGGTTTCTGAAGCCGCTGCCTGAGCATACGACTTCCGATGTCCACCTCCCCCTTTGTCTGGCGGATCCTTGCCATGGCTGACACCATCTTCCTCAGTGCCCCCGGACTCTGGTTGCTCTCCCTCCACCCTGTTGTGCCCATGGTTCGACCTGCTGGCGCTCCCGTGCTCTCCCGCAGAAGCCTTCCCGCCCACCGTCATCCCGTTTACTCCAGTGGAGACCTCGTTTTGGTGTAATCAAAAAACTCTATATAGGTTATATTGACTTGTTCATATGACAAGATTTACTTTTGCTACTAGCGATAAAAATAAGGGATATATTAATACCCATGTCCAACTCAAGGGAAACCCTTATGAGAAATCTAAATCCACTAAAGAGATGTGTATCTTCTAAAACTTGTATCAAATAAAGTTTGCAACAAGGTAGTGTAGGTCAACCCTAAGTTTTTGTACACTTCATAATAAAAGACCTAGAGATATACCTAAACCTAAACCTAAACCTCCCACCCGTCATAAGTGATTATGAGTATTAATGCTATTGAAGAAGGTCCA
This sequence comes from Wollemia nobilis, assembly GCA_028583015.1. NCBI lineage: Eukaryota > Viridiplantae > Streptophyta > Pinopsida > Araucariales > Araucariaceae > Wollemia > Wollemia nobilis. The sequence continues at coordinate 1,910,542 of JAQPPZ010016980.1, read as the reverse complement.
CATATTGATGAACCAAGGATTAATTTCATGATATTTTTGTTGAAGACCTCCATAAACCTATACAATGGTTTGTTGTAGTTTATCATCAATTTAAGATTAATCAAGATGTTCTAGAGAGATTTATACATTTTTTTTTAAACATGTATGCCATCATGCATAATAATACATTATGTTCACACTATTTTGATCCACTTCCAAAGCACGTTGTGCATAAAAATTCACCTAGGTCAAAACATCATAAAATATGACCTTTACAAAAGATTTTTGATATTTCTAGTCAAATTTATTTGCGTTGTCGATTGCAATGTACCAAAAAATAAGAATTATTTATGTAATATTTGAGTAGGAAAAAAATTATTACTTATAAATTCAAATCCCTACATTAGTTTCTATTGATATGAATGCTCCTTACCTACAACAACGAGCTAATTTGGGGATATATGTGTATATTTTATGATCATAGCATTCCTAATTATCAATTCCAAACCTTAGCTCCTAAGGTTGAAACCATTGAGGTTGTTGTGCCAAAGTCCTATGAAGGAATTGATAAAGCCCATACCTTTGTGAACAAGTTCAAGATCTACTATCGTTAGAGGTTACCTTAGAAATTGAAAGGAATGATAATCAAATTATTCCAAGCTGCAAGGATATCAAGTGTTAACATAACACCACATTCAACCAAAACATGAATCTAAAAGCAAATTGATAGCATAAGCATACAAATGGATATGCAAAACAATGAGCAACAATATCATATATTATACTTGAATAAAATGAACTTCCTCAACAAGTACAAGGAATGTGCCTTGCTTATAAAGGCAAGGATGATCAGCCATAGCCGTAGGACCAAGCTAAGGATAAATATCCACCGTGCAAAAGAAATATGTGATATGGTCCATAGATCTGTAACCGCTATGGGGAGAAAGAATATAAACCTTCCAAATATACTTAAAAATATCCCCATAACACCTAGGAATAGTCAAACCTAAAAATATCCCCATAACACCTAGGAATAGTCAAACCTAAAAATATCCCCATAATATCTAAGAAATAAATATGTAACATCTCATAATATCTAAATAAGATAAATGAAATATCCACACATAAGTGGGTGGGGAAAATACATGGAATAACTAAATAAAAAGGAAATAAATTACCTAGGTGAACATGAGCTAAGGTAAACAACCTACTCTAACACCCCTTCTCAAGTGAAGCTAAGTGCCAAAAAATAAAGTGGCATATTCACAGTATGAGTCTCGACAACAAGGTCTGATTAGGTACTCATGTACAATGTGTATCCAGAATCTCTTGAACCAAAATATGGACAACCATGTGAAAAAAAAACCGTTTGGGAAGAAAGAAAGAAGAAGTAGTAAGAATGGAGCCAAAGAGTGCTCCCAACACCCTCCTAGGATGATGACCTCCATGAATAAGTGGATGCCTTTGCGATGAACAATGTATCCCCCGATGAACAATGTATCCCCCACGAGGAAGAAAGTAGCCATGAAGCATTTTTCGAATGTCTTCCCACTCTAAGTGAGTGTGAGAATATGGGAACAAAATGTAGAATTTTTGGACATTTTGAGTCCCTAAGCTAAGAGTTGTCATTGATGTCAAAAGGATCTATGTAAGTAAGCACTATGTTTGTGTTTCACAAAGAGTTTCATGAGAAGCAAATGTTTTTGATCAAAGATTCAAGAAGGGATGCATGGCATTTGGTTCCAAAAGAAGATTTAAGGGAAGCTTTGCAAAAGGTTTTTATTTAAAACCATGGATGGCAGATTTGAAATGGTTTTTTCTTAAAACCCAAGTTGGTTTTTCGTTTCATTGGAAAAGGTGCCCCGGTGATGGAGATATTTAATTTTAAAGATTTAGTTTAAATTTTAATTTATTTAAAATTTAAATTTAAATTTTAAAATTAAAATTAAAAGTTTATCCGTCGATGTCATGAAGGAAGTTTAAAAAAGGCTGACGTTTCCAAAGCAAAGGGAAGGCATATAAATATGCCATTGAATTTTTTAATTCATTCATCCTTGCTCATTGATATTTGCGCTTGGTATTTGCGAAGAAAAAAGAGCTCGTGTTTTTCGTTTAAGTGACGCAACGAACATTAAAGGGAGATAGCGACCACTTCCCAAAATGCATTGGGCAGTGTGGCCTAGTGGCAACTTGGATTGTGCAAAGGTGTTTGTGACAAGGAGGTTGTGCGTTTGAATCCCGCAAGCATCATTTTTTGCTTTGTTTCGTTGAGGCGCCCAAGGCGCATAATTTTCGCTTGGTGGAAGAGGGTGAAGGATAAGAAGCGGGTGGCACTTATTTTTCACCAATGAGCCCGTAGCTCGTGTGGCAGCTTGGCCGAGGCCAGGGCGTTCGCATTGGGGCGAGATGAGGTTTCGATTCTCCTCGAGGCAGGTATTAAGGTTTTTATTAATATTTTGTTTCGATTGCCTAAGGTCGAGTGATAAGGGGTAAAGGTGCTTCGTTAGTTGATTTGTTGAGTAACCTTAGGGAATAAGGTCATGGTGGCTGTTTGAGTTGTGAATTATTTTTAATTGTGATTTTTGAAATTGCTAGGAGTAATAAGGGTTTTTGATAAAGTTCTTTTTAGTGAAAGTTATTTTGAGTAAGGGTTTTATTTTAAAAAGAACTTTTGTGGATATTAAAATAAAGTAGGAGTAATAAGGTGTTATTTGGATATTATTGTTGTGTTATTACTCAATATCTCTAATCCTTGTTGAGAGTTGAAAAAGAAAGTGTGTTGAGTGTGACAGATTTAGTGAACAACTCATAAGGCATCAAAAAGGTATGAGTAATACTCTCCATTAATTTTATTTTTTGGCAATTTTGGGTACATTGGGTACATTGCCCTTGATCATGTGTATAAGTTGTCATTGATGTCAAGAAGCTCTTGAAGGAATTTGTTTGATGTCAAAAGTTTTGCTTTAATAAAAGGTTTCTTGGAGGTTTCGGCATGACAGTTTCAAAGGTCTTTTGTAAACCCCAAGTTGGCAGGTTTAAAGATTACAGGTGGATGCATTAGTTTAATGCATTTGGGTCTAGGAGGAAGTATTTATTTAAATAATTAAAAACCTTGTTAAGGTTCCCTTTAATTATTTTTAAATAAATATTAAATTGTTTGCAATGGGTTCTCCTAACCCATGGCGCTATGTTTTAAGATTGTGGGCGCTAGCCAAGACCTCCGTCGACGTGTTAAACTCCTCGTCGACGTCAAGAGCTTATGGTAAAAATGCATATAAATCTCCCTCGATGAAAATCAAGAATCATCCCATCCGCATTTTGAAAAGAGTTGCTCGTTGTGAATTCGTGATCTGTTGTTCGATTTCTTCCTCGCTGTGATTTCGTGATCCGTTGTTCATTTTTTGTACTCGTCGCTTGTCGTAAATCCGTCGTAAGGTTTTCGTCTTCGTGTTCGCGTCAGAAGAAAGGGAGGCACTGTTGTTTTATTTAATCCCTGGTGCAGAAGGAACAAGGCTAACAGCGTGAGGTTTAAACCTCATCGGGCGCCTTTGGCGCACCGGTAGCGGCTAGGCTGTTGGCGCGCTACCCGAACGGGAGGTTTCGCGTTCGAATAACGTGAAAGGGTTTTTCATCGTGAAGTGGACGCAGCGGGTGGTGTTAGAATTCGTGCGCAATTTCTCCATAGCACGATTTTTGATGTTGGCCAAGGTATTTTCGAAATTAATTTTTGCTAAGTGTATTTTGCGGATGGAGGAAGTTTATTAGAGGGAAAAACAACTTAGGAGTTATAAGGAGTTTAAAGCTTGTTTTATTTTGATAAAAGATTCTTTTGAAGGTGTTGTTTGAAATATCTTATTGCATTCTTATGAGAAATAAATTTTATTTTTGATAAGACTATAAGGGAGAAATAAGGTGTATAAGGGATAAATTTTTCTTGTAATGTTGAGAGTGCTTTTGGTTGATTATGGAAATGAAAGCATGATGTTTTAAGGTTAAAATTGCTTCTTGTGTGAAGTTGTGAAACCTTAAGTGGGCAGCTTTGAGATTGACATTTGCTTTCATTAAATTGGTAATAATCAAGCTATTCTTTACTTGGTTAAAGTGTTGGGCTTACTCCTTTGTTGATGATTTGAAAAGTTGTGTGTGCTCTTGTTGATTTGAGTTGGTGGATGCTTTTTGTTCAAACAATATTGGAGAGAAAAGGAGTTCTACTTGTTTCCTTTTCTAATGTTGATTGTGAAATGCTTCAAGGTTGTGTTTTGAGTTGAATGGTGTTGATTGAACCTTGTTTGATGAGCATTGTTGTTGAAGCCCTAATTGATGGTGAAAAGAACATGAGTATCATTGTTATGTGATTCTTTGCATAGTTGGCAATTGTTGGGGTTTCATGTTCTTGAAAGAAAGCATTCTATCCTATCCATTTCAGATATTGAGTTGAGTTTTCAGATTTGAGATTGAGTTTGAGCTGAGTTGATTTGAGTTGAGTTTTGAGATTGGGAGTTGAGTATAGAACATATTGAGTCTCTAACAATTCTCTTTATGCTTCTATGAGTTTGAAAAATCACATTGGGTCTCTAACAATTCACCTTGTGATTTCCTACTAAGAAAGTTTTTTTTTTTTCTTGGTGAGCTTGCTGAGTTTTGGACGAGGTTTCGATGGGGACTTGTGAGCGAGTCTTGGACGAGGTTCCGATGGGGACTTGTGAGCAGATTTGGACGAGGTCCTAGCAGAGGACTTGTGAGCTGAGTTTGATAGTTCTATCAGAGAACTTGAGGACAGAGGTGCATTGGTTCTTTGAGAAGAACCTGAGGACAGATTTGGCAAGTCTTTGAGAAGGCTTGTGTGCGAGAGGATTGATTTGTTCAAGCTTAAGCGTTGGACAGATCTGACAGACAGAGGAAGACTTGTACTAGACCGACTGATTGTGTTTGGTACAGGTTCTTTGAGCTTCTGTGGACGTGATCATAGAAGGCGAGAGGTCTCTTAGGCTAAGCATTGAGGACAGGAGGTCTTCGGTGGAAAGGAGTTCCACGTGCTTGGCAAGAGGTAGAGGCAGTTGATCTTCCGAGGGATCATTTCCGGAGCGAGAGGGGAAGGTATCTCCTTTGAGCAGAGGCTCATAAATTCTGATTGGGGGAAGGTATCTCCTTTGGGCCGAGGCTCATAAACATTGTAATTGGGAAGGATTCCCAAAGAACTTTGAGATAACTTTTAGAGAAAAGTTTTGTGGACGTAGCCCAACCATTTTGGGTGAACCACGTTAAAATTGGTGTCACTTTGTGGATGATATTGTGCATTGCTTTGATATTGCTTTACTAGTTTTGAAGTATAAAGGAAAAAGTAAAAAGAGGTCTTATATTGTTCACCCCCCCTCTCAGTATAAGCTTGTGTTCTTCAATTGGTATCAGAGCGGGTGCCTTCGAAAAGTTTAACAGCTTGAAGGAAAAGCTAGTAAAGAACACAATGGATCATTCAAGTGGCAATGCAACACCTATTCTTGATGGGTCAGATTTTGGTCTTTGGAGTGCAAGGATGAAGGTTCATCTAATGGCACTTGGTAATGAGGTTTGGGAAGTGATTGAAGATGAGTACACTATTCCTGTACATGGTCCTATTACTAAGGAAGAAAGGCTCCTACATCACAACAATTCAAAGGCAATGAATGCAATCCTGAAAGGCTTACAGAAAGTAGATCTCACCAAGGTGATTCATTGCAAGACAACTAGTGAAATGTGGAAACAGTTGAAGGTGGTTCATACAGGTGATACAAATGTCAGAAAGGCCAAGTTGAGACACTTCAAAGGTATGTTTGAACAACTCAAGATGAATGATGATGAAAATATTAGTGACTACATGCTTCGTATGGATGAGGTTGTTAACTCCATGAAAGACTTAGGTCTTGAGCTTGCTGAAAATGATGTTTGTGATAAGATTTTAAGATCTCTTCCTAATAGATTTAGTGAAAATATTTCTGCTATTGAGGAAGCTAAAGATTTGGATAAGTTGAAAAAGGATGAGCTCCATAGTATACTTGCAGCATTTGAGTTGAGAACTCAAGTGAAGGTTGATGTCAAGAAAGAGGCGACTTTCAAGGCTACCAAGAAATCCAAGGGTAAACGACTTCAAGATAGTGATGAGTCTTCTAGTGATGAAGAGGCATATTACGACAAGAAAGGCAAGTTCTCTAGAAAGCACAAAAGTATGAAAAATATAAGATGTTTCAATTGTGGAAAGTTTGGTCATTATGCTACTGACTGTATTGTTCCCAAGAATGAAAGTGATGAAGATAAACAGGATTCTAAGAGCAAGGATTCTGAAAAGCACAAGCATCACAGGAAGAACAAATATGAGCACAACAATCAAGGAAAGAGGTATTCTCACAAGCACAAGAAGAGTTTCTACCTAGACAAAGCAAGTAAGTGTTCTAGTAGTGATAGTGAAAGTTCTTCAAGTGATGATGAAAATGAGATGTTGTTCATATCAAGAAAAGAGGAAGAACCGAAACATAGATTCATTATCATGAAATGTCTTAGATGTGGAAACTTTGGTCACCTTGAGGATGATTGCACAAATAATGATTTGGTTTCTAGTATGTATGAGGATGCTTCAAAAAACTATAAGGAAGATGCATGTATGGTTTTTGAAAAGGGTAGCACCTCTAGTGATAAGAAATCTGAAAAAGGCTTTGATGATTCAAAAAGCAAACAAATAGAGGAAGATATAGAGGAAGGTGAAGTAGATCTTGAAGGTGAACTTATTAGTGCTCTTAGTGCTTTGAAAAAGGAAAGAAAGAAGAATGCTAGACTCAAGGATAAGTTAGATGAATGTTGTATGGAGAGAGATGATCTTATAGAAAGTCTTGACTTCTCTATAGCTAAGACACAAGAACTCAAGGATGAGTTAGAGTCTAAGGTTCTTGAGTATAGTGAGTTAGAACAGAAAATGGCTTCTTTGAAAGAGGAAACTAAAGAGTACAAGGATAAGCTTTACGAGGTTTCAAGATAGCTCCAAAAAGGTTAAGTCACTCATCAAAGGTCAAAGAAAGACAATAGATAAAACAGGCCTTGGTTTTGTTAAGCCACACAAGGAACAAGTTGGAGAGTCTAGTAAGAGACTCCAAAAGGAAGAGAGTTCTGATGAGGAAAGTACTTCAGAAAAGGAGTCCTTGAATGATAGATGCACAGAAACAGAAAACATAATTCAGAATGAGAAGAAGAAGTTTTCAGAACCTAAGAGGTCAAATAAAGGAAAGTTTCAAGGTAGATGTTTTGCTTGTCACAGGTTTGGTCACATGGCTTCACATTGCATGGCTCAAGTGAAGAAGGTAAATGACAATTTCAGAAGTGCTAGTTTCTTTCAAGGGTATTGCTACTCTTGTCAAAAGTTTGGGCACAAGGCAGTTTATTGCAAGGCAAATAACGAGGAACAGAGTTTGATCGGAGAACGAGGTTTGGTCGGAATAGGTTTGGTCGAACGAGGTTTGGTCAAGACAGGTTTGGTCGAAGCTGGTGGATTCAAAGATCGGGTTTACCTCGGAGAAACAACATCGTCAAGTGTTTCAAGTGCAACAATGAAGGTCACATAATGAGACAGTGTAGAGCTAAAATTCTAGAATACGGGAACAGGAGCAGTGGCATGATCAGGTCCAAGGATCAAGGCATGGACAAGAACAGGGATGAGAACAAGAACAAGAACAGTGACAAGAACAGGAATATGGACAAAGAGTTCAAGAGAAGGCCCGACAAGGAAGTTATAGACACCGATGATGATCAGTGCCTAATGGGAGTTTTACTCCCACCCCGGAATTAATCACCTCATCTGGAGGTGGGGGAGGGACTAAGCTAAGAGGCTCATTCTTAGTCCCGAGCCCCAAAGGTGACCCTTTGCCATTGATGACAAAGGGGGAGAGATATGAGTAAGGGGGAGAGCTTCAAAGTGAAGGGGAGAGCTTCAAGTCAGGGGGAGCAAAACTTCAAAGGAGATTCTCAGTTGTTAGCACAGTTGGTTTCGGTTTTGGCTCTTGAGAAGTGTTTTCAGTAAAGGTTTGCCATCAATGACAAAGGGGGAGATTGTTGGCAATTTTGGGTACATTGGGTACATTGCCCTTGATCATGTGTATAAGTTGTCATTGATGTCAAGAAGCTCTTGAAGGAATTTGTTTGATGTCAAAATTTTTGCTTTAATAAAAGGTTTCTTGGAGGTTCCGGCATGACAGTTTCAAAGGTCTTTTGTAAACCCCAAGTTGGCAGGTTTAAAGATTACGGGTGGATGCATTAGTTTAATGCATTTGGGTCCAGGAGGAAGTATTTATTTAAATAATTAAAAACCTTGTTAAGGTTCCCTTTAATTATTTTTAAATAAATATTAAATTGTTTGCAATGGGTTCTCCTAACCCATGGCGCTATGTTTTAAGATTGTGGGCGCTAGCCAAGACCTCCGTCGACGTGTTAAACTCCTCGTCGACGTCAAGAGCTTATGGTAAAAATGCATATAAATCTCCCTCGATGAAAATCAAGAATCATCCCATCCGCATTTTGAAAAGAGTTGCTCGTTGTGAATTCGTGATCTGTTGTTCGATTTCTTCCTCGCTGTGATTTCGTGATCCGCTGTTCATTTTTTGTACTCGCCGTTTGTCGTAAATCCGTCGTAAGGTTTTCGTCTTCGTGTTCATGTCAGAAGAAAGGGAGGCATTGTTGTTTTATTTAATCCCTGGTGCGAAGGAACAAGGCTAACAGCGTGAGGTTTAAACCTCATCGGGCGCCTTTGGCACACCGGTAGCGGCTAGGTTGTTGGCGCGCTACCCGAACGGGAGGTTTCGCATTCGAATAACGCGAAAGGGTTTTTCATCGTGAAGTGGACGCAGCGGGTGGTGTTAGAATTCGTGCGCAATTTCTCCATAGCATGATTTTTGATGTTGGCCAAGGTATTTTCGAAATTAATTTTTGCTAAGTGTATTTTGCGGATGGAGGAAGTTTATTAGAGGGAAAAACAACTTAGGAGTTATAAGGAGTTTAAAGCTTGTTTTATTTTGATAAAAGATTCTTTTGAAGGTGTTGTTTGAAATATCTTATTGCATTCTTATGAGAAATAAATTTTATTTTTGATAAGACTATAAGGGAGAAATAAGGTGTATAAGGGATAAATTTTTCTTGTAATGTTGAGAGTGCTTTTGGTTGATTATGGAAATGAAAGCATGATGTTTTAAGGTTAAAATTGCTTCTTGTGTGAAGTTGTGAAACCTTAAGTGGGCAGCTTTGAGATTGACATTTGCTTTCATTAAATTGGTAATAATCAAGCTATTCTTTACTTGGTTAAAGTGTTGGGCTTACTCCTTTGTTGATGATTTGAAAAGTTGTGTGTGCTCTTGTTGATTTGAGTTGGTGGATGCTTTTTGTTCAAACAATATTGGAGAGAAAAGGAGTTCTACTTGTTTCCTTTTCTAATGTTGATTGTGAAATGCTTCAAGGTTGTGTTTTGAGTTGAATGGTGTTGATTGAACCTTGTTTGATGAGCATTGTTGTTGAAGCCCTAATTGATGGTGAAAAGAACATGAGTATCATTGTTATGTGATTCTTTGCATAGTTGGAAATTGTTGGGGTTTCATGTTCTTGAAAGAAAGCATTCTATCCTATCCATTTTAGATATTGAGTTGAGTTTTCAGATTTGAGATTGAGTTTGAGTTGAGTTGATTTGAGTTGAGTTTTGAGATTGGGAGTTGAGTATAGAACATATTGAGTCTCTAACAATTCTCTTTATGCTTCTATGAGTTTGACAAATCACATTGGGTCTCTAACAATTCACCTTGTGATTTCCTACTAAGAAAGTTTTTTTTTTCTTGGTGAGCTTGCTGAGTTTTGGACAGGTTCCGGTGGGGACTTGTGAGCAGTCTTGGACAGGTTTCGGTGGGGACTTGTGAGCAGTTTTGGACAGGTTTCGGTGGGGACTTGTGAGCAGATTTGGACAGGTCCTAGCAGAGGACTTGTGAGCTGAGTTTGATAGTAGAGAACTTGAGGACAGAGGTGCACTGGTTCTTTGAGAAGAACCTAAGGACAGATTTGGCAAGTCTTTGAGAAGGCTTGTGTGCAGAGGATTGATTTGTTCAAGCTTAAGCATTGGACAGATCTGACAGATAGAGGAAGACTTGTACTAGACCGACTGACTATGTTTGGTACAGGTTGTTTGAGCTGTTGTGGACGTGATCATAGAAGGCGAGAGGTCTCTTAGGCTAAGCATTGAGGATAGGAGGTCTTCGGTGGAAAGGAGTTCCACGTGCTTGGCAAGAGGTAGAGGCGATTGATCTTCTGAGGGATGATTTCCAGAGCAGAGGGAAGGTATCTCCTTTGAGCAGAGGCTCATAAATTCTGATTGGGGGAAGGTATCTCCTTTGGGCCGAGGCTCATAAACATTGTAATTGGGAAGGATTCCCAAAGAACTTTGAGATAACTTTTAGAGAAAAGTTTTGTGGACGTAGCCTAGCCATTTTGGGTGAACCACATTAAAATTGGTGTCACTTTGTGGATGATATTGTGCATTGCTTTGATATTGCTTTGGGTATATTGCTTTATTGTTTTGAAGTATAAAGGAAAAAGTAAAAAGAGGTCTTATACTGTTCACCCCCCCTCTCAGTATAAGCTTGTGTTCTTCATTATTTGGGTGGTTGATTTTTGAAATATCATTGGAGTGAAAAGGATTGATTGTGGTTTCCTTTTCAAAAGTGGTTGAGTTAATCCTTCAAGGTTTTTTGGATTATGAGTTGTGATTAAACCTTTTTTGATAAGAATTGTTGTTTAGACCATTGGTTGAGTGAAGTACTTTGAATTTATGCTTCAAGGTTTTCTGAATTGAGAGTTGTGATTAAAACCTTGTCTTATTAGCATTGTTGTTGAAACCAATGGGTGATGCAAAGAACTTGAACTTGAGTTAGAAAATAAAATGAGTATCATTGTTATGTAAGATTTGTTGTTGAGCATTGTTGGAAACATTTTGAGCTAGTTGATTCATGCTTGGACTAGGGTTTGTAAGAAAGAGTTGTTTCTTGAAGTGATTGGTTGAGTAGAAATTATTGAGCCTAGTCAAGTGGTTGCATGAAGTGGTTGTCCATGTTCCATGAAACAAACTATTCTATATTTTGATTGAGTTGAGATTGGGCCTTGAGAATAGAACATATTGAGTATCTAACAATTCTCTTTATGCTTCTATGAGATTGAGTTAATATTGAGATGAGTTGAGATTGCTTTGAGTTGAGATTTTGTTGAGCTGATTTGAGGTACGTCTTTGAGAAGGTTTGTGGACTATTTTTATGCAAGATTTTGTGAAATCTTGCTATGCAGATTTGAGCAAGTTCTAGGGAGGATCGATTGAGCATATTGGGACAAGTTATGTGTGAGCTTGTTGAGCAAATTTGAGCAGGTTCTGAGTGAGCCTATTGAGCAGACTTGAGTAGGTTCTGAGTGAGCTTATTGAGTAGATTTGAGCAGGTTCTGAGTGAGCCTATTGAGAAGATTTGAGCAGGTTCTAGGTGAGCCTATTGAGCAGATTTGAGTAGGTTCTGAGTGAGCCTATTGAGCAAATTTGAGCAGGTTCTGAGTGAGCCTATTGAGTAGATTTGAGCAGGTTCTGAGTGAGCTTATTAAGCAGATTTGAGCAGGTTCTGAGTGATCCTATTGAGTATATTTGAGAAGGTTCTAAGTGAACCTATTTATAGAGCGTTGGAGGTGATAAAGTACAGAGGAAAAAGTATCAATGGATAAAGATATAGCAACCAGGATAATTGAAGATAGATCTGAGTGAGGAGTCTTTGAGTGGAGAGAGATCCACCAGTCAGTGTAGCAGAAAGACATAGTCTCCTAGAAGATCACTAGCCAGAGTAGAAGGGGAAAGAGTTCTCCTATGGAAGATATCCATGAACTTGAGATTTAGGGGATCAACATATCCTTTGGACAGAGGTCCATAAACGTTGTAATTGGGAAGGATTCCAAAGAGATTAATTGAGAAAGTTTTAGCACAAGTTTTTTTTTCATGGAGTAGCCCGCATTGGGTGAACTACGTAAATTGTTGTCACTTTTGTAGATGGTTTTTTGTGCATTGCTTTGATTACTGCTATTTATATGCTGCATACTATTGAATTGAAAAGAAAAGCAAAAAGTGGTCTTATACTGTTCACCCCCCTCTTAGTATAAGCTTGTGTTATTCAATTGGTATCAGAGCGATTTTCTTATGAAGAGTTCGATAGCTTGAAGAAAAGTGATCTAAGAACATAATAGATCACAAGGATCAAAATTATGGGTCCTTTAATAATGCAGTATCAGTATTTGATGGAAGTGACTTATTGTATTGGTGTATGCTGATGAGATTTCACCTGATGGCACTTGGAAATGATGTTTGGGATGTAGTGTAACTTTTATAAGATTCTATAGTCAATCCTCATACATATAAGGAAGGTAAGCTTCTAATACATGCAAATTCAAGAGCTATGAATGTAATTATAAAAGGATTGGGTAGATTAGAATCTATGAATGTTATGGATTATAAAACAACAAAATATATGTGGGATCTACTGCATGACATATATGAGGGTGATAAAGGTGTCAGGAAAGCTAAGATCAGAAATCTCAAAAGAGAATTTGAGAACTTAAGAATAAGAGATGATACAAATATTCGTGATTATCTTAGTAAGATTGATGAACTTGTACATGAGATGAGAGGTCTTGGAATGAAGGTTGATGAATCTGATGCTTGTGATAAGATCTTGAGAACTCTTCCAAAAAGGTATAGTGAAAAGGTTTTTGCTATAGAAACATCAATTTATAGTGATTATTTGACAAAGAATTCTTTGCTTGGCATGCTTACTAATTTTGAGATAAGAACAAAAGATCCTATTCCTACGAAAGAAGTTGCATTCAAAGTGGATAAAAAGAAAAAGGATAAAAAGACAAAATCAAGCAGTGAATCATCTAGTGATGAAGAAGCTAACTATGGTAGAAGATATAAAGGTTCCAAAAGATTCATAGATATAACATCTATTAAGTGCTTCAATTGTGGAAAGTATGGACACTATGCGACAGAGTGCAAAGAGCCAAAGTACAACAATGATGAAAAACAAGATCACAAGTATAGAGAATCAGAAAGACGTAGGTACAAGAAGGAAGGCAAGGATGGACAAAAAAGACAAAGAAAGAAGTTCTGTCAAAGGCAAAAGAAAAGCTACTATGTGGATAATGCAAGTACTCAAATGATAGTGATGCTAGTTTTTTCAGACAATGATAGAGATGAAGTCCTATTTATGGTTAGAGAGAAAAGGACTCCAATTATTCTCAAGTGTTTTAGATGTGGTAAATTTGGACATCTTGAAGATGATTGCACTAGGGATGGCTATAGTTTCAGTGATGACAGTTTGGAAGATGCACTTGAAAGACCAGATGAGAATCTTCTAATGGCATTAGAAGATGAAGTAAGTGATCTTATAGAAGACAAGCCAAAAGGAAGTAATGATAAGGACAAAGGCAAAAAAATAGAGGATTATTCAGTAGAGAATGGTTATGATCTCAAGGGAGAACTTATCTATGCTCTTGACACAATAAAGAAGGTAAGAAAGAAACACTCTAAGCTTGAAAGTCAATTTCAGGAATGTGATAAAGAAAGATTATTGCTCATAGAGGACTTAGAAAAGTCAAAGGCTAAGGCAAGTAAGTTCAAGGATAAGTTGAAGCAAAGATTTTGGAGTGTAAAAAATTAACACAAGTGGCACTACTAAAGGAAGATTTAGAGGATTCCAAGAAAAATTTGTACAAATATGTGAACAGTGCAAAGAGTGTAGACAAAATAATCAAGATACAAATAGGAGCAACAAACAAGACAAGTCTTGGTTCCAAACAGGCTCAAAAGAAATGGGAAGAAAAGTCTACTTCAAGTCTATAATAAGAAGGAATTTCAGAAGAATATACTTTAGAAAATAACAGTGTAAGTTGGTATGAGACATTAGAGGATGAGTTGGATAAAAAAGAGGTCAAAGATAGAAATAATGCACAAAGAAGATACATATGGAATAATAATCAGAACAGGAGACCAATGAGGTATAGGAAATGAAGCTTCAATGGGAGATGCTTCTCATGTCACAGGTTTGGGCACATGGCTTCACAGTGCAGGTCATACAAAAGACAGGAATATGGGGTAGGACAACTTTCCCATGGGTATTGCTACTCATGCAATAAGTTTGATCACAAGGCAATGAATTGTAGGGTTTATGATAAAAGATGATATGGCTTCACTAGGATATATCCTAAGACATTTTCACTTCCAAGGAATAATAAAATTAAGTGTTATAAGTGCAATAATGATGGTCACACAACAATATGGTGTAGAGCAAATATTCTATAAGCAGGCATGAACAAGAATAGGAACATGGATGAGAACAAGAACATGAACATGAACAGAAACAAGAACATGGATGAGAACAAGAACAAGAATAGGAACAAAAGTGATGAAATAAACAAGGATTATGACTTGGTAAGAAACAGTGAGAGGATTCATAAAACTCAGAAAGAAAGAGAGAAAGGTAAAGGTAAAGAGCAGTGCTTTTGGGGAGTAGAAATACTCCCACCATAGAATTAACCACCTCATATGGAGGTGGGGGAGGGGCTAAGCTAAGAGGCTCATTCTTACGCCCGAGCCCCAAAGGTGACCCTTTGCTATTAATGAAAAAGGGGGAGATAATTGTGTATATTTAGGAGAGTTTTTGATATGGGAAGAGATTTGATATTTGAGAAAGCTTTGAGCCAGGAGGAGCAAAGTCCCAGGGGGAGCAAAAAAAAAGGTCAGATTTTAGTAAAAGGATATGGTGCCATCAATGATAAAGGGGGATATTTTTGGACATTTTGAGTCCCTAAGCTAAGAGTTGTCATTGATGTCAAAAGGATCTGTGTAAGTAAGCACCATGTTTATGTTTCACAAAGAGCTTCATGAGAAGCAAATGTTTTTGATCAAAGGTTCAAGAAGGGATGCATGGCATTTGGTTCCAAAAGGAGCTTCAAGGGAAGATTTGAAAAAGGCTTTTATTTAAAACCATGGATGGAATATTTGAAATGGGTTTTTCTTAAAACCCAAGTTGGCTTTTCGTTTCATCGAAAAAGGTGCCTTGGTGATGGAGATATTTAATTTTAAAGATTTAGTTTAAATTTTAAATTTAAATTTCAAAATTAAAATTAAAAGTTTATCTACCGACGTCATGAAGGAAGTTTCAAAAAGGCTGACATTTCCAAAGAATTGTTGTTTAGACCATTGGTTGAGTGAATTACTTTGAGTTTATACTTCAAGGTTTTCTGAATTGAGAGTTGTGATTAAAACCTTGTCTTATTAGCATTGTTGTTGAAACCAATGGGTGATGCAAAGAACTTTAACTTGAGTTAGAAAAGAACATGAGTATCATTGTTATGTAAGATTTGTTGTTGAGCATTTTTGGAAACATTTTGAGTTAGTCGATTCATGCTTATACTAGGGTTTGTGAGAAATATTTGTTTCTTGAAGTGATTGGTTGAGTAGAGTTGATTGAGCCTAGTAAAGTGGTTGCATGAAGTGGTTGTTCAAGTTCCATAAAATAAACTATTATATATTTTGATTGAGTTTATATTGAGCCTTGAGAATAGAACATATTGAGTCTCTAAAAATTCTCTTTATGCTTCTATGATATTGAGTTAAGATTGAGCTAAGTTGAGATTGCTTTGAGTTGAGATTTTGTTGAGCTTATTTGAGGCAAGTATTTGAGAAGGCTTGTGGACTATTTTTGTGTAAGATTTTGTGAAAGCTTGCTATGCAGATTTGAGCAAGTCCTAGAGAGGACTTATTTAGCATATTGGTACAAGTTCTGTGTGAGCTTGTTGAGCAGATTTGAGCAGGTTTTGAGTGAACCTATTAAGAATATTTGAGTAGGTTATGAGTGAGCCTATTGAGCAAATTTGAGCAGGTTCTGAGTGAGCCTATTAAGAATATTTGAGTAGGTTATGAGTGAGCCTATTGAGCAGGTTCTGAGTGAGCTTATTGAGCAGATTTGAGAAGGTTCTGAGTGAGCCTATTAAGCAGATTTTAGCAGGTTCTGAGTGAGCCTATTAAGCATATTTGAGCAATTTTTGAGTGAGCCTATTGAGCAGATTTGAGCAGGTTCTAAGTGAGCCTATTTATTATATTTGAGCAAGTTATGAGTGAGCCTATTGAGCATATTTGAGCAGGTTCTGAGTGAGCCTATTAAGCAAATTTGAGGAGGTTCTGATTGAACCTATTTACTGAGCTTTGGAGGTGACAGAGTACAGAGGATAGAGTCTCATTGGATAGAGATCCAATAGCTAGTACAATTGAAGACAAATCTGAGTGAGTCTTCAAGTGGAGAGAGATCCACCAGTTAGTGCAGCAGAGAGACAAAGTCTTCTAGAAGATCACTAGCCAAAGCAGAAGGGGAAAGAGTTCTCCTATGGAAGAGATCCATGAAATTGATATTTAGGGGATCAACATCTCCTTTGGATAGAGGTCCATAAACATTGTAATTGGGAAGTATTCCCAAGAGATTGATTGAGAAAATTTTAGCAAAATATTTTCTTCGTGGAGTAGCCCGCATTGGGTGAACCACGTAAATTATTGTGTCACTTTTGTGGATGGTGTTTTGTGCATTGCTTTGATTACTGCTATTGATACTACTATCTATACATTGCATAATATTGAATTGAAAAGAAAAGTAAAAAGTGGTCTTATACTGTTCACCCCCCTCTCAGTATAAGCTTGTGTTCTTCAAGAATGATGACATAGAATCCTCCAAAGAAAGCCAAAGTAAAGAATATATCATCAATAAATTATGAAATGAATCTCCAAGAATGTAGAAGCCCAAACCAATATCAAAATGGGGTAGAATATAGTCTCAATTAACACCCAAAAGATAAATGTGCACAAAACCATGAGTGTGAAAAAGTGGAAGAGATGTGTGAAGAGCATCCATCAAGGAAGAATCACCACTATCCTATTGCGTAAGTGATGAAGAGCCCATGGAAGCAACAAGAGAAATAAGTGGAGGATTAGAAGCCTCAAAAGAATCACTATGGTCTTCTTGATCTCCAAGTGAGAGTCCAACCGAAGATAAAATATTTGTATCCAACTCCTATAGGAGTACATCATCCAATGTGAAATAAACAAGAGAAGAAAACGGTGAACAAGATGGCTCACTCAAAGGAGGGCACACCAAAAAAGGGTCCACAAAGGAATAAGTACATGAAGAAGATATAATGTATACAAAATCATCAAATAAACGAGTGAGCTCCTCATACATGTCAAGAAAATCATGTGTGACACTCAATGAAGAGAGAGGCAACACCATCCAAGAAGTCATTTGTATGTAAGGATGGAACATACCATGAAATATCTATTGTATATGCTGCAACATAAACATGATCATCCACATAAAACAAGTGTGGAGATGTATCATTTGTAAGGGTGGAACATGCCATGAAATCTCTATTGTATATTATGCAACATCAACTTGATCATCCACATAAAACAAGTATGGAGATGTGTCTTGTAAAATATTTAAAGCAGGTACTGTAGCATCAACCTCATCATCCAAAACATCATGAGATGATGACTCCATAAACAAAGATGCAATATCACAAATGAGGTCCTCAATGTAAGCAATTTTAAGAGAAGGTGCCTTGGGTAATTTTTTTTTTCTCAACATATGATAAGCAAGGTGAGGTGTGTTCTTGTGAACTCCAATAAATTTTTGAAGCCCCCCACAAAATGAATTATAAAGCATGCTAGTGATACTTAAATTGTTTATGAACCATGTATTATACTCCTTATCCTTCACCATTGGTTTGGGTTTTGGAGTTATGAACAAAGTATCTAAACCTTCACTTTGATATTATAAATAAAGTATCTTAAACCATACTTCAAAATTTTTAGCATTTGTCTCTATGCTAAGTTTAAAAAAGAAGTTTCCAAGATGTCCTCAAAAGTAGAAGAGCCCCCCCAAAATCAAATGCCATTATAATGTAAGAGGTCTAGTGTGATGTCACAAGGTGGTGCAAAATGCCATAAAATCACACCAATGCACAAATGAAGCCTATAAACTCTAAAAAATCTCCAAAGAAATTCCCAAAAGAATCTCCTCCTTCAAACTAAGTACCTCAATGAGGAAGATTGGCACAAGAGGATGCATCACAACAAAGAAAGGGAAGTAAAAGACAAAGGACTCCTCAAATACAACAATGTGTAGGCTCCACCAATACTGAACACCAAGTAAGCTGATCAAAAAGGTCCAAACTAAGTGGACAAACAACAAATGAAGGAAGATGGGACTTTATAACAATAGTCCATATACAAGGGTCAAGTGCAAAAACCTTTTCACAATGCAATATTGAGAGTGCAGTCATAAAATCATAACAAATATCTAAATACACATACAACCAATCTAAAATTTTACAAACATACTAGAAAAATGATTTTACAACCTTGGAAAAAACTTCGCTAAGCAACTCCAAATATTTCACCCAAAAACATGAGTTTACTAAAAATAATAAAATAATTGTAACGGTCTGAATACTACTCCAAATTATCTAAAATTTTATGTGAAGGTCTAGTAGGTTATTTTACAGAATCTGTTAAAAAAGATGCAAACAATTCAAAGCTTTGATGAAGATATATGCAAATTACTAAAAAATTATAGGTTTTTGTAAAATCATGATAACTTGAAGAATACTTATCCAAATGAGCTGAAATTTTGGGCACAAATCATATGAATGCATCTAAAGACCTCAAAAACTTTTTATGGAAAAATTCATATTCTATCAGGATATATATGCAAAATAAAAAAATGGGTTGTATTGGTGACCCTGCCAAAAAAGGGAAATGCTCAAAAAACTTGCTTAGGACAAATCCAAGGGAATGATGCTGTTTCTATATGAGAAAAAGAGATTTCAGGAGGCTTATTATGATCTAACAATGGAATGAGAGACATAAAATGACCAAAACCTTCACCAAGGACCTGATCATAAAAAATAAAGCTTCCACACCAATCTTCAAATATGCAAGAGAAACAACTACACAACACTCACAAATTGATGATTGCAACACCTATTGCTATGATACCATGCAAGAAATTACAATAAAATAATTCCAAGCTGTAAGGATCTCAAGTATTAATAAAACATCATATTCAACCAAAATAAGAATCTGAAAGCAAATTGATAGCATAAGCTTACGAATGGATATGCAAAGCAATGACCAACAATATCATATATTATACCTAAATAAAATGAACTTCCTCAACACGTACAATTAAATGCCATTATAATGTAAGAGGTCTAGTGTGATGTCACAAGGTGGTATAAAATGCCATAAAATCACACCAATGCACAAATGAAGCCTATAAACTCTAAAAAATCTCCAAATAAATTCCCAAAAGAATCCCCTCCTTCAAACTAAGTACCTCAATGAGGAATATTGGCACAAGAGGATGCACCACAACAAAGCAAGGGAAGTAAAAGACAAAGGACTCCTCAAGTACAACAATGTGTAGGCTCCACCAATACTAAAAACCAAGTAAGCTGATCAAAAAGGTCCAAACTAAGTGGACAAACAACAAATGAAGGAAGATAGGACTTTATAACAATAGTCCATATACAAGAGTCAAGTGCAAAACATTTTCACAATGCAATAATGATAGTGCAGTCATAAAATCATAATAAATATCTAAATACACATACAACCAATCTAAAATTTTACAAACATACTAGAAAAATGATTTTACAACCTTGGAAAAAATTTCGCTAAGCAACTCCAAATATTTCACCCAAAAACATGAGTTTACTAAAAATAATAAAATAATTGTAACGGTCTGAATACTACTCCAAATTATCTAAAATTTTATGTGAAGGTCTATCAAGTTATTTTACAGAATCTGTAAAAAAATATGCAAACAATTCAAAGCTTTGATGAAGATATATGCAAATTACTAAAAAATTATAGGTTTTTGTAAAATCGTGATAACTTGAAGAATAGTTATCCAAATGAGCTTAAATTTTGGGCACAAATAATATAAATTCATATAAATACCTCCAAAAATTTTTATGGAAAAATTCATATTTTATTAGGATATATATGCAAAATAAAAAAATGGGTTGTATTGGTGACCCTGCCAAAAAAGGGAAATGCTCAAAAAAATTGCTTAGGACAAATCCAAGGGAATGATGATGTTGCTATATGAGAAAAAGAGATTTCAGGAGGCTTATTATGATCTAAAAATGGAAGGAGAGACACAAACTGACCAAAACCTTCACCAAGGACCGATCATAAAAAATAAAGCTTCCACACCAATCTTCGAATCTGCAAGAGAAACAACTACACAACACTCACAAATTGATGACTGCAACACCTATTGCTATGATACCATGAAAGAAATTACAATCAAATCATTCCAAGCTGCAAGGATCTCAAGTATTAACAAAACATCATATTCAACCAAAATAAGAATCTGAAAGCAAATTGATAGCATAATCTTACAAATGGATATGCAAAACAATGACCAACAATATCATATATTATACCTAAATAAAATGAACTTCCTCAACACGTACAATTAAGGTGCCTTGATTATAAAGGTAAGGATGATAAACCATAGCCATAGGATCAAGATAAGGATAAATATCCATTGTACAAAAGGAATGTGATATGGTCCATAGATCTGTAACTGCTATAGGAAGAAAGAATCTCAACCCTCAAAATATACCTAAAAATATCCCCATAACACCTACGAATAGTCGAACCTAAAAATATCCCTATAATATCTTAGAAATAAATATGTAACATCTCATAATATCTAAATAAGATAAATGAAATATCCACATATAAGTGGGTGGCTAAAATACATGGAATAACTAAATAAAAGGAAATAAATTACTTAGGTGAACATGAGCTAAGGTAAACAACATGCTCTAACAAAAATGATGTTTTTCTTAAGGCATATATTATATCCATTATTGAATCCTTTTTGCAACAAGTTACTTGAGATTTTGACACATTTTTCAAGAAACTTAAGCAAGAGTTCAAAAATATTTGACACCTACTAAAGCTATGCATGTCTTCTAAGTTGTAGTCAAGTTTCCTATGAGTCCATTTTGAAATGTTATCATAAATGGGATAATCCAAGAGCTTATGCTAGTGTTAAAGAAAAATTATGTGCTTATGTATATTTCTTCATGTTTTATTATATTATATTGAAAAATATTCATGAAAATAAATATAATACGAGTAGGGTTAGTATGTCTAGGTATGTTTACAACAATATAGTACATTTTTGAAGATTATAATATGAATGATAGAGATAATTGTACCTCAACACCACTTTACTACAACTATTTGAATTCTAGCCTCCTTCTACTAATCACTATTGAATCCATGAAGATATTAAGAGAATGATATCTTTTGTTAGAATTAAGACATGTAAATTTACAACATAAATAGGAATAGACTAATTAATACATTACCCATATCACTAAATAAAAGGAATAAAAGATAGATAAGATAAGAAAAATCTAGGATGGTGTCATTATGCACCCTTCATTAATAACAGAATGGTCTCATAACTTTATGTTACAATTATTTGCAAGTGGAGATATTTATATACTTCACAATACATTTAACAAATCCCAAAAATATTATAGACACAAAAATTTGATCCTATCAAATCTTAATGCAACATACATATTCAAAATAAAATCACTAAGTCAAAATCCCAAGTCAAAATTTAAGGGGTGTGTACACTGTCTAAGACAAAGTTCATACATCAGAATCAAAATATTTTTACATTATTCCCAAAACCTCTAAAACTCAACATAATCTCATCATTTAACCTACATATAATAGTTTTTAATCAATTTAATAAAAATCCTCATTTGATATCCTTATCCATTATTAGCGTTGGTCTCATGTTAGTAGCACCAATGATGCTATTGAGGACCTAACCACACTATTGAATAGAGCACCAAAATATCTAAAATGGATAGTTCACTATTTATGCCATATCAACACAAGATCATTCTCTCGTTTTTGTCATTAGTATTGGTTGTCAATAGTATAGAGGGTGCTTTTGGCTAGTCACACTATTGACTAGAAGGAAAGAAAATAAAAAGTAGGTAATTAACTACCTACAACAACTCATTTCATCCTTATATACACTGATTTCAATGGGAAACTGCAAAAACTCAATAAAGCAAAGCAATCCTATGGAAACTTTACCTCTTCCAACAAAAATATATTATCTCATCAACAAATCAATTTGCCATATATTAACAAATCAATCCAATACTCTTTAAAGCAACAAAGCAAGATATTAATTTCAGAACTATGACAACACAATATTCCAATATTGGACTCACAAAGCAATATTATAATACAACATTCAATTATTGGTAGTAAGCATATCACGTATGTTATAAATTTCTTGGCAATTTGGAATCATAATCTTGAATTCTTGCATGTCATTTGCATTAGCCTTCCTTTTGCGTTTCCTTTACATAGACTTAGCCTTTTGGATTTGAGGCTTTGGGAGTGAGAGAGTGGGAGGTGGAATACTTTTAGAAGTTTGTTATAATTTTTTTGTGGATGCACATCAACCTCTTGTAGATATTGGATGAAATTCATTTAACCCTTTTGTCTTAGTCTATATTCATTTCATTTTATTATAGTAGATTATTATTAGTTTATCTTCTTTAATCATTTCCATTAAAAAATCTATAACATATTAGACATTTAGTGAGTTCTTTATAATATTTGCACATAGTATGATCATTAAGTTGTGAAGGGAGATATGGATTTGTAGCTTGTGTCATTCATTTTATTTTTAACATTTTATATGTTTATATTGGTCTTAGCATAGGGATTTGTAACATATTAGTTTTTGCAACTTTTTAAACTTAGACCATATTATCTTGTTATTTTGAGTTTTGAAAAGAAATATTTCATCCTTTTTATGTTTATATATTATAAATTAGGTGCTCAATCTTATAATTTTTTAAGGAAGTTTATATTGGGTCTTTTCTTAGTAGACACTTTTCCTTAACTTTTATCTTATCAAATCATTGATTTTTAGATAACAAAAGCTTTTATCATTATCCATTTTTATTTTACATCAAAATAAGAGTCAAATTATAATATTAAAGCTATCCCTTTGCATTTCCATTTCATTGGGATTTATGTCTACTAAGAGTAATTTTCCTTTTAGTATATGTTGTAGGTTTCACAAAAGTCAATTCATCCACCAAGTCTTAGCATTCTCATCAACATGAGATTTTGTGACAATGGCTTACACTTTTATTGACAACATTGGTGATGCTAATGCAATAGTGCCACAGGTCACTAATATTTTTGATATTTAACAAAATATATAAGCAGAAAGCAGAAGACAAGGCTATAACCTCATTCTTATACCTTAATCATGTTATTGTCTAGAGTTTAATCACATAGATTTTAAAATTGACATTTATCAAAGTATATTAAATGCTTTTGATCTTAGTCATATGCATATATATAGTAGATCATGTAAGCTTGGATCATGTAATTTTATATTGTGTAAAATTTAGATCTCATAGCTTGGATTGTCAAATCTCTTGTTTAATATTTAGAATTGAATTTTGTGAGGTAGATCCTTTAATTTAGATTCCTAACTTCATATTAAAAAGTAACTTGTATTAGGTAGTCTTAGAAAATTATTATTCATCTTGGCATACTACATCTTGTATTTGAGCATGCTATTTCATGCATATGATCATAACCTTTACCCCTTTTGTTTAGGGTTATCTTGTATTGAATGAATCAAAAGGAGGGTTTAACTTGTTTGAACCATATTTAAAGTCATTTTATTATGTATCTAAACCAACAACTATATCAAGTTGGAATCTACTTTGATATGTTAGAGATCAGTTAGAGGGTCACCACAACACATTTGTTTGCCAAATTTGTATTTCTCATCCTATTTCAATAACAACACTAGGTGTCCAAACTACTATCTTTTGCACCATTGGCTAGTTGTGCCTTTGATAAAAGATAAAAAATAATACCTCCAAAATGTTGAAGGAAGAAAAAAGGTGAAGTCATTCTGATTTTTCTATTATGTTTTTATTTTTATCATTAATCACCTAGCTTAATTGCACTAGTATCTTGGCTAAGGTAGGCTCTCAAATCTATCACTAATTATTTTTCTTGTTTTAGTGTTGTGTGCAAATCCTAATTATATGAAAGACAACATCAAACTTCAAAATCAGGTACATGACATGTATTTCTTCTTTTTCATATATTTAGGCAAAGAAACTTTAAAATCATTCAGTTAGGATCACTTAAAGTAAAAATCTAAATTTTATTATTAGGTGAAAAGTACATATTTTGCATTATATATCTTTTATTTCATTCCAAAGCCTAAGCATTTTGTAGTTGAAAAGAAAAATCAGACTTGTTTTTGATCTTTACTTTGCATGGTAGTTTCCTTGAACAAGAGGGACCTACTTCTCTAGTTTGTCATCTAGCTAGGTATTTATATAGACTTAAGCAAGTTCCTTGTGCATAATATGAGAAGATTCACCTTTTTTTTCTTAGTCATGGGTTTCAATAATATGATGTTGAACATAGTATTTATTTCAAAGATCATGATGGGGAGACTTTAGTGATTGTTCTCTATGTTGATGATCTTATCATTACTAAACAATCTCTTACCTTGATATAGGATATATAGTCATGACTTTTTTAGACTTTTGATATGATAGATATGGGGATTCTACACTACATTTTGGAATTCAAATTGATTAGACTAGTTTTGGCATCACCATTTTTCATCCCAAGTATGTTTTGACTCTTCTTCAACATTTTAGGATGAAGGATTGCATGTCTTTTTAGACTCCTTTCACTTCAAGATTGAATTTTAGGTTTGATAATAAAACTCCTATAGTAGATGCTATTTTGTACCAGTCTCTTATGGGTAGACTATTTTATATTTACTCACACAAGACTCAATATAGATTTTATTATTAGTTATTGCTCTAAAATTATGCAGGCACTCCAAGAGAGTCACTGGACTATGACTAAGAGGATTCTTAGATATATTCAAGGTACTTATTAGATGGGTATATAGTACTTACTTGGACCCCTTTGATTTTGTTAGGATTTTTAGATGCTAATTAGGCTAGTGATTTTGAATGAGGATAATCCAACATAGGCTTTGTGTTTTATTTAGGATCTAACCTTATTTCTTGGTTTTCTAGACACCAATCCACTATATCTTAGTCTTCTATAGGAGTAAAATATTATGACACCAATAAGGAAGCTAAGCATATTTAGTGGACACTCATGATTTTAGAGGAGATTGGAATTCCTTAGAGTTTTCTTGTCCCTCTTTGATGTGATAATCAAAGCACCATCTAACTTATTTATAATCCTGTATTTTATAAATGGATAAAACACATAGACATTTAGATCCACTTTGTGAGATATCTTCATGCATGTGCAATGATTGATCTAATTTTGTATCTTTAGTGGAGCAAGCAATGGACATCCTCACCAAGATCATGCTTAAGATTATTTTATGGGAATATGAAAGCTTCTTGGTGCAGTAGAGTATCCCTTGAGGGGATGAAAAACAAGGGTCCCTATTTATGTCCCTCGTTCAACTTAAGGGTGATGTTAGAATATGAGGTGCTTAAGCGTCTATTAAGGCCACAACCAATTTTTGTATTCTACTATTCATATAAGCCCTTTGGGACATTGTAAACCTTGAAAAAAGTATTATTTATAATATTTTATCATTTTAATATTTAAGGTTGGTTTGTTAACCCTAACCTAAAGGTAACTTATATTTGGGTATAAGTGCCCCTTCATACCATCCATTTTAGCTATCATTTGGAGTGTAATTTCTGTTACTTGATAGTGATATTATTTGGTGTCCATAGACACCCCCATTTACTATGTGTATTACATTGTGTTTATTTTTTTTAAAACAATACTATGCAATGTGTTGATTCCATTTATTTATGGAAACTAGAATGAAATCTAATTAATAGAGCTTGATGCTACTGTCTATAATAATTATTTTTATAAACAAATGATATACACTAATTATAAAATGATCATATTGGTTTTGTAAAAGATAAACTAATCTAAATATCAATGACAAATACAAGTTTATGACAAATATTTATCTAACAAATATTAAAGAGATTGTGATAATATTAGTTCTAATATTTGGTTTATTACAAATGGGAATACAACTAGATTTAATTTAATTAACTTGAGATGGTCTAGATTCTAAATTAAATCCTACTATGAATTTAATAAATCTATAATTATATTATGAATATTTTGTAGTTGGATGTATTGATAGAAAATAATGCTTGTGTATTCGTTGTGGTGCTACTGAGAGCATTGCTATAAATCGATCCTAGTATTAGTTCTAATTTATTTGTGATTATGCAAAATACATTGTTTTTATAAGCAAATAAACTAATAGAGAAAAATTAGGCTAATAATTGCTAATTGTGTTTATTTGATTAGACAATTCATTATGAAAAAATTAAAGAGACTATAACAAATTATGATTTCAAATTAGATTAGTGTGAAATATAAATTAGTTTCTATCTAGTTAATTATATTTTAGTAATTTTTAATCTTATATAAAATTCCTGAATACTACCAATTGTTTACAAAATAGAAATACATCAAATTATACAAAATTACAAATAGAAGTGCCAACAAAGTATGGTCTTATCACATCCATTATGGTGCTATTGGTAGTAATAACAAAAGCTAATATTTTTTAATGCTAAAATAAGATAAACCCATAACCTACAAGATTTGAAATGCTTTATGCCAATATATATATATAACATATTTACAAGTAGTCTAAGGCAAAATTATGGTTAGATAAAAATAATTTTATCCAACTGAAGTAAATATATTTTATAATAAAAAAAGTGACAAGAGTTAAGAAGCTAAATACCCACACAAGATCCAAAGGAACACACTTTTAAAAATCACAACTTGGTTAGTTTTTATGAACACAATGAAGACCTAAATGAGGATGAAAGAATGATGATTGAGTTAATTATAAAAGCTATCACAATAATAAAAGTAACTAAAGACAATAATAAATAGATTAAACTAAATAAAATCATAAAAAGAAGTTTAGAGGGCTCATTGAATATTCTTCAAGTCAATATGAGGTTATGTTTTAATAGCGTTTTAGTGTAAGCATTTGTTCTTCAATTTAAATAGTCTCATTATCAAAAAATCACTATATCAATCAAATAAAAATTTGTTACAAAGGGTTGCTATATCAATTCAAGGATAATAGACATAATATTATAGATGAGATGAGGGACTAGTAGAGAATTTCTAAGTTGATAAAACTAAACAAAATGAAAAATGTCCAACTTAGATGCTCTTATTAGAGGTAGGGAAAGTTTCTTTTTTGTGTAGATTTAATTTTTAGGTAAACATCAAGAGCCAACATAGGTGATAGAGTTGGAAATTTAGTGGTGGGAAATCACTGTCTATTGACCTCCAAATTTTTATTTTATTTTCTTATTTGGAAATATTATTTTCCATTATAAGTGTTGCAATACTATTGATAAAATAATGCTAATGCAAAAAATCATTGGCTAGAAGGATGATGGGATGGCACCATGCCAAAATAAGAAATTTTTAATTTTAAATAGTAGCAATAGCAATGTCACAATAACACTATTATGCTATTGTCTAAGAACCAATGCTTTTGCTAAAAGATGATTTAAGATTGTTTAACAATATTAAGTATTATCTTTGATTTGATTAGATTGGATAGTTGAATGTGATGTTAATGGATGCTATATTAATCTTTGGATATTTAAAGAATAATTTATGTATATTTAATAATTGATGTCTTTAATTATCATGACTTTAAAGACTGATTTAGGTTCTTGATTTGAGTCGATTTGATATCTAATAATTTTTAGCAAGCTCAAGATTTTAGTTGTGTCATATCAAAATTTGATTAGATAAAATTTAGGTGTTCACACCATTGAAACTTTTATATACCATACCTTGAAATTTCTAATATAATATCCTTCTAAGTAGACCATGGATCCATGAGATATGAGTAGTTCTATCTCCTCTGTATCAATCTACTAAATATGAGTATAATGGTCATACCTATAGTATACTAATGGATCTTAATCCTTTTAAATATTACAAATTAATTAAAATATAAACTCAATAATCACCATACTTATTCTAAAAAAATACCTTTCATATAAGTGAATGCAGTCAATGCTCTAGTGACACCCACTTAGCATAATCCATGTGTTAACCTAGCCTTTCTAGACAAACCTTAAGGATTAGATCTAGCTCAATCCTAGGTTCTAAACCTAACCTGAAGGTGTTTGATGTAGTGAACTTACCATCTTCTCCTAGAACTTGTAATAGCTCTGACGTAGATACGTTGGCTATCTACTTTTATTATCTTGGGTCCTAAATTAAGGTAGTTGGCTCTTTAGCATTAGGGTTAGGGTTAATGTTGATATAGTCTATAAATGGAAAGAGTTATGTCATAGTTAGAATCATCTTTCATATTCAAATCTTAGTAGCCTTTGTTGCAAATATGAGACTTCATCCTCTATAAGTGGCTAATATTTGTATTGATTTGTAATATAGAATCTATTACTTGCATTTCTAAATTTATAGCATTGAATTTAAATTATTGTTTTTAGTGGATGTTTTTTGTTGCATATTATTGAATTTATACTACTACAATGACTATATTTATAGAAGTTATTACATTAAAAGTGGCATCAAAGCATTAATCTTGGATCCCTATAGTAGTGTGAAAGTATGATAGAAGGGTGCACAAACTGTTCTATAACTTCTATTATTGTGAACCATTCAAGTGTTCCAGTACCCTTATGAGAGACCTATCCCATTACAATAATCTCTTCAAGATGGTCAAAATAGAGGGTATTTCTAGCAACACTTTTTTAGAAATTTGGTGTGCTAGGACCCTTTCATGAGGCCCATATCATTGCAATTGTCTCTTTAAGTTGATTGAAGTAAGGTATATTTCTCAGAATAATGTTTTAGAAGTGCTCCAAAATTTTCTTTTGGGTTTTGCATTTACCCCTAATATTTGAACAAACTTGTTGCTCCTATAGGTTGGTTATAAACCAATGGTCAATTGTAGTACTTTGGTTATTCAAAGTACGTATGTATAAGTAGAAAGAAGCATAAAAATAAAAATCATAGTAAGCATCACAACACTAATCCAAATATTAATAGTTTTGACCAACATGTTTTCCCTTCTTTAAACACCATGGATTTGCCTCCTCCCCTCATCATTATTCCTTCTTCTCTCCCAATAACCCTCCTCTTGTCATTCATCCTATTACCTATCCAATCCAAAACTTTAGTCTATGTATGTATCTTGAGAAACAAGAAAGAGTGATTAATTCCATTACGGTATCTCAAAATGAAATCAAGAATACCTTAGAAAACATCCAAAGCTTTCTAAAAATGAGCCTTGCTATGCATTCCCTTGATCACAAGTTTTAATGAGTTGTTGGGCAACAACCACCAAGCATGTAATAGGCACCAAATATAGGGGATACAAGTGTCCATTAGTAGCCACCATCTGGTCATAAATCTCTAGTTTCTTGTGGTATTCATATAACTCTATATGCTATTATAGGTACTCTTTTAAGTATGGATGGATATACCTTATGCTTTTATTTTGATATAGAACCATCTATATGAGGTACTTATAATTTTCTTTATGAAACTTATTATGTTGCTATTCCATGCATTGACATCCTCACCTTTGAGGGTGTTGATCCACATGGGTGGTTGGCCAAGATGGATAGCATCATCCATATACACCATTTTATTGAAGAAGGTCGTATCACATTAGTTGATACTATGTTGGGAACCCATACTTTTTTTGGTAGGTAAATTTATTTTATTTACTGGACGGGTTAAAGGGTCTCGTCCCTATTACAGTAGGTGTAAGTAGATACATAAGTGCCCAACAGTGGCAGCCATACAAAAAACATTAGGGGTTTTGCCCCTTTCAACCTGTTCCAGTAAATATTGAAACAAAAAAAAAACAGACTTCATCAAACCATTACAAAAATAGGCAGTCTTGCTGCCTAACAGATAATTTCCCAAGCTAATGGGAATCTTTATCCCTTTCCTCTTTTGCATTGGAGTTATGATCAGGGGACATAAGAGTCTTGAGTATAGCAGGGAGATCCTTGAGCTCCTGGATGGAACTGTTAAGGAGAGCACATCCTTCCCGATAAATGTTGACTGTCGTCTGCAAGAGGCCTACTACTTCACTGACACGGTTGAGGGCCACAAAGCAGAGATTATCCTCGACACTAGTGGTGAGATGCTCATCTTCGTCACTGATAATTTCTAGAGACATCCACTTGTCACTCAAGTTCAGTGTCTTCAGCCTACTGGAATTTATTCTTTTTTGGGGGGTTGAACTGACTTTTGCTTAAACCTCGGGTGTTTGCCAGTGGGAGCTTCTTTAGTAGGGATAGAAATAGGGGACACAAATTTATTGCCAAGGTCATGGGGGAAGAAGGCACAGGGGAAGGGGGGTTTATGAGAGTCTGCGAGGGGGGGCTGGCAGGCTTGGGGAACATGGGGGAGGTGGACGCATCGACACAGGTGAAGTCGAAAGAGTGAGTGGGAGACAGAGACCGAGAGGATATTTCCTCTAATACTTGGTGGGCTAGGGCATGCTTGTAAAGCACCATAAAGAGCCCTTGGTGATGAGGGGGTTTCGGGGATTTACTCTCCCTAAAGTTGGTAATGGTGATAATGATGGAATGAAGGAGGAAGTCAAGGATGTTGATGGGCCGAACATCATGAAGATGGTTAACAAAGACAAGGTTATAGGCTTGGAAAAGGCTTATTGGGGTCATCGATAGTAACATACTGAATAATGGGGAGAATGGCAGTTTCTCAAGGCCGAGGCAAGGAATAGCGTACAACCCCTTTCTTATCATAAACTAGAATTTTCACCTTCTCAGGAAACTATAGTTTCCTCCTTAAAGTTATGCCCTATATCTGGAACTATTCTACCATTGGATGGAATACCAAAGACCTGGGAAATAGAATAAACACTTACCTCAAAGAAGAGTCCTTGGACCTACACTTCCTCCTGATTCCATAACTCAATGAATTATCTGGTGACTTCCTCATCTATCCTTGAGAACAACATGAAGAAATTGATGAAGCGCTTGGCATCTAATAGGGATGTAGTCCCAGGCTCAATCTACAAGCTAGCAGGCTCAAAGAGAGCCATGGTGGTGATCATACAATGGGAGACAGGGCTATCTAGAAGGGTTCTATCTCCTCTCTTTGTGTGCTTAGGTAAAATGATCTTTACAAAGGCTGGGTGGAGATAAAAGGATAGTGAGAAGTGAAAAAAGCATCCACCAAGGATCATCGAGAAGATAATCTAAAAAAATGGGATGGGAACAAAAACCTCGATAGAAGCATGGCTCGTGATGATAGGGCCAAAATGAAGGGGATTGGAGGAAAGTGCGAAGTGGACAGTGGAAGGTTTGGAGGTAAAACTTATGCAACACGAGCTGCTAGAATTTGAAGATGAGGGCCAAAAAGGGATGCATGGGTGAATGAAATGAGCCATAATACCTGCGTGAAAAAACGTACTGATATCACATCAAATAATTATGGGAGTGGTAGAGTTCCAAAGGTTGATGGTGTTGATATTAAACACCCTTGGTGTTGATGAAGCATCCTCATGGTGGTAAGAGCCACCTTTTTTGTTGATCTTTTGAGGAGAGGTGGTGTTGAAAATGAACACATTTGGTATTGAAAAAATACCATCATGGTAGCTAGAGCTACCTTTTAATTATTTTCTCCACATCTTGATTGGCTATGATGATGACATCCTCGGGGAAGTCTTCTTCCCAGATAGACAGAGTGGATTGGTTGACAACTTTGTTGGCTAGGATGTCATCAACCTTATTTTCTTCCTTGAACATGTGGTTGATATTGTATTGGGGAATGCAGTTAAGGGAGACTTGGGACTCCTGGATAATGTTTTGAATGTTCCTTCCTCCTATGATCTTGTTGACGATGTGCCCAACTATAACAATAGAATCCCCTTAAAAAATGATTGGTTTGGAAATGTCTTTACTCATCTCAATGCTTCTCCATAGTGCTCTGGCCTCTGCATAATTGTTAGTTTGGATCCCCAATTTTTATACAAAATCCCTGATAATACCACCATTGTGATCTTTGATGACTCCTCCCACCCCTACGCTGCCTGGGTTACCTTTAGATGCACCATAGAAGTTAAATTTGAGCCATCCCAGGGGGGGAGGGAACCATTTGGCATTGGTCCTGGGGTTGGGGGAATTTTGGACTTTATTACAGTCTGAGGAAATCCCAAGAGAAATGAATAGGTGAGATTCAAGCCCAAATTTTGGAACATCAGTGCAAGAATGAGGTTGTTGTTTTCAATAAAAAAGGACCAGGCTCTGATGGCGACAACATTCGAGTTTCTGGGGCTCTCATTGAAAATATGATTATTGCGTTCCAACCAAATTTACCAAGTCACATGATGGAGCAAGGAGTTCCATAGAAAGCTAAGTCTTGAATTTTTAAAGACCCTGGGCCATTGGGTAAACAGGTCTATGACGAACTTGGGCCAAACCCAACTGACCTAGAATCTACTGATCAAGAAGGAAAAATATCCCAAGTGAAGGGGCATTCCAAAAGAATGTGTTGGGTGGAATCCCAAGCTTGGGTGCAGAGGTAACACCTATTGGGAATAATGAATCCATTTCAGATCAAATTGTCTATAGTCAATATTCTATTATGGAAAAAAAACCAGCATAAGTGGGCCACCTTTGGGATCAGGAGCTTGATCCATATGCTCCTAGCTATGGAATGGCTGTCTCTATTTTTTGGAGTCATGGATGGGGTGTCCATCATATAGGAAGCATATTTAACAGTGAAGAGCTCATTGTTGGACCCTTTCCAGTAACGTTCATCTTTCCTCTGAGACTGCAGAATGAAATTTACCAAAAGATGTCCTAGAGAGTTGTTATGGCTTTGTCAATGATATCATTATTAATTTTGAATTGGACCTACTTCCAATTTTGGCTTCCCTGGTTTGTGGTGATGAAATCAGCAACTCTAGGACTATATTTATTATCTATGAGGTGTTTGATTGCGGCCACTTTAGGATAATTGATGAGGGGATCCGATTTGGCCCAAGAATCCTTCCAAAAGTCAATATCCTTACCATTTCCCAATTGCCACCATGACCCCTAATGCAGCAGATGCTTGGTGTAAGCTATGAATTTCTAGAAGTGGGAACCAATGTAGGGAGTCTCCATATCCAAAAATGATTGGTGCTAAAGATACATTCTTTTGATGATGGACACCCACTCTAGATTGGTATTGGTGATCACATTCCAATCTTGTTTAGCCAGGAGAGCCTTGTTTGTGATGATTATACAACAAAAATCCAACCTCCCTCTTTTTTTGGGAGTACATACCTTATCCCAGATAACCAGGTGGAATTTTCTCTGAGTATCATTCCCAGCCCACAAGAAATGCTTCTACACTTTTTCGATAGCTTCTCCCACCGTAGTAGGGATTTTTAAATTTGACATAAAATAAGTTGGAATGCTTTGAAGGACAAATTTAACCAATGTTGCTTTGCCTTCTTGGGAAAGGAGAGCCCATTTTTAACCTGCCAAATTTTTGTGGATATTTTTTGTGATATTTTTCCACATGACCTTGAGTGGCCTTCCTTTGAACATCGGAAGGCCCAGATAGGTATTTGGGAGATCAGCTATGGTGCAGCCCATAATTATTGCAATTATACTCTATCTTTTGATGGGGGTGTTGATGAAGTAGAGCTTACTATTAATGAGGTTGATCTTCTAGCCAGCAGCTTCCTCGTAGAGGTTGAGGATGGCCTTGATGACTTTGGCTTCGAAGACTGAAGCTTTGGTAGCTAATAGAGTGTCATCCATGAATTATTGGTGAGTGGAAGGAGGGAGCCCAGAGGCTACCTTGATACTAGAGGTCAGATTTCTAGAACAAGAGCTTTTGATGGCTCTTCCCAAAATCTCAGCCAAGATGATAAAGATAATGGGGGAGAGGGGATCTCCCTACCTTAGGCCCCTGGTGTTGGGGAAGTAGTCAATGACTGAACCATTAACCGGGATAGAGAACCAAGAAGATAAAAAACAATTAGAGATCATATTTACCCAAGATTAATGGAAATCGTACTTGAGGAGGATTTTGTACTTGAGGAGGATTTTGGTTAGGAAATCCCGGTTAACTCTGTCAAAGGCCTTGTTCATACCAAGATTGAGGAAGAAGGCAGAGGAGTTGGAGTTGTGCGTAGAATGGATCAAATCATAGATTGTTATGACACCATCAAGAATGTTTTGCCCCTTTACAGTGCTACCTTGGCAAGGATCGATGATGGTGGGAAGGATCTCGATGAGTCTATTGGATATGGTTTTGGATAGAAATTTGTAAATGATGTTACACATGTTGATGGGATGGTAATAAGAAAGGGAATGAGAATTCACTCCCTTGGGGATCAGGGCAAGGAAGGTGGAATTGACATCTTTGGGAATGATGTTGGACGACTGCATTTCAGTGATGGCTAGGCACAGATCAGGACCCACAATGTCCCAGCAGGTTTAGAATAATATGGGGGGAAGCCATCGGGTCGAGGGGATTTATCTGGATTCATATAAAATAGGGCTTGGAGAATTTCCTTGTGGGACAGGGGGATGAGGAGAAACTCATTCGTAGCTTCAGAGATGGTTTTGGAGATTTTTTGAGGAGAGAATCCATGGCCAGGATGGAGGGGGAGGGGGGGCAAGGAGATCTTAAAAGTGATAGATGGTTTAGTTCCTAATTTCATGAATGTCAGAGGTGTACGACCCGTCCTATATGGTGAGGAATTTAATTTTGGTGGCTCTCCTGTGCCTGAGAGAAGAATTGTGGAAAAATTTGGAGTTGGTATCACCTTTCCTGAGCCAAAGCTATCTTGATTTATGGCATCAAAACATTTCTTCTTTGCGTAAGGTGTTGTGATAATTAGAAAAAAAAACCCTCTCTTCATTTCGAATCATGTCATCCCCCTGCCCTTTTTAAAATTTATTCTCAATATGATCAATCCTGGTTTTGATATCACACTTGGTTTCAAAAATATTCCTGAAGGTCTTCCTGTTCCAAACTTTCAAAGTTTCTTTGATCATTCAAAGTTTTTGCATTACTTGATTAGTGGTTATCCCACAAAATTTTATTTTACACCACTTTGCAATATAATTTTTGAGATCAGGGTGTTGAGTCCACATTGACTCAAACCAGAACGAAGTCTTAAACTGGGTCTTCTTGATGTTTCGAATAGAAGCAGGCTGTGATTAGACCCTATCTTCGAGGGATCCTGAAGAGTGGCATCTCCAAATAGGGGGAGGGCTTCTTGGGATAGCAAGAACCAGTCAAGATGCTCCTAGATGAGATTGTTTCCCCTTATTTTGTTACTCCAAGTGAAATGGGATCCCTGCAAAAGGACGTCCATAAGAGCATAGGAGTCCACAAACTGTATTAAATTATTTTTTAATCTGTGAGTGATGGCATTACCTCCTCTTTTATCAAAAAAGTGTAGGGGAGAGTTGAAGTCCCCTACCAAGATCCATGAAATATTGATGAATACTTACCTCATCTGAGTGATGGTGTCCCACAAAACCATTATACCCTGAGAAGTGTTGGGGACGTAGAAATTAGTCATGATCCATGAGGTCTAGGAGCTGAGATCATGGAAAATAATTTTGGACAGTTTGTCTTGACCAGAGATGAATCTACCTTCGAATTTGGCTGGGTTCCAGAGGCATAAAAGGCCACCTAAGGAGCCGATAGTCGGGGAGTAAATGAAGTCACAATTTTTCCAAATGGTTTTAGCAATACTTGGTGACCATTAATCATCTAATTTGGTTTCCTATATAAGGAATATTGTGGGGTTGGAATATTTCCTCATGGTAGCAGCCAACATTTGCTTTGCTGCCCCATTCAGTCCTCTCGCATTCCAAGAGAGGACTTTTATTTAGAACTTTTGGAGGGTTTTTTCCCCCTTTGCCTTGGTGCACAGGGGAGTTTGATCTTCGGCTTTCTTCCTTGATGGAGTTTTCAATTTCCTGGAACAAGGTTTTTTGAGTTCCATTGGCTATGTCCTCAGCAGTATCCCGATTTCTTCGTTCAACACTGGAAGTCCTACCATTATTTTTGTCTCCACCTACATCCATATGGAATTTTCTTAAGCTTCGAGTTTGTTTGGAACTCCAGGTTTTTGGGGATTCGTGGGCAGACTCATCATTATCGGAATCGATGATGTTTGTGTTAGCTGAGGACACAAGGTATTCAGACCCAACAGGGAGGGCAATGGGGACAAGGGGGTAGGCAAACATGGGGGTTTTGAGGGAGATCTTTGAAGAGCGATGCTAATAGTGGGTGTGGGGGACTGACACGGAGGGGGAGGGGGAAAGGGAATTTCTTGGGTGGCACTTGCATTAGGACGCAGAAGGGAAGTGAGATTATGAACAGATAAAGTCTTGGCAGGAATTTCTCCTTCCTCAATCTCCTCAAAGGATATAGAATAATTGAGTAAATTAAATTTATTAGAGATAGAGACTAGGGTACTTGTATTTTACATCATTTCGGTTGGTGATGGTTGGTTCGGTTGCCTGTTCTTGATGTTCAGGTTTTGTCTTATTGTAGAGATAATCTTCTAGCTGTCAGCTTGGTCTAAACGCACTGCATTCTGGTGATCAGTTTTAGGGTTTTTGCACTTTGGGCACTAGGATGGGAGGTGCCCTTGAGATTGGCACTCCAAGCAGAAGGTGAGCTTGTTTTTATACACAAGTGCTTGTCTTCATCTGTAATCCCCATAGATCAGGTTAAGGTGATCTAGGAGTTGTAATTCCAGGTTCACATTGACATAGATGCACGCTTGAGTTAGACGAGTCATAGCATGGATGGCTGGGTCTATAGCCACAAGCTCCTCGAATGCTCGAGCTAGACCTTGTAATGCATCCTCGTAGAATAAGTGCATGGGGAGATTAGGGAGACAAACCCAGATGGGAGCATAATTTATGCTCTGTGTCTTTGGATCAAAACTTGGCTCCCATTTCATTAGGAACAAGCTTCGCCTTCTAAATAACCAAGGACCTCCGGACAATATGTATTTTGCATCCTCCTTTGTGTTAAGTTGGATCATGAAAAATCCCTTGGACATTGCGGAGAGTTCCATACTCCCTAGGGTTTTCCATTTTGTTGATGCCCAACGGTGGATTGAGTTCATATCTGGACATCCTTTGATAAATTTTTCCATAAGGGAAAACAAATCTTGTGTCACATAACCTTCCATGAGTTTCTTAGGGCATAACACATCGTATCCCTGCACGAAGAAGCCACTCGAAGCAGCTATAACCTATCTATATTTGCTCTGTAGGAGCTCTATGTAGGAGGATTGACCGTGAGTTTCCCACCATGGTCTTATTTTTCAGGGGGGTCTTTACCCTTGATAGATCCATTTTGAGTATTGCTTCTCATGGTGGGTGAAGTACTTTCGAAATGGTTTACCGCCACGTGAGGGGTATATTTACCGCACGATTACGTGTTGCTCTCCACTCGATCATCTGCCTTAATTTTCTTCTCGCCTGAGATGTCGTCCAATTTTTCGATCGCCATCTCCCCTCAAAGAATAAATCTTATTTTCATTGGGAACCCATGCTCATAAATGGTTGTTATGGAATATTTCTTAATTGGAAACTTCTCTTTTGTGGCATAATTACAAAGTATAATTCCTTTGAAGTTTTTACAAAGGTCTTCCACATCATATGTGGTTTGTTTACTGCATACCAAGTAAACAAGTTGGATTGAGGAGTATTGTATAAAGTTCATAAGTCTTCTCATATACACCTATAAATGGGATCCATAAATAGTGGTTTTTGAAGAATTTGAATGAACACACGTGTTAGAAAAAATGTATTCCCCTATTTTACAACAATAGTAAAAAATGTAGTCCTCTATTTTATAGTAGTAGCAACAAAAAATGTAATCCACTATTTTATTGCAACAATAGAAAAAATGAACACTAACTAAAACAAAAAACAACTAACATTATGACATCCACGACAACAATATATTATAACAACTCATAAAAAATCTATAAAATGCTTCTCTTGCTAGTTAAAAAAAGATCCAGTTTATGTTTTTCAAATAATGGGAATGAAGGCAGGATGTGGAAGACTAAAATTCATGTCCCTTCTTCTTCAATAACTTTTAATTTTTTGGGGGAGTTTTTTGTTTTCCTCTTTTTTTTCTTCTTCTTGGAAGCTGGAAAGATCAACATCAAATACCAATATTCTTCCCCTTGATAGAGTGGATAACCAATCTTGTATTTGAGCTTCAGGAACTAAAAATTTTCCACTCCATTAGTAAAAATATCAACCAACCATTCATGAGTATTCACATACCTGATTTAATTTATTTCTTTTGAACCATGTCTCTAATGTAGTGGTACTTCAAGTCAAAATGCTTAAATTTGTTATGATGAACTAGATTCTTTACCAATTTGATGGTGCTCATATATATTATCACAAAATATTATTATTGGATGGAATTACTACTCTTTAATTTCTTCTAAAATATCCTAAGACATAGTGCTTATGTGCCAACTAAAGTGATAACAATATATTATGCTTCTATGGAAGAGAGTGCAATTGATCCTTATTTCTTTGAACTGATCCTTATAGTGGTTATATTAATTTTGGATCTGTGCATGATTAAAATTTTTAATATGTAAAATAATCCATAATCACAAAGAGAACAAGTTTCCACGAAGTCACCAATGCTTTTGCATCATAACCATTCCGAAGCTTCAAAAGATATTTCCAAGCATCATTGAACAAATCATACTCCCACTTGAGGGAGTGATTTGGATGCTTATGGCACTTGTCATCATTTGGTAAACTAGTCACCCTGACCAGGAGGTCCACAGATAGTTCAAACTCAATACTTTCGACCTAAACATGCCCTCTTATTTAAGAGTGGACTAGGTCCTCGAAAGGACCCTATGGTAGCCATGACAGGAAAGAAGACATTCCAGAAGGTCTCCCTTACACAGGATTTTCCTCACTTCATCATCAACATCAAAAATAATTTGTTCCATAGGGATACTTAAATATTTCTTATGAGCCATAACGAGACATTGCACACACTTACAGGGGAACCCTACACACCAAGTAGAAAAGGAGGCACACACATCATCTTGTTGGCCTAGCATAGAGCCTTTTAAAACCATAGCACCCCTCCCAAGAATCTTGGTTTTCTAGGTACCAAACTTCAACGAGGTGGTGAAGAGAGGACTAGAAACATAGGGCCACAAAAAATGAGGATGACTAAAAGATCTAAGGAACATATAAACATAGTTACAAGGTTCCCACAAAACCAACCGATCCTCAGGATTGAAAGCATCAATCACATGGCTAGCAGAATTTCAATTTTAATTTTAATATTCTTATAAATCCCACAAATTCTTTCCAATTTTTAAATTTCAATTAGCAAAATTAATCAATTAATTTTGCATTCATCAATATTCATCAAACTTCAAATTTATTTATTCTTCATTTATCAAATTTCTTCACATTTTAAGTTAATTTAATTCTTATTTCTCAAATTCTAATTCACAATTCAATTATTAACTCAATCCTTCAATTGATTCTAACATCAATGTAAATTTTAAATGACTTGTTTCCTTATAAATCCACTCATTAATTAATTTAATCAAATTTACAAATTGCAAATTATAAACCTTATAACTCCTTAATAAATTTAGCACTAAAAACAATTAAATGCACTTCTTTTGAAAAACTTAATAAGTGAGGTTTTGTTTAAGTTTTTTGACTTCTTCGTCATACAACAATTCAGGAAATCAATGCAAGAATGTGGTCTATTTTCTGCCACTAAGTAGCATATGTTACTTCATGCACCAAATATCTCAAATATATAGACTTCTTTCAAACCATTAGAGTATTGTTTTTTTTCTTCATGTTTATCTCAAGCTCTTAGGATCAATGTGCTCTTCAAACACTTATAATAGGCTCCTAGCTTCAACATATTCTTCAAATTCTCATAGCAAGTTCTTGCTGTAGCTTATTCTTCAAGCACTCACAATAAGCTTCTAACTTTAGCTTATTATTTGGGTGCTCACAATGGGCTCTTGGATTTAGCTTATTCTTTAGGTGCTCAAAATAGGCTCTTGGATTTAGCTTATTCTTCAATAACTCACAATAAGCTCCTAGATTCAACTTATCAACACTATTTTATCCTCTGCTCTTTGACTTGTTAGATTTCTTCTCAACATAGTTAGTACTATTCTTCTTCGTAGTCACTTTAGCTTAAATATTTCATTCACTGCTCTATCTTCCTCAACCTATGTTCTCTATATTTCTCGTCTATTGGAACTCGATCTTAGATCTTTTCTCAACGTATCTCCTAACAACTTATATTAATTCACAAAAGACTTAAAAAATGTCAAGGTATAAAAACCCAAAATAATAAATTTTCTTCACTCTTCCTTTACGATGAATTATCAATAATTTCTTCAATTTCTTTAATATTTTCAACTTCTCCCAATATGGGCTTCTTATTTCTCTAATCTTCCTTTAACAATGGCTTCTTATTTCTCTATTTTTCCTTGAACAAGGGCTTCTTATTTCTATAGTTTTTAGTACTTCCTTCTCCAATCTACAACTTAGGTGACTTTAACTTTATTCTTCACAGACTCAAATTCTAATGGCTAGAATGTGGATCTAATACCATTGATGGATTTTTAGATAGATTATTTCATAGATCCTAATATCCAGGATCCTAATCAGACCCAATATTAGAGTGTTCAATCAATATAACAAATATTAATGAATATAATATTTATTAAATAACAATAATATAAATAAACAAGCTTACAATAATATTGATCAAACGGTGTTTAAACATTCAATTTTACAATATATGGATTTTTTTCTCCATAATATAACCTTAGAAGGTGACTCTTCAATACTTGACTATTATTCTTCTCACATATATGAGAGATACATCCTTTCATATTCTTCACATATGATAAAGCTCTCATATCTCTTGACTTTACATCTTACCACATACATGTGAATCTTCACTTCCATACTTGAAACCTACTCATATAACTTTTGACTTCCTGACATGACATATTATACCTCACACTCTATACACTTGCACACTTTATTACATGACACTTGGAATCTTATCACGTAGTTACAAATACTTTAGGGGAATATAAATCACACTCCCTAATCCAATATTTATAAAT
Organism: Wollemia nobilis; assembly: GCA_028583015.1. Classification (NCBI taxonomy): domain Eukaryota; kingdom Viridiplantae; phylum Streptophyta; class Pinopsida; order Araucariales; family Araucariaceae; genus Wollemia; species Wollemia nobilis. The sequence goes on along the minus strand of JAQPPZ010016980.1, from coordinate 1,869,101 downwards.
ATACAAATGTATCATTGTGGTACTTTAGCATTTACCAAATAATGTAATATTCTCCAACAATTTCTATCTAGGGGCTATGTTAGTATAAACTATTTTTTGTGATCACATACTATTCAATATATATTTATTGGATAACTTCAAATAAAACTTGTCAAATAATTGAATTTTACCTAATTAGAAAACAATATGTAAACTCAATGAAATACTACTTAAATATCCCTAAATATGGCCTTTAAAGATTTTGGAAAAAGGAGCATAAGATGAACATTTACACTATATATTTGATTATCCTTTCTCATTGGAAATATAATTCAATAGATTTATAGGCCTTATATTATAATTATTTTGTGAATGATGATGCATATATCAAAATAATTAATCTTGTGGACTATGTTGATGACTTAAATAGACTTAATCCAAGTCATATTCTTCTATATCCCTCTCTTCCTCACAAGGATCAACTCATACGATAAATCAAGGATGTTTATGCTACAATTGGGTTTAAAGATATCTATTGTTTATTATAGTAGAATTTTGCTATCATTCTTACAATAAATATATGCCAAATAGACTTTCTCAAATCTACATCAATTCCTTTAGCTTGTATCTAGGAATAAAATCTTCAAGGAAATAAACTCTATAAAAGAACATATATCATGGGATCTTCTCTCCAAGATTCAAAAATAAGAAATCATCTATTTTTTCATTAATTCTTCTTGGCAAATATTTGGAATTTGAATATTTCAATTGTCCAATTTGTTTTGGACAATATTAGTATTACTTATAAAATACCTTCAATGCTTGAAAACTTTATTTTCACTCTAGAAAATTGAAATCCATTTTGTATGTTTACCCATATTATTTTGTGGTGTTTGAGGAAGGAATAAAATGCTAAAATATTCAAAGGAAGCAACATAATTATCAATTTGATGATTGATTAAATATAATAATTTCTTTATAAAAGTCCTTATACGTGGCTTGTGAAAATTCTAAACCTTCAATTTAAGAATAGTTTATGCTTTGTAAATTACAAAAGGTTTATATTATTCTTTAGTAATAAAGGGATAATTTCACGAAGATACAAGATGATTTGTAAAATTATAAACTATCATTCAATTTTGCAAAATTTAATTTTGACATAGTATTGAAAAGGAGTTCAAAAGCACCCAAGTTATGTTGGACATAAGAAATTCTATAAATTGCATGAGTAAGGTCCTCACTATTTGTATGGAAGTCTTGACATATTAAATAAATTAATTATGCAAAGGCAAAAACCTTAATTTAAGAGGGATTCTCATTTCTATTAACAATGGTGATACACATATACAATATGGGTCTAGAAATTTAATAAATGATCTATTTGTAAGAGATATCATATCATTAAAATGTTTCTCAAAGAAAATAATATGGGTAACTTTATGATTAATGTTTAAGTGATTCTTAGTCAATGAATCTACCATGCTCAAAGATAATTGGTTGGACATCTTGGTTCAAAAAATCTAAATTCTCAAATCATGAATCTTTGCACACCTTATAAGATAAGGTGAAAATATTAATGCCATGGATATATTTTAAAAACCAAGATAGAGAATCTCATGTAATGAAACCCTAACTTCATGCACTTTTATTTAAAAGAAAAAAAATCTAGAAATACTAGCATATGTCTTTGTTATAAAGATTTTTATGAATGATGTGTTCAAATTGTTCCTAGTTGTAGGTGAGTTATGAGTGTCAACATACACTAAGAATTCAAAATATATAATTTTCAATTTAAAGTGCATAATTATGTGTATCTAGAAAATATATATGCTAATAAATTGATAATATTTTCACACATTGACAACCACACTACCAAGAAATTGACAATATTATCATGTTAACAACCATGCTCATTTCAAATACCAACAAATTGATGATATTGTCACTACTTTTATTCCAAATATATTTTAAAAACCAAGATAGAGAATCTCATGTAATGAAACCCTAACTTCATGCACTTTTATTTAAAGGAAAAAAAAGCTAGAAATACTAGCATATATCTTTGTTATAAATATTTTTGTGAATGATGTGTTCAAATTGTTCCTATTTGTATGTGAGCTATAAGTGTCAACATACACTAAGAAGTCAAAATATATAATTTTTAATTTAAAGTGAATAATTATATGTATCTATAAAATATATATGCTAATAAATTGATAATATTGTCATGACAACCACACTACCAAGAAATTGATAATATTATCATGTTGACAACCACACTCATTTCAAATACCAAGAAATTGATGATATTGTCACTACACTGATTCCAAATATTATGATGCTCAAGATTTTTTATTTTATTTTTCATGTTAAACTTTGTGCGTACAATATTTATATAAAAATAGATGAGAATCAACATAATATTTAAAAAGTGTGTAATAAAAATTGCGTTGCTAGCCTAGAAAGCAATGTTCTTATTTTTTTCCTCTATTAAAAACTTATTTTTAATGGAGAGGTCTTCTAGAAAATCTTGATGAAAGCTCATATGGAGAAGTTAATATTTGGAATGCTTAAGACTTTATAAGAATCTTACAACATGGTAAACTAAAATCTATAGAGATTGAAATTAAAATCCCATCCATAAATAAAGATCAATTGTTTATAATTGTGTTTGCCAAAAACATATTGTAATTATATTTATTAGTCATATTTTGGCATAAAATATTTCTTTATGGAATATTTTTATTACTATAATGAATCTATTCCATTATCCAAAAATAACAAACCCTAATAAAATTTATTTCTTTTGTTTTTTACTTAGCCAAAATGCTATACTCAATCTTTATATACCTTATTTTTGGTAAGAGACTATGGTTATATCGAAATTTAAAAGGCTAGATGGGAAGGATTGTTAAAGTAAATGATAATACTACCTTTGGATGAATGTATTAGAAGAAGAAAATAAATCAATATGCAACGTGATTTGTGAGCTTTTTAAGTTATAATCATTTGGCTATAATATTTGTCCATCAAATAACTAAGTTCAAATACAAATTTATATCTTGAAAAAGTAATTTTAATCTAATTTAATGTTTTAAACCTTCATATGAAGTTATATTTATTATTTATAAATTATAGATTTACTACTTTACCTTTCAAATAATTACGAGGAAACTAAATTTTGTACTTAAAAGAAAGAATAAAAAAAAAATAATAAAAAGAAAATAATATTCTAGTATGTGTTAGAATATACTTTACAAATAAAAGAAAAATAGATCATAAAATTAATTAAATATGTTAATGGTAAAAAATAAATATTTAAAAATATAAAAAGAAAATTATGAAAATAATATTACATATACTTTCAACTTACCAAAAAAAACTAATATGTATAATCTATGTTTAGATTAAATACAAAAGGCAATGAAAATACAAAATAACTTAAGATATACATATATAATTCTTCAAACACCTAAAAATATAAAGCTAACATAAAATACATGTACTTTATCCAAACTTGAACAGAAAAATATATTTCATATAATTATCATTAATCTATTGCATGTTTCTTTATAAAAAAAACTCACAAACTAAACAAAATAATTATAAAAAAAAAAATAATAAAGTTTAAGGCCAATGAACATCAACATATTAGAGCTAAAAAGCATGGCTCAAGGTTTACATAATTAAAAGGTAGATGTTCAACACTACATATACACATAATTAAATTTGTTAATAATAAACTAAAAACATAAATTAATAAAAAATATATATGCAATGGATCATAAGTGAATAATGATATTAACAAAAACCAGAATCAAGTTACATACCTTGAAACTTTGAACAAAACAACATTCCTTGTTTTTTACATAGAACCAAAAAAACAACAAGGAAAAACCTTTAAAAAAAAATATCAAGAGGTACCTAAATTATTACTTCTACCCTAACTACCTAGAACTTAAGTGCTTTAATCCCTACTGTCAGCTTGGTTTTCCTTTGCAATCTTTCTTAATCATCTTCACAACTTTCACAACTTTTAGCTTTGTTAGGCTTGGAAGCCTTACCATCTTTAACAACATTGTCTTCTTCAGGATCCTTCTTGTCCATTGCATTTGATGTAGAAGCTTTCTCAACTTTTGGTTCAGGATTAGATGGCACAGGAGCAGGATTAGATGGCATAGGAGCAGGATTAGATGAAGAAGGATCTTCGACATCTGTAGGTTTAAACGCAGGAATATCTTGAGCTTGTGCTCCTATCCCTCCACTTGGTATCCACCAACCTCCCACACATGCCCAGCATCTATCTTCCACCCAGTCTTCAAGACGACGCCCAAGTAAACATCCTACTACAATGGCTACAGAAACCAAAAAGGTGACTATAGCCAAAACAACTATAAGGGGAACCATTGATCCATTGGTATGCGAAGAAGAAGCCTGCGTAGATGGAACATTAAGAGGTACCACTCCAGGAGGAGATAAATAGTATGGCATCGACATTGTCTCCAACTTTGGTGGACGCAAAATATCTTAAGTTCGTCCAACTCTTCTCACAAATCTGAAATGAAAATGACACCAAGATAAATCAATAAGACAAACTCAACTATTGTTTCTAACTTTCCATTCACTAAACGAGAGATTAAATAAATTAAGTGTCACCGGACACAGAGCCGAACAGCGTCTCCGCAAACAGGACTCTAAGTTTGAGCAGCGATTCTTAACACTTAAAAAAACAAACACTCATACGCTCAATGCTGGCCAAAATCTAATTGATTATGGCGATACGGTTAAAGTCCGACATTGGTGATTTTGATGGTGTAGAACTTGTGGTCATGGTTTCTTAGACCAAGGAGAGTTTTTCGCGAAAAAAATAAATAACGGTATATAATAATGATTTATTAAATATTTGACGGGGCAAGTGTGTGAGGGGGTGGGTGTGTGGTATAGCTCTCGACTTTACCAGTTGGTGTGTGGCTTTGTGTTAAATTATTTATTGATAAGTATAGCCCTTGACTTTACGAGGGCTCATGGTTGGGAGGAGACTGCTCAGCCTGTGCTCAGGTTTCTCACAATAACCAACAACTGTGAATTGAATTTGGGTCTCAAGAGCCCAATGATTTTTGTCATTAGGTGTCCCTTCGAAGATACTAAGGTTTAAACTTGGGTCTTGTGAATAAAATCCAAGGAAATCTTCCTTGAAATAAATGTTTATATTTTTCAATGCGTTTATACAAGTTTTTCCTAAGGGTTTACATCAAACCAAAAAAATAAATAAATAAACAAATAAATAATAATAATATTAAATATTGTAATTTAGAAGGACCTTAACCAATTTTTAAGGAGGTTGAAAAGTGGGGTATATTAGGGGTCATATTTTTCTGTGAATTGAATTTGGGTCTCAAGAGCCCAATGACTTTTGTCATTAGGTGTCCCTTCGAAGATACTAAGGTTTAAACTTGGGTCTTGTGAATAAAATCCAAGGAAATCTTCTTTAAATAAATGTTTATATTTTTCAATGCGTTTATACAAGTTTTTCTTAAGGGTTTACATCAAATCAAAAAAAAATAAAAAAATAAAAAATAATAATAATAATAATAATAATAATAATAATAACAATAATATTAAATATTGTAATTTAGAAGTACCTTAACCAATTTTTAAGGAGGTTGAAAAGTGGGGTATATCAGTGGTCATATTTTTCTGTGAATTGAATTTGGGTCTCAAGAGCCCAATGGCTTTTGTCATTAGGTGTCCCTTCGACGATACTAAGGTTTAAACTTGGGTCTTGTGAATAAAATCCAAGGAAATCTTCCTTGAAATAAATGTTTATATTTTTCAATGCGTTTATACGAGTTTTTCCTAAGGGTTTACATCAAACCAATACCCTTACACCCTTACTACTACAAAAAACTTATAACTTATAACTACTTATTATTAATTTGTTATCATATTTAATAATTTATTACAACTATTTATAAAATGTATATCAAAAAAATTATATTTGAATAAATTAATTTGTACATGAATATTGAATATTTGAAAAAATAATTTATTACAACTATTTATAACATGTATATCAAATATTTATATTTGAATAAATTAATTTATAAGAAAAAATATCTTTTCCAGTGATGGCATTAATTCCTCGGAATCTCCACCTTCCATGATCTCGGGCTTTTATTATATTTTTATGGTTCCAAAAAAACACAATTTGCCAATAAAAATATATAAGGAAATAATTTTGTTAAAATCCTCCGGGTCTCCACTTTCCATGATCTCGGGCTTTTAATATATCCTTATGGTTAAAAAAAAAAAAAAAAAACACGATTTGCCAGAAATAATTTCTAAATTTTTCACGGGTTTTGTCACTTCAAATTTATAAATACATAATGATTGTATTAGCGAATAATAAGTTGAAAGTAGTGGTTTTTCTTGAAAATTTTGTTAAAGAAATGAAGTTTTTATCATTTTCTAAGTTAATATGGATTTAAGAATTAACTTAAAAACATTAGATTATAGATATATAAAGATTTTGTTTGTTAAATTTTTTTAATAAAAGTTTGTATATTATTTATTTTTATTTTATCTGGTTACAGTCAGAAATCTTTGTGACGGAAGTATAGGATTAGACAGTTTCTTCTCAACCATGATTCCTCGTAACTGTCAAAAATATTTGTGATGGAAGTATAGGGTTAGACAGTTTCTTCCCAACCATGATCCTCTGTAAAGTTGAGAGCTATACTTATCAATCTAAAATTTAACACAAAGCCACCACACACCTACCCCTTCACACACTCACCTATGCCACGAAGTTTGTACATGATTTTTATCAAACATCAATCAATTGTATTTACCTATTTACACTCCTAAAACCTTTTTCCAAAATTTAAACAATAATTTTTAATATTAATATATTAAAAAAATAAATTTATAAACAACATTTCCAATAAAAAAAGAAATTAAACTTTATTTATGTAAACTATAAATAATGGTTTATAATATTCGCTTATTAAATATTTTGATTTAACCCACATTGACCACTCCTAAAACATTTTTCCAAAATTTAAACAATAATTTTTAATATTAATATATTAAAAAATTAAATTTATAAATAACATGTCCAATACAATGAAATTAAACTTTATTTATGTAAACTATAAATAATGGTTTATAATAATTACTTACTAAATATTTTGATTTAACCCACATTGACCACTTACTACTATTAATTTATTGTTATATTTAATAATTTATTATAATTTTTTATTAAAAATTAAAAAAAAATTATAATTGAGTAAATTAATTTATACATGAATATTAAATGGTAGTTGATTCGTGCTAGTCAATCTTTCGGATCCTTAGTTTGAATCTCACTCTACATTGGATACCCAAAATTCAATTGATTATGGTGGTACGATCAAAGGTTAGGCACTACTCCCGAATGATTTTGATGGTGTAGAACCTTGGTCATGGTTTCTTAGACCAAGGCGGTCTGAATGAGTAAAAAATGCTATATAATAATAGTTTATTAAATAATTTAATTTAGAAGGAAACTGATCTTAACCAATGTTTTTTAGGAGGTTGAAAAATGGGGTATATTAGGGGTCATATTTTCTGTGAATTGAATTTTGGCCTCAAGAGTCCAATGTTTTTTTTTTTTTTTAAAGTTAGATTATATTATATCTTATTGGTGTTAGCAGTGTTCACTAGCTAAAAACAAAATGAGGTGGATCAGGAGTAAAGCATCCATATGTTTTAAAAAAAAAAAAGAGAAAAAGTTAGATTATATTATATCTTATTGGTGTTAGCAGTGTTCACTAGCTAAAAAACAAAATGAGGTGGATCAGGAGTAAAGCATCCATAACTGAATATACATAAGAATAGAAGTTAAATTCAACAAAAAGATATCAAGGTTTCTTAGTTTCCCGTTGGACTGTCTAAAGATCTTGAATCATATGACGTCCCTTCCAATATACCAAGGTTTGAACTTGGGTCTTGTGAACAAAATCCAAGAAAATCCTGCAACTTCCTTAAAATTAATGTTTATATTTTTTAAATACGTTTACACAAGTTTTTAAGAGGGGTTCAAGCCTTCTTAAAACCAACACCCTTAAACCCTTACTACTACAATAAGCTTATATTTTAACTACTTATTATTAATTTATTATCCTATTTAATAATTTATTACAACTATTTATAAAATATGTATCAAAATTTTATATTTGAATAAATTAATTTATATATGAATTTTGAATAATGTCAGTTAATTCTGCAAGTCTCCACCTTCCATGATCTCGGGCTTTTATTATATCCTTATGGTTAAAAAAAACAATTTCCAATAAAAATATATAAGGAAATAATTTCGTGAAAATCCTCCGGGTCTCCACCTTCCATGATCTCGGGCTTTTAATATATCCTTATGGTTTCAAAAAAAAAAAAAAAAGCACAATTTGCCAATAAAAATATATAAGTAAATAATTTCTAAATTTTCAGGAGTTTCTGTCACTTCAAATTTATAAAAACATGGTGTACTGATGGAAAAAATGAGCGGGAGGATAGCGAAGAGCGGGAAGATTGCGAAGAGTGGGAATGCGATGGCAAGCGGAAGAAAGGATGGCAGAGCGTTTCAAGGATCCGCCCCCCAGGGACCTGGTCCAGGCGAACCAGCGTTCGAAACCCTAGAGGAGGGAGAGTCTCCTCCCCGTCATAGGAAACCCCCCGACAGAGAACTTTTTCCTTCGATTCAGGGCTCGTACGCCCATGCGGTCTTGAAAGGGTCACCCGCCCCGATCCCTTCCCAACCTTTGATCCCCTTAGGTTCAGACCTGGTGATTCCAGGCAGCCTGCTGAACAGCTATGTCGACCAAGAAAAGTTCACCCTCATTGGCAAGTTCATTGGGGGCAGACCCGACATGGAGACAATCCGAAAATGGGCTTACGACAAATGGCGAATGAGCGAAAGCATGCAAATAGTGGCCCTATCCTGGGGTTTCTTTGCGATCAGACTGAATAATGCAGAAGACTCCTGCAACATCCTTTCTGGCGGACCCTGGTTCCTGGGAAGACGAAGCCTTTTTATCCACAGATGGGGAGAGGATTTCGACCCGAAAACACAGAACATCAATGTTGCGCCAATATGGGTCCGCCTTCCGAACCTACCCTTTCAATGCTGGCATGAAGAAATCCTAAGAGGGATTTCTCGCACCATAGGCGACCTCATCGCTGTTGATTCCTCCACTAAGGTACGCTCCCGCATGGTCCATGCACGTATTTGTGTTAATGCCAATCTAGAATCTGAACTTCCCTCCTATGTCAATCTCTTCAAAGATTCGACCCTCATTAAAAAACAACCTCTTGAATATGAGAATAAACCCTCCTTTTGCTCCATATGCAACACTCAAGGCCACCTGCAACATCAATGCCCCCAATCCCGGGTCACGAAACACACCCCTCAGGTTTATGGCAGGAAAGGCGGGAAAACTATTGAGTCAAGCCAAGAAGGTGAACCTCCTGCCCCTAAAGAGGATCCCCTTAAAGCTTCCCCAGAAACCCAAGGTAGTGAAGAAATGGGTCAAGAAGGAAACCCGTCTGCAGACCCCCCTCCCATTGGAGCGACCCCTATTCCCGTCGAACCTTCCCTCACTCCTCCTGGTGTCGATGTTGCCAGTGAAGAAACCCTAAATCCCATCCCCCAGGAGACCGAGAGTTTCCAAATCCACCAGTATCCACCCGAGAATTTTAGCCCAAAGAACACTAGAAGCAAAGCTCAGGCTATGGACATCGGGAGCGAGAAAAGGAGAGGGCGGCCCTCTGCCAATGACCAACGTATCCGAGCAACTGAGGACGACATAGCAAATGGTTCCCAATGGACCTTATTCGTTGACAATGGGGATCCTCTGAAGGAAGACTCCAAAAGCTCCAAAACCCCCTTCCAGCAGGCGAAGGGGGGCAAAAAACCTCTCAAATCTACAAGATGAAGATTCTCTCCTGGAACGTGAGAGGTCTCAATAGTGCAGCCAAGCTAAGACTTGCTGCTAATATTCGAAAGGAATCCAAACCCTCTATCTTCATCATGCAAGAAACCAAAAGTGACGAGAGCTCCTCCAAGAAAGCCGCCAGGGTCATCTGGCACCACGGTGAAGCTTTGCACAGCCCTGCCCAAGGTTCCTGTGGAGGACTGATGTGCCTATGGGATCCGTCTCAAGTGGAAGGTAGACTTCTATCCTCCTCCAGCAGAGTTATCAACATTCTCTTTCACTGCATTTCTAGCAACCAGTCTTGGATCATGACCAACCTGTACGCCCCAAACTCCCCCATGGAGAGAGCTGACTTCTGGAGAACCCTCACCCTGATGAGGGATTCTTTCAGCACCATCCCTTGGATTGTTGGAGGAGATTTCAACAGCCCTCTGTTCCCAACAGAGAAAAAAGGTGGTTTGATCGCCACCCACCGCACCACTGAATATTTAAGGGATTTTGTTGATTCAAATGAACTCATTGATATCCCACTCAGAGGGGCTCTTTACACTTGGAGCAACAGAAGAACTGGAGGCGGACTGATCCAGGTCAAACTGGATAGGTTCCTACTGTCCCAGGAAGCCATCCCTTTTTTTGGCGATGCATCTCTCTCAGCTCTTACCAAGAGGGGATCGGATCACAACCCCATTCTCCTTGAGGTGGGTAAAATCCCTTCCTTTCGAACCCCCTTCAGGTTTGAAGCCATGTGGCTCAATCACAAGGACATCCGTGGCAAGATGGCGCAGTGGTGGAATCAACAATTCAGAGGATCACCCGTGTTTCGGGTAACCCAGAAGCTCAAGTTCATCAAAGATAAGCTACGAATTTGGAACAAAGAAGTTTTTGGAAACATTTTTGCCCACAAGAAGGCGCTGCTAGATCAACTCCAAGCCATTGAGCGCAGAATCGAGGCAGGGGACTCTGGGGGAGCAGTTAGAGAAGAGGAAAGGAAACTGCTTGCTGAATTCCACAACACATTAGCCAGGGAGGAAACTTTCTGGAGGCAGAAATCCAGGGACCTGTGGATCAAAGAAGGGGACTCTAACACCAGATTTTTCCATGCCTCAACATTAAGGCACAGGGGATCTAATAAGATTAGCAGGATCAACCGCAGTGACGGATCAAACACCGAAGACAACCACAAAATCAGAGATGAGGCCGTCCTATTTTTCCAAAACCTCCTAGGATCCCCCCCGAAAAGCTCTGCCCGGGCCAAGTCTGCCCTCCTGGGTAACATTCCTAGCCTAGTGTCTGAAGAAGCCAATTCCTCCCTCCTAAAACCTTTTTCTGATGAGGAAATCAAGGACGCGGTGTTTTCCATGCAGGCGGATAAGGCCCCTGGACCGGACGGGTTCCCTCCTCGCTTCTACCAAGCTTTCTGGGAAATTGTTGGATCAGATGTCTGTGCAACCATTCGGGATATGCAATCCCGACCCATTCCCCGGACTGTAAATTCCACCTTCATTGCGTTGATCCCCAAATCCCCTGATTATCGCTCCATGGCTGATTTTTGACCCATAAGCCTGTGTAATGTACTGTACAAAATCCTCTCCAAAACAATGGCATCTAGATTGAAACCCATTCTCCCCTCCATCATCGACCCTTGCCAAGGGAGCTCGGTCAAAGGTCGAAACATTCTGGACGGAGTCATCACGGTTCATGAAACCCTTCACTCAGCCTTCCTCAGCAAAAAAGCCAGCCTCCTCCTCAAGCTCGACATAACCAAAGCTTTCGATCGGGTTGACTGGGACTTCCTTCAGGACATCCTGCTGAAATTTGGGTTCCACCCCAAGTGGGTTCAGCTAATTCGCAACTGCTTCTCCTCTGCCTGGTTTTCGGTACTTGTCAATGGGTCCCCTGCAGGTTACTTCCCCAGCGTCAGAGGCCTTCGCCAAGGGGATCCTTTATCCCCTCTTTTGTTCATCATCTTGGCGGAATCCCTTGGCAGATCCCTGTCTGCGGCCAGGGTGGCGGGGAAAATCTCAGGCATCCAAGTGGTCTCTAACTCCACCCCTATCACCCACCAACAATTCGTCAATGATACCATCCTCTCAACTTAGGCATCTATTGTCCAAGCTAAAACCATCAAACTCATTCTTTCCCTCTACGAAAGAGCGGCAGGACAGCAGGTAAATTTCTCCAAAAGTAAGCTTTTCTTTTTGCACACCCCTCCTGAGCGCAAGGGCCAAATTGGGCGAATTCTGGGCTGCTCTGAAGGATCCCTCCCATCCTCCTACCTGGGGCTCCCCTTATTTTGGGGAAGGGCGAAAGAGAGTATGTGGAACAATGTTATAGAAAGGTTCCAACGGAAACTAGCAGCATGGAAAGGCAAACTTCTGTCCCAAGCGACGAAAGCCACCCTTTCAATCTCCACCCTTCAGAGCATTCCCATTTACTTCATGTCAGTTTTCACTCTCCCCAAGTCAGTTTGCAAGCACATTGAACAAATACAGAAAAGGTTCCTGTGGTCGGGAACTGAAGACAAATCCAAACTTCCCCTTGTGGGTTGGGACATAGTCTGCAGAAGCAAGCGGCAGGGAGGCCTTGGCTACAGGAAACTGTTCGATATGAATAATGCCTTATTGGGAAAACATGCTTGGAGAATCATCTCTAAAGACCCAGCCGGATGGATCCAAATAGTGTCAAAAAAATATATGGGCAACCGCTCCTTCCTCGAATCCGGCAACCACCCCAATGGATCCGCCTTTTGGAAAGCTGTGGTCCACTCCAAAACACTAATTCAAAAAGGTCTCCGATGGATTCTTGGGGATGGCCGTAGCATCGATTTTTGGAATGATAGATGGCTAACCGACGAACCCCTGAGTGACAGGAACGACCTCCCGGGGCTCCAAATAGTGGCTGGTACAAACAGGGAAAGGAAGGTGTTTAATTTCATCGTTTGGGAGGAGGGCCAACCCCGATGGAGGATCCTCGAAGGCAACAGCCCGGACGTTGCTGGCCTTAACCTGATGCTTCAAGCTGTCACCATCCCCGTTGAGCGAAGGGATGATAAACCCACTGGGATGCGACGGATAAAGGTCTCTACTCTGTGAAGTCTTCCTTCTCCCTTCTTAAAACCCATCCGGTCTCGCCCTCCCACATCGTCTGGAAGAAACACCTCATTCCTAAAATCGCTTTCTTTTCTTAGCTTGCCTTTCAAAATAAAGCTCTCACTACTGAGAATCTCATCAAAATGGGCATCCCTCTTCCTAACAGATGCTTCCTATGCCAAGCAAACTGGGAATCCACTGATCACCTATTCCTCCACTGCGATTTCACCTCAGATGCTATGGGCTTCATTTTTTCCACCTTTCGAATCCAATGGGCTCCCCCAAAATCTCTGTGCGATGTTTACATCCAATGGCCCCAACCCTTTGCTAACCACAAACTCCGCTTCCTATGGGACATATGTCTCCACCACCTGGTTTGGCAAGTTTGGCTAGAGCGTAACAGCAGGGTTTTTGGGACTTCTATCCGGGATCCTCCCTCTGTCGCCACCAGAGCCCTCGCTTTCGCCTCGAAAAATTCCAACCTCATTCACTATCCCAGTCCTCATCCATCATCTAGGGAAAATCTTATCCTCAAGTCTCTTAACATCTCGGTTGATCCCCCCGTGGAGAACCCTTTACCTCACCCCCAAACTCTTACCCGGTGGAATCCCCCTCCCCATGATTGGATCAAGTTGAATTTTGATGGGGCGTCCAAAGGGAACCCTGGATCGGCTAGTGCGGGTGGTGCGGTAAGGGATCACCGCGGGAAATTCTTAATGGCTTTTTCTGAAGACCTGGGCCATCAAACCAATCATGTTGCAGAAGCCAGGGCCCTCTGGCGAGGTCTCCTTCTCATCAAAGAGGATCCCCGAGCAGTCATCATAGAAGGCGACTCCATGAACATCATCAACTATCTGACCAAGGATGAGAGTCCTGCGTGGCGAGTTTTCAACACCATCCAGGAATCCCGATGACTTCTTCAAAGAAGGATCCATAGATGCCAACACATCTACAGGCAAGGGAATGCGTTGGCTGACCTCATGGCCAACAAAGGATCCTCCTCTGGAAGCCTCACCATCTGGAATCACGGGTTTCCACAAGACATCATTGACGTGGCTGCGTCAGACCTCAAAAAGCTTCAATGACCCACGTCAGATCTCCAAGAGCGGACACGTCATGCAACCTTCTCCAGCCAAGCGGGCCCCTCTTGGCCTTATCAATTTTGAAATTTTGGCCGCCTTTCAGTGCCACCATGGGCCCAATCTCCAATCGCCTTGACAGAAACGTGCGGTTCCCAGGTAAGGGCTGTCGAACCAAGGCAGTGCACGTGTGTAGTCACGTATTGGGCATGACTAGGACGGCGTCGACTATTGGTACTCGAGAGCTTGTTGCCTCTCCCCTCGCCATCTCGGTGCCACCTCAGTCGGGCCATATTCCCCATGCATGCAAAAATCTCGTTTCGACGTCCTTCCGGGGCAGACGAATAGTCCTTAATTACGCCGGTATGCTCAGAGCTTTCTGTCCCTGTTATTGCCTGAGTTTTCGCTTCAAACAACTCCACCCATCGCTGCAGACTCACCAATGCCCCTGTCCCTTCCTTTCCCTGACTCCCTCCATGGCTGCCCCGTATCTCGAACCTGTTCTCTCCTCTCTGACTGAAGAGGAAATAGTGTTTATGAGAGCCCTCGGGCTCATCCCATTTTTTAGCAAGTTCCAGGGCCCGGACGATGAAATCACGAAGGACTTCATGGAGACCTGGCATGCTGGCGAGGTTCGCGTTAAGGGAGTTCACCTGAAGGTCAATATTGATCTCATGGGTGACATTACAGGGATGCCGCTCACTGGTCGATTCATCCACCGTGATAAACACAATTGGCAGGAAGAATTGGACCAATTCCCTGACAAAGGGAAGAATCTGGGATGGGACAAGTCGGCCCTCTACAGAAGCGCTCTGGACGAGCCTTGGAGCTGGGCTATGAAGCCATTGATGCAATTCATCTGTTGTGACGACCCCGAAAAACCCCTTCGAAGCTACCATATCAGTTTCGTCAACCACCTTCGTTCTTCCAAGAAGTTGTGCATCCCCGACTTCCTAAATTATTCCCTCTGCTACTCTATTGAGGCTGCCCAAAAGGCTAAATCCAAACCACGGCATCAGGGGCTGATGGCCGTCATCTACCGCCATGTCTTAGCCAACAGGCCACCCCCAAAGGAAATCCCTCCCCTTGCCACCAACCTTCCTGATTCCCCTATTTTTGATATTCCGCGGGGCGAGGCCCCCAGCCCTCCCAGGCAGTCCCCTCCCAAATGCGACTCCCGCAGCCGCAGGCGCACCCAAGACACTCCCCCAACAGTCAGATCCTCAAGGCGGCTTAAGAAAACTAAAGTGGAAGTCGAAGCCGACCCTCCGCTCCACCTGAGCTCGGATTCTGAATCGGAGCAAGCCAAGGTGCCACTAAATCTGCTGATTGACATGGCCATCGATGCCATGGGAAACATCACTAAGGGCGCTGAATCGATGATCCATTGCCTCCGAAAGCTCAAGGAGCACTCGGGAGGATCCCCAAGCGGTCAGGAGGACCCCAAGAAGATCTAATGGTGACGGCGTATCCTGTTCTCTGCGGGTTTTCTGGTTCCTGGTTCCTACAGTTGTGGGGCTAGATTGTTTTTTGGTGGGATCGTCTATTATGGCTAAGTTAGGTCTAAACGTTGACAACGCATCCAGTTTCTTTGCGGAATTATTATGGGCTTTTTTCTTGTTGCTTCCTACAGCGGGTCTGCTGGATATGGTCTTGGTGGGATCGTCTGCTATGTCTAAATTTTTTGTAATTTGGTCTGAGATGTGGGTTCCTGTCTCAACCTTGAGGCCCTAAAGGTGCTTTCCTTTTATTGTTATAAGGTTTTGGGATCCTCTTAAAAAACCCGCTTTGTATATAATGTTACTTACCAAAAAAAAAAAATTATAAAAACATAGTAATTGTATTAGCGAATAATAAATTAAAAGGAGTGGTCTTTCTTAAAAATTTTGTTTAAGAAATGAAGTTTTTATATTTTTTAAGTTAATATGGATTTAAGAATTAATTTGTTTTTAAAGCAAAAAATTTCTTGCTGGATCGTTTTGGTTTGAGAGACCACGGGTTTTATACCGTCAAAGTCACCCGACAATCGTCCCCCCTGGCCCTACACCATGAAAGTCACCCGACAATTGCGCCCGACCCTACACCATCAAAGTTCTAAGTTAATATGGATTTAGGAATTAATTTGTTTTTAAAGCAAAAAATTTCTTACGGAATCGTTTTGGTTTGAGAGACCACGGGGTTCTATATCATCAAAGTCACCCAACAATCGTGCTTGGCCCTACACTATCAAAGTCACCTGACAATCGCCTTGCCCTACACTTTTAAAGTCACTCGGCAGTCACACTCGACCCTAAACCATCAAAGTCACCCGGCAGTGGCACCCGGCCCTACTCGCACCGACATTATCAATTGGATTTTGGATACCCAATTCAACTTTTTGGTAGGGTAGAGATTCGAACTTGGGACCTCTCTTGGAATATTGCCCTCTCCTCTCCAACTCACCTACAACACCTCAATAAATTAATTTAAAACATTAAGTTATAGATATATAAACATTTTGTTTGTTAATTTTTTTTCCTTTTTTTAAACTATGGAATAAAAAGTTTGTACATGATTTTTATCTTACCCATTTACACTCTTAAAACCTTTTTCCAAAATTTAAACAATAATATATTAAAAAATTAAATTTATAAACAACATGTCCAATTCAAAAAAAATTAAACTTTATTTATTTAAATTATAAATAATGGTTTATAATAATTACCTATTAACTATTTTGATTTAACCCACATTGACCACTTACTACTATTAATTTATTATTATACTTAATAATTTACTATAATTTTTTATTAAAAATTTAAATTTTTTTATAATTGAGTAAATTAATTTATACATGAATATTGAATGGTAGTTGACTCTTGTTAGTCAATCTTTGGGGTCTGAGGTCCTTGGTTTAAATCTCACTCTACTAAATGCACATTGGATACCCAAAATCCAGTTGATTATGGTGATACGATCAAGGTCAAAAGTGACTTTCGAGTGATTTTGATGGTGTAGAACTCCTTGGTCATGATTTCTTATACAGGTGTAGAACTCCTTGGTCATGGTTTCTTATACCAAGGCGACCCGCAAGGAGTTTTTCACCAAATTAAAAAAAATGGTAAATAATAATAGTTTATTAAATATTTTAATTTAGAAGTAAACCGATCTTAACCAAAAGATATTATCTCATCAACAAATCAAGTTGCCATATATTAAAAAATCAATCCAATACTCTTTAAAGCAACAAAGCAAGATATTAATTTCAGAACTATGACAACACAACATTCCAATATTGGACTCACAAAGAAATATTATAATAAAGCATTCAATTATTGGTAGTAAGCATATCACGTATGTTATAAATTTCTTGGCAATTTGGAATAATAATCTTGAATTCTTGCATGTCATTTGCATTAGCCTTCCTTTTGCTTTTCCTTTACATAGACTTAGCCTTTTGGATTTGAGGCTTTGGGAGTGAGAGAGTGGGAGGTGGAATACTTTTAGAAGTTTGTTATAAATATTTTGTGGATGCACATCAACCTCTTGTAGATGTTGGATGAAATTCATTTAATCCTCTTGTCTTAGTCTATATTCATTTCATTTTATTATAGTAGATTATTATTAGTTTATCTTCTTTAATCATTTCCATTAAAAAAATTATAACATATTAGACATTTAGTGAGTTCTTTATAATATTTGCACATAGTATTATCATTAAGTTGAGAAGGGAGATATGGATTTGTAGCTTGTGTCATTCATTTTATTTTTAATATTTTATATCTTTATATTGGTCTTAGCATAGGGATTTGTAACATATTAGTTTTTGCATCTTTTTAAACTTAGACCATATTATCTTGTTATTTTGAGTTTTGAAAAGAAATCTTTCATCCTTTTTATGTTTATATCTAAATTAGGTGCTCAATCTTATAATTTTGTAAGGAAGTTTATAGTGGGTCTTTTCTTAGTAGACACTTTTCCTTAACTTTTATCTTATCAAATCATTGATTTTCATATAACAAAAGCTTTTGTCATTATCCATTTTTATTTTACATCAAAATAAGAATCAAATTATAATATTTAAGCTATCCCTTTGCATTTCCATTTCATTGGGATTTATGTCTACTAAGAGTAATTTTCCTTTTAGTATATGTTGTAGGTTTCACAAAAGCCAATTCATCCACCTAGTCTTAGCATCCTCATCAACATGAAATTTTGTGAAAATGGCTTACACTTTTGTTGACAACATTGGTGATGCTAATGCAATAGTGCCACAGTTCACTAATATTTTTTATATTTAACAAAATATATAAGCACAAAGCAGAAGACAAGGCTATAACCTTATTCTTACACCTTAATCATGTTATTGTCTAGAGTTTAATCACATATATTTTAAACTTGACATTTATCAAAGTATATTAAATGCTTTTGATCTTAGTCATATGCATATATATAGTAGATCATGTAAGCTTGGATCATGTAATTTTATATTGTGTAAAATTTAGATCTCATAGCTTTGATTGTCAAATCTCCTGTTTAATATTTAGAATTGAATTTTGTGAGGTAGATCCTTTAATTTAGATTCCTAACTTCAAATTAAAAAGTAACTTGTATTAGGTAGTCTTAGAAAATTATTATTCGTCTTGGCATACTACATATTGTATTTGAGCATGCTATTTCATGCATATGATCATAACCTTTACCCCTTTTGTTTAGGGTTATCTTGTATTGAATGAATCAAAAGGAGGATTTAACTTGTTTGAACCATCTTTAAAGTCATTTTATTATGTATTTTAACAAAAAACTATATCAAGTTGGAATCTACTTTGATATGTTAGAGATCAGTTAGAGGGTCACAACAACACATTTGTTTGCCAAATTTGTATTTCTCATCATATTTCAATAACAACACTAGGTATCCAAACTACTATCTTTTGCACCATTGGCTAGTTGTGCCTTTGATAAAAGATAAAAAATAATACCTCCAAAATGTTGAAGGAAGAAAAAAGGTGAAGTCATTCTGATTTTTCTATTATGTTTTTATTTTTATCATTAATCACCTAGCTTAATTGCACTAGTATCTTGGCTAAGGCAGGCTCTCAAATCTATCACTAATTGTTTTTCTTGTTTTAGTGTTGTGTGCAAATCCTAATTAGATGAAAGACAACATCAAACTTCAAAATCAGGTACATGAAATTTCTTTCTTCTTTTCCATATATTTAGGCAAAGAAAATTTAAAATCATTCAGTTAGGATCACTTAAAGTAAAAATCTAAATTTTATTTTTAGGTGAAAAGTACGTCTTTTGCATCATATATCTTTTATTTCATTCCAAAGCCTAAGCATTTTGTAGTTGAAAAGAAAAATCAAACTTGTTTTTGATCTTTACTTTGCATGGTAATTTCCTTGAACAAGAGGGACCTACTTCTCTAGTTTTTCATCTAGCTAGGTATTTATATAGACTTAAACAAGCTCCTTGTGCATGATATGAGAAGATTCACCTTTTTTATCTTAGTCGTGGGTTTCAATAATATGAGGTTGAACATAGTATTTATTTTAAAGATCATGATGGGGAGACTTTAGTGATTGTTCTCTATGTTGATGATCTTATCATTACTAAAAAATCTCTTACCTTTATCTAGGATATATAGTCATGACTTTGTTATACTTTTGATATGATAGATCTAGGGATTCTACACTACATTTTGGAATTCAAATTGATTAGACTAGTTCTGGCATCACCATTTTTCATCCCAAGTATGTTTTGACTCTTCTTCAACATTTTAGGATGAAGGATTGCATGTCTTTTTAGACTCCTTTCACTTCAAGATTGAATTTTAGGTTTGATAATAAAATTCCTATAGTAGATGCTATTTTGTACCAGTCTCTTATGGATAGACTATTTTATATTTACTCACACAAGACTCAATATAGATTTTATTATTAGTTATTGCTCTAAAATTATGTAGGCACTCCAAGAGAGTCACTGGACTATGGCTAAGAGGATTATTATATATATTCAAGGTACTTATTAGATGGGTATATAGTACTTACTTGGATCCCCTTTGATTTTGTTAGGATTTTTAGATGCTAATTAGGCTAGTGATTTTGTATGAGGATAATCCAACATAGGCTTTGTGTTTTATTTAGGATCTAACCTTGTTTCTTGGTTTTCTAGACACCAATCCACTATATCTTAGTCTTATATAGGAGTAAACTATTATGATACCAATAAGGAAGCTAAGCGTATTTAGTGGACACTCATGATTTTAGAGGAGATTGGAATTCCTTAGAGTTTTCTTGTGCCTTTTTGATGTGATAATCAAAGCACCATATAACTTATTTATAATCCAATATTTTATAAATGGATAAAACACATAGACATTTAGATCCACTTTGTGAGATATCTTCATGCATGTGCAATGATTGATATAATTTTATATCTTTAGTGGAGAAAGCAATGGACATCCTCACCAAGATCATGCATAAGATTATTTTATGGGAATATGAAAGCTTCTTGGTGCAATAGAGTATCCCTTGAGGGGATGAAAAACAAGGGTCCCTATTTATGTCCCTCGTTCAACTTAAGGGTGATGTTAGAATATGAGGTGCTTAAGCGTCTATTGAGGCCACAACCAACTTTTGTATTCTACTATTCATATAAGCCCTTTGGGACATTGTAAACCTTGAAAAAAGTATTATTTATAATATTTTATCATTTTAATATTTAAGGTTGGTTTGTTAACCCTAACCTAAAGGTAACTTATATTTGGGTATAAGTGCCCCTTCCTACCATCCATTTTAGCTATCAGTTGGAGTGTAATTTCTATTACTTGATAGTGATATTATTTGGTGTCCATAGACACCCCCATATACTATGTATATTACTTTGTGTGTATTTATTTTTAAACAATACTATGTAATGTGTTGATTCCATTTATTTCTGGAAACTAGAATGAAATCTAATTAATAGAGCTTGATGCTACTATCTATAATAATGATTTTTATAAACAAATGATATAAACTAATTATAAAATGATCATATTGATTTTGTAAAAGATAAATTAATCTAAATATCAATGACAAATACAAGTTTATGACAAATATGTATTTAACAAATATTCCAGAGATTGTGATAATATTAGTTCTAATATTTGGTTTATTACAAATGGGAATACAACTAGATTTAATATAATTAACTTGAGATGGTCTAGATTCTAAATTAAATCCTACTATGAATTTAATAAATCTATAATTATATTATGAATATTTTGTAGTTTGATGTATTGATAGAAAATAATGCTTGTGTATTTGTTGTGGTGCTACTGAGAGAATTGCTATAGATTGATGCTAGGATTAGTTCTAATTTATTTGTGATTATGCAAAATACATTTTTTTTATAAGCAAATAAACTAATAGAGAAAAATTAGGCTAATACTTGCTAATTGTGTTTATTTGATTAGACAATTCTTTATGAAAAACTTAAAGAGACTATAACAAATTATGATTTCAAATTAGATTAGTGTGAAATATAAATTAGTTTGTATCTAGTTAATTATATTTCAGTAATTTTTAATCTTATATAAAATGCCTCAATACTACCAATTGTTTACAAAATAGAAATATATCAAATTATACAAAATTACAAATAGAAGTGCCAACAAAGTATGGTGTTATCACATCCATTATGGTGATATTGGTAGTACTAACAAAAGCTAATATTTTTTAATGCTAAAATAAGACTAAACCCATAACCTACAAGATTTGAAATGCTTTATGCCAATATATGTATATGTATGTATATATATATATATATATATATATATATATATATATATATATATATATATATATATATATATATATATATATATATATATATATATATATATAAACATATTTACAAGTAGTCTAAGGCAAGATTATGGTTAGATAAAAATAATTTTATCCAACTGAAGTAAATATATTTTATAATAAAAAAAGTGACAAGAGTTAAGAAGCTAAATACCCACACAAGCTCCTAAAGAACACACTTTTAAAAATCACAACTTGGTTAGTTTTTATGAACACAATGAAGACCTAAATGAGGATGAAAGAATGATGATTGAGTTAATTAGAAAAGCTATCACAATAATAAAAGTAACTAAAGATGATAATAAATAGATTAAACTAAATAAAATCATAAAAGAAGTTTAGAGGGCTCATTGAATATTCTTTTTTTTTTGGTAGGTAAAAAATATTTTATTGCTTTACGGGTTGAAGGGTCCCGTCCCTATTACATCAGTAGCAAAATGAGACACCTGAGGCCTCCATTGGCAACAACCAAAAACCAGCTTACCAAATACAATTCCACCACATACAACATATCTTATATTCGAAAGACAACCCTTAAGATAAGGGACACAAAACAAAAAGATACAGCTGAAGGACATACACCAGACAGTCCACCTGTCTATCCGACATCCTCTCAGGTTACTGGGATTTCTTGTTCTTTTTCTGTCGAGCAGCGTCATCCTGATTAACAGAGAGTCAACTTTCCACATCCTGATTCGCTTGGGAGATAACTTCTTGAGGGAAATCTTCTTCCCAGACGATCAAGTTTGACTGATTAACAACTTTGTTAGCGAGAATGTCAGCCACTTTGTTGGCTTCCCTGAGAACATGGTTGATCTGACTTTGGGGGTTGTTGTTGAGGAGTAATTGGCACTCCTGAATTATATTCTGAATGTTCTTCCCCCCTGAGCTGTTGTTGGTAATGTGGCCAATAATCACAGATGAGTCACCTTCAAAGATGATTGGCTTGGGAAAGGTTCTACTTTCCACGATGCTCCTCCATAGGGCTCTAGCTTCTGCATAATTATTGGTTTGGGTCCCCAAATTTTTTGAGAATGCTTTGATTATGCTTCCTGTGTGGTCTCTGATGACACCTCCTGCCCCAGCTCTCCCTGGATTTCCCTTTGAAGCACCATCAAAGTTGACTTTGAGCCATCCCTACGGGGGAGGGGTCCATTTAGCCAGGGTTCGGGAGTTACCAGTCTTCTGGATTCTGCTACAGTCTGTGGGAATCTTAAGGGAAGCAAAAATAAGGGATTCCAACCCATAGTTGGGAACCTCTTCGCACGAAATCAGACTACTATTTTTGATAGCTAGGGATAGTGCTCTGTTGACAACATCTTTCGGATTCTTGGTATCCTCTTTGAATATGCGGTTATTACGTTCCAACCAAATTTTCCAGACCGCATGGTGAAGCATGGAACTCCATAGGAATCGAAGTCTAGAGTTTTTGAAAATTCCTGGCCATTGAATGAACATTTCAGCAATAGTCTTGGGCCGGGTCCAGCAGACTTGGAATTTGTTGATCAAAATGGATAACACATTATCGGCAAAGGGGCAGTCCAGGAGGAGATGCTGTGTGGATTCCCAAGCTTTAGTACAGAGGTAGCACCTATTGGGGACTATAATTCCTCTACGAATCAAGTTGTCAGTGGTCAGAATTTTGTTATGAGCAACAAGCCAAAAAAAATGTGCCACTTTTGGGATCAACAGCTTGAGCCACACACTCTTGGCTAGAGTCTAGCTGTCATCTTTCTTGGTGCCAATAAAAGTGTTTTCTAACATCTGGGCAGCAGTTTTGACCGTGAATTCCCCATCACTCGACCCCTTCCAACAACGTTCATCCTCCTTCAGGGTCTGGGGTATGAAGTTAGCTTTGAAGATGTCCATGAGAGTGGCGAGGCCTTTGTTAATCACATCATTCTTAATTCTAAACTGAACCTTTTTCCAACCGTGGGATCCTTGGTCAAAAGTGATGAAATCGACAACATGAGCTCCATACTTCCTATCGATGAGGTGCTTAATGGGGGCTAAGTTGGGATCACTGATGAGTGGTTCTTTTCTGGCCCACGCATCTTCCCAAAAATTGATGGTCTTACCATCTCCTAGTTGCCACCAAGATCCCTGTTGAACCAGCTGCTTAGTGTGGCTGATGGATTTCCAAAAGTGGGACCCATAGCAAGGGGTCTCTGTTTCAAGGAATGAGTGTTGTTGCAGGTATTTCCTTTTGACAATGGTCACCCACTCTATTTTAGCATTTGTAACCACCTTCCAAGCCTGCTTAGCCAGGAGGGCTTGATTTGTGATGGTTATACGTCGCAATCCCAGACCTCCCATGTCTTTAGGAGAGCAGACTTTGTTCCAGGCTACTAAGTGAAACTTCTTGTGATTAGCATTACCCGACCACAGGAACTATTTTTGGAGTTTTTCAATAGCTTCTCCTACCACAGCAAGGATTTTGAACACTAACAAAAAGTAGGTGGGGATGCTCTGTAGGACCGACTTGACCAAAGTCGCTTTGCCTACACTGGAGAGTAGGGCCCCCTTCCATCCTGCCAACTTCTTATGAATCTTGTCGTTGACATTGTTCCACATTTTTTGTTGAGGCCTCCCCTTGAACATGGGTAGGCCCAGATAAGATGTTGGAAAATCAGCAATGGAGCACCCCAATATGCTCGCAATCTTGGCCTGTCGTCTAGCAGGGGTGCTGATGAAATGAAGCTTACTTTTGGTGTAGTTGATCTTTTGCCCAACTGCTTCCTCATACAGATTGAGAATACCCTTGATGTTTTTGGCTTCAGAGACTGAAGCTTTAGTTGTCAGCAAGGTGTCATCCACAAATTGTTGGTGGGTGATGGGATTTAAACTTGAGGCTGCCTTGATACCAAAAATCAAGTTTCTGTGACAAGCATTCTTAATGGTTATGCTGAGACTCTCCGCCAGGATGATAAAGAGGATGGGGGAAAGAGGGTCCCCCTGTCTTAGCCCCTTGGTGCTAGGAAAATATCCGACAATGGACCCATTCACCAGGACCGAGAACCAAGAAGAAGAGACACAATTAGAAATCAGATTTACCCAAGATTCATGGAAACCAAATTTGAGGAGGATTTTGAACAGAAATTCTCGATTCACTCGGTCAAAGGCCTTATTCATATCAAGTTTCAGAAAGAAGGAAGCAGAGTTAGCATTGTAGGCAGAGTGGATCAGCTCGTGGATGGTGATAACCCCATCCAAGATGTTTCTGCCTTTGACAATACTTCCCTGGCAGTGGTCAATGATGGTAGGAAGGATCCCAGTGAATCTATTGGCCAGGGCTTTGGACAAAACTTTGTAGATTACATTGCAGAGACTGATGGGCCGATAATCAGACAGAGACTGGGAATTGGACCCCTTGGGGATGAGGACCAGGAAAGTGGAATTAATGTCTCTGGGAATGGATCTAGAATTCTGCATGTCAGAGATGGCCAGGCATAGGTCAGGTCCCACAATGTCCCAAAAGGTTTGGAAGAACCTTGGGGAAAAGCCATCGGGTCCGGGAGCTTTGTCAGGCTGCATTGAGAAGAGGGCTTGGTGGATTTCTTTGTGGGATAGGGGGCTGAGGAGGAACTCATTGGTTTCATCGGGAATGGTATTGGAAATGTTCTCAAGCAGGGAATCCATGGCCATGGGGGAGGAAGTGGGGGGAGGCAAGGAGGTCTTTAAAGTGGCTGACGGCTTCATCCCTGATGTGGTGGATATTAGAGATAAGGGTCCCATCCTGCTTAGTAAGGCTTTTAATCCTGTTACAGCCCCTGCGCCTTAGAGTGGATATGTGAAAAAACTTGGAGTTGGAGTCTCCTTCCCTAAGCCAGAGCTGTCTCGACTTTTGGCGCCAAAAGGTTTCTTCCTTACTCAGGGTGTTGTGGTATTCAGAGAGCAGTATCCTCTCTTCACTTCTGAGACTGTCATCACCCTGGCCTCTTTGAAAACTATCCTCAATTTGCCCTAATCTGGTTTTGATGTTCTGCTTGGTTTCAAAGATGTTTTGGAAGGTTTCTCTATTCCAGACTTTGAGATTCTCTTTGACCCATCTGAGTTTCTGCATAAACTGGTTAGAGGTTGTCCCTGGAAAGCTTACCTGCCACCATTCTGCTATTCGATTTCTGAGATCCGGGTGGTGAGTCCACATGGATTCAAACCAAAAATGGGTCTTGAACTGAGGCTTGCTACCAGTCTCGAAGAGGAGCGGGCTGTGATCAGACCCAATCTTCGGGAGAGCCTGCAGACTGGCATCACCGAAGAGGGGGAGGGCTTCTTGGGAGAGCAACACCCGATCAAGGTGCTCTTGGATAAGATTGTTTCCCATCCGTCTGTTACTCCAAGTGAACCTGAGGCCTTGAATCGGAACATCCATAAGGGCATTACTATCAACAAACTGTCTCAAGTCCTTTATATCCCTGTTAGTAACTCGCATTTCCTCCCTTCTTGTCATAGAATTGAAGAGGGGAGTTAAAATCCCTCGCTAGAACCCATGGAATATTGGCAAAGGCCTGTCTCATTTGGGTGAGGGTGTTCCACAACATCGTTCTTCCCAGAGCAGTATTGGGAGCATAGATGTTGGACATAATCCAAGAAGTCTGGGAGCTAAGGTCATGAAACAGGATATTAGACAGCCTATCATGACCAGAAATAAATCTACCCTCGACTACGGATGGGTTCCAAAGGCACAAGAGCCCACCTACAGTGCAAGAATCTGGGGAGTAGACAAAATCACAATTTTTCCAGATGATTTTGGCTATCCTAGGCGAAAGTTGATTGTCCAATTTAGTTTCTTGAATGAGAAAAATTGTGGGGTTGTAATCTCTCCGCATGGCTGCAGCCAATCTCTGCTTGGCTGCCCCATTCAGTCCTCTCGCATTCCAGGAGAGGACTTTCATTTGGAACTTTTGGAGGTTTTCTTGCCCCCTTTGCCTTGTTGTGCAGGGGGTTTGGGTCTTTGGTTTTCATCCTTGATAGAACTGACATTTTCTTGGAACAGGGTTCTCTACGTACCATTTGCTATATCCTCGACTGTGTCCCGATTTTGGCGTTCAACGTCGAAAGGCCTACCTTTCTTTCTGTCTGCTCCCACATCCATTTGGGACCTTCTGAAGCTACGAGTTTGTTTGGGACTTCGATGGTCAGGGGATTCTGGGGCGGCCTGATCGCTATCAAAATTGACATCGATAGAGGAGGATAGGGAAGTCGAAAAGCCAGACTCTTCAAGGGGTGGGTACAGGGCTGTGGATAACGACGACCGGAGGGGTTTTTGTGATGGGCTCTGGGGGACATTGTTGGACTTGGGGATCTGCTCCTGAAGGGGGGAACATGGAATATTCTGAATGGGCATGGGGTCAAGGGGCCCCGGAGGGGAATTGATATGTTTTGGGGATGGAGGGACAGGAATTTCACCTTGTTCAAAGACCTCATTGGTTCCAGAATCTTTAAGTAAATCAAATTTATTAGCAGTGGTGAAAGAGGAACTTGCCTTTTGGAGAGCTTGAGCTTGATCTTGAAGCGGCTGGTTCTGCTGCGCATTCCTCCTGGCTTGCCATTGACTGCTAGTTTCCTTTTGACTGGTTCTTAGTTGTGGACGCCCACTTGGCTGGGAATCTTCATTAGGGTTTCTGCGCTTAGGGCATTGAGAAGGGAGGTGCCCCTACGACTGACAATATGGACAAAAAGCAGGTTTGTTTTCGAAGATCAACGGCTGCCTTCGCCTAAAATCCTCGTATATAAGATTGAGGTGATCTGGAAGTTGCGATTCCAGATTCACATTTACACAGATGCGGGCCTGGGTTAGGCACGTTCTGGCATGGGTAGCTGGGTCAATAGCTACCAAATCTCCAAAAGCCCTAGCCAGACCTCGGAGAGCATCCTCGTAGAAAAAATGTGCAGGGAGGTTGGGGAGGCGGACCCAAATGGGAGCGAAATTGATGTTCTGAGAGTCGGGGTCAAAATTTGGTTCCCATTTTTTGAGGAACAGGCTTCGTCTTCCGAAGAACCAAGGACCTCCGGAAAGAATACGCTCTGCATCCTCCCGGGTATTCAGCTGAATCATAAAAAAACCTCTGGTCATTGCCGAAAGACCCAAATTTCCCATAACTTTCCATTTCGAAGTAGCCCACCGCCGAATCGCATCCATGTCTGGGCGCCCTCCTACGAACTTTCCCACTAATGAGAAGGAATCGCGAGATGCATAATCTTCCATGAGGTGTTTAGGGCACAACACATCGCTGCCTTGCAGAATGAAATCCATCGATCCGCTAGGGGGCAGTCTAGGATTTTGTTGCAAACATTCTGCGTAAGATTTTTTTGGTCCGCCCAATTTATCGAGAGGTTTTTTCCCCCGTTCAATGTCGCTGTGGGAGGCTCCATTTTTAGCTGCACTCCAGTCAAACCCTGTCGTCGTCGTGGCGTTGCGGGCTTCTTCCTCCTACGAAACCTGCTTCTCAGGGTTCCGGTCTTCGATCGCCGAAACCATCGCTCGCTCCGTTGCTTCTCATACAACTTTTTATTAGAACTAATATCTTCTTGTGTTTAAAATGTTTTTTCATTGAATATTCTTCAATTCAATATGAGGTTATGTTTTAATAGCGTTTTAGTGTAAGCATCCGTTCTTCAATTTAAATAGTCTCATTATCAAAAAATCACTATATCAATCAAACAACACTTTGTTACAAAGGGTTGCTATATAAATTCAAGGATAATAGACATAATATTATAGATGAGATGAGGGACTAGTAGAGAATTTCTAAGCTAATAAAACTAAACAAAATGAAAAATGTCCAACTTAGATGCTCTTATTAGAGGTAGGGAAAGTTTCTTTTTTGTGTAGATTTAATTTTTAGGCAAACATCAAGAGCCAACATAGGTGATAGAGTTGGAAAGTTAGTGGTGGGAAATCAATGTCTATTGACCTCCAACTTTTTATTTTATTTTCTTATTTGGAAATATTATTTTCCATTATAAGTGTTGCAATACTATTGATAAAATAATGCTAATGCCAAAAATCACTGGCTGGAAGGATGGTGGGATGACACCATGCCAAAATAAGAAACTTTTAATTTTAAATAGTAGAAATAGCAATGTCACAATAACACTATTATGCTATTGTCTAAGAACCAATGCTTTTGTTAAAAGATTATTTAACAATATTAATTATTATCTTTGATTTGATTAGATTGTATTGTTGAATGTGATGTTAATGGATGTTATATTAATATTTGGATATTTAAAGAATAATTGATGTATATTTAATAATTGATGTATTTAATTATCATGACTTTAAAGACTGCTTTAGGTTCTTGATTTGAGTCGATTTGATATCTAATAATTTTTAGCAAGCTCAAGATTTTAGTTGTGTCATATCAAAAATTGATTAGATAAAATTTAGGTGTTCACACCATTGACACTTTTATATACCATACCTTAAAATTTCTAATATAATATCCTTCTAAGTAGACCATGGATCCATGAGATATGAGTAGTTCTATCTCCTCTGTATCAATCTACTAAATATAAGTATAATGGTCATACCTATAGTATACTAGTGGATCTTAATCCTTTTAAATATTACAAATTAATTAAAATATAAACTCAATAATCTAATATGTATTAAAATCTAACAAAGAATCAAGTCACCATACTTATTCTAAAAAAATACCTTTCATATAAGTGAATGCAGTCAATGCTCTAGTGACACCCACTTAGCATAATCCATGTGTTAACTTAGCCTTTCTAGACAGACCTTAAGGATTAGATCTAGCTCAATCCTAGGTTCCAAACCTAACCTGAAGGTGTTTGATGTAGTGAACTTACCATCTTCTCCTAGAACTTGTAATAGCTCTGATGTAGACACTTTGGCTATCTACTTTTATTAGCTTGGGTCCTAAATTAAGGTAGTTGGCTCTTTAGCATTAGGGTTAGGGTTAATTTTGATATAGTCTATAAATGGAAAGAGTTATGTTATAGTTGGAATCATCTTTCATATTCAAATCTTAGTAGCATTTGTTGCAAATATGAGAATTCATCATCTATAAGTGGCTAAGATTTGTATTGATTTGTAATATAGAATCTATTACTTGCATTTCTAAATTTATAGCATTGAATTTAAATTATTTTTTTTAGTGGATGTTTTTTGTTGCACATTATTGAATTTATACTACTACTATGACTATATTTCTAAAAGTTATTACATTAAAAGTGGCATCAAAGCATTAATCTTGGATCCCTATAGTAGTGTGAAAGTATGATAGAAGGGTGCACAAACTGTTCTATAACTTCTATTATTGTGAACCATTCAAGTGTTCCAGTACCCTTATGGGAGACCTATCCCATTACAATCATCTCTTCAAGATGGTCAAAATAAAGGGTATTTCTAGCAACACTTTTTTAGAAATTTGGTTTGCTAGGACCCTTTCATGAGGCCCATATCATTGCAATTGTCTCTTTAAGTTGATTGAAGTAAGGGATATTTCTCAGAATAATGTTTTAGAAGTGCTCCAAAATATTCTTTTGGGTTTTGCATTTACCCCTAATATTTGAACAAACTTGTTGCTCCTATAGGTTGGTTATAAACCAATGGTCAATTGTAGTACTTTGGTTATTCAAAGTACGTATGTATAAGTAGAAAGAAGCATCAAAATAAAAATCATAGTAAGCATCACAAAACTAATCTAAATATTAATAGTTTTGACCAACATGTTGTCTCTTCTTTAAACAACATGGATTTGCCTCCTCCCCTCACCACTATTCCTTCTTCTCTCCCAATAACCCTCCTCTTGTCATTCATCCTATTACCTATCCAATCCAAAAATTTACTCTATGTATGTATCTTGAGAAACAAGAAAGAGTGATTAATTCCATTATGGTATCTCAAAATGAAATCAAGAATACCTTAGAAAAAATTCAAAGCTTCCTAAAAATGAGCCTTGCTATGCATTCCCTTGATCACAAGTTTTAATGAGTTGTTGGGCAACAACCACCAAGCATTTAATAGGCACCAAATATAGGGGATACAAGTGTCCATTAGTAGCCACCATCTAGTCATAAACCTCTAGTTTCTTGTGGTATTCATATAACTCTATATGCTATTATAGGTACTGTTTTAGGTATGGATGGATATACCTTATGCTTTTATTTTGATCTAGAACCATCTATATGAGGTACTTATAATTTTACTTATGAGACTTATTATGTTGCTATTCCATGCATTGACATCCTCACCTTTGAGGGTGTTGATCCACATGGGTGGTTGGCCAATATGGATAGCATCATCCATCTACACTATTTTATTGAAGAAGGTCGTATCACATTAGTTGATACTGGGAACCCATACTTTTTTTGGTAGGTAAAAGTATTTTATTTACTGCACGGGTTAAAGGGTCCCATCCCTATTACAGTAGGCGTAAGTAGATACATCAGTGCCCAACAGTGGCAGCCATACAAAAACCATCAGGGGTTCTGCCCCTTTCAACCTGGTCCAGTAAAGATCGAAACCAACAAAAACAGACTTCATCAAACCATTACAAAAATAGGCAGCCTTGCTGCCTAACAGACAATTTCCCAGGCTACTAGGAATCTTTATCCCTTTCCTCTTTTGCATTGGAGTTATGATCAGGGGACAAAAGAGTCTTGAGCATAGCAGGGAGATCCTTGAGCTCCTGGAT
Organism: Wollemia nobilis; assembly: GCA_028583015.1. NCBI lineage: Eukaryota > Viridiplantae > Streptophyta > Pinopsida > Araucariales > Araucariaceae > Wollemia > Wollemia nobilis. Next base: position 1,837,480 of record JAQPPZ010016980.1, on the reverse strand, counting down.
GGCACTGTTAAGGAGAGCACCTCCTTCCTGGTAAATGTTGACAACCATCTACAAGTGGCCTACTACTTCGCTGACACGATTGAGGGCCACAGAGCGGAGCTTATCCTCGACACTAGTGGTGAGATGCTCATCTTCATCATTGATAATTTCTGGAGACGATCCACTGGTCACTCAGGTTCGGGGTCTTCAGCCTGCTGGACTTCCTTCTTTTTTGGGGGGTCGAACTGACTTTTGCTTGAACCTCGGGCGCTTTCCAGTGGGAGCTTCTTTAGCAGGGATAGAAATAGGGGACGCAACTTTCTTGCCAAGGTCACGAGGGGCGGAAGGCGCAGGGGAAGGGGGATTGACGGGAGTCTGCGAGGGGGGACTGGCAGGCTTGGGGGACGGGGGGAGGTGGACGCATCGGCATGGGCGGAGTCGGAAGAGTGAGCGGGAGACAGAGATCGAGAGGAGATTTCCCCAGAGACTTGGTGGGCTAGGGCATGCTTGTAAAGCACCAGAAAGAGCCCTTGGTGACGAGGGGGTTTTGAGGATTTACTCTCCCTAAAGTTGGTAATGGTGATAATGATGGAATGAAGGAGGAAGTCAGGGACGTTGATGGGTCGAACATCGCGAAGATGGTTAACAAAGGTAAGGTTATAGGCTCGGAGAGGCTTATTGGGGTCATCAACAGTAACATACTGAATAACGAGGACAATGGCAGTGTCCCAAGGCCGAGGCAAGGAAGAGCGCACAACCCCTTTCTTATCCCAAACTAGATTTTTCCCCTTGTCGAGAAACTGATCAGTTTCCTCCTTAAAGTTATGCCTATCTCTGCGCACTATTCTACCATCGGGTGGAATACCAGAGACCTGGGCAATAGAATAAACACTTACCTCGAAGCGGAGTCCTCGAACCTGCACTTCCCCCTGATTCCATGACTCGATGAAATCTCTGGTGACTTCCTCATCTATCCCAGAGAACAGCTTGAAGAAATTGATGAAGCGCTTGGCATCTAACAGGGCCGTAGTCCCAGGCTCAATCTGCAAGTTAGCAGGCTCAGAGAGGGCCATGGTGGTGATCATACAAGGGGAGACAGGGCTGGCTAGAAGGGTTTTATCTCCTCTCTTGGTGTGCTTAGGTAAAATGATCTTCATGAAGGCTGGGTGGAGATAAAAGGATAGTGAGAGGTGAAAAAAGCGGCCACCAAGGATCACTGGGAAGACAATCCAAAAAAAGGGGATGGGAATGAAAACCTCGGTAGAAGCATGGCTCGTGATGATAGGGCCAGAATGGAGGGGAGTGGAGGAAAGAGCGAAGTGGGTAGTGGAAGGGTTGGAGGTAAAAATGATGCAACACGAGCTACTAGAATTTGAAGACGAGGGCCAACAAGGGATGCATGGGTGAATGAAATGAGCCATATTGCCTGCATGAAAAATCGTACTGACATCACACCGAAGAATGATGGGAGTGGTGGAGTTCCAAAGGTTGATGGTGTTGAGATTAAACACCCTTGGTGTTGATGAAGCATCCTCATGGTGGTAAGAGCCACCTTTTTTGTTGATCTTTCGAGGAGAGGTGGTGTTGAAAATGAACACCTTTGGTATTGAAAAAATACCATCGTGGTAGCTAGAGCTACCTTTCAATTCTTTTCTCCACATCCTGATTGGCTATGGTGATGACATCCTAGGGGAAGTCTTCTTCCCAGATAGACAGAGTGGATTGGTTGACAACTTTGTTGGCTAGGATGTCAACAACCTTATTTGCTTCCCTGAACACATGGTTGATCTTGTATTGGGGAATGCAGTTAAGGGAGACTTGGGACTCTTGGATAATGTTCTGAATGTTCCTTCCTCCTATGCTCTTGTTGATGATGTGGCCAACTATAACAATAGAATCCCCTTCAAAAATGATTGGTTTGGAAAGGGCTTTACTCACCTCAATGCTTCTCCACAGCGCTCTGGCCTCTACATAATTGTTAGTTTGGGTCCCCAATTTTTTACGAAAGCCTTGATAATACTATCGTTGTGGTCTCTGATGACTCCTCCCGCCCCTATGTTGCCTGGGTTGCCTTTGGATGCTCCATCGAAGTTAGCTTTGAGCCATCCCAGGGGAGGAGGGAACCATTTGGCATTGGTCTTGGGGTTGGGGGAATTTTGGACTTTATTGCAGTCTGAGGGAATCCCAAGAGAAACGAACAGGTGAGATTCAAGCCCAAATTTTGGAACATCAGTGCAAGGAATGAGGTTGTTGTTCTCAATGGCAAAGGATAGGGCTCTGATGGTGACAACGTTTGAGTTTTTGGGGCTCTCATTGAAAATGCGATTATTGCATTCCAACCAAATTTGCCAAGTCGCATGATGGAGCAAGGAGTTCCACAGAAAGCTAAGTCTTGAATTTTTAAAGACCTTGGGCCATTGGGTAAACAGGTCTATGATGGACTTGGGCCAAACCCAGCTGACCTGGAATCTACTGATCAAGAAGGAGAAAACATCCCAAGCGAAGGGGCATTCCAGAAGAATGTGTTGGGTGGACTCCCAAGCTTGGGTGCAGAGGTAACACCTGTTGGGAACAATGACTCCCCTTTGGATCAAATTGTCTGTAGTCAGGATTCTATTATGGACAACAAGCCAGCAGAAGTGGGCCACCTTCGGGATCAGGAGCTTGAGCCAGATGCTCCTGGCTACGGACTGGTTGTCTCTATTTTTGGGAGTCATGGGTGGGGTGTCCATCATCTGGGAAGCATATTTAATGGTGAAGAGCCCATCGTTGGACCCTTTCCAGCAACGTTCATCTTTCCTCTGAGACTGCGGGATGAAATTCACCCAAAATATGTCCTGGAGAGTTGCTATGGCTTTGTCAATGGCATCATTCTTAATTCTGAACTGGACCTGCTTCCACTTTTGGCTTCCCTGGTCCGTGGTGATGAAATCAACAACTCTAGGACCAAATTTATTATCTGTGAGGTGTTTGATTACGGCCACTTCGGGATCATTGATGAGGGGATCTGATCTGGCCCAAGCATCCTTCCAAAATTCAATGTCCTTACCATTTCCCAACTGCCACCATGACCCCTGATGCAGCAGCTGCTTGGTGTGAGCTATGGATTTCCAGAAGTGGGAACCAATGCAGGGGGTCTCCATATCCAAAAATGATTGGTGTTGAAGATACTTTCTTTTGATGATGGACACCCACTCCAGATTGGCATTGGTGACCACCTTCCAAGCTTGTTTGGCCAGGAGGGCCTTGTTTGTGATGCTTATACGGTGAAAACCCAACCCCCTCTATTTTTGGGAGTGCAGACCTTATCCCAGGAAACCAGGTGGAATTTTCTCTGAGTATCATTCCCAGCCCACAGGAAATGCTTCTGCACTTTTTTGATAGCTTCTCCCACCGTAGCAAGGATTTTGAAAACTGATAGAAAATAAGTTGGAATGCTTTGAAGGATATATTTAACCAAAGTTGCTTTGCCTGCTTGGGAAAGGAGAGCCCCTTTCCAACCTGCCAACTTTTTGTGGATCTTTTCTGTGACATTGTTCCACATGGCCTTGAGTGGCCTTCCTCTGAACATCGGAAGGCCCAGATAGGTAGTTGGGAGATCAGCTATGGTGCAACCCAGAATTCTTGCAATCATACTCTATATTTTGATGGGGGTGTTGATGAAGTAGAGCTTACTCTTAATGAGGTTGATCTTCTAGCCAACAACTTCCTCGTAGAGGTTGAGGATGGCCTTGATGACTTTGGCTTCAGAGACTGAAGCTTTGGTAGCTAACAGAGTGTCATCCATGAACTATTGGTGAGTGGAAGGAGGGAGCCCAGAGGCTGCCTTGATACCAGAGATCAGATTTCTGGAACAAGCACTTTTGATGGCTCTTCCCAAACTCTCAGCCAAGATGATAAAGAGAATGGGGGAGAGGGGATCTCCCTGCCTTAGTCCCCTGGTGCTGGGGAAGTAGTCGATGGCTGACCCATTAACCAGGATAGAGAACCAAGAAGAGGAAAAATAGTTGGAGATCAGATTTACCCAAGATTCATGGAAACCGTACTTGAGGAGGATTTTGGTTAGGAAATCCCGGTTAACTCTGTCAAAGGCTTTGTTCATATCAAGCTTGAGGAAGAAGGCAGAGGAGTTGGAGTTGTGCGTAGAATGGATCAGCTCATGGATTGTTATGACACCATCAAGAATGTTTCACCCCTTTACAGTGTTGCCTTGGCAAGGATCGATGATGGTGGGAAGGATCTCGGTGAGTCTGTTGGCTAGGGCTTTGGACAGAACTTTGTAGATGACGTTGCACAGACTGATGGGATGGTAATCAGATAGGGACTAGGAATTCACCCCCTTGGGGATCAAGGCGAGGAAGGTGGAATTGACATCTTTGGGAATGATGTTGGACAACTGCATTTCAGTGATGGCTAGGCACAGATCAGGGCCCACAATGTCCCAGTAGGTTTGGAAGAATCTGGGGGAAGCCATCGGGCCCAGGGGCTTTATCCGGATTCATAGAAAATAGGGCTTGGTGAATTTCCTTGTGGGATAGGGGGCTGAGGAGAAACTCATTCGTATCTTCGGAGATGGTTCTGGGGATGTTTTTGAGGAGAGAATCCATGGCCGGGACAGAGGGGAGGGGGCGAGGAGATCTTCAAAGTGACAGATGACTTCGTTCCTAATTTGGTGAATGTCAGAGGTGAACGACCCATCCTGTCTGGTGAGGCCTTTAATTCTGTTGGCTCCCCTGTGCCTGAGAGTAGAGATGTGGAAAAACTTGGAGTTGGTATCACCTTCCCTGAGCCAAAGTTGTCTTGATTTTTGGTGCCAAAATGTTTCTTCTTTGCGTAAGGTGTTGTGATAATCAGACAACAAAACCCTCTCTTCATTTTGAAGCATGTCGTCCCCCTGCCCTTTCTAAAATTTATCCTCAATCTGATCAAGCCTGGTTTTGATATCATGCTTGGTTTCAAAAATATTCCCGAAGGTCTCCCTGTTCCAAACTTTCAAATTTTCTTTGATCAACCGAAGTTTTTGCATTACTTGATTGGTGGTTATCCTAGGGAATTTTCTTTTCCACCATTCTACAATCTAATTTTTGAGATCAGGGTGTTGAGTCCACATTGACTCAAATCGAAATGGAGTCTTAAACTGGGGCCTGCTTGTTGTTTCGAATAGGAGCAGGTTGTGATCAGACCCTATCTTCGGGAGAGCCTGAAGAGTGGCATCTCCAAAGAGGGGGAGAGCTTCTTGGGACAGCAGGAACCGGTCAAGACGCTCTTGGATGAGATTGTTTCCCCTTCTTCTGTTACTCCAAGTGAAATGGGATCCCCGCAAATGGACGTCCATAAGAGCATTGGAGTCCACAAACTATCTTAAATCATTTTTTGATCTGTGAGTGATGGCATTCCCTCCTCTTTTATCAAAAAAGTGCAGGGGAGAGTTGAAGTCCCCTGCCAAGATCCATGAAATATTGATGAACGCTTGCCTCATCTGAGTGATGGTGTCCCACAAAACCATTCTACCCTGAGAAGTGTTGGGGGCGTAGACATTAGTCATGATCCATGAGGTCTGGGAACTGAGATCATGGAAAAGAATGTTGGACAGTCTGTCTTGACTAGAGATGAATCTGCCTTCGACTTTGGCTGGGTTCCAGAGGCATAGAAGGCCACCTGAGGAGCCGATAGCCGGGGAGTAAACGAAGTCACAATTTTTCCAAATGGTTTTAGCAACCCTTGGTGACCACTGATCATCTAATTTGGTTTCCTGTATAAGGAAGATTGTGGGGTTGGAATCTTTCCTCATGGCAGCAACCAACCTTTGCTTAGCTGCCCCATTCAGTCCTCTCGCATTCCAGGAGAGGACTTTCATTTAGAACTTTTGGAGGGTTTTTTGCCCCCTTTGCCTTGGTGCGTGGGGGTTTGGGTCTTCGGATTTCTTCCTTGATGGTGTTTTCAATTTCCTGGAATAGGGTTTTCTGAGTTCCATTGGCTATGTCCTCAGTAGTGTCCCGATTTCTTCGTTCGACACCGGAAGGCCTACCCTTATTTCTGTCTCCACCTACATCCATCTGGGATTTTCTGAAGCTTCGGGTTTTCTTGGGACTCCAGGTTTCTAGGGATTCGTGGGCAGACTCATCGTTGTCAAAATCGATGATGTTTGTGTTAGTCGAGGAGGTAGGGTATTCAGACCCAACGAGGAGGGGCAATGGGGACGAGGGGGTAGGCGAACATGGGGGTTTTGAGGGAGGGCTTTGAAGAGCGGTGCTAATAGTGGGTGGGGGGGACTGACGCGGAGGGGGAGGGGGAAAGGGAATTTCTTGGGTGGCACTGGCATTCGGGCACGAAGGGAAGTGAGATTAGGAACAGGGGAAGTCTTGGCAGGGATTTCTCCTTCCTCAATCTCCTCAAAGGAGCCAGAATCATTGAGTAAATTAAATTTATTAGAGATAGAGACCATGGTACTTGCCTTTTGCGTCGCTCCGGTTGGCGGTGGTCGGTTCGGTTGCCTGCTCTTGATGTTCAGGCTCTGTCCTACTTTAGAGATAATCTTCTGGCTATCAGCTTGGTCCGAACGCACTACATTCTGGTGGTCGGTTTTAGGGTTTTTGCACTTTGGGCACTAGGATGGGAGGTGCCCTTGAGATTGGCACTCCGAGTAGAAGGTGGGCTTGTTTTCATACACAAGCGGTTGTCTTCATCTGTAATCCCCATAGATCAGGTTGAGGTGATCTGGGAGTTGTGATTCTAGGTTCACATTGACACAGATGCACGCCTGAGTTAGACGAGTCCTAGCATGGGTGGCTGGGTCTATAGCCACAAGCTCCCCGAATGCTCGAGCTAGACCTTGTAATGCATCCTCGTAGAAGAAGTGCACGAGGAGATTAGGGAGCCAGACCCAGATGGGAGCATAATTTATGCTCTGTGTCTCTGGATCAAAACTTGGCTCCCATTTCCTTAGGAACAAGCTTCGCCTTCCGAAGAACCAAGGACCTCCGGACAATATGTGTTTTGCGTCCTCCTTTGTGTTAAGTTGGATCATGAAAAACCCCTTGGACATTGCGGAGAGTTCCAGACTCCCTAGGGTTTTCCATTTTGTTGATGCCCAACGATGGATTGAGTCCATATCCGGGCGTCCTCCGACAAATTTTCCCACAAGGGAAAATGAATCTCGTGTCGCATAGCCTTCCATGAGTTGTTTAGGGCATAACACATCGTATCCCTACACGACGAAGCCGCTCGAAGCGGCTGTAGGCTGTCTGCATTTGCTCTGTAGGAGCTCTACGTAGGAGGGTTGGCCGTGAATTTTCCCACCATGGTCTTGTTTGTCAGGGGGGTCTTTCCCCTTGATAGGTCCATTTTGAGTATTGCCGCTCATGGTGGGTGAAGTGCTTTCGACTTGGTTCACCACCGTGTGGGGGGTGGATTTACCGTGCGATTGTGCGTCGCTCTCCACCCGATCATCTGCCTTACTCTGCTTCTTGCCTAAGATGTCACCCAATTTTTTGATCGCCATCTCTCCTCAAAGAATAAATCTTATTTTCATTGGGAACCCATGCTCATAAATGGTTTTTATGGAAGATTTCTTAATTGGAAACTTCTCTTTTGTGGCATAAGTTCAAATTATAATTCCTTTGAAGTTTTGACAAAGGATCTTCCACATCATATGTGGTTTGTTTACTGCAAACCAAGTAAACAAGTTGGATTGAGGAGTATTGTATAAATTTCATAAGTCTTCTCATATACACCTATCAATGGGATCCATCAATAGTGGTTTTTGAAGAATTTGAATGAACACACGTGTTAGAAAAAATGCATTCCCCTATTTTACAATAATAGTAAAAAATGCAGTCCTCTATTTTATAGTAGTAGCAACAAAAAATGTAATCCACTATTTTATTGCAACAATAGAAAAAATGAACACTAACTAAAACAAAAAACAACCAACATTATGACATCCACGACAACAATATTTTATAACAACTCATAAAAACTCTATAAAATGCTTCTCTTGCTAGTTAAAAAAAAGATCCAGTTTATGTTTTTCAAATAATGGGAATGAAGGCAGGATGTGGAAGACTAAAATTCATGTCCCTTCTTCTTCAATAACTTTTAATTTTTTGGGGGAGTTTTTTGTTTTCCTCTTTTTTTTCTTCTTCTTGGAAGCTGGAAAGATCAACATCAAATACCAACATTCTTCCCCTTGATAGAGTGGATAACCAATCTTGTATTTGAGCTTCAGGAACTAAAATTTTGCTACTCCCTTAGTAAAAATATCAACCAACCATTCATGAGTATTCACATACCTGATTCAATTTATTTCTTTTGAACCATGTCTCTAATGTAGTGGTACTTCAATTCAAAATGCTTAAATTTGTTATGATGAACTAGATTCTTTGCCAATTTTATGGTGCTCATATATATTATCACAAAATATTATTATTGGATGGAATTACTACTCTTTAATTTCTTTTAAAATATCCTAAGACATAGTGCTTATGTTCCAACTAAAGTGATAATAATATATTCTGCTTCTATGGAAGAGAGTGCAACTGATCTTTATTTCTTTGAACTGATCCTTATAGTGGTTATATTGATTTTGGATCTGCGCATGATTAAAATTTTTAATACGTAAAATAATCCATAATCACAAAGAGAACAAGGTTCCACAGAGTCACCAATGCTTTTGCATCATAACCATTCCGAAGCTTCAAAAGATATTCCCAAGCATCATTAAACAAATCATACTCCCACTTGAGGGAGTGATTTGGATGCTTATGGCACTTGCCATCATTTGGTAAACTAGTCACCCTGACCAGGAGGTCCACAGATAATTCAAACTCAATACCTTCGACCTAAACATGCCCTCTTATCTAAGAGTGGACTAGGGTCCTCGAAAGGACCCTATGGTAGCCATGACAGGAAAGAAGACATTCCAGAAGGTCTCCCTTACGCAGGATTTTCCTCACTTCATCATCAACATCAAACATAATTTGTTCCATAGGGATACTCAAATATTTCTTATGAGCCATAACGAGACATTGCACACACTTACAGGGGAACCCTCCACACCAAGTAGAAAAGGAGGCATACACATCATATTGTTGGCCTTGCATAGAGCCTTTTAAAACCATAGCACCCCTCCCAAGAATCCTGGTTTTCTAGGTACCAAACTTCAGCGAGGTGGTGAAGAGAGGACTAGAAACATAGGGCCACAAAAAAGGAGGATGACTAAAAGATCTAAGGAACATATAAAAATAGTTACAAGGTTCCCACAAAACCAACTGATCCTCAGGATTGAAAGCATCAATCACATGGCTAGCAGAATTTCAATTTTAATTTTAATCTTCTTATAAATCCCACAAATTCTTTCCAATTTTTAAATTTCAATTAGCAAAATTAATCAATTAATTTTGCATTCATCAATATTCATCAAACTTCAAATTTATTTATTCTTCATTTATCAAATTTCTTCACGTTTTAATTTAATTTAATTCTTATTTCTCAAATTCTAATTCACAATTTAATTATTAACTCAATCCTTAAATTGATTCTAACATCAATGTAAATTTTAAATGACTTGTTTCCTTATAACTCCACTCATTAATTAATTTAATCAAATTTACAAATTGCAAATTTTAAACCTTATAACTCCTTAATAACTTTAGCACTAAAAACTAATTAAATTCACTTCTTTTGAAAAATTTAATAAGTGAGGTTTTGTTTAAGTTTTTGACTTCTTCCTCATGCAACACTTCAGGGAATCAATGCAAGAATGTGGTCTATTTTCTGCCACTAAGTAGCATATGTTACTTCATGCACCAAATCTCTCAAATATAGAGACTTCTTTCAAACCATTAGAGTATTGTTTTTTCTTCATGTTTATCTCAAGCTCTTAGGCTTAATGTGGTCTTCAAACACTTATAATAGGGTCCTAGCTTCAACATATTCTTAAAATTCTCATAGCAGGTTCTTGCTTTAGCTTATTCTTCAAGCACTCACAATAGGCTCCTAACTTTAGCTTATTCTTTGGGTGCTCACAATGGGCTCTTAGCTTTAGGTTATTCTTTAGGTGCTCAAAATAGGCTCTTGGATTTAGCTTATTCTTCAATAACTCACAATAAGCTCCTAGATTCAACTTATCAACACTATTTTATCCTCTGCTCTTTGACTTGTTAGCTTTATTCTCAACATAGTTAGTACTATTCTTCTTCGTAGTCACTTTATCTTAAATATTTCATTCACTGCTCTATCTTCCTCAACCTATGTTCTCTATATTGATCGTCTATTGGAATTCGATCTTAGATATTTTCTCAACATATCTCCTAACAACTTATATTAATTCACAAAAGACCTAAAAAATATCAAGGTATAAAAACCCAAAATAATAAATTTTCTTCACTCTTCCTTTACGATGAATTATCAATAATTTCTTCAATTTCTTTAATATTTTCAACTTCTCCCAATATGGGCTTCTTATTTCTCTAATCTTCCTTTAACAAGGGCTTCTTATTTCTCTAATTTTCCTTGAACAAGGGCTTCTTATTTCTATAGTTTTTAGTACTTCCTTCTCCAATCTACAACTTAGGTGACTTTAACTCTATTCTTCACAAACTCAAATTCTAATGGCTAGAATGTGGATCTAATACCATTGATGGATTTTTAGCTAGATTATTTCATAGATCCTAATATCCAAGATCTTAATCAAACCCAATATTAGAGTGTTCAATCAATATAACCAATATTAATGAATATAATATTTATTAAATAACAATAATATAAATAAACAAACTTATAATATTATTACCAATATTAATGAATATAATATTTATTAAATAACAATAATATAAATAAACAAACTTATAATATTATTGATCAAACGGTGTTTAAACATTCAATTTTACAATATATGGATTTTTTTCTCCATAATATAACCTTAGAAGGTGACTCTTCAATACTTGACTATTATTCTTCTCACATATATGAGAGATACATCCTTTCATATTCTTCACATATGATAAAGCTCTCATATCTCTTGACTTTACATCTTACCACATACATGTGAATCTTCACTTCCATACTTGAAACCTACTCATATAACTTTTGACTTCCTGACATGACATATTATACCTCACACTCTATGCACTTGCACACTTTATTACTTGACACTTGTAATCTTATCACGTAGTTACAAATACTTTAGGGGAATATAAATCACACTCTCTAATCCAATATTCATAAATATACAAACGTATCATTGTGGTACTTTAGAATTTACCAAATAATGTAATATTCTCCAACAATTTCTATCTAGGGGCTATGTTAGTATAAACTATTTTTTGTGATCACATACTATTCAATATATATTTATTGGATAACTTCAAAGAAAACTTGTCAAATAATTGAATTTTGCCTAATTAGAAAACAATATGTAAACTTGATGAAATACTACTTAAATATCCATAAATATGACCTTTAAATATTTTGGAAAAAGGAGCATAAGATGAACATTTACACTATATATTTGATTATCCTTTCTCATTGGATATATAATTCAATAGATTTATAGGCCTTATATTATAATTCTTTGGTGAATGATGGTGCATATATCAAAATAATTAATCTTGTGGACTATGTTGATGACTTAAATAGACTTAATCCAAGTCATATTCTTCTATATCCCTCTTTTCCTCACAAGGATCAACTCATACGATAAATCAAGGATGTTTATGCTACAATTGCATTTAAAGATATCTATTGTTTATTATAGTAGAATTTTGCTATCATTCTTATAATAAATATATGCCAAATAGACTTTCTCAAATCTACATCAATTCCTTTAGCTTGTATCTAGGAATAAAATCTTCAAGGAAATAAACTCTATAAAAGAATATATATCATGGGACCTTCTCTCCAAGATTCAAAAATAAGAAATCATCTATTTTTTCATTAATTCTTCTTGGCAAATATTTGGAATTTGAATCTTTCAATTGTCCAATTTGTTTTGGACAATATTAGTATTACTTATAAAATACCTTCAATGCTTGAAAACTTTCTGTTCACTCTAGAAAATTGAAATCCATTTTGTATGTTTACCCATATTATTTCGTGGTGTTTGAGGAAGGAATAAAATGCTAAAATATTCAAAGGAAGCAACATAATTATCAATTTGATGATTGATAAAATATAATAATTTCTTTATAAAAGTCCTTATACATGGCTTGTGAAAAGTCTAAACCTTCAATTTAAGAATAGTTTATGCTTTGTAAATTACAAAAGGTTTATCTTATTCTTTAGTAATAAAGGGATAATTTCATGAAGATACAAGATGATTTGTAAAACTATAAACTATCATTCAATTTTGGAAAATTTAATTTTGACATAGTATTGAAAAGGAGTTTAAAAGCACCCAAGTTATGTTGGACATAAGAAATTCTATAAATTGCATGAGTAAGGTCCTCACTATTTGTATGGAAGTACTGACATATTAAAATAATAATTATGCAAAGGCAAAAACCTTAATTTAAGAGGGATTCTCATTTCTATTAACAATGGTGATACAAATGTACAATATGGGTCTAGAAATTTAATAAATGATCTATTTGTAAGAGATATCATATCATTAAAATGTTTCTCAAAGAAAATAATATGGGTAACTTTATGATTAATGTTTAAGTCAATGAATCTACCATGCTCAAAGATAATTGGTTGGACATCTTGGTTCAAAAAATCTAAATTTTCAAATCATGAATCTTTGCACACCTTATAATATAAGGTGAAAATACTAATGCCATGGATATATTTTAAAAACCAAGATAGAGAATCTCATGTAGTGAAACCCTAACTTCATGCACTTTTATTTAAAAGAAAAAAAAAGCTAGAAATACAAGCATATGTCTTTTTTATAAATATTTTTGTGAATGATGTGTTCAAATTGTTCCTAGTTGTAGGTGAGTTATGAGTGTCAACATACATTAAGAATTCAAAATATATAATTTTCAATTTAAAGTGCATAATTATGTGTATCTAGAAAATATATATGCTAATAAATTGATAATATTTTCACACATTGACAACCACACTACCAAGAAATTGACAATATTATCATGTTAACAACCACACTCATTTCAAATACCAATAAATTGATGATATTGTCACTACTTTGATTCCAAATATATTTTAAAAACCAAGATAGAGAATCTCATGTAATGAAACCCTAACTTCATGCACTTTTCTTTAAAAGAAAAAAAATCTAGAAATACTAGCATATGTCTTTGTTATAAATATTTTTGTGAATGATGTGTTCAAATTGTTCCTATTTGTAGGTGAGTTATGAGTGTCAGCATACACTAATAAGTCAAAATATATAATTTTTAATTTAAAGTGCATAATTATGTGTATCTATAAAATATATATGCTAATAAATTGATAATATTGTCATGACAACCACACTACCAAGAAATTGATAATATTATCATGTTGACAACCACACTCATTCCAAATACCAAGCAATTGATGATATTGTCACTACACGGATTCCAAATATTATGATGCTCAAGATTTTTTATTTTATTTTTCATGTTAAACTTTGTGCCTACAATATTTATATAAAAATAGATGAGAATCAACATAAGCTTTAAAAAGTGTGTAATAAAATTTACGTTGCTAGCCTAGAAAGCAATGTTCTTATTTTTTTCCTTTATTAAAAACTTATTTTTAATGGAGAGGTCTCCTAGAAAATCTTGATGAGTTAATATTTGGAATGCTTAAGACTTTATAAGAATCTTACAACATGTTAAACTAAAATCTATAGAGATTGAAATTAAAATCCCATCCATAAATAAAGATCAATTGTTTATAATTGTGTTTGCCAAAAACATATTGTAATTATTTTTATTAGTCATATTTTGGCATAAAATATTTATTTATGGAATATTTTTATTACTATAATGAATTTATTCCATTATCCAAAAATAGCAAACCCTAATAAAATTTATATTTTTTGTTTTTTACTTAGCCAAAATGCTATACTCAATCTTTATATACCTTATTTTTGGTAAGAGACTATGGTTATATCGAAATTTAAAAGGCTAGATGGGAAGGATTGTTAAAGTAAATGATAATACTACCTTTGGATGAATGTATTAGAAGAAGAAAATAAATCAATATGCAATGTGATTTGTGAGCTTTTTAAGTTATAATCATTTGGCTATAATATTTGTCCATCAAATAATTAAGTTCAAATACAAATTTATATCTTGAAAAAGTAATTTTAATCTAATTTAATGTTTTAAACCTTCATATGAAGTTATATTTATTATTTATAAATTATATATTTACTACTTTACCTTTCAAATAATTACGAGGAAACTAACTTTTGTACTTGAAAGAAAGAATAAAAAGAAAATAATATTCTAGTATGTGTTAGAATATACTCTACAAATAAAGGAAAAATAGATCATAAAATTAATTAAATATGTTAACAATTAAAAATAAATATTTAAAAATATAAAAAAAAAATTATGAAAATAATATTACATATACTTTCAACTTACCAAAAAAATAATATGTATAATCTATGTTTAGATTAAATACAAAAGACAATGAAAATACAAACTAACTTAACTTAAGATATACATATATAATTCTTCAAACACCTAAAACTATAAAGCTAACATAAAATACATGTGCTTTATCCAAACTTGAACAGAAAAATATATTTCATATAATTATCATTAATCTATTCCTTGTTTCTTTATTAAAAAAAAACTCACAAACTAAACAAAATAATCATAAAAAAACAATAATAAAGTTTAAGGCCAATGAACATCAACATATTAGAGCTAAAAAGCATGACTCAAGGTTTACATAATTAAAAAGTAGATGTTTTTAAACAACTTCAACACTACATATACACATAATTAAATTTGTTAATAATAAACTAAAAAAATAATAAAAACATAAATTAATAAAAAATATAAAAATATATGCAATGGATCATAAGTGAATAATGATATTAATAAAAACCAGAATCAAGTTACATACCTTGAAACTTTGAACAAAGCAACATTCCTTGTTTTTTACATAGAACAAAAAAAACAAGGAGGAAAAACCTTTAAAAAAAACAACAAGAGGTACCTAAATTATTACTTCTACCCTAACTACCTAGAACTTAAGTGCTTTAATCCCTACTGTCAGCTCGGTTTTCCTTTGCAATCTTTTTTAATCATCTTCACAACTTTCACAACTTTTACCTTTCTCAGTCTTGGAAGGCTTACCATCTTTAACAACATTGTCTTCTTCAGGATCCTTCTTGTCCATTATATTTGATGTAGAAGCTTTCTCAACTTTTGGTTCAGGATTAGATGGCTCAGGAGCAGGATTAGATGGCATAGGAGCAGGATTAGATGAAGAAGGATCTTCGACATCTGTAGGTTTAAACGCAGCAATATCATGAGCTTGTGCTCCTATCCCTCCACTTGGTATCCACCAACCTCCCACACATGCCCAGCATCTATCTTCCACCCAGTCTTCAAGACGACGACCAAGTAAACATCCTACTACAATGGCTATGGAAACCAAAAAGGTTACTATAGCCAAAACAACTATGAGGGGAACCATTGATCCATTGGTATGCGAAGAAGAAGCCTGCGTAGATGGAACATTAAGAGGTACCACTCCAGGAGGAGATAAATAGTATGGCATCGACATTGTCTCCAACTTTGGTGGACGCAAAATATCTAAGTTCGTCCAACTCTTCTCACGAATCTGAAATGAAAATGACACCAAGATATATCAATAAGACAAACTCAACTATTGTTTCTAACTTTCCATTCACTAAACGAGAGATTAAATAAATTAAGAAACTTATCCACTATTAAAATTTCATTTCGCTTGAATAATTTCCGTTCATTGCAATGTTTATAAGATAATCTTTTGCTCGAAGTTTTGGAACAAGTCGTATAACACACAACATTAACCATTAAGCCGAAATAAAATTTGGTTTAAACCTCACATTGCCGGACTGAAATCAATTTTTCTAATTTCATTACCTTATGCTTAAAGATTAGAACGCTTGCACTTTGTGTACCTCCTAGGGATTTTTAGCCGTATTCTTCCACTAAAAAAACAGTTTACATGAATTTAGATACTAGCTTGCCTTAATTTAATAAGGGTATACTCAAATTTGTCTAAAGTTAACCAAAAACTATAGCATTCCTTCGCTTGCACACCATATGTCCTATTTAATGATTTTAGAAAAGCATCCATTCGAAATTTAGGTAAAATCGCTGATAGGGAGAAAGGAAAACAGATTGGACTTATTGCAGCTATTGCTTGTTAACCTTACCTTTTATAACATTCTCTTGTTACAGTATAAAAGAAATTACCTTAAAAAGTATACATGAAAAAGTTTAACACGGTTTAACCGACTAAGATCTTATTTTTGCCTATGGACTCCAAGGGTTTTTATCTGTCTTCTTTTCTCAGCGACAGCATTTAAGAAACTAAATATTTATATGGTTGTCTCTACTTGACATCTCCAGCATGATTACGAACTATAAGGTTGCATCCTAACACATATTTCTACGATATAACTTATTCTTTCATAATTAAAACTTGTCTTCTTGATTGCATACGACCAGAAAAAGAGAAACTATTGTTTTCGGGCAAAGTATTACGCATCTAAGGAAGTTGAACGCCTAATTTATAGTTCCGACGAAAACAAGCCATACTACGCAGCACAACAAGTAATGCAGTGTTTAATTAACTAAGTCTAAGATTGTTTTTTTTTGCAAGAGCTTTTCCATATTACTATAGCAAAAGAAAAACAGTCACAACACTGCCATTAATTGTGCACACCACCACGCTCAACAGCAGCATTCCTTCACCGAAGCTTTAATAAATATTAAGTACACAGTATATATATATATCAGGAAACTCATTAAATCCATTCATTACAGCAAGTGAAAAAAGTCCACGAATATTTTAAAAGAAGAGATTTAGATTCAAACTTTGGTAAAGTCAATTTCTTGCAAAGTAATAGTCTGAAGGTACAAGGTTAATAATCTGATCTGAATCCTCCGAGTGCATGCCAAACTGACGAGGATACAAACCCCCAGCAACCAGATGGTCCAGTTCACGTAGGGCTATAAATCAACGAGTTGGTATAAAAGTTATAAGGAATCAACCCCAAGATTTAGATTTGAACCCTGCTTGATAGAAAAAATGACTGTAGCTGTAACCTATTCCTTTATATATTAAAAAAACATAAAAAATAAGAAATAATAAAAAAATAAAATAAAATTCTAAAAAAACATGTCATAAACATAATAAACATAAACATAATAAAATTCTAAAAAATGACTGTAGCTGTAACCTATTAGAAAAGGAAGCTAACCAATAGTTTTTTTCAGTGTCACCGGACACAGAGCCGAACAGCGTCTCCGCAAACAGGATTCGAAGTTTGAGCAGCGATTCTTAACATTTAAAAAAACAAACACTCATACGCTCAATCCTGGCCAAAATCTAATTGATTATGGAGATACGGTTAAAGTTGGACACGGGTGATTTGGATGGTGTAGAACCTGTGGTCATGATTTCTTAGACCAAGGCGAGTTTTTCGGGGGAAAAAAAAATAACGGTATATAATAATGATTTATTAAATATTTGACGGGGTAAGTGTGTGAGGGGGTGGGTGTGTACGACTTTACCAATGGGTGTGTGGCTTTGTGTTAAATTATCTATTGATAAGTATAGCTCTCGACTTTACAAGGGCTCATGGTTGGGGCTTTGTGTTAAATTATCTATTGATAAGTATAGCTCTAGACTTTACGAGGGCTCATGGTTGGGAGGAGACTGCTCAGCCTGTGCTCAGGTTTCTCACAATAACCAAATAAAAATAAAAATAAAAATAATAATAATAATATTAAATATTGTAATTTAGAATGACCTTAACCAATTTTTAAGGAGGTTGAAAAGTGAGGTATATTAGGGGTCATATTTTTTGTGAATTGAATTTGGGTCTCAAGAGCCCAATGACTTTTGTCATTAGGTGTCCCTTCGAAGATACTAAGGTTTAAACTTGGGTCTTGTAAATAAAATCCAAGGAAATCTTCCTTGAAATAAATGTTTATATTTTTCAATGCGTTTATATAAGTTTTTCGTAAGGGTTTACGTCAAACCAATACCTTACACCCTAATTACTTATTATTAATTTATTATCATATCTAATAATTTATTACAACTATTTATAAAATGTATATAAAAAAATTATATTTGAATAAATTAATTTGTATATGAATATTGAATATTAGAAAAAATAATTTATTACAACTATTTATAAAATGTATATCAAAAATTTATATTTGAATAAATTAATTTATATATGAATATTGAATATTAGAAAAAATATCTTTTCCAGTGATGGCATTAATTCCTCGGAGTCTCCACCTTCCATGATATCGGGGTTTTATTATATCTTTATGGTTCCAAAAAAAACACAATTTGCCAATAAAAATATATAAGGAAATAATTTTGTTAAAATCCTCCGGGTCTCTGTCACTTCAAATTTATAAATACATAATGATTGTATTAGCGAATAATAAATTGAAAGTAGTGGTTTTTCTTGAAAATTTCTTCATCATTTTCTAAGTTAATATGGATTTAAGAATTAACTTAAAAACATTAGATTATAGATATATAAAGATTTTGTTTGTTAATTTTTTTTAATAAAAAGTTTGTATATTACTTATTTTTATTTTATTTGGTTACTGTCAAAAATCTTTGTGACGGAAGCATAGGGTTGGACATTTTCTTCTCAACCATGATCCCTCGTAAGTGTCATAAATCTTTGTGATGGAAGCATAGGGTTGGACAGTTTCTTCCCAACCATGACCCTCGTAAAGTCGAGAGCTATACTTATCAATCGAGAATTTAACCCAAAGCCACCACACACCTACCCCTTCACACACTCACCCACGCCACGAAATTTGTACATGATTTTTATCAAACATCAATCAATTGTATTTACCTATTTACACTCCTAAAACCTTTTTCCAAAATTTAAACAATAATTTTTAATATTAATATATTAAAAAAATAAATTTATAAACAACATTTCCAATAAAAAAAAAATTAAACTTAATTTATGTAAACTATAAATAATGGTTTATAATATTTGCTTATTAAATATTTTGATTTAACCCACATTGACCACTCCTAAAACCTTTTTCCAAAATTTAAACAATAATTTTTGATATTAATATATTAAAAAATTAAATTTATAAATAACATGTCCAATAAAAAAATGAAATTAAACTTTATTTATGTAAACTATAAATAATGGTTTATAATAATTACTTACTAAATATTTTGATTTAACCCACATTGACCACTTACTACCATTAATTTATTGTTATATTTAATAATTTATTATAACTTTTTATTAAAAATTTAAAAAAAAATTATAATTGAATAAATTAATTTATACATGAATATTAAATGGTAGTTGATTCGTGCTAGTCAATTTTCGGGATCTTTAGTTTGAATCTCACTCTACATTGGATACCCAAAATTCAGTTGATTATGGTGGTACGATCAAGGTTAGGCACTACTCCCGAATGATTTTGATGGTGTAGAACCTTGGTCATTGTTTCTTAGACCAAGGCGGTCCGAAGGAGTAAAAAATGCTATATAATAATAGTTTATTAAATAATTTAATTTAGAAGGAAACTGATCTTTACCAATGTTTTTTAGGAGGTTGAAAAATGAGGTATATTAGGGGTCATATTTTCTGTGAATTGAATTTTGGTCTCAAGAACCCAATGTTTTTTTTTTTTTAAAAGAAAAAGTTAGATTATATTATATCTTATTGATGTTAGCAGTGTCCACTAGCTAAAAAACAAAATGAGGTGGATCAGGAGTAAAGCATCCATAACTGAATATACATAAGAATAGAAGCTAATATCAACAAAAAGACATCAAGGTTTCTTAGTTTCCGGTTGGACTTCCTAAAGATCTTGAATCATATGAGGTCCCTTCCAAAATACCAAGGTTTGAACTTGGGTCTTGTGAACAAAATCCAAGGAAATCCTGCAACTTCCTTAAAATAAATGTTTATATTTTTTAAATAAGTTTACACAAGTTTTTACGAGGGATTCAAGCCTTCTTAAAACCAACACCCTTAAACCCTTACTACTACAATAAACTTATAATTTAACTACTTATTATTAATTTATTATCTTATTTAATAATTTATTACAACTATTTATAAAATATGTATCAAAATTTTATATTTGAATAAATTAATTTATATATGAATTTTGAATAATGTCAGTTAATTCTGCATGTCTCCACCTTCCATGATCTTGGGCTTTTATTATATCCTTATGGTTAAAAAAAACAATTTCCAATAAAAATATATAAGGAAATAATTTCGTGAAAATCCTCCGGATCTCCACCTTCCATGATCTCGGGCTTTTAATATGTCCTTATGGTTTCAAAAAAAGCACAATTTGCCAATAAAAATATATAAGTAAATAATTTCTAAATTTTCAGGAGTTTCTGTCACTTCAAATTTATAAAAACATAGTAATTGTATTAGCGAATAATAAATTAAAAGTAGTGGTCTTGGTTAAAAATTTTGTTTAAGAAATGAAGTTTTTATCATTTTTAAGTTAATATGGATTTAAGAATTAATTTGTTTTTAAAGCAAAAAAATTTCTTATTGAATCGTTTTGGTTTGAGAGATCACGGGTTTTACACCGTCAAAGTCACCTGACAATCGTGCCTGACCCTATACCGTGAAAGTCACCCGACAGTTGCGTCCGACCTTGCACCATCAAAGTTCTAAGTTAATATGGATTTAAGAATTAATTTGTTTTTAAAGCGAAATTTTTTTTACAGAATTGTTTTGGTTTGAGAGACCGCGGGGTTCTATATCATCAAAGTCACCCGACAATCGTGCTTGGCCCTACCCTGTCAAAGTCACCCGACAATCGCCTAGCCTTACACTGTCAAAGTCACTCGGCAGTCACACCCAGCCCTAAACCATCAAAGTCACCCGGCAGTGCCTAGCCTTACACTGTCAAAGTCACTTGGCAGTCACACCCGGTCCTGCTCGCACCGACATTATCAATTGGATTTTGGATACCCAATTCAACTTTTTGGTAGGGTAGAGATTCGAACTTGGAACCTCTCTTGGAAGATTGCCCTCTCCTCTCCAACTCACCTACAATACCTTAATAAATTAATGTAAAACATTAGGTTATAAATATATAAACATTTTGTTTGTTAAATTTTTTTCCTTATGTAATAAAAAGTTTGTACTTGATTTTTATCTTACCCATTTACACTCCTAAAACCTTTTTCCAAAATTTAAACAATAATATATTAAAAAATTAAATTTATAAACAACATGTCCAATACAAAAAAAATAAACTTTATTTATTTAAATTATAAATAATGGTTTATAATAATTACTTATTAAATATTTTGATTTAACCCACATTGACCACTTACTACTATTAATTTATTATTATACTTAATAATTTACTATAATTTTTTATTAAAAGTTAAAAAAAAATTATAATTGAGTAAATTAATTTATACATGAATATTGAATGGTAGTTGACTCTTGTTAGTCAATCTTTGGGGTATGAGGTCCCTGGTTTGAATCTCACTCTACTAAATGCACATTGGATACCCAAAATCCAATTGATTATGGTGATACAATCAAGGTCAAACCTGACTTTCAAATGATTTTGATGGTGTGGAACTCCTTGGTCATTATACAGGTGTAAAACTCCTTGGTCAGGGTTTCTTATACCAAGGCGGCCGCACATTGGATACCCAAAATCCAATTGATTATGGTGATACAATCAAGTTCAAACCTGACTTTCCAATGATTTTGATGGTGTGGAACTCCTTGGTCATTATACAGGTGTAAAACTCCTTGGTCATGGTTTCTTATACCAAGACGGCCGCAAGGAGTTTTTCGCCAAATTTTAAAAAAAACGGTATATAATAATAGTTTATTAAATATTTTAATTTAGAAGGAAACAGATCTTAACCAAATTTTTTTAGGAGGTTGAAAAGTGAGGTATATTAGGGGTCATATTTTCTCGGTCTCAAGAGCCCAATGATCAATGACTTTTGTTATTAGGTGTCCTGTCCAAGACACCAAGGTTTGAACTTGGATCATTCGACTTCCTTGAAATAAATGTTTATATTTTTCAATGAGTTTAGACAAGTTTTTATGTGGGCCCAGGTTCTCTCAAAACCAACACCTTTACGCCCTTACTTTTTTTTTTATAATACTTTTGCCGGGTGAGTGTTTTGCAGGTAAACCACACTTACGGAGATTTTACACCCTTACTATTACAATAAACTCATAACTTAACCTTAACTACTTATTAATAATTTATTATCATATTTAATAATTTATTACAACTATTTTTTTAAAGGGTGCAACACCAGGACTTCTCAGGACCCATCCCACTACTACGCCGGCCCAAGCATGGGCTTAACTAGGGAGTTCTTATGGGATCCAGTACACTAATGTTGGTATGATCGCACCCTATTATAACTATTTACAAAAATTATATCAAAATTTTATATTTAAATAAATTAATTTATATATGAATTTTGAATATTAGAAAAATTATCTTTTCCTGTTATGGCAGTTAATTCCTTCGGGTCTCCACCTTCTATGATCTCGGGCTTTTACTATATCCTTATGGTTCCAAAAAAGCACAATATTCCAATAAAAATATATAAGGAAATAATGTTTAATTTTTTTACGAGTTTCCGTCGCTTTAAATTTATAAATACATAATAATTGTATCAGCGAAAAATAGATTGAAAGTAGTGGTATTTGTTAAAAATTTTGTTTAAAGAAATGATGTTTTTATATTTTTTAAGTTAATATGAATTTAAACATTAATCTAAAAACATTAGACTATAGATATATGAATATTTTGTTTGTTAAAATTACCGAATAAAAAGTTTGTGCATGATTTTTATTAAACATCAATCAATTGTATTTACCCATTTACACTCTAATAAAATTTATAAATAACATGTTTAATAAAAAATAAAGTATTGTTCAAAAAATAAAAAATAAAAAATTAAATTAAATTTTATTTATGTAAACTATTTAATGTTTTATAATTATAAATTATTAAATATTTTTATTTATAAAACAAAGAAACCCATATTAACCACCTATTATTATTAATTTATAATATACTAAATAATTTACTATAATTTTTTATTAAAAGTTTAAAAGAATTATATTAATTTATACATGAATATTGAATATTAATGAAAATTTTGTTGTTAATGGTAGTTGACTCCTACTAATCTCATCTTCCATGTTCTCCCACTATTATTATACCTTTATGTTAAAAAAAAAAATTTTAAAAAAATATAAAGAAATAATTTTTAATTTTTTCATAATTTTTCAAAACTATTAAAAAATTACATTGTTTTTTCATAATTTTCAAAACCATTAAAAAAATTACATCTATCAATTCAAAATTATAAATACATGGTAGTTGTATGTTTTTTAAAAAAAGAAACTAAGTTTATATATATATATATAGTACAATAAAAAAGTTGGTACAACTAATAACTGGGAGTGCAAGGATTTTCTATATTTTTTAAGTTAATATGAACTTAAGAACTAATATAGAAAAATTAGATTATAGAGATACAAACATTTTGTTTGTTAAAATGTTTTCCTTTCATTTACTAAGCTAATATGAAATTAAAAGCTTATACGAGATATTTACTAGACATCATTCAATTGCATTTATTGATTTACACTTTCAAAGTCTTCTCTCAAAATTTAACAATGATTTATAATACTAGTCTATTAAACAACTAAGTCTTTAAGAAACATGACATGCCGAATACATAAAAATGAAACTAATTAAATTTTACTTTTGTAAACTATAAATAATGGTCTATAATAATAACTTATTAAATATTTTGGTTTACGTTATAAAACAAAACAAAAAAACAAATGAGACTCCTTTGCTTTTGGTTAGGAGTAATTATTTTCCACATGGTATTTTGATTTTGATTCCTCATTAGAATTTAGAATTCTAAGATGTAGGTCAATGTCAGCTCAAGTGATAATGATGGTTTCTTGTTCTTGTTTGCATAGTTTCTATTTTATGGTTTGTTTGTTTTAATGGTTTCTATGTTCATTTTCTAGATTTGTTGGGTTTGCTGAGAATTGTTAGGTTTCCATTTTTGTCTTTTTGAATGGTTTTTGTTTT
This sequence comes from Wollemia nobilis, assembly GCA_028583015.1. Classification (NCBI taxonomy): domain Eukaryota; kingdom Viridiplantae; phylum Streptophyta; class Pinopsida; order Araucariales; family Araucariaceae; genus Wollemia; species Wollemia nobilis. The sequence continues at coordinate 1,813,232 of JAQPPZ010016980.1, read as the reverse complement.
GTTGGGCTTTTAGTGTTGATCCCAATTAGATTCACACTTGTTTCTCCGTAAAAGGTTTTGGGTCCTTTCAAAACCTCTCTATCAATAAAAAGAAAAAGAAAAGGACCTTCACTACTTACAACTATTAATTATTTTTAAACTTAATAAGTTACTACAATTATTTAAGAAAAGTAAAATATATATATTTGATTAAATTAATTTATATATAAATAATGAATATTAGAGAAAAAAAAATTCCTATTAATGGTAGTTGATTCCTATGGGTCTCCATCTTCCATGTTCTCCACTCTTATTATTTTTTTTGAATTTAGCTAAAAATCCCTTGTGGGGCCGTCTTGGTTTGAGAAAACACGACTAGGGGTGTAGAGGATTGCCCTACCCTCTCAACTCACCTACATCACGTGATATATATATATATATATATATATATATATATATATATATATAGAAAGAAATAATTTATAATATTTTTTTATTTTCAAAACCACTAAAAAAAACCTACAACTGTCATATAGTAATTGTATCGGACAACAATAAATTAAAATTAGTGCTCTTTTAAAAAAAAAATCTTCCAAAACAGAAAGTTTCTATTATTTTCTAGGTTAACATGGATTTAAGAACTAATAAAAAAATAATGTTATAGAGATATAAACATTTTGTTTGTAAAACTATTTTTCTTTCCTGGACTAAACTAATATGGAATAAAAAGCTTGCATGTTATTTTTCCAAAACATCATTAAATTATATTTATAAATTTACACTTCCAAAGCCTTCTCTCAACGTTGAATATTAATTTTCTTTCATTTACCAAGGTAATATTGTAAGTGATTCTTACCAAACATCAGTCAATTGCATTTATGCATTTACACTCCCAAAGCCTTCTTTCAAAACTTAAACAATGATTTTTAATATTAGTCTATTAAACACTTAGGTCTATAAGACATGATCAACAGAGAAAAAATGAAATTAAATTTTATTTATTTAAAGTATAAATAATGGTCTTTAATAATAACTTATTAAATATTTTGATTTACCTTATAAAACTATGAAAACAATGACATGGATCTTGACGCTTACTATTTTTAATACTAGTTTAATAAACGTTTATAAGTAAGATAGGGGAAAATCAAATCAAATTTTATTTATATATAAATTATAAATAATAATTTATAATAATAATTTGTTAAATAATTTGATTTACTTTATAAAATGACAAACTAAACTTTGATATCAAGTGATATTAGCTCAACCTTTAGATTCTTTAGCATTTTAAGGAGGAGACTCAGTCTTGCCAAAATATACATGGATAACATTCAAGCTTTATTGTAATACCACTATGTGGCGATGATGTAATATGGGTGAGACTTATTTCAATCCATATAACCAATTAAAAAACAAAAATAAATAAATAAAATATACCTTTTCCATTTAATACTATTAATTTATTATTATAGTTAAGAATTTACTACAATAAAAAGTTTAAAAAACAAATTATATTCGAGTATATAGTATTATATTGTATTTGATAAAAAAAAATCAATAAGACCCTTGAACCCTTGATCTTTTATCCGCTACCAACTAACTTATTATTTTTGGATAAAAATTTATATATAAATATTAAATAAAGTAAAAAATATTTTCATATCAATAAAAAAAACTATAAAGAAAAAACTACCCTTATTATTATGGTTTTAAAAAAAATTACCAATAAAAAATTATAAGGAAATAACTTGACACTTGTGAGTCTTCACCCTCCATGTTCTCCCACTCTTATTATACGGTTATGGTCTTAAAAAAATACCAATAAAAAACTATATGGAAATAATTTAAAACTTTTTCATCAAGTTTCAAAACAATTACATAATTACTGCTGTCACTTTAAAATTATAAATACAATAGTAAATAAAAAATAGTTAATCTTAATTTCAATAAAAAAATAATAATTTTTTTTTAAATTATTTGTTTGAAAGACAAATTTTATATAGTTTTTATAAATTAATATAGACATAAAAATTAATATAAAAATATTAAATTATAAAATATAAACAATAAAATATTTTTCATTTACTAAGCTAATATGAAATAAAAAGCTTGTATTTATATGATTCTTATTAAACATCAATCAATTATATTTATCTATTTATACTTCTAAATTATTTTTTCAAAATTTAAATAATAATTATTTACTAGCTTAGATATATAAAATATATATCTATAAACGTCGAGAGTTATCAATTTCGAGGCGTCTATCTCATTTATCGGCAGATAATTTTATTAATGTCGGTTTTTTAATAAAATATTAATATTGATTACAACGTGGTTGACCTTCCTGGCTGCCATTGTAGGACGCCTATCGGCGTAATAAATATCAAATCAAAATAAAATTATTTATAAACATAATAACATATTCAATACAAAGAAAGTAAAATTAAATTTTATTTATGGAAGCTATAAATGATGGTCTATAATAATAATTTATTAAATATAATTTAAACAATAATTTTTAATATTAATTTATTAAACACTAGATCTATAAATTTGAATTTGAATTTGTATTAATCTCCATCGATGACCAAAAGAGGTCAATAGGACTGTAAAGTAAGACATATACAAAGCAAAGTGAGTGCCTAATGTAGCTACAAAGAAAATAAAATAAGAAAAATAGTAAATAGAATGACATATGATATACAAGATCTGGATCAAGGATTACTCCCAACATTCAAGGTTGAAGAGAAGTGAGCGATATAAGAGTTGGATGTCGTCGATGTTCTTTGTTGGAGTCGACGACGACGAGTTGATCTTGTTATATCTCTGTGATCACCCTGCGATCACCCTGCGCTTCTTGGTCGTCGCCTTTGGAGGTTGGAAGAATGAAGTGATAAGTCGGGATCTTGTTATCTTCTGCAAATTGTTATTAAGTAGTTCTTTCCTGAGATTGAATAATTCCTGGATGAAAAGGGCAATGTATCTCTGACCTTCGTAATTAATACAAGATTTTAGTGTATGGATGTCTCTGAATAAGCAATAATATCTACCTCGTATCTAATAGACATGACAGGTGAAAATGAAATGCTTCTCGGATTCCACATCAAGACCGCACAATCTGCAAATACGCTGATCTCAAGGGAGGTGATGATCTGTATTGTGCAAATACGCTGATCTCAAGGGAGGTGATGATCTGTCTCAATACGCAGTTGGTGGGAGCAAACTCGTAGTTGAGCTAGAGGAAACCTGAGGCTGTGTGACATCTGTATCAAGTTATAGTTTGGAGTAGTGATCAATCCATTCTTTAGTTGGAAATAAAAGTGAGAGTAATGGAGCAGTTTTGATGAAAGAGGTTCCTTTGGAACACTCCAAGTCGTTCTTATATATGCTGAGTAAATCTCATCTCGAATATCCTTATTAGAGTATGGTGCATTGATTGATGCTTTAGTAGAAAGAGGTCTCATGATGTCTAGGCCAAAAAATTGATGTATAAAATAACATATCCAAGCAAGTGAAGTTAAAATTTATTTATCTATTTATTTTTGATACATAGAAAAATCCGCAACTATATAACTTATCAAAAGGTCAAGTCGCATTGCGTTCGATTGTAGTGTTAAATTATGGTACTACCACTATAACCCTTATCTGGTCTGAATAAACACGTCCCGAAGGTTGGTACCGCCATAATCATCAAGATATCTGGTCTGAATAAACACGTCCCGAAGGTTGGTACCGCCATAATCATCAAGATAACGACTCAAATCAGACTTCTACTTTTAACCTAGATTAAACATGTCCACGAAACGACTCAAGTCATACGTCTACTTTTAACCTAGATTAAGCATGTCCACGAAATTTGTTCAACAATTAAAATTTATTTATGTAAACTAAAAATAATAGTCTATAATAATAACTTATAAAACAAATAAAAAAATTATTATAATTTACCTTATAAAACTCTAAAGTGTACCTTAACCGCTTATTATTATTAATAATGTACTACATTTATTTATAAATGGCAATTGACTCTTCAGGTCTCCACCTTCCATATTCTTTGCCTTATGGTTTTAAAAAATATATATTTACTAATTAAAAAATATAAAAAATTAATTTTTAATTTTTGATACTTTCCAAAACCACTACAAAGATAGTTGTGATTTTAAAAATTATAAATATATAGTAGTTGTATGAATAAAATTAATTGAAAGTACTTTTTTTTTTTGTTGGTGTTTTTTGGTCCGCAAGAAATTAAGCTTCTTAAGTTAATATAGATTTTTTTGTTAAAGTAATTTTCTTTTGTTTAATAAATTAATATAGAATAAAAAGCTTGTATGTAATTTTTATCTTTGCCTTGCCATTATAATTAAAATTTTTATATATAATTTAATATAATTATAAATAATTTTAAAAATTTAAAGTTTGTTCTATAAAATATATAAATGATTATAATTTATTATTTATATTAATTATTATAAAATTAAATTTAAAAAAAAAAATTATGTAAATGTTGTGCAAATACTTTCTTCTAATAACAAAATTGAATAGATGTAATACTTTTTTGATTCTATATATTGAGGATGGTATTAAAAAGAAAAGAGAAAAAGACTCTTTACAAAATAGTCAAGTATAATAATTATAATGATTTATGCAAACCCACTATTGAAACTTAGTAAATAAATCTAATATAAATTGAAGTGATCATTTTTTTTTTTTTGATATAATTAAGATAAAAGTTATTCAAATTAATATATAAAATATATATATGTCTAAGCAATAATGTGTATTTATTTATATTTTTTTATTTGGTTAGTGTGAGAAACTCCTACGATCAACATCGACGTATTGAGCAAACTTTACTCAACCATGACCCCTCTTAAAATAGAGAGCTATGCTTATCAATAGGGAATTTACCACACAACCACCTCTCACACACTCGCCCACGCCGCGGTTTGAACCTTGGACCTTCCGAAGAAGAGCCAAAGCCCAAACCATTGCGCTATCCCCCGGTACAAAACCTTATGTTAAGGAAAATCATTCCTTGTATCCCTTGGGGGCCAGGACTTTCTGTTCCACGAGGTCTATCCCATCCGGGTATACCCCTCAGGCTAGTCGGGTTTTTTTTTTGTATCCGGTGCAAGCCGCTAGGCTTGAACCTTGGATCCTTTTTCGAAGATTGAGGGAACTTGCCAATTAATATTAATTTATCTTAAAAAATTTATAGATTTATAAATAGAAAATATTATAATTATGTTTTTTAAAAATTATGAACCAAAATTATTTCAATTTAAATATTATATAAATAATTATTTTTATGTGATTGATGTATTTCAATATATGAAATTTTATGGGAAGATTAGAGCATCCTAAAATTCTAATATTTGTGATCAATTGGGTAGCCGAAGAGATTCTGGTTGTTGTGGAACTGAAGACAAGATTGTTACCCCAAGAGGGCCTAATAGGGACACCTCTAGATCCTCTTTTAGAGAGACATAGTTATTTTGTAAATTTGTTAAAGGATAAATCTTCGGCATAGACTGAAAAAGCACAAAAAATTGCATTAAAAATACTCTTTACGATTGTTGGAAATAGGTCAACATCTCAATGAGTTAATGAATGCTTGCCACAATCAAAATCAAGGCCAAATATTATCATTGAGCAAAGGATGGTAGAAGAAACATTTAATATAGAACCAATCATGATTTGATCAGTAAATTCATGGGTATTCGCCATACCCTAATTTTTTTGCATTCTTGGGTCTGACAAAACTAGGTGCCTCTTGGTGAGTATTCTTTGTGGTTTATTAGCAATGGATATTTTATTGTTAGTTTTTCTTCACTCACCGATAGAACTAGGGATTTCAAATCATAAAAGAGGAATCATTATATGGTAGGATTATTTGTTCAGCCCTGGAGAGTGAGATTTGATCCTCGAATTGAATCCACTATTGTCTTGATTTGGATCCATTTGTATGCACTTCCAATGGACTTTTAGAGTGAGCAAGTATTGGAAATTATCGACAATTCTCTTAGAAGATATTTGGGTGTTTCCAAAGACACAATGGAAGGAAACACAACTGTTTATGCTAGATTATGCATGGAAATGAATCTTAGCTAGCCTTTATCGGTAGAGGTTGAACTCAAACTTGCAAGACTATATTGGATTCAACAACTGGATTATGAGGCATTGCCCTTCAGGTGCAAAGTTTACCACAAATATGGGTATTTGGCATGATCCTGCCCAAACAATATGAACATAAAAATGGAGGCTCCTCTAGGAATGTCAAATCTTCCTAAGGAGGGTAAGTCAACAATCAATAAAAAACAACCAACAATTATCAGGGTAAAGAAGCACAGGGAGATGGTTTTGAATAACCCAAAAGAAGGAGAAGGTAAAATAAAAATGATGGTAAATAGCAAACCAAACTCAAGCCCTCCAATAGGTATGATATCTTCAAAACACTAGTGGACCAGGAAGAATAATAATTCATGGAAGGATTGGATGGGAATAATGAAAACAATAACAACCATGTTCAAGCCCCTATTTCACCTTCTCCCATCCTAGAGCAAGTAATTGAGTACATTGAGTTACCACAATCTAATATTGTAGGGGAATTGATAGTGCATAACCAAGAGCAACCGATAATTAAGGATACAATCATGGATATAGCAGAAAAGAAAAGAGAAAGGCCAACTTTAGGAATAAATCAGGTGGAAAAGAGATAAAAAAAATCAGCTCTCAAGGAGTGGATAGAAAATCAAATAAGGAATTGATAGCAGTTCAAGAAGACAAACTGATCACTGAAGGATCAGTGAGGCCAAAAGATTTTTACTGCTCTCAAGGTAACCAATGATTATACAATCATGGAATGTTAGGGGTTTAAATATTATAACCCATCAATCTATTGTTCGAAGACTTAGAAAAATGTAAAATAGATTTTTTTTTTAATCTAGGAGATGAAAATGTCATTGGATCTTATGTGTAAAATAATAAATAGACTTTGGAGGGGTGTTGGTCATATGGAAGTGGCTGCCCAAGGGGCCTCATGGGGATAGTTACTTTTTGGAATTCTTTTGAATGAACGGTAATAGAACATATAGCTTGGAGGGGTGTCCTCACATCACATTTTAGGAACAATGTGATAGTTGAGCAAGTTTTAATCACAAATTTTTATAGGGATCAAAACCTAGCTGGTCATATGCATCAATGGAAAGCGGTGTATAATATGAGTCTCAAGGGAGGAGTTATACTGGATTGTTTTTGGAGACTTTAATGTTAAATTATCCTCTAGATATCAGGAAGGAGGAACTCCAATTTTAGACCCAAGGGATCGACTTATGATTGCCCAAGTCCATGCCTTAAACTTGGTGGATATTAAATGCCTTGGAACCAACTATACTTGGACCAATAAGAGGAGGGAGCCACATAGTAGGAAGGTGAAGTTAGATCTTTTTTGGTTTCAGAGGAGGCATTTGTTAAATGGAATATATAATTTCAAATTTTGGAGGGTCCAATTTTTAGATCACTTTTCAATTTTGTTCGCAGGAGGGATCAAGACAGTGTAGCATCACAAGTCATTAAAATTTGAAAAATTTTGGTTACAAAAAGAGAAACTTCGAAAGACAATTCCATAGTGGTGGAAATAGGGTCACCCAACACATGGGACAATAATGTTTAGATTCCACAAGCAGCTTCATTATGTCAAGGATCAACTTAAATAATGGAGGTGAGCTAACAAGATAGACTTCCATGCCCATAGAGCTCCATGGGTGGCCATATGGGATGAGGTTCAAAAATACTTCAAGGAAGGAACAATTATAGAGCAAATCAAAGAAGAAGATAATGCATTGTGTAAAGTGGTTGAGGACATTGATAACCAATAGGAGATCTACTAGAAACAGAGAGCAAGAACCACTTGGTTATTAGAAGGTGATAAAAATACCAAATTTTTCCATTAGGTTGCTTGTGCTAGGAGATAGACAAACAACATGGAAGCTCTTCAATATGAGAACGAACACTCCTTTGATACAATTCTAGGTATGCATTTCTATTCAATGGATTATTTTTTAAAACTATTTAAGGAAAGTATGGTGCAAGATGAAGAGGCTCAAAAATAAGTTCTTGTTGTCATACCCTCTATTATATTTGAAGAAGAAAATTAGGCCCTACCCATTGATAGAGAGAAACTAAAGAAAGTAGTCTTGGGAATGAGCACCGAAAAAACACCAGGTCTAGATGGTTTTCCAATTGAGTTTTTTCAGACCTTCTAGGAAAACTTGGAGGAGGATGTAATGGTTGTTATAGAGGATTCCAAAGGTAGTAGAAGAATGCTTAAAATATTAAATCATACTTTCATTGCCTTAATTCCAAAATGGGAGGAGGGGTGCATATTTTATATTATAGACCTATTGCCTTATGCAATTTCATATATAAAATAATTACAAAGGTAATGGTTGAGCGGCTAAAACCTCTTCTACATAGCATTATCTCCTCGGAGTAAGGGGGTTTTATAGAGGGAAAAAAAATCTTGGATGGTGTGGTTCTAGCTCAGGAGGAAATCCATTCAATGTAAAAATCTGGTAATAGAGGAATGTTCATAAAATTAGATATGTCAAAGGCTTATGATAGGGTGGAGTGGAGCTTCTTGTCAAATATTATGGTAGCCTTTGGTTTCTCGTAGGATTGAATAGAATGGGTCATGATTTGTATTTCTACTCTGACATACTCAGTGTTAATCAAGGGCCTTCCCTCGCAACAGTTTGTAACTACTCGAGGCATTCATCAAGGAGATCCTTGTTCCCCCTATATTTTTCTCATATTGGTTGAATGTTTGGGTAGACTCATCTTGAGGAAAAGACAACAAGGTTTGCTAATAGGTATCAAGGTGGGTGAGGAATTTTTGACTCACCTATAGTTTGTGGATGATACAGGATTGATGGGAGTGGCCAACTTGAGGGAAGCAAGAATGATTAGAGATACTTTTAATGTCTACCTTAGAGCCACAAACCAAGTCATCAATGATAAAAAATCAAAAGTGATATTTTTTAATCTTTATCAAAGGCTCTAGGATAGAATTTTAGATATCTTGGGATTCATGAGGACTTCTCTCCTAGTGGTATACTTGGGGTCACTTTGCATTTTTAAAATTTGAAAATAGATATCTAGAGGAATCTTTTGGATTGTATCAAGGAAAGAATTAATCATTGGTCTCACAAATGGTTAAGTTATGGAGGTAGATTAACTTTTTTGCAACCAGTCATTCAGGCCATGCCAATTTATAAATTATCTATCCTTGTTGCCCCATAACCATATGGAAAAAGTTGGACAAGATGGCTAGAAAATTTTTATGGGGAGGAGTAAAAGGAGAGAGGAAATGGACCTTAGTAGTTTGGGAGAAAGTAAGCCAACCCAAGGTAAAAGGATTTTTGGGACTGAGGAGATCAAAGTTTAATAATAAAGCTTTGGCTGGAAAGCTTTATTGAAGGTGGATTTCCAAACCAACTTCTTTACTCAGTAGAGTTTTAACTAGTAAATATTTGGGATAGGTAAACTCAAATGAGGTGGGTCGTTTCTCTTTGGATGATAATCGGTCCTTAGTGTAGCAGGATCTAAAGTTAGGATCTCAGGTAGTGAGAGATGGATTATTTTGGAAAGTGGGGAGATGGAAGAAGGCATGATTTTGGACAAATTCATGGGATCAATACCCACCTATCATTGTTGAATTTCCAGAACTGCAACCAATAAATACAACCATGTAAACCAGGGTTTGGGTCCAAATTGACAGTTATTTAAACACTAGTTAGCTAGGGGATTATATGTTTAAGCAGTTTAAGAAGTTGGATGAGTGGCCAATTTCAATACCTCTGAAATTACATCCATCATGACTAAAATTTTGGTAGAAATATATCTCACAGGTAGATATGAGGAGGATGAATTAGCTTGGGGTTATGGGAGCCTTGGTGTCTACACATTGAAGGATGGATATGATAAGATCCTTCCATAGCCTCCTCCTCATGCATATCAGGTTGAGGATTGGAGAAAGATTTGGCAGTCCAAGGGTTGACTGAAAGTAATTTTTTTTGCTTGGTAGTTCATGCATAATGGAATTCTTACTTTTGATAATCTCAGACGTAGGAGAATCATTGGTCCATCTCAATGTTTTTTATGCTACAAGAGTGATGAAACATATGACCACTTGATGTTTGAGCACCCATTCACACGCCAGATCTAGGAGAGATGGTTTTTATCTTATAAAATTCGAGTTAATGGTGATTTGAATCGGATTAATATTTAGGAAAGATAGAAGAGAGGTATATTTAAATCTAAAGCTCTTTGTATTGGTTGGGAGCTTGTATTAAACTTCATTTGGTGGTAAGTGTGGTTGGAGAGAAATGAATTTTTTTTTAGAGAAACCTTTTCATCTTTAGATAAACTCGGTAGGTCATTTGGAGCAAAGTCATAGAAACTATGATAGTGTATGCTAAAGAGGAAACTCAAGCTATTATAGGGACAATGGAGAAGGAAGTTGAAGTGCAAGAGGGGCAAGACAGAGCTAGTTGGAAACCACCTCCAAAATATTAGATTAAAATTAATTCTTATGGAGTGCAAAAGGCAATGAACATCTACAACTATTAAAATTTAAAGTATATATAATAATTAAAATTATTAATGTGCATTTATATTTATATTTTATAGAAATATGTGCTCCTAATAATTAATAATAGTCAATTTATTTATATATTATAAATAATTACTACATAATTGCATTATGATTTTATTAAAGTATACACATGCATCTAATACTATAGTCTATAAACTATCTCTTACAGTGATATGGTTTTAGAAAAAATATTTAAAAATACTCTAAGACATTGATATGGTCTTAAGTCAAATATATAACTTCTCATTTTATAAAATTTTAGTTATTAATGAACAAAGGTGTTCAATGATAATTTATTTAAATATATAAAAAAATACTTTATCAAACATTAACTTTTTTATATATTTTAAAAAATTATCTTTAGAAAGAAGTTTGGCACTTACCAAGAGGATACCTAGGTTCAAACCTTGTGGGCATGCCCAATCTAGGTAAAGGTAGTAGTCTGACCTGAGTCCATTGAGTGTGTGCCAGCTTGATGATGATGATACCAACCCCGAGCCACCGGGGGTCTCCCTCATCCGGGTCGTGTTTACCGAGGTGAGGTAAGGGTTATAGTGGTAGCATCAAAATTTGATGCTACGATCGGAGGCAATGCAACTTGACCTTGTGACCAGTTATTCAAAAAGAAAAGGTAGTTGTTGATTCCTCTATGTATATAAAAAAAATTATCTTTAATAATAACTTAGTTTATATTTATGTTCTTAAATATATATATATATATATATATATATATATATATATATTTTTTTTTTTTAATTTACATGGTGGAATCGGATCTATAAACAAACATTGAAACATAATTTTTGTGATATTTTCAAAATCACTATATAAAATTATAAAAATGTAGTTGTATCTTTTAAATAATAAACTAAAGGTTAATTTTATTTTTAGGTTACAAATATATCCCTATATTCTTGGTTTGGAAAATGAGACATCCAAAAATAAAATGTACTATTGTAACAAATGATTAACCCTTATATTAAAGTTCACCTAAAGAGTTGGAGATATTTCAAATTCTCCTCCTCTCTCCTCTGCCTTGGTTCTGGATCTGCTGTTGGTGCCTAGTAAGTTCTCGAGATCTTCTCTTATTTGGACGTTGCTAATGGAGTAGGTGACCTCCCATATGGGAAAGAGGTCCTTGATTATTATATTCTTCCTCCATCCTATACCTTTATTTTGAGTGTTTTTTCCTGCTCCTAGGGCTTGGTGCATTTCTGGGACCATCTCATGTCGCTTGGTGAGTTTTCAAGATCTCTTCTTGAGATATTGTTGATGGAGTAGGTGACCTCACATCTAGGCAAGAGATCCTTGAATCATTTTTCTTGCTCCCTCTTTTGCTCTGGTTTTAAGGATTTTTTCTTGCTCCTGGAACCTTCCCTAGGTCACCTTGGTGGATGTTTGCTACTGTGCTAGATGAATTTAGTGTTTTCTTTGGAGCGAGTTCGGTTGGTGTGAATATTTCAATTTAGGTGTATGTATATGATCCTTTGCTATGCAGCCTAGAGGTTATTTCTTTGCATCCCTTTTGGTCATTGGGGGGCCATGTGCTTTTTATCTACAGTTGAGATGCTCTCACGGATACCTTCAGGTCATTGGTGGGTTTCCTTTGTTTGGATTGGGTGCTAGATCTACAATCCAGATTCTTGGCTTCGGGGGCTTTCTGTTTGTTCAATATATTTTGTTGTAGCCTGGGAGGTATTCTTTGCATTTCCTATTGGTCTTTGAGGGGGACCTTGTGCTTTTTGTTTGTAGAAGAGATGCTCTTGTGGTTGTTGTTAAATTGGACTTTTAGTTACGAGTTTGCATGTATGTGTATGGTGGATTCTGTTGGACTCTTTATTTTTTATTCTTTTCGTCCTAGGAGGAGACCCTAAGCTCTCTCAATCGATTGAAGGTTCCTAGTGTTTCTTAGTGATTCAAGTTGTTTCTTGCTACACTTCGAGTTTCATGGGCTATGTTGTTCTTACTGAATTCATCTAGTTTTGAAGTAGTGCATTCGCATTTGCAAGGAGATCTCATGCCTATGACGATCTCCATTTACTTTTGGTCCATTTTTTAGTCTTTGAAAGGACTTTTCTATGGGCTTCCCTATTAGAGCTATTTTCAGTCTATTTGTTTCTCTTGGGTAGCAAATAAGCATTTCAAATTTGAGCGAGAAGGTCCTCCTAGGCAAGATTCTGTATTTCAAAATTATTTTTCTTGGGCTCCTCCCGATGGGGATTCCTATTTCACTTCGAGCAGGATGGGTGGTCCATTTTGTAGATGCAAATCAAACAACACTAAATAACTGAATTTAAATAAATGAAAACTTAAAGTGAAACAAACTCATGTGATTGCACATAAATAAATTGGATTTTATTATTGTCGGGTGGATTTCAGATATTACAACCAAATATATCCCAGATTGGGAGATTATAAAGCTTTTATTTCTCAATACAAATAATCTCAACATGCTAGGGTTCTTCAAAACCCTAGCCAACAAATCAAGGTGGTGTCTTCATGCTCGATCAATCCCAACAAAGGTGAGTGGGCTTGGATATCCTAGACTGGACCACTCCAGCTTAAGCAGTTGCTCAATGCATGTGTATCTCCAGATCTGCACACATAAGATAATAATGAAGGGTTATTAATAACTATGAGGGCTCCCCTTTGTGAGAGCCTTAAAAATTAATGAAACCCTAGCTATATAATAATGGAACTGCATGCAAATGTGAAGAATACTGAAATAATAATCAAAATGAAATATCTACCTTGTGATGCTTATCGTTATCTGATCTAATGTAATTTATTGTAGGAAGTTGGCGCAACAATGCCCTAGCATCGCCCGAGGGCTAGTAGGGCTACAGAGTTCTAGTCTAAAATGCCCATGGGTTCTCGACGGTAGTAGAAAATTCTTGTCTGTATTTGGGAATGATAGAAGGTGCCCAGAGGCGCTTGGCAATGGAGAGGAAGTATCCAGAGGTGCTCGGTGGTGATAGGGAGCGTTCGAAGGTGTTCAAAAGCTAAGGGGAATATCTACAAAATTAGATATCGATGAGCGAAAGGGGCAACGATGGATGCGGGGGGCTACGGTGAGCGAGGATGGATGGAGAACTTGGGGAACTTGGGATACTCAGAAAAACTTAGGGAAAACTTCAAGAAAAACTAGGAAAAAATTTGGGGTTGAGCCATCAAAATGGCTCCTATTAATAATCCACACTAGGGTATGTTAGGGTTTGAGCAACACGAATTGTGTGGCTCAGATTAAAACATAACGGAGGGTGGATATTAATTTTGGGTGTGTGACATGGATTGATGTGGATGGATGGCTAGGATTAAGTTAAATCGTATGGTTGGGATTTATTCACATATATAATATTTATATTTATTAAATATATAAAATATAATATTAAAATATTAATATTAAACTCATATTTAACAAATATACATAGATATATAAGAATAAATGGGAAATATGGCGGGAAGACCTGGATGAATGACAAGTGGCTAGGTTTTGGTGTCTACAGATTCCCCTTTTTGTACTATCTTGCATGAAACATAATGTAGTGTAAAAATACAAGACACCTACTTGGGCAAGGTGCATAAGCAACTTTCTCTTGGGATGAAAAATGAACTTGAAGACAAAATAATTAAAGAATTTGTATTTGCGTAGCTTACCCCCTCAATTGGTGAGTGAGTTTGCATATGAATCTCATGAGCCAATTAAAAAATTTGTGCAAATGAATGGTGGACGATATGAATGATGTAAATGTGATACCGTTTTTGCCCCAATGGTGAGAAGGGGATTGGTGAAAAATGTGAAATTATGTGTCTGTTTTTGCCCCAACAAATGAAATATTTTGTGAAAAATGTGATGAAAAATGTGTCTATTTTTCCCCAACAGATGAAGGGATTTTTTCCAAGTATAGATATCATGATCATGTAAGATGTATCCCATTGTGGGAAAGTCAAAATAAAATGTGGTTACCCCAAATTTGGGGTGATTCAATGCTATTGAATAATGTGCCTTCTACACGTCATTGAAATGCAAGTATGCAAATGCAAAAAGAAAAGAAAAATAGTCTATCCTCGGGGCCACTCATGATTGCAGCAATTCCTACACAAAATTCCTAAATGGTTGCTCAATCACTTTACCTAGCCTGCATCCTCAAAGACTAGTGTAATTGCAAAGGAAATGATGAAAAGTTATGATTTTATCCGTGTTTCAAGCCCCATGAACAAGGCCATCAATGACAACTTTTTGAGCAAATTGGTCTTGGCATAGTCTCACTCTAAAGATGAAGTACCAAAAGTGATTTTGTTTTCAAACAAGGAGATAGTGAATGATGAAAATGGCCAAGTGTCCTTATGGTGGTTTATTCATATTACCAAATTGCATGGATGCAAATTGCTACAATCGCCAAGGAGATAGAATAAACCACTAGATACGAGGTTCACTTAAATTTGTAGGTGAACTTGGAAAATGTTGAATGTAAATGCAATTATTGATGGATTTGATGGTGGCATGAAGATGTGATGATGAGAAATGTATTTATGGATGCAATATGGAGTGATTTTGTGGAGGTAAGCTATATTTTTGAATATATGGATTCAAGTGATTGAGTCTGTTTTTACCCCAACAGATGAAAGGGATTTTTGACATGTGAAAATGTAGAAGGTTGCTTCTATTTTTACCCCAATAGAAAAGGGGTTTGTAAAAATGTAAGTATCCTTATGGTGATCTACCCATCCTACAATATTGCATGGATAACCAGTCATTGTAACTGCCAGGTGACTAGGATAAACCGCTAAATACAAAATTCATTTGTACTTGTGTTTGTTCTTTGCCCTAACAGATGAAGGGTTTTTGAAATGGGGAAAATGTGATGAAATAATTGTGTATGTTATTTTCCCCAATAGATGAAGGGGTTTTTGAAATGGGAAAATGCAATGCAATTATTGTGTCTATTCTTTGCCCTAACAGATGAAGGGGTTTTTGAAATGGGGAAAATGTGATGAATGTGTCTGTTCTTTGCCCTAACAGATGAAGGGATTTTTGAAATGGGAAAAGAGTGATGAATGTGTCTATTATTTGCCCTAACAAATGAAGGGATTTTTGATATGCAAGTGTCCTTATGGTAATTTTTCCATACTATCGGATTGCATGGATAACCAGTCGTTGCAACCGCCAGGTTAATAGGATAAGCCACTAAATACAAGGTCCACTTGTACTTGTGTCTGTTCTTTGCCCTAACAAATGAAGGGGTTTATGAAATGGGAAAAAATGTGATAACTATGTCTGTTTTTGCCCTAACAAATGAAGGGGTTTTTGAAAAGGAATGAATGCAAGGTAAAGGGCGCAACCTTTGACAAAAGAACACAATATTTTGAACCTAGCAATGGATGTGGATGATGTGAATGCAAGGTAAAGGGTGCAACCTTTGACAAAAGAAAGCAATCTTTTGAACCTAGTAGTTGACTTGTTGATGATGTGATGTGATTGAATTATTTGTTGAATTGGTGGGGAAGGTATGATACCTTGAAGACCCTCAAGTTATGATGTTGTTTGAACTTTCTAGCGATCTATACATATGCAAATTATATATTTATGTATGCTTTTACTTTTACTTTTATGCTATGCTTTTTTTTATGCTTTTGTGTGAATGCATGTATATATGGATGATGTATGATAATGCAACGATAATTTGTATGGATGATTAATGCAAGTTATGGGATGCAAATTTTCTAATGATCATTCATAGTTTAGAATTTGCTTGGCCAATGTTTTAGCATTGTTGTTTAATCAGGGGTACCAAACTAGGTGGTATGTGGGGTGAAAGACTCATGAAATGACATGGATGTTGATATGGAAGAAGATATGGATGTTGATATGGAAAAACTAACTATTTTGCAGAGACTCAAACATACTAGTGATATCAAACAAACTCACTAAAATTACCTAATTCCTCTAAGATCAAATGTGTGTGCAATGAATTCATTTACCGAATCATGAGCATGGTAATGACTCGAGGAAATCAAGAACCAATGTGTGTGCAAGTGAGTTCATTAACTCATCTTGAGTAAATTGGATGAAACCTGTTATGGATGAAGACCAAGAAGCTAGCTTGTCCTTATGTGCAGTCATAGGTCTCTTTGAAAGAGATGTGTCACCATGCATGAGTGTACTCCACTACCAATAAAGCATCTATAGCTCTGGTGGAGGCTAACTCCATAGTCAAAGGATTTGATATTTTAGGTTTTTGGGATGACTATCTAACCGTATGACTGAAAATGTAGTACAATCCTTACAAGCCAATAATTAGTGGTGTGTGATATAAATTATTTAGAGCTTTGGGAAATCATATTATCAACCTAAGTGTGATGAGAATTGTACCCTATCCTTACTACTCTATATTTTGAATTTAGAAGCAACTATGATAGTGATGAAAACCACTATTTTTGTGGACTATGTTGCATGATGGGATAGGTGAGGATGACCCTTTTCACTTCGAGTTTCATACCAAGTATGGTGTTATCCCTCTTTGACACAAGATATTTTTAAGATGTGAAATTGTGTTTGGTTCAAGAATGTTTTGGATTCAATTCCCAAAACTCAAGATTTTCTTAGTGAAGATGTGTAATGGTCCTAAAAAGAAATCAACATGTATTTTAAAATTTGCTTTAAAACACTAGGAGTGGTTGAGTGATCGATAACACCTAGGAATTATGGATTTGATGTTTGTGCAAATGACAAATTGAATTGGTGGAATTGTGTGGATGATGTTGTGAAGGTGCCCCTGATTAAGGCAACATGACTTTATTGGACCAATTCAAAACCTTGAACTTAATAAATGATCCCAACTATGAAATGTAATATTGGATAGAATGTATGAAATGCAAAATGAAATGTGTGCTACTGCAATATTTTTTAATGAAATATATGCAAATGAAGTGCAATATTTTTGTGTATAAGCCATGTATATATACATATATGTAAATCACAGTAAGCATGGAACACTTTCAAGTGTATGATGTTCAATTGCTTTGGTTCATCTACTCCCATTACCTGGTAAGCTTATGACCAAAGGGATTAGATACCTTTGGAGCCTTTTTAAAATTGAAATGTGACCGAAGGGATTAAGTACCTATGGAGATTTTTGAAAATTGAGATGTGACCAAAGGTGTTAGGTGCCTTTGGAGCCTTTTTTTTTGTGAGGAAGGTGTGACACCTTAAGAATCCTCGATTTTCTTGATTATTGATGATGTGAGTGATTGGGATGATATGATGAAATTGAATTGAAATTGATGTGAAATACAATGTTGAACATGGAATATGTGAAATGCAGTGTTGAACATGGAATGTGTGAAATATAGTGTTGAATATGGAATGTGAGAAATGCAGTGTGTAACATGCAATATTTAACATGAAATGTGTGAAATGCAGTGTTGAACATAGAATCATCGAATATGGAATTTTGAACATGGAATGGGTGAACATGGAATGTTGAATATGGAATGTTAAACATGGAATGTTAAACAGGGAATGTTGAACATGGAATGTTGAATATGAAATGTTGAACATGAAATGGTAAATATGAAATGTTAAACATGGAATGTTGAATATGGAATGTTGAACATGGAATGTGGAATATGGAATGTTGAACATGGAATGGGTTAACATGGAATATGGAATATTGAATATTAAACATGGAATTGTGAATGTGGAATGTTGAATATGGAATGTTAAACATGGAATGTTAAACATAGAATGGTGAATGTCGAATTTTGAAAATTGAATGTGTGAACATGGAATGTGGAATATGGAATATTGAATTTGGAATGTTAAACATGGAATGTGGAATATGGAATGTGTGAACATGGAATGTGGAATATGGAATGTGTGAACATGGAATGTGGAACATTGAATGTGTGAACATGTAATGTGGAATATGAAATGTGTGAACATGGAATGTGATGTTTTGGTTTAATGATTTCTGTTGATTTCTTGTTAATACTATAAGCAATTAAACCAAAATATAGATTATGTAGTAAAATGAAACACAAAATTGAAATTTTACAATAAATGTAAATAATAAATGCTAAGTTTGTTCAACAAATGTGTCTTACCTAATTCATTGATTATATTATTTTAATGTGAATTCATTTTCTTAGATTTTGATTTCGTGTGTTTCCATGTGCTAATATGAATTTCATGGGTGAATCCTATGGCTTGGATGGGGCAACGAGATTCTTGCTGGTGATGAAATCCAGTGAGTTTTCTCAGGGTAATCTAAGGTGTCTAAGGCAGAGATTGGTGGATGGGTATGAAAGCCACCATCACCAAATCTCAAGCAATAGTTGGTGATGAAATCTAGCCACTACTATTAAATGTGAAGCGTGAAGTGTGTTATTATTTTTAAAAGATTCCAATATTCTATTGTGTACATACAATGTTAGAAATATAACTACTTTCGACAATCTAAATCAGAATCCACTACTTAGAATACCAATTTTTCCAAAGGATGTAAAGTACACTGCTTAAAACCTGCTCTAGATAGCTAAGGGGTTCATCTACTCCTTTGTATGGAATCACCCAAGTACGGGGATACTTTTGGTATCTAAACAATGTTCCTATTTAGACCTACAAAAATAGAAATCTCTAACCCTAGGATGCAAACTAATGTATGCACTTAACAGTTCAAATGCAAACAATAATGCAGCACACTAGAAAATTGAGAAAATTTTAAGCAAAAATGTGTGAATGAATGCAATGAAATGTCTAAAATGCAACTAAAATGATTTTTTTTTACCATATTTATTAATGATGTTCATTTTAATCTGAAATTTGAAAAAAAAATATAAAAGTGTCAGAAAACATAAAAACAAAAAGTTAGGGTTTGACAGTAAACTTACCCAGAAGCCTACATTTTTTCTCTAACTTTATGTAAAATATCCCTTGGTGATTTTGAAATGCACCTGGGTATTTTTGGATGTCCCTCGACCGTCGCTGGGTATTTGCACACCTTTTGCAACATTCTACAAATTTCTAAAAATCCTAATCCAGTAAAAACTGTGAATTCTACGTTTTTGGAAACCCTGCAAGATGAGACAGAAAATTACAAATTAGTAAACAAGGTAAATCAAAGTAAGAAACCCTTAAGGGGTCCCACAATGATCGCCATTTGTATATGCAAATTGAAAAACACCAAATAATTGAATTTAAATAAATGAACAATTAAAGTGAAACAAACACATATGATTGCACAAAATAAATTGGATTTTATTATTGTTGGGTGGATTTCAAATATTACAACCAAATATGCCCCAGATTGGGGGTTTACAAATCTTTTATTGCTCAATACAAATAATATCAACATGCTAGGGTTCTCCGAAACCCTAGTCAACAAATCAAGAAGGTGTTTTCATGCTCAATCAATCCCAACAGAGGTGAGTGGGCTTGGATATCCTAGACTAGACCACTCTAGCTTAAGTAGCTGCTCGATGCATGTGTATCTCCAGATCTACACACATAATATAATAACAAAGGGTTAGTAATAACTATGAGGGCTCCACTGTTATACCCTCATAAATTAATGAAACCCTAACTATCTAATAATGGAACTGCATGCAAATACGAAGAATACTGAAATAATAACCAAAATGAAATATTTACCTTGTGATGCTTGTCATTTTCTAATCTGATGTAATTTGTTGCAAGAAGTTGGTGCGACGATGCCCTAGCATCGCCCAAGGTCTAGTAGGTCTGCAGAGCTCTAGTTTGAAATGCTCGTAGGTGCCCAATGAAAGCAAAAATACTCGCAGGTGTTTGAGAATGGCGAAATGCACCCAGAGGTGCTTGGTAGCGGAGGAAAAGCACTCGAATATGCTTGGTAATGACAGGTAGCACCCAAAGATGTTTGGGAGCTAAGGGGAAGATCTATAGAAGTAGATCTAGATGATTTAAAGGGGTGACGATGGATGTGGGGGGGCTATGGCAAGCGAGGACATATGGGGAACTTGGAGAACTTAGGATACTCAAAAAAACTTAGGGAAAAATTTGAGATGTGGGTGGATGGCTATGATTAAATTTAAATCGGATGGTTGGGATTTATTCACATATATAATATTTATATTTATTAAATATAATATTAAAATATTAATATTAAACATATATTTAACAAATATACCTAGATATATATAAATAAATTGGAAATATGGTGGGAAGACCTGGATGAATGATAAGTGGCTAAGTTTTGGTATCTACACATTTTATTTTATTTTGTCTCAAATTTGAGTGGGAAGCTCCTTTGTTTTAAATTTGAATGATTTTGTAGCTGGATATTTAAATATTTTCTCCCTACGAAGATCATCTTCCTATTTCAAACTATGTCTCAATTTAGAGTTAGATGCTCCATTGTTCTTTTTTTGATTGATTTGTAACTAATTTTAAGAAGATCGTCTCCCTGCGAAAATCATCTCCTTGTTTGTCTCCTAGAAATTATATTTAGGATATGGTATCCTTTTTGGAGTTCTTTTGTAAAATGTTCGGGGACCTTTTCAAACCCCCTTTTTAACCAATAAAATATATATATTCAACTTTACCTCATTTTTTCCTTTTTTATTAATTCAATATTATATATTTCTTTCATCATTCACTCAACTAATTCAGGAATGGAGCTTGTAATATAAAATTGTGAGCTTGTTAAATATAAATGTAAACTTATTATTTCATAAATATATTTTTTATACTAACAATAAGATGGAATGTGAATCCTTAGATTTATAGTAATCAATATTTATATCTTGTCATTTAATATAATTATGTATGCCTACAAAATTTGATGATTTAAGGTTTTTGAAAACTATTAACTATTACAATATATTTATGCATATTGTAAAATAATAATGACTCTTAGCCATTCAATAAAATTATATGCAAGTGGTATTAAAATGTAAATATATACTACATAGCTTTATTCCACTAACAACAAAATTGTATTTATGTGAAACTCTTTTGGTTATAGATGTTCATAATGGTATAAAAGGGAATTAGAAACTCATTTTGCCTCACTTGACAAGCTTAATACAGATTGAAAATTATCTTATGACAAGATAGGATGAAATATTTCAAGCATAGCAAATAAAAAACACCAAGATTTTATAGATGGTTAGTTGCATAGAAAATAAATGGGTGCACAATTACCTTGGATAAGCTAGGGTGTGTGCAACCCAACACTAGATATGGTTATTTATTTTATTTTATAATCTTTTTAATTGATAAAATTTAACATTTTCCCATGGGATTAAAACTTTGGTTTACCATGTGAAACTTCTTACTCCCTAGTGTCCATTGTTCATTGCTTGTTCTAAAATTATTAATCTTAAATATTAAGGTTGATCCATGGGAATAAAATATTGGTTTACTTGGAAAAACCTTGGCTTATGATCTTCCCATTTCCCGCTAATTGTTTCATATTCTTCACTCTTGATGGTATTGAAATTTTGGTTTCTTAGAAAACATTAGGTTGTAAAGTAAAGTATTAAGGTTCACTTAGAGCCTTGGTTTGCTTGTATAAACCTTGACTTATAGTTATAAGGTAAAATATTAAGGTTTATCCATCGAAATGGAACCCTTATTTATGGTGTAAGACTATTCATTCTTCACCATCATGGAACTTTTCATTTCCCACTAGTTGCGACCAATCCTTATGGCCTTATTGAGTATCATGTTAAGTATGCATAGATGGTAAAAAGTAAATATAATTTAAAAATTTTAATATAAACTCATTCAATATTCAATACTAAAATCAATTTATATTATTTAAAAAATAATAGAAAATATATCCTCCATGGAATGCATAGTGCTTTATCATTAAAATAATTAATCCTAAGTTTATCAACTCTTTCAATGTTGATGGATCTAACTAATATCTTCTTATTTATAAAACGAAATTCAAATGGTGTAAAAAAATGGATAAATAAATATATGATGTCACAATGTATACCTAAAAGGGATGTCATATTCTTTGCGAACTTTCAATCATAAGAATTTTGCTTTGTATGTTAACTAAAGAAATATTCATAGGGAGGGCCTCAAGTGATAGAAACTAGAATTTCTAAGGAAATATTTAGGAGTTAAAAAATCTTAATTGTAAAACAATATATATTCCAATTTGACAAACTATCCAAAATATTTTAATAAAATTTAAACTAGCTTATATTTCTACAAAAACCAAAGAGAAAATAAAAGAATATTTTTTTGAAAATAATTTGATATTTGTTTGAGATGCTCTCACTCAACCAAATTTCTAATAGAAATCTAAGATCTAGAATTGATGCTCATCTTAATATGTATTTTTACATTTGAACTTGTACAAGTCAAACAAGTCTAAGTAAATGGTTACTATTTTGGATTATAAATAAGACAACGTCAATCAAATATTAGACAAAAATAATTATAAAATAGCCATTATTGTTAGACAACATAGTATATTTCTTGATCAATTATTAAATCCCTACTATGAAGTTCTATGTTATTGAATTCCTAGGCATAATCTATTTTCTCAACAATTTTATTGAACCTCTAAAACCTATAAATTTTGAATTAATATTTTTCCAACTTTTTCTTTGAATAATCTCCAACCATTTTTTACTCCAATGTGAAACTCATAATTCTACTATTATACAAGACCTTCCCTCTATTATTATTTCCTCTACAAACTCTTAACCACATGGAAAGAGAAAAGTCTCAATTTTTCATCACATCCTTTTCAAATATAATTTGTTTAAATATTTTCAAATTCAAATGATATACTCATTTGGTAATATTTAAAGTGACATTATTTATATAGATATAAAGAGAAATGTAGGCTATATTAATTATATTTTTAGCCTTTATTAAAAACTTATATTTTACCCTAAGAGGTCTATCAAATGGTCTAGTGCTTTAATGATCAACAAATATGAAGGCTAAAGGAGCGTGGAAGGTTGGAGGTTGAAGGAGCGTGGAAGGCTAAATGATGAATTGATCTTTGGAGTGTCAAGGCTAAAGGAGCAAGGAAGGCTAGGTTGGTTGAAGGAGCGTGGAAGGCTAGGTTGGCTGAAGGAGCTACAGTGAAAGGCTGGGAAGGCTGAAGGAGCGTGGAAGGCTAGGTTAGTTGAAGAATCGTGGAAGGCTGGATTGACTTAAGGAGCTACGATGGAAGGATGGGATGCTGACTGGAAGGTTGGGAAAGTTGAAGGAGCATGGAAGGATGCTTAGGCTGAAGGAGCATGGAAGGTTGAACTTTTCTGGATGGAAAGCTTGTTTCAGACCAGATCAACTAAGGGAACCACAACAGTAGGTTGGGTTGTTGAGTTTAGTGCAGCAACAGGTCGGGTTATTGGGTGGAAGGTTGGGTCAACTAAAACCCCTTATTTTTATCTTTGGTGTGTTTGTGGGTTTGGAACCCATAGGTATTGGGGTGGTTTTTTCCCCCTCTTTACAATAGAAAAATGTGCGAAGGATTAGGATTTCATTATGAAAAAAATCTCATATTTTAGGAGCCATATCTTCGTAAAAAGTTATATGATTTAGCTGATTCTTGAACCAAATTGTGTGGAATTTGAATAGCTTTAAAATAAGTGGTCATATGCAATAATTTGAGAAATATTGAGGGAGATTTTATCCTGTTAAGTCAACCATTCGTAACAAGGGTAGTGATGATTTTTCAAGTAGCAAAAAATGAAATTGCAAATAATTGTCATCTAGGGTTTGAATTATAGGAAGAGCAATGAAGGGCTAGGATTTCAATGAGGAAGGAAACTAGCAATATAGATTTGGTAAACTAGATTATGATAGTGCAATATTTTGATAATATTACTCTACTAATAGATAGTAGAGGTGAAGTTTTGGCATTGTGGAGGCTACTATAGGAACATATCAAGAAATATGCTAAATTCTAGAATAATTGTATTCATACAATTGAAAAGATCTAGAAAATGAAAATCAAGAATTCAGATTAGGTTTCTAGCTATATCATCTCAATTGAGATTAGAATTATATTTATTTATAAAATCTCAAGCTTTAAATGTGGGTGAGTACAACCCGTTATTATCTAGCAAAAAAAACTTATCTTTGAACCTACCAAAAAATATTTCATCTATCAAATGGTAATTCATAAATTTACACCCGAAAATATCAATAGTAATAATATATTTTAAATCCTACCAATGTTAATAAAAAATCTTAGATTTTTAACAAATAATATTAAAAATTTGAGTCGAGAACGAGGAGGATTTGTGAGCAAGGAAGCAAGAAGTAGAAAGCAAAGTGTGTTCAAGGAACAAGTGTGACTTCTTGTTATATATTTTTTGGAATTGAGAGTGAGTGTGAATCGAGAGCAAGTGCGAGCTAGGAGCAAGTGCAAGTCAAGATTGGGGAGGAAGTGTGAGCAAGAAAGCATGAAGTAGAAAGCAAAGTGTGATCAAGGAAAAAGTACCACTTCTTGTTCTAGATGTTAGGATAATTTAAATGATTCATTTGAATAATAGGTAAATTCATCTATAAAAGTCCTTACTAAAAGTATGAATGACCAAGTTGGAATTATGGATGCCCTAGCTAGCAATAAGAGGAAGAGTGAATCTATGGCAAACCCTGTCCAGGTAGTAGATTCTACACCATAAGTGATTATCAATGATGATATGATTGAGCATGATATAATGGTTCTTAAAACCAGAGGGTTATTATGTAAGTTTCATGGATACTAGCCAAGTTTTTATGAGATTCAAAAATGCATCAAGTGGAAGTTGGGATTGAATTCAAATTACTCCATGAATTTTGTTCCAAAAGATTTTTTCATCATTATTTTCTATAGTTTAGAAATAAGAGATAAAATAATAGATGAAGGCCCATGGTTTAGGGGTAAATATGCAATATATTTAAGACCTTCTAGTGAGAATTTTTTTATGGACACAAAAACTACTAAAAGGCTTCTGATATCGATTAGAATTTTTGGACTTCCTACTCAACTCATCAATAAGGAGGTTTTAAATAATATTGGTAATAATCTTAGTGAATTCATATAGGATGGAACAACTACTAAGGAGAGAAGGCATGATGTATACACTCAAGTATGTGTTGCCATGGATATTTCAAAATATTTACCATAATCAATTATGGTTAAACCTAAATCAAGAGAATATGATCAACAAGTGGATTAAGAAAATATTGCATTCCAATATCGCAAATGTCATGAAATCAGACACATGACAATACTGCAAAGTGAAAATTATGAAGGAAGAGATGGAAATATTCGGGCATGAAGCTAGCTTTAGTTTGAAACAAGGAGATCATATCATAGAAGAAGCTAGGTCAAATCAAGGATTTTCCAATACTAAGAAAGTGGCTAGAAAAAACCCTCTACATCATCAGATGACAAAGGCCATTACAATTCACTCGAATCAACCATTAGAAGAAAAAATGATATGATATATGAGGAAGTACAATGTGTAAGTTCAAATATAGAAGAAGCTAAAGGTGTGAAGGAAGAAGGGAAGGAAAATTTTAAAGCAAATGCAGATGGGGAGGTAAATTTTAAAGCAAATGAGATTGAGACCAAGCTTAATCTAGGTAAATCACCTTTATTCTCCTCAAGTAGCACAAAATCTTCTCCTTACAATAAAAAAGCTAATGAGGCTATTCCTTGCACTTTCGACTCTTTAGGGCAACATAAATCGTTATGAGATAACTCTCATTATGAACAATATGAAAAATAAAAAAATAGAAGATATTGATGAAGATGAGAGTATTGGTAGGAATGGAATAAGGAGAGGAAGGCCATCAAAGCATAAATAAGGAGAAAAATAAACTCAAAATTATATTGATCTAGGAAGCCAAATAAAAATATCACATGTGTTAACAAGAAGTGGGGTTGAGCCCACTAATAAAATTTAAAAAAATTGATGATGAAAATTATATCATGGAATATTAGTGGTATGAATAAAACCCCTAAAAAGGATTAATTAAGGAATTAATAGGTTGTTATAGTCCCGAGTTTATTTTAATACAAGAAATAAAATTAAGTAATGAGGAACGTAAGGATTCTTTCAAGAAGATTTGGAAGATGAATGATTGTTTAGCAATTTCTTCTATAGGAGCTTCAAGCAGTCTTGTAATAATATGGGACAAATGCAAATGGGATGGGCAATTATTAGAAGAAAAAAGTAATTGGGTTGTTGGATTATTTTGTAGGAAAGAGGAAACCATCAAATTTAGGGTTATAAATGTATATGCTCCAACTATAGTTACTCCTCATGAAAGATGTTGGAAGGACCTTAGCATTTTTTTGTCAAATGCAATGATGATTCATTGTGATCTATGGATTCTTGGGGGTGATTTCAATATAGTTCTATCTCCTTTGGAAAAGAAGGGTGGTATTCGAGGATGGTCTAAATCAATAAAATATTTTGCTTCATTTGTCAATTCAAATGACCTTAGGGATGTTGGTCCCTCAAGCTTTCAATATACATGGGATATTGGATGCATTGGAAAAATTATATAGCAGAAAGACTACATAGGTTCTTGTTATCCAATAAATGGTTGTAAACAAAGTATAAAATCTTTTTAAATATTTTATTTTGAGAAGTATCAGATGACAAACCCATTGTTTTGACTTGTAAGTTGCCTAATAATGGTCATCCAAAGCCATTTTGCTTCCAGTCTATGTGGCTCCAAGATCCTTTTTTTTTCTAGATGGTTATGTTATGGTGGGATGAATAAAATTTGAAGGATCATGTATGTACAGATTTGTTCAAAATTTGAAATATTTAAATGAGCAAATGAATATTTGGAATGACAAATATTTTGGTAATATTTTTAAAGAAAAAAATGAA
This sequence comes from Wollemia nobilis, assembly GCA_028583015.1. Taxonomy (NCBI): domain Eukaryota; kingdom Viridiplantae; phylum Streptophyta; class Pinopsida; order Araucariales; family Araucariaceae; genus Wollemia; species Wollemia nobilis. The sequence goes on along the minus strand of JAQPPZ010016980.1, from coordinate 1,785,739 downwards.
TCCAAGCTAAACAATTTACAAGATATAGTAGAAATTAATGTAATGGATTAGGATTCTTATATGAAAGAAAAATAATTATTTTATTATTATCATAATGCAATGAAAAATGAGTCATCTTAGTTCCAAAAATCAAGAGAGAAATGGCTCAAGGAATGAGATAAAAATACAAAAAAAAAAAATCATGGTACAACAAAAACAATTTTTTTTCTGTTTGTCTTATCAAAAATATGTTAACTCCAAATGGAAGAAATATTGGGGATGAAGAAGATATAAGGAAGGAAATATTTAATTATTTAAAAAAAAAAAAATTAGATTCTAGGCAAGATAATGAAGCATAAGAAAAACATTTACAAAATATTCCATCAATTATCATTCAAGAACAAAATGAAAATTTGATGAAGAAGATATTTGTGGAGGAGCTCCATGAAGCAATTTTATCTTTCCATCCTAACAAGGCACCTGGCCCCAATGGATTCCTACAATTTTCTTTCAAAAAAATTAGGATTTATTGAAGAGCAATATGTTAGTCGCAGTTGAAGAGGTTTGAAAAAGGAAGGCTATAATAAGTGAGATCAATGCTACTTTTATTACCTTGGTTCTCAAGAAAGGTGACACAAAATATTTTGATAATTTTCATTCAATAAACCTTTGTAATATGATTTATAATATCATTTCAAAAATTATGGCAAACAAGTTGAAGGGCATTCTAGGGTGTCTTATCTTAGAGGAACAAGGTGGATTTGTTTATGGTAAATAAATTCTTGATGGTATAATTATTGCATAAGAGGTCATACATTCTCTTCATTCCATAAAAACAAGGTATGCTTTTGAAATTAGATATGAGCAAAGCATATGATAGGGTTTCACAAAATTTTCTACATGTTATTCTAAGAAAGTTTGGCTTTGATTATAGTTGGTGTGAGTGGATTAAATGTTGTTATAACACTACACAAATTTCTATTTTGATCAATGTTTCTCTTGCTAGTTACTTCAAGTCATCTTATGGACTTTGTCAAGGCGATCCACTTTCTCCTTATCTATTAATTATTTTGGTGGAAGCATTAGGGAAAGCCTTTTAAAAGGAAAAAATAGAAGGAACAATCAAGGGTGTTCAAGTTGTAAAAAATGATCCTTTTGAATGTCATCTCCAATTTGTTGATGATACTTTTATTGTGGGTCATCCCTTAGTCAATGAGGACATGGAGTTTAAATCAATTTTATTATGATATTAGAAGGCTACTGGACAATTGGTAAATACTATAAAATCTAGGATTTTCATTAATACTACCCTAGATTTACAACAAATTGTTGTGAATATTTTAGTTTTTAAAATTGAAAAATTTCCATCAACCTACTTGGGTATTACTTTATATGATAAAAGAAATAAAGAAGAGCTTTGGTTCTATTTTATGGATAAAATGAAATCTTGCTTGTGAGGCTATAAAAGTAAGTTCTTAACCATCCTAGGAAGGTTGTAAAGACTACAATGCAATCCATCCCTATTTATATAATATCACTTTCAAGACTACCAATAGGTATAGCATTAGAAATTGATAAAATTCAAACACTTTCTATGGAAATGTTGTGAGGAATAAGTTAGATTTCCTCTTTGTAAGTGGGATAGGATTTGCAAAGGAAAGAATATTGGAGGAGAAGGTGGAGGAGCAATCTTGAAAATTTGTAGATGAATTTGGCATTAGGAGCAAAGCTTGGGTGAAGATTATTCAAAGATCAAGGAAAGAATTGGATAAAATTATTACTTCAAAAATATATAGGATCTCTTGATGCAATGAATTTATTTAGGAAAATAACTCTACCCAAAGGATTGTCATCATGGGAAGACTCAATTTTAGAAAAATAGGTGCTAATAACTTGGCTATAGGATTTGAACATACATGGAAGAGTCATTTGCAACAATGGAATTAAAACAAATGATCTACTTCAATCTATGGTAAAATGGAAATGTTTAGAAATTGGGTTTATCAAAATTAATTTTGATGGTGCTTCCAAAGGAAATATAGGAAAAGTTGGTGGAGGTGGTGTTTTTAGAAATAGTGAGGGTGAAATTTTCCTCACTTATTCAAAATCATATGGAAATTTAACTAACAACTATACAGAGTCTAGGGCACTTCTTACAAGGATTAAAATTGCAGTAGAAAAAGGATGGAAATATATTTCAATTGAGAGGGACTCACAAATTATAATCAATTTTATTAACAAAAATGGATGTGGAGATTGGATAAAAAATAATATTATTACTGATGTTCATCACCTATTACTAGAGGTAATCTCTTAGAAGTGTGAGCATATTTATAGAGAATGAAATTAGGTATTAGATAAATTAGCGAAATGTGGTGTTGATCTTCATCCCAATGAAATTCAAATTTTTGAAGGTGACTAGCCAAGTGAGAATTTATCTCTAAATCAAAATGATGTCAAGGAGCTGATTGTGGAAACATAGCACTTCGAGGAAGTTGAAGAATATATTTAACAAAAAAAGAAATGAAAATTTATGATAAAAAAGTATGATGCAATAAATGTAATATTTTGGTAGGTGGATGAGAGTGGCCCCCAATAGAAGCCATGCATAACTTATTAAAAAAAATATTGGATTTTGTTGTGTTAATGAGTTGCCCAACAACCTTATCATACCATGAGAGTACTTAAATTTTGTGACCTCACTAACCAAGGTACAACTCAAAATAAAGGTATCATTAATAAATTGGAGATGGTATTCAAATGGAAGTTAAAACTTAAATACCTTTTACTTTTACTTTTGGAAGAGCTCTCTCTATTACCTCAACATGAATAACAAAGAGATAAGGATATACTAGATCACCTTGTTAGAATTCAAAAGATTATTCAATGTATTTAGTAGGTGATCTATCAACCAAAATAGAATCTTTTGTAAGGATGTAATAACATCTACTTCATTCATACCAATATTGATTAAACTAATTTTCTAATAATATCATATAGAAAACTTCAACAAACTCTATCATATGCTTTGTTTATACCTATCAAATTTTAAGCATACTTGGTATTTTCATGGAATGATAATAATGAATGACCTTTTTCAATGATTATATTGGCAAGCATTTGCTTATCATCAAGAAAACCACCTTGTTCCTTTGAGATAATACAATCTATAAAGTTTTTCAATTCATGTACCATAATCTAAAAAACTTTGTCATATTACAAAGTATTATTGTATGAAAATTATCAAAACATTTTATCTCACTTTTATTAGAACCTAAACAATAATGATTGAATTAGTCTCACTTAGATAGCCTTGTTTTTGTTGTCCTCTTCAATTGTAGCCAATGTATCACCCTTAAATATATCTTCTATTTTTTATTTAAAAATATTTGAAGGAAATCCATCAAGGCTAAGTTCTTTATGAGAGTGGAAAGAGAAAACTTCCTTGTTTAGATCCTCCATCAAGATCTATCAAGCTTATCTTTCTCAAGATTTCATATTCTCTTTATTTGAATTTGATGGAATATTTTGTAAAATCTCTCCTTGAGCATCCTTATCCTACATAACTCATGATAGAATATCATTAAAATAATTAATTAATTCTTCCTAGCCTCTTCTTCCTCCTTAATACTTCTTCTATATAAAGTTGAGATCTTTTTTATTTAATGAAGAGATAATTTTATTTCGGTAGAATAGTATAAATGTTTTGGTATTTGTATCACCTTTTTAAAGTCATCCCCTCTTAGATTTTTTTTGGCATAATATGACTTTTCCTTTTATAATATATAATGGTAATAAGAAAATAATTATTTTTTCAAACATAAGTATATGGTCCATTGTATTAATCTCTCCATTTTATTTGTCCATTCCTTAGTAAATTGTTGATCATGGATTTGATTTTCTCCTTGTTTCAAATATGTTACAAAAGATTTTATATTCCAAACTTTCATGTGCCATTTAGATATTTTGTTTTTAAAATATACAAAATCATCCAGACCTTATTTCGTCGTACCATAACATAATAATTTGGAAGAAATTAGAATCTCAAATAAAGATGGACTTAAAATAAAATGCATCTAGATGGCTCTTATTGAGCAAATTAGATATTAAGAGAACGGGTTTATGATGTGATTTTGTTTTATCTCTCTCTCACACATATATATAGAGAGAGAGAGAGGTTATGTCCTACATATATATATAGAGAGAGAGGTTATGTCCTATGTTTATGATTGTCTGTGATATAATAATAAAATATTGCATTTTTTGTTGCATGAGTTTACCCAATATATCTATTCTTCCATGTATACTGAAAACTTGAAGAAATAATCCTATGGCTATGATTAACCTATTTTCTAATAATTTAAATAATTACTTAAATATTAACCTATTAAAATAATTATTTTTACATACTAATCTATACATGATTGTTGATGAAATATATTCTTTGTTTCTTTGGATATTTTCATGATCAACTATAAAATTCAATTTTTAATTGAAAATTATAAATATGGTACTATATCTAATAAATAACAAATAAGAATAGTCATATTTTTTTCCTTAAATATTTTTGTTTGATAAAGTTGTATCATTATTGTTATTATATCTTATATGGATTAAAGAGTTAATGTAAAGTAAATAACTTTAATCTAGCTATTAAAATTTCTAGTTTGGTAAATATTGTATGTTATCATTTACTATGTTTAGATGGAAACTATAAAACTCAATATTTATTTTTTATTTTTTGTCAATAAGGCTAATATAGAGCAAAGAGGTTATCTCTAATATTTATTTATTCATTAAATTTTAACTAGTAGATATCTAATATCTATTTGTTTATTTTACCAATTACTATCTAGTAGATGATAGTTCAAATATCTTAAATATGATAAATTTTAACTAGTAGATCTCTAATATTTATTTGTTTATTTTACCAATTACTATATGTTCATTTTAGTGGTGTTATATAGTGGAAGTGATGAGAGGAAGTTGGTTTGGGCATGTTGAATGGCTTGGTTTTGATTGAGATGTGGGTGTATCTGAATCCTTTGGTTTCTATAATATTGGGTGGTTGGATGGTCAAAAAATGGAGTTGTTATGGTAGGCTAAGTGGAAACAGTTGGGTGAGATATCATGGTTGGTTGGATGGGTACGATAGGCTATGTTTCTATGGAAGGGGTTTCTTCTCCACTAGGAGAGAGCATCCCCTACAATAGTGTTATGGTTTTGTCCTTGGTTTTGATTTTGGTGTACCCTATTTCTTGGGATTTTTTTTCTAGTTTTCTTAGAGAGAAAACCTAGCATGGGTATGTTTGGATCTAGGATTTCTTTGGTTGTGTATGTTGTTCCTGGGTCTACGGTCCTAGTGAACTTCTTACAGACCTTTTTTTATCCTAGAAGGAAGTGCTTTTCTAGTGTTTGTTTTATTGTGAGAGGATCTCCAACCATCAGATGTTTGGTCACTGATCCTAGATTTTACTTGTCTAAAAACTTGAGTTCTTTAGTGGATTTAGAAAGGTTTGTGCAAAATTATGGCCTAGAGCAATCAAACTCTAGTGTGATCCCTATCCCAATCAGAATATTGGATCTGAGAATTGATGTAAACAGGATTCCAGGTCTATGTTTTTTTTCTATTGGTACTAGATGCGTTTCACCAGTAATTGAGGATCTCATATTTATGAGTCTTCTTAGGTCCTTATAGGCTTTATTTCTTGAGGCTTTTGTGCTGGAAAGGAACATGATTCAAATTTTGTTTACTAAGACAAGCAAAATATTTTTTGCCTTCATATTTTTGGGTGTTCAATGGTGTATCGAACTATTGGATGAGAAAAGTCCAGCTTAGTTTTGGGTTTCCTCCCTAGACATATGTTGCAGGATTTTATTATCTAGAGCAGTTCTAGAATTTTGATTTTTAGTTTGGCTAGGAAAAATAATTTTGATTTTTGAACCATTTTTTTGTGGGAACCTGGTTAGAGAAATGAATATGGGATTTTGGATAGTTTCTTCCCTTTGGGTGACATCCTTAAGAGGTTGTAGGGTATGACTACATGGATGTGAAGTTACAATGACTTTTCTATTGGTATGTCATCATAATGGGTAGAAGACTATGTGGATTCTGGATCTTTCATGCAAGATTGGGTAGAAGACGGCACTTTGACTTTGCTTGCTTGCCCTTTGTAACCCTAACCTTAGGGTTATTAAATTAAATCATAAACTAATTTATAATTTATTATAATTAATTTATAATTAACTTAATAACTTTAAAGTTAATTAAATTAAATTATAAATTAATTTATAATGAAATTATTATAATTAATTAATAATTAATTTAAATCTTTAGGTCTCAACCTTAGACCTTTAATATTATAATACAAAATTATAATATTATTTTCTCGGGCCTTCCTTTTGCTCTTTAGACCTCATTTTTGGCCTCATATTTTTCTTGCATTGATTACTGAAACTGACTCTTGACATCCTTCCTTTTGTACTGCTCACTGAAATTGACTCTTGACATCAATGACAACAAATCTTGCTCATATTTCCAACAATCTCCCCCTTTGTCATTGATGGCAACCCATTTACCTTTTACCATTTCCTTTACCTTTTTATGTTCTGCTCCCCCTTAGAAATTGCTCCCTCTAACTGAATGCTCTCCCCCTAACTCAAATCTCTCCCCTTTGTCATCAATGGCAAAGGGTCACCTTTGGGGCTTGGGGCTAAGAATGAGACTCTTAGCTTAGCCCCTCCCCCACCTCCTCTTGAGGTGGTTAATTCTAGGGTGGGAGTATTTCTACTCCCAGCAAGCACTGATATTTACCTTTGTCCACTTTCTTCCTCATTTGATCCTTCTGATTCCTCTGACTATTCCTGTTCCTGCTTGTCTCTGGAATTTTTGCTCTACACCACTTTGTTGTATGCCCATCATTATTGCACTTATAACACTTAATGTTGTTATTCCTTGGAGGTGCAAATTTCTTGGGATTTCTCCTTGTGAAGCCATATCTATTCCTATCATGAACCCTGCAATTAACTACCTTGTGACCAAACTGATTACAAGAGTAGCAATACCCTTGAAAAAGTTACATGTTTCTAAAATTCCCATATTCCTATCTTCCATGTGTCCTGCACTATGAAGCCTTGTGCCCAAACCTGTGACATGAGAAGCATCATCCATTGAAACTACCTTGCCTTGACCCCATTGGTATTTTAGTCTCTTTTACCTTATGCTGGTTCCTGTTCCATCTGTTCCTCATTTGTGCATTGTTCCTTTCCTTATTGAACTTTCTATTGTCCAACTCATCCTCAGAAGTCTCACTTTCTCTTACACTCTCTTCTTCTAAAGTTTCTTCTTCTTCAGAACTTGAGGTTGACTCCTCTCCTTGTTTCTTTTGTACTTGTTCAAAACCAAGACCTGTCTTGTTTGTTGATCGTCTTTGTACCTTGATAATCTTGTCTATGGTTTTTGAGCTTTTCCCAAACTTGTGTAGCTTGTCCTTAGACTCTTTTACTTCCTTCCTTAGTAAAGCTACCTCATGCTCTAACCTTTCACATTCTAAAACCTTTGCTTCTAACTTATCTTTGAATCTTCTTGTCTTAGCTATTGAGTTGGTTAGATCCTCTATAAGCTTTCCTTTCTCTTCATCACATTCTTGAAATTTAAGCTTGAGTTTTGAGTTTTGCTTTCTTACCTCCCTTAATGCATCAAGGGCATGAATAAGCTCACCCTCAAGATCAACTTCTCCTTTCTCTGATTCTTCCTCTATTTGTTTGCCTTTGAAAACATCTTCATTCTTTTCTGACTTATCTTCTATAGGATCACCTCCTTCTTCTTCTAATGCCATAAGAAGATTCTCTTCTGGTCCTTCAAGTGTATCTTCATATTCATCATCATTGAAACTGAATCCATTCCTTGTACAACTATCTTCAAGATGACCAAAGTTACCACATCTAAAACACTTGAGAATCATTGGTGACCTTTTCCTAACCACTTCTTTTTCTTTTTCCAGAAATAGAACTTCATCTTTATCATTATCTGAGGAACTATCATCACTATCACTTGAGTACTTACTTGCCTTGTCTGCATAGAAACTCTTCTTATGTCTTTGGAAGAACTTCTTTCCTTGCTTGCCTTGTCCATCCCTGCTTTTCTTTTGGTACCTATGCTTTTCTGCTTCCCTATTCTTATGATCCTATTTCTCTTCATCATTGCTATTTCCAGCTTCTTGACAATCAGATGCATAGTGACCATACTTTCCACAATTGAAACATCTAACTAATTTTGTACCTTTATACTTTCTTGGGTCCTTGTTCCTTCTACCATAATTTTCTTCTTCATCACTGGATAACTCATTGCTTGAATCTGAATTCTTTTCCTTTGTCTTCTTAGTAGCTTTGAAGGTTGCTTCTTTTTGGAATTAGGTTCCTCTTTTGTTCTCATCTCAAAAGCTGTAAGAATGCCATGTAATTCATCCCTTGTCAAAATATCACTATCTTTTGATTCCTCTATAGCTAAAATATTTTCACTAAACCTTTTTGGGAGTGACCTTAAAATATTATCACAAACATCATATTCTTGAACTTCAAGTCCAAGTCCTTGCATGGAGTTAACAACCTCATCTACACGAAGTAGATAAGCACTAATGTTTTCCTCATCCTTCATTTTTAGGTCTTCAAATATTCCCTTGAGATTTTGCAACTTTACCTTTTTGACCTTTTTATCTCCTTCATATATGCCTTGCAATTTATCCCAAATTTCCTTTGCTGATTTGCAGTGCATAACCTTTATAAACTCTATTTTATGCAAACCTCTCAAAATTGCATTCATTGCTTTTGAATTGTAATGATGTAGAAGCTTACCATATTTATCTGTAGGTGGAGTAGTTGGTGGTGTGTATCCATTTTCAACTGCTTCCCATATTTCATTTCCAAGTGCCATCAGGTGAATCTTCATTCTCATACTCCAAAATACATAATCACTTCCATCAAAAACTGGTGCTAAATTATCTGAGGATCCACTCTTAGAATCCATCTATGTTCTTGTGAGATTTTTCTTCAAGCTATTAAACTCTTCTGAAGGAACCCGCTCTGATACCAATTGAAGAACACAAGCTTATACTGAGAGGGGGTGAACAATATAAGACCACTTTTTACTTTTCTTTCCCAAAAAATATTATGCAATATATCAATGGCAATATCAATAGTAGTAATCAAATCAATGCACAAATCACCACACACAATAGAGACACCAATTTAACATGGTTCACCCAATGTGGGCTACTCCACGGAGAAAATATTTCACTAAAATTTTCTCAACAAATCTCTTGGGAATCCTTCCCTATTACAATGTTTATGGACCTCTGTCCAAAGGAGACACCAATCCCCTAATCAAGTTTATGGATCTCTATCCATAGGAGACACCAATCTCCTCATCTGGTTTATGGATCTCTATCCATAGGAGAACTCCTTCTCCTCTACTCTGGTTGGTGATCTTCTAGAAGAACTACTGCCTCCACTACACTGGCTTATGGATCTCTATCCACTGAAGACTCCTACCCTCACTCAGAAGACCTATCCTCACTACCCTAGCTAATGGATCTCTATCCACTAGAGACTATTATCCTCTATACTCTATCACCTCCAAAGCTTACTCTCAACTCTATCTCAAATTTGCACTAAACATAGTCCTTTAATCTAGCACAAATCTTCTCAATATCTATCCTCTAATCTACACTAAACATAGTCCTTCGGTCTAGCACAAATATTCTCAATATCTATCCTCAAATTTGCACTAAACATAGTCCTTCGATCTAGCATAAATTTGATCAATCTCTATCCTCAAATCTAAATAACTACACAAATATATCCTCAAGCCTTAACACAAAGCTTGACTCAATCACAAATCAACTCTACTAGATCTACCCCAAACCTTAACCTAAGGTTTGAACAAATCAATCAATCAACTCTGCTCTCAAGTCTTCTCAAAGACTTATCTCAAATCTGCTTTAACTTCCAAAAAGCTCACACTAATCTATCCACAAGTCCTCTCTAGAACTTGTCCAATCTGCTCAACAAGTCTTCACCAAGACTTACCTCAAATCTTCTCAACAAGTCCTCACTAGAACTTGTCCAATCTCTCAACAAGTCTTCACTAAGACTTACCTCAAATCTATTTTGTAAGCTTCCACAAAATCTTACTTAACTCAACTCAATCTTCAAAAAACTTCTTCAATCACACAACAAGTTTCACATAGAATCTTGTTCAATCTCATATAAACATATAGAGAATTGTTAGAGACTCAATATGCTTCACACTCACAACAATGCTCAATCACTTTCAATCTCTTTCTCAAATCAATTTAGAATATAGAACAATTTGTTTCATATAACTTGAACTATCACTTCAACACTTTCCAATTGACTAGGCTCAATCAACTCCACTTAACCAATCACTCAATGAAACACTCCTTGCTTACAAACCCTAGTCCAAGCATATGAACACTCACTCAATTATTTCCAACAATGCTTATCAAACAATCTCACATAACAATGATACTCATGATCTTGCACTAACCCTAGTTTCAAGATAGTTCTCAACTTCACATAACAATGATACTCATGATCTTGCACAAACCCTAATCATGCATATGAAGGCTCATTCAATATTTCCAACAATGCTTATCAAACAAGGTTTTTATCAACAACTCTCACTCAGAAAAACCTTTAACAATTAAACTCAACAATGCTTATCAAACAATCCTTTTCACTCCAACTTAGCATTTACAACATCCAACAATCACTCTCAAGGATAATGTGCCCTTACCTCTTTGTTTGAAGAAGATTTGACCTCAAACACCTGTCTCAATCACAATCAACTCTTTGCCAATTTCAAAGGTTAGGTAGCAATGTCTTCTCAATCATTCACTCAATTTGATCCCTCAAAATATTTCACCATACATAGCAATAAATCTTTATTACACCTTATAATCTCCACACTTCAAAATGCAAGCCAATAATTTGTGTAAAGAAAATAATCACAATAATTTTCTTTATAAACCCTTATCTCTTTAACACATCATAGCTTATCTCAATTAAAAATATAATTCCTTTTTCAACCTTATAACTCCTATTTCAATTCACTTTTCAGAAATCACAATAAAACAATTAATCCTCAAAACCTTATAACTCCTATTTCAATTCTCTTTTTAGAAATCACAATAAAATAATTAACCCTCAAAGACCTTATAACTCCCCCTTAGTAAAAATCATTCATGCCACCTTATAAACCTTAGAAGCAATTTAATATTTAAAAAATTAAATACCTTGCTCTCGATGGGATTCGAACCCCGCTTGCGCCTTCCATAGCGCCCTAGCCATGGCCCACATGCCACGTGAGCTAGGCACTCACCTTGGCACCAAAAGGCACCTCGTGCACCTTGAATCTTCCCTTGGCACCCAAACCAAAAACCTTTAACACATGCACCTTAGCAAAAAGTTACCATCGAGTTTCGATCATGGAACCTTCCACCTACTAGCACCTTAAGCCACAACCGCCTACCGTTGGCCCAACCACCATGGTTGGCAACCAATATCCAAGCATCTTCCCTTTATCCACTCATTGACTACCACATTTTCAAACTTTGTCCTCTTCTCCTCTTTTTCACGCAGTTCACACAAATCGCATGCACTTCGATTTTTATTTATTCGAAGGATAATGTTTTCTCTCCAAAGCATATGGTATTAATATGAATTTTGCTCTCCCTTTTAACACGTCGATGGGTGGAAGAGGTAATCGACGTCGGCGCTTTGACTTTGCTTGCTTGCCCTTTGTAACCCTAACCTTAGGGTTATTAAATTAAATCATAAACTAATTTATAATTTATTATAATTAATTTATAATGAAATTATTATAATTAATTTAAATATTTAGGTCTCAACCTTAGACCTTTAATATTATAATACAAAATTATAATATTATTTTCTCGGGCCTTCCTTTTGCTCTTTAGACCTCATCTTTTTCCTTAGGCCTAGAAGCAATCTTTCTCTTGCACTGATTACTGAAACTGACTCCTGACATCCTTCCTTTTGTACTTCTCACTGAAACTGACTCTTGACATCAATGACAACAAATCTTGCTCATATTTCCAACAATCTCCCCCTTTGTCATTGATGGCAACCCATTTACCTTTTACCATTTCCTTTACCTTTTTCTATTCTGCTCCCCTTGAGAAATTGCTCCCTCTGTGACTCAAATCTCTCCCCCTTTGTCATCAATGGCAAAGGGCCACCTTTGGGGCTCGGGGCTAAGAATGAGACTCTTAGCTTAGCCCCTCCCCCACCTCCTTTTGAGGTGGTTAGTTCTGGGGTGGGAGTATTTCTACTCCCAACAAGCACTGATCTTTACCTTTATCCACTTTCTTCCTCATCTGATCCTTTTGATTCCTCTGACTATTCTTGTTCCTGCTTGTCTCTAGAATTTCTGCTCTACACCACTTTGTTGTATGCCCATCATTATTGCACTTATAACACTTAATGTTGTTATTCCTTGGAGGTGCAAATTTCTTGGGATTTCTCCTGGTGAAGCCATATCTATTCCTATCATGAACCCTGCAATTAACTACCTTGTGACCAAACTGATTACAAGAGTAGCAATACCCTTGAAAAAGTTATCTTATTTCTAAAATTCCCATATTCCTATCTTCCATGTGTCCTGCACTGTGAAGCCTTGTGCCCAAATCTATGACATGAGAAACATCTTCCATTGAAACTACCTTGCCTTGACCCCATGGGTCTTTTAGTCTCTTTTACCCTATGTTGGTTCCTGTTCCATCTGTTCCTCTTTTGTGCATTGTTCCTTTCCTTTTTGAAATTTCTATTGTCCAACTCATCCTCAAAAGTCTCACTCTCTCTTACACTCTCTTCTTCTAAAGTTTCTTCTTCTTCAGAACTTGAGGTTGACTCCTCTCCTTGTTTCTTTTGTACTTGTTCAAAACCAAGACCTGTCTTGTTTGTTGACCATATTTGTACCTTGATAATCTTATCTATGGTTTTTGAGCTTTTCCCAAACTTGTGTAACTTGTCCTTAGACTCTTTTACTTCCTTCCTTAGTAAAGCTACCTCATGCTCTAACCTTTCACATTCTAAAACCTTTGCTTCTAACTTCTCTTTGAATCTTCTTGTCTTAGCTATTGAGTTGGTTAGATCCTCTATAAGCTTTCCTTTCTCTTCATCACATTCTTGAAATTTAAGCTTGAGTTTTGAGTTTTGCTTTCTTACCTCCCTTAATGCATCAAGGGCATGAATAAGCTCACCCTCAAGATCAACTTCTCCTTTCTCTGATTCTTCCTCTATTTGTTTGCCTTTGAAAACATCTTCATTATTTTCTGACTCGTCTTCTATAGGATCACCTCCTTCTTCTTCTAATGCCATAAGAAGATTCTCTTCTGGTCCTTCAAGTGTATCTTCATATTCATCATCACTGAAACTGAATCCATTCCTTGTACAACTATCTTCAAGATGACCAAAGTTACCACATCTAAAACACTTGAGAATCATTGGTGACCTTTTCCTAACCACTTCTTTTTCTTTTGCCAGAAATAGAACTTCATATTTATCATTATCTGAGGAACTATCATCACTATCACTTGAGTACTTACTTGCCTTGTCTGCATAGAAACTCTTCTTATGTCTTTGGAAGAACTTCTTTCCTTGCTTGCCTTGTCCATCCCTACTTTTCTTTTGGTACCTATGTTTTTCTGTTTCCTTGTTCTTATGATCCTATTTCTCTTCATCATTGCTATTTCCAGCTTCTTGAAAATCAGATGCATAGTGACCATACTTTCCACAATTGAAACATCTAACTAATTTTGTACCTTTATACTTTCTTGAGTCCTTGTTCCTTCTGCCATAATTTGCTTCTTCATCATTGGATAACTCATTGCTTGAATCTGAATTCTTTTCCTTTGTCTTCTTAGTAGCTTTGAAGGCTGCTTCTTTTTGGAAATTAGGTTCCTCTTTTGTTCTCATCTCAAAAGCTGTAAGAATGCCATGTAATTCATCCCTTGTCAAAATATCACTATCTTTTGATTCCTCTATAGCTGAAATATTTTCACTAAACCTTTTTGGGAGTGACCTTAAAATCTTATCACAAACATCATATTCTTGAACTTCAAGTCCAAGTCCTTGCATGGAGTTAACAACTTCATCTACATGAAGTAGATAAGCACTAATGTTTTCCTCATCCTTCATCTTTAGGTCTTCAAATATTCCCTTGAGATTTCGCAACTTTACCTTTTTGACCTTTTTATCTCCTTCATATATGCCTTGCAATTTATCCCAAATTTACTTTGCTGATTTGCAATGCATAACCTTTATAAACTTTGTTTTATGCAAACCTCTCAAAATTGCATTCATTGCTTTTGAATTGTAATGATGTAGAAGCTTACCATATTTATCTATAGGTGGAGTAGCTGGTGGTGTGTATCCATTTTCAACTGCTTCCCATATTTCATTTCCAAGTGCCATCAGGTGAATCTTCATTCTCATACTCCAAAATACATAATCGCTTCCATCAAACACTGGTGCTGAATTATCTGAGGATCCACTCTTAGAATCCATCTGTGTTCTTGTGAGATTTTCCTTCAAGTTGTTAAACTCTTCCGAAGGAACCCGCTCTGATACCAATTGAAGAACACAAGCTTATACTGAGAGGGGGGTGAACAATATAAGACCACTTTTTACTTTTCTTTCCCAAACAATATTATGCAATATATCAATGGCAATATCAACAATAGTAATCAAAGCAATGCACAAATCACCACACACAATAGAGACACCAATTTAACGTGGTTCACCCAATGTGGGCTACTCCACGGAGAAAATATTTCACTAAAATTTTCTCAACAAATCTCTTGGGAATCCTTTCCCTATTACAATGTTTATGGACCTCTATCCAAAGGAGACACCAATCCCTAATCAAGTTCATGGATCTCTATCCATAGGAGACACCAATCCCCTCAACTGGTTCGTGGATCTCTATCCATAGGAGAACTCCTTCCTCTACTCTGGCTGGTGATCTTCTAGAAGAACTACTGCCTCCACTACATTGGCTTATGGATCTCTATCCACTGAAGACTCCTACCCTCACTCAGAAGACCTATCCTCACTACCCTGGCTAATGGATCTCTATCCACTAGAGATTATTATCCTCTATACTCTATCACCTCCAAAGCTTGCTCTCAGCTCTATCTCAAATCTATACTAAACATAGTCCTTCGATCTAGCACAAATCTGCTCAATCTCTATTTTGATCTACACTAAACATAGTCCTTCGATCTAGCACAAATTTTCAATCTTATTTAAATCTCACTAAACACAGTCCTTTGGATCTAGCACAAATCTGCTCAATTTCTATCCTCAAATCTGCACTAAACATAGTCCTTCGGTCTAGCACAAATTTCTAATTTTCTAATTTGCACTAAACATAGTCCTTCAAAATATCCTCAAGCCTTAACACAAAGCTTGACTCAATCACAAATCAACTCTACTAGATCTACCCCAAACCTTAACCCAAGGTTTGAACAAATCAATCAATCAACTCTGCTCTCAAGTCTTCTCAAAGACTTATCTCAAATATGCATTGTAAGCTTCCAAAAAGCTCACACTAATCTATCCACAAGTCCTCTCTAGAACTTGTCCAATCTTCTCAACAAGTCTTCACCAAGACTTACCTCAAATCTGCTCAACAAGTCCTCACTAGAACTTGTCCAATCTGCTCAACAAGTCTTCACTAAGACTTACCTCAAATCTATATTGTAAGCTTCCACAAAAGCTTACTTAACTCAACTCAATCTCTCATAGAAAACTTCTTCAATCACTCAAACAAGTTTCACATAGAATCTTGTTCAATCTCACATAAATATATAGAGAATTGTTAGAGACTCAATATGCTTCACACTCACAACAATGCTCAATCACTTTCAATCTCTTTCTCAAATCAATTTAGAATATAGAATAATTTGTTTCATAGAACTTGAACTATCACTTCAACACTTTCCAATTGACTAGGCTCAATCAATTCCACTTAACCAATCACTCAATGAAACACTCCTTGCTTACAAACCCTAGTCCAAGCATATGAACACTCACTCAATTATTTCCAACAATGCTTATCAAACAATCTCACATAACAATGATACTCATGATCTTGCACTAACCCTAGTTTCAATATAGTTCTCAACTTCACATAACAATGATACTCATGATCTTGCACAAACCCTAATCATGCATATGAAGGCTCATTCAATGTTTCCAACAATGCTTATCAAACAAGGTTTTTATCAACAACTCTCACTCAAAAAAACCTTTAACAATTAAACTCAACAATGCTTATCAAACAATCCTTTTCACTCCAACTTAGCATTTACAACATCCAACAATCACTCTCAAGGATAATGTGCCCTTACCTCTTTGTTTGAAGAAGATTTGACCTCAAACACCTGTCTCAATCACAATCAACTCTTTGCCAATTTCAAAGGTTAGGTAGCAATGTCTTCTCAATCATTCACTCAATTTGATCCCTCAAAATATTTCACCATACATAGCAATAAATCTTTATTACACCTTATAATCTCCACACTTCAAAATGCAAGCCAACAATTTGTGTAAAGAAAATAATCACAATAATTTTCTTTATAAACCCTTATCTCTTTAACACATCATAGCTTATCTCAATTAAAAATATAATTCCCTTTTTCAACCTTATAACTCCTATTTCAATTCACTTTATCAGAAATCACAATAAAACAATTAATCCTCAAAACCTTATAACTCCTATTTCAATTCACTTTTCAGAAATCACAATAAAACAATTAACCCTCAAAGACCTTATAACTCCCCCTTAGTAAAAATCATTCATGCCACCTTATAAACCTTAGAAGCAATTTAATATTTAAAAAATTAAATACCTTGCTCTCAGTGGGATTCGAAACCCCGCTTGCGCCTTCCACAACGCCCTAGCCATGGCCCACGTGCCACGTGAGCTAGGCGCTCACCTTGGCACCAAAAGGCACCTCGTGCACCTTGAATCTTCCCTTGGCACCCAAACCAAAAACCTTTAACACATGCACCTTAGCAAAAAGCTGCCATCGGGTTTCGATCATGGAACCTTCCGCCTACTAGCGCCTTAAGCCACAACCACTTGCCGTTGGCCCAACCACCATGGTTGGCAACCAATATCCAAGCGTCTTCCCTTTATCCGCTCGTTGATTGCCATATTTTCAAACTTTGTCCTCTTCTCCTCTTTTTCACGCAGTTCGCACAAATCGCATGCACTTCGATTAAGATTCGAAGGATAATGTTTTCTCTCCAAAGCATATGGTATTAATATGAATTTTGCTCTCCCTTTTTACACGTCGATGGGTGGAAGAGGTAATCGACGTCGATGCTTTGACTTTGCTTGCTTGCCCTTTGTAACCCTAACCTTAGGGTTATTAAATTAAATCATAAACTAATTTATAATTTATTATAATTAATTTATAATTAACTTAATAACTTTAAAGTTAATTAAATTAAATTATAAATTAATTTATAATGAAATTATTATAATTAATTTATAATTAATTTAAATCTTTAGGTCTCAACCTTAGACCTTTAATATTATAATACAAAATTATAATATTATTTTCTCGGGCCTTCCTTTTGCTCTTTAGACCTCATCTTTTTCCTTAGGCCTAGAAGCAATCTTTCTCTTGCACTGATTACTAAAACTGACTCTTGACATCCTTCCTTTTGTACTGCTCACTGAAACTGACTCTTGACATCAATGACAACAAATCTTGCTCATATTTTCAAAACTGTGACTAGAAGACACCATTATCTTGGAAAGGGAGGTGATGTTCACCACCATAGGTAATCCATGCTCCTCTTACCATTTCTTGGACCGCAGAGGCATGACTATTCGTGAACTAGAGAGGATGTTCGTCACTGTGATGAACTACTCACCTGTGAAGAGCGTCATGCATGATGTTGAGTTGCCAAATTGTCCCTAAGTCTGAGTCTTCAGAGACTTTATTTAAATTGAGGCTATCTCTAATATTCTAAAGCTTGGCTATTTATTAAAATGATTTATGAATTGTTAATAAGTAGAGTTAGAGAACTTTGCTTATAACGGGAAAAAGGGTTTATTTGTGAATTAAAGTAGTTGACTTTAATTTAATGAATAAATATGGAAAATGGTTTGTTTTGTAAATTAAGGGTATGGGACTTTAATTTATGAAATGAAAGGAAAAAGGGTTTATTTGTGAATTAAAGTAGTTGACTTTAATTTAATGAATAAATATGGAAAATGGTTTATTTTGTAAATTAAAGGTATGGGACTTTAATTTATGAAATGAAAGGAAAAAGGGTTTATTTGTGAATTAAAGTAGTTGAATTTAATTTAATGAATAAATATGGAAAATTGTTTGTTTTGTAAATTTAAGGAATGGAACTTTTATTTATGAAATGAAAAGGAAAGGATCTATTTATGGATTACAGTAGTTGACTTTAATTTGGTAAATAAATATGAACCTAGATTATTTGGCAATTAAGGGTATGGGACTTTAGTTGTTGAAGTTCATTTATTATAAATATAGCTTATGATCTAGATGAATTGTTGAAAGAATCTCATAGGAGGATGAGGAAAAAAAATAGAAAGAGTAGTTTCTATGATATCATCTATGCATTAGATAGTATAATTGCTTGGGTTTTTTGTATAGTTGCAATTTGGCAATGAAATGAGTAAATGCATTTAGAAGCATGTCTATCCTAAACTATGAGTGTCCTGATCCCCTACTACTCTCACTTGATCAATGGAAGAGTGGGAGGACCAGAGTTATAGATGGACCAATGCAGAAGTTTACTCTCTACTTTACATCTTGTTTATTTATGCAAATAGATTAGATTTGTGGGGAGATTTCCCTGATGAAATTGATGTAATGTATGGTTTAAAGGTATGGAGGTTTTACCATACATGCTTATGTAATAAATGAACAATATGGCTAAGGCACCTTTGTATTATATTTGATTTAATGTGAATGTATTTAAATCCTTTCTTATGCAAGTTCATTCTTTAAATTTTTGTTCCTTTTTTCTAGCAATCTTTTGTATGTTGTTTTGTTAGATTTAGTATCTAGATTTATCTTTTATCTTATTATTTGAATAAATTTCATAAAAACTCAGTAGTAAGTTCTAGGGTGAACTTAGAGGTAATCTAAGGGCTTGAGATCCCCTTAGGGATAATGGTAACTAGGTTTTAAGAATATCGTATTTGCTTTAAGATAGCTTGTTAGAGGACAAGATTGATAGCTTAACTCATAGTAAACGTAGCATACCTACGCATAATGGCTTGTGTAGAATATGGATATGTGTGTACACCTTCTAATGGTTGAAGGTGATAAGTCTAGCTCATCAAGGATGATGAGATGGATGGACTTGTGTGCATAACATGAGATATGCCTACGCAGAAGGAACTTGCATGAGGGAAATCATATGTGGTATAGTTCTTGAGAAAATTAGGGTTTGATAAGCATTAAGTCGATCTAAGGTTGGGTAGGTATTTATGAATCCCTCTCCTTAGTCAAAAAAATATCTTTCTATTTCTATGTGTTTTCTTATTTATTGATTTTAGGGTCATTACAATATCTCGGATCCAATGGTGACCAAGTAATATATTGTATTGCATCGATCCTTCCAACATATGGCATAATACAGAGATTATTTTTAGTCCCACATGAATAGGCAGAACTATCATACCTACTGTTGATCACAATGCATCATTGAAATACTGCAATGTAAAAGTAGATGCTACTATGTGTGATGTTGGAAGACTCAAATGCTCTAAAGCGATCGTTGTTATTATGTTGATTGTTGAGCCCTTATCAATCAACACTCACTTGTATGGTACCCGATTGATGCAAGTGATTATGTGTAATGAGGTATCCACTATGTTAGTTGATACCTATTTTATTTCATGGTCATAGAAGGTTACCATAGGCTCTTTACAATTCTGGACATGCCCTACAAAATTAGTGAATGCATTAGGATCTCAGGGCTTAACCTCGATAGATTTTAGAATCTCCATAAGCACTTCCCCATATCTAGGAGATTGTTAAATAAGATCATATATGGAGAGCTTAGTTGAGGTTGTTTGTAGTCTTTGCGTAAGCCTATTTTTTATGGTTATCATCGGTTGAGATGGTGTATTTGAAATCGGGTTTTGAGTCGGTAAGGGCTGAGGCACAAAAGAAATTCATATAGATACCATGGGCGACACAACTTGATTGTACCTTTTATTTCTTGTTACAATGTTAATCATACCTATGAATTCATACGTGGGTGGATATGTATGTATCTCATTGACCTTCCTAGTTTGGTTGTCCTTGATCTCATGAGTGGGCAAGGGATATTTGAAAATATCCATTTATTGATTATCCAAGACAAGAGGGTAATCAATTTGTAGTTGATTCTTATCTAACAAGTTTTGTACCAGGTTTTTGAATCCATAGCACATTTGTATATCATGACCATTTTGACAATGATAAGCATAATATACATCGTCTCTGTACCCCTTAGGTTTTGGACAGGTAGGATCTACTAAATGGATTTCAGGTAAGGTAATCACCTTAGCCTCACATAATCTATTAAAAAGGGATACCAAAGACTCGAGCAATGGTGTATAGGTCTATTAGGATGGTGGGGCTTATCTTGCATTTTATTTCGTTGGTGTTGATTATTGTAATGCACTGGAGGGGGCTGAGCCTGATAATTAGGCTACTGAGGAGATTTCTCCATTTTAGGAATGTTCAAAATAATTTGGATTGTCAGAGGTGGTTTCATTTTATTGTAATTATATTGAGGATTCTTATTCCACTCATTTTAGAAGTTTTGTCTCCCTCTTGGACCTTGATGTCCTTAATAACTTTGGCCTACGCCAAAGCCTCTTCGAATGTTTGATACTATTGCAATTGTAAAAGAAGCGAGATGTGATTTGAGTAGCTTTTTGTAAAAATTCTAGTAAGTTTTGAAACAGGTACTATAAAAGGTAATTTTAACATAATTTTTCACCACCTGTTTCCGTAATCGATAACTCACTTATCATAAAATTATTGTAAGTTCGATAAGTTAGTTAAGTTAGCCTTCTTTTTGATAACAAAAGAGAAGCATTCTAGGAAGGCATTGGCTAGTTGTTCAAAGCTAGTGATGCTATGTCACGATAATTGATTATACCACTCCAAAGTTTATCCAGAGAGTGTTATCAAGAAGGTTCTCAACAACAAAGCATCATCATCCTGCAACTAGAAACATTAGTTCATAAAACTTATCATGTGCTCTTGAACATTGTCATCTCCTATGAATTTATCTATTTTAGGTATTTTAAAATGCTCTGGATAAGTAGGACAAGGAACTGATGAGTGGAGAGGTTGATTGTATAATTTATGCAATGTCATTTTTTGGTAACCCATTCCTTGATTTTCTAGCGATTTTATTCGCTCTGTAAGGACCTTGTATGCTTGAGATGATATGATCTCATTTTTTTGAATTGGTCTCTTAGGAGGTGGTGGTGGCAAATTCTTGTTAGATCGAGGTGGTAGAATGTAATCATCCACCATGTCTTCACCAAGTGATTTAGGATAAGTTTTATCCTAGTACTTAGGTTCTATCTCTTCATATGCCTCATATTCTGGTTGATTTAACACTTGATACTGTCGTGGCCGAGAATGATGAATAGATACAGGAGGAGGATGGTTGTTCATCTACCGAGGAGGAAAATCTTGATGTTGCATAGTGCATCTTAGGTTAGCTTGCTACCTATATATGCTAAGTGTTGGGATCTCATTGTAGGTTTTCCTATGCGATTGCTTCTCATGCAATCTTTGTTCAATAATTCTTTCTTCGCATAGCCTATGCTCATACAACCTTTGACAGTGTAGTCTTTGTTGCTCTACATGTTCATTGTCTAGGTGCTCTCTTTCTCTAAGCAAATCATCCAATTGTGATTGGATTAACTACTCTCTTTGACTAGTATTTGGCCTAGGTAATTGATCTAGATGATCGATTGTTTGATATCTATGGGTTTTTATCTGAATACAAGGGGATTTGGTTATTTCTATGTGTGCAATAGGGATAGCTACCCTTTTCCCTCGATCGATATAAGTTGTATTGACTTGATGTTCAACCCTAGGAGTGTGATACTCATGTAAAGGTGGTGTAGGAGTATGATATATCCGTGTAGAACACTCTCTGTTCATGATAATAGGATGCACTAGATCTTCATCTCGCTCATCCTCAGAGTAAGTATGAATGGAAGAAGGTGCTCTACGAGTAGCATTAGGATCGAATCTATCTATATGATTAAGCTTTTAACTCAACCATGGATGATCAGGGGGAGTAACCCCCTCATCTAGACTAGGTAAAGGTATGTATCTTGCCCCATGCTCGGATGGGAGTGTGGATCAATTAGAGATATGAATTCATGCTACCCCTCTACTTGGTCCCTCAATGGGAGGATATTTTCTAGATATAGCACGAGATGCACAAAGTTCAATATCATCTTATCTATCACATGGAGGTCTCATATATGTCCTCCTAGTAGGGTTACGTTGATGATCAGATCCCCCATGAGTTGAATTATTGTCATGACAGCTACTAAACCATCATTCAAGCATAAGTAAGTCAATTGGACTATAGTGAAGGTGCTTTGGACCTCCTTGTATATTTTTTGTCGCTTCAATTTGTGACTGAGCATGACTACATGTGGTGACCATTATATTTTTATTATGCATACAATAAAGGAAATAGACAAAGTATACAAATGATTATCTCGTTTAAATATTTCTTTGTGATTTCTAAATTGGTTTGTGTGTTTTGATTCGTTTATGGTATTGCTTGCTTATTCATGTTTTGATTTTGTTGATAAAATTATCAGTTGAATAGATTTCACTTGTATCCTCTCACACATAGGTATGGTGATGAAGTCTAGGTCGTGAAACCCATCGATATTTGGTGATGCTATCCAAATTTAATGAGGGATTCTAGGTTCTACCAATCCTCAACCAGTTCACCTTGGTCAGTGTTATACCTCTTCGAAAAGAGATACATGCTATATTCCTTGGCTATGATGTTCTTGGACTGGTCTTGGCAAAAATATGTGTGAAGTACTCACAAACAAGCCAACGAGATGGTGATGAAGACCACCATCGTCAGTATTGATCAGTGGTTGGGTGTGAATTCTAAATTTTTGATGTTTAATATGATTCGTGGTGTGTGTGAGTTCATTTTATTTCATGTAAAAAGAAAAATGTAACATACAGTAATCAATGATTTTTCGCTAATGCATGAAATAACGTTTTAAATTCTCAAATTCCTAGATAAGAATGTTTCAATTTAAAAAAAAAAAAAATTATAATCCCTAATATTATTTTAGTCTTTGCACAAGCAACAAGCATGAAATCCATAAAATCAGAGAACAGAGGTTGTCTCTATGTAATATGATCTGCAGCAGAGATCGTATAACACAAAAGCGGTCAAAATTAGGGGTCGCTTAACCCAACAACGACCAGCAACAGAGGCCACTAGACCTAGGAGCGGTCACAAGTAGAATACTTCAAATTTAATATTTCTTCTAATTTTTTTAGTTAAAACATGAAATTCTAATTTTCACTATGAAAAGCAAGAAAATTAAGAATAGAAGAACTCACAGGGGAAGTCCACATCTGATGATGTTGCTACTTTTATGATTTTTATTTTGCCTTGAGACCATTAGGGAGCAGAGTGATGGGGTCTTCTGGCCATCACAAGGTAGGACGACCGCTCCTATGAGTTTTTCCAACCCATAGCAATGGTACTTGCAATTCAAGAAAATAAGAAAACAAGTAGCTAGTGACAGATTGTAAAATTTTAACCAAGGTCCAACCGTGATCGCCACTGTAGATATGCAAAAATTGTACATCTAAATAATTATGAAATAAAATTGATAATGCAAATCATGTAACCATAAAATGACAAAGAAATATAGAAAATAGTGTCCTCATTAATATTGAAATATTCCTTTACAATGCGGTTACAAAGATATCCCTCTTAGGGATTATACCAATTTGATACAAATTACAATATAGAACCACAAGTAGGTGTATCCCGCAGAGTATTTGCTCTCTCAAAACTGATTATAGAAAGGGTTTCTTCGTGACCTCCGCATGATGAGATAAATATTGATGAGTCTTTATGTTGAAGAGCTCCTACTAAGATATAAAACATGCACACAAGAACACTTACAATACGTTAGAAAATGAGGAACCTCTCATGATGAGGTCCATATCCATGATAAGAAACTTAAAGAAAGATGTTGAAATTGATAAACAAATGCATGAAAATTCAATAAAACTATGCTAAAATAGAAATAAACTACTACTAAATATACTGTAACTATAAAGCACAGAAAAATAATATGTCATTGAGAGGCCATCATGGGGTAAAGTAGTCTGACCTACTGGTCATAATAAGGTAGAGCAGTTGCGCATGTGGGTCACTTCAAGGCAAAGCAGCTACTAAACAGAGAATTGTTTCTTCGTGATTGAGGCAAGAAATTACATGGGTTGGTCTGTTGAATTGATGGTTCAAGGGTCGCGCACTTGAAGCATGATTAAATTATGGTAAACACCACAAAACAATATCACTTTATGGCACAAAATTGTTGAATATGGTCTTCAAGCTCTAGAGGACTCCATTGATGTAATTGCAATCTCCATGGTTGGATTTAGGAAGCACTTCATTGCTTATGAGAGTATATTCTATCTATTACACAAATCGATATCACTTTGTTACATTCAACTAAGATTGAGAGATTTTCATGAAGGCTTAGGTTCTTCTTATAGATTTCCAAATGGCATTCTTGGCTTACAAGAGAAACCAAGAACCAAAAATCGGTTAGGCTCTAGGAAGACCAAATTTCGCCTCTAGAACCTTCTCATGCTTAACCATTAAATCTCAACTACCCTGTAATTGATTTGGCTCAGCTTTGGAGCCCAAGTTTGTTATAGTAATGGTCATCCCAGGGTGGAGTGGTCATGACTGCTAGCCATCACAAGGTCCAACAGCCCCTAGGTATGATGATCTAGGTTGTAAAAGATAGGTTACCCTTGTTTGAGTGGTAAAGACCACTATTAAGACTTGGGGAAGTCCAAGGTGGATCATATGACCTAAAATGGTATCCATATAAGTAGCCTCCTCAAGATGACATATTTTAGGTGTCTACACTTATCTCTCCAATAATCCAAATAATCTATATGAAATTTGTAAAACCTTAGACAAAATAATACTTCCCAACCTTTTAGCTCCTATTTTCAGCAATAAATCAATAAACAATTCAAATTGTTTTTACCTCCCAAAATGGCACGCAAATTTTTGGCTTCTTCAACTGAATTAACTCTTCAATGGGATTCTCTTTCTTCAAGGTGCTCCTTGAAAAATCTTCTCCTTTATGCCTTGCTCAAACTTATTGCTCGATGCTTGGTGAACGTATTCTCCTTTTTGTCGTGCTTAGACCTCTCATTCAATGCTTGGTGAATGTATTATTGAATGTTTTACCGTTTGACTTGCCCATGCAATTAATGACAACCTTGAGATGTTCTCTCCGTCTAATAGTTTTTGGTGCTCTCTATTTCAATGTGCCAAGTGGCATAAGGTTTCTTCACCTTCTTAACTGACTTAACAAATGGTAAATGAACTCTCTTCAATGCTCCTGCTCCCTGGTGATATTCAAATTCCTTTGTTTTGCACTCAATTTTTTTACAGTATCCTCCTTAACTCAAT
Organism: Wollemia nobilis; assembly: GCA_028583015.1. Taxonomy (NCBI): domain Eukaryota; kingdom Viridiplantae; phylum Streptophyta; class Pinopsida; order Araucariales; family Araucariaceae; genus Wollemia; species Wollemia nobilis. Next base: position 1,759,921 of record JAQPPZ010016980.1, on the reverse strand, counting down.
GCTTGATCGACTGTGCAATTTCTTCACATTACCAAGCATTGAATGCCATGTGTTCTTCAATGTGTTGTAAGTTATGAATGAAAATATTTGCCTTCTCCTTGACTATTACAATCCTTTATGATTCGGTTATCCCTTCTATATCTTTTTGATATCTAAACAATGTCTATTCAGTTTCTCACTCTTCAAGGTACATAGGTGATGGTTCTACTCCTTGGGATGGAGGTTTTTGTGGTTCCCTAAAACTTGCACCTTCTCCTCGGCTCACTTGGTAGTTCTAAAATGGTGTACCTCCTTTGTGCATTCGGTGACTTCTTCTTTCACCGCAATGGCTCCTCCTTTGCATGTTTGGTGCATTCACATTTCAACCCAGTGGCTACTCCTCCCTTATAGGGTGGTTCATTCTCAAATTGGTGGCTCTTGGATGTCTACCCCCTTATGCTATGACTACAACTTTTACATAATGGTCTTATGCAAGATCTACTCCAAACTCCTTTGGTGTCTTTAAACTTGGTGGTTCATCCACATGCTTGATGGTTTCTCCTTATCTTCTCTCCTCCATTCAATATTACAGCTTACTTTGTTTCTTATACTATATTACTCCTTTTTCAAGCTAGTAACTAGCTTATTAACTTGCTATTATTTTTGTAGGTTTGATGCAAGTTCGATGGTGATAGCAAGCTCTAAATTTTTGCTTCAAAAAACTAGAAATTTAGCTTCTCCTTTTTGCTATCCTTTAATAATGATAATGGTGCTTATAATACTTGATATAAATACTCTCCTTGAATATTTAAACAACTATAAACACTTATTTGCAATATTTTTCTTTCCTTACTTTCCTGCCTTTTTCTTGCTTATCTTCCTCCACTATTTCACTATTCAAACTTGCTGCCAAAACCTGTAAAAAAAAAATGCAGCTCTTTTCTCCTTTCACTTGTTGCCCCAGAAAGATAAATTTTGTAGCTCTTGATTTTATTAAATTGCTACCCTATAACTTTGGAATTTGCAGCTATTCTTCTCCTCAAAATTTGTTGTCCAAAATGACTTCAAACGTAAATTTTTGAATTCTTCTTCTTCAATTTACTGTCCAAAACTCTTTCAAATGCTGATACAAAAGCCTACCTTCTCTCCTTCCAAGAATTTCAGTCTTAAAATATTTTTTGGGCTTGTCGTTAGATGGTGATGATTGTCCCATTTTTTATGTGATTATCTCTTTTTAGGAGCTTCTTTCTTAACTCGAAATTTTTTCAAATCTTCTCTAGTGGCTACTTTTCCAATTCTTCAAACTCTCCAATCAATATCCCTTGTGGCTTTGATACCACTGATAGCTTTAGTACCCTTTTATCTAATTAAGAAATACAATTACTGAATCTATGAACCAATGAAATAAAGGAACAACAATGTAACACATAAGAATCAATGCATATAGCTTCTTCTTATTTGAATAAACTTGTACAATGAAATATGGAACTAGGAGTCCATAATATAGATTTCACAAATGACCTTTGATATCCCTCAAGTGACCCTTTGATATTCTTACATATCAAATAATGTAATATATTCTAATAGTAAGGAGGTTTTGAAGGTTGACCCTTTTTCTTAGCCTACTACTTGGTTATGACACTGATTTAGATCATCTCCACTAGATTTTTATTAGGTGGGGGAACATTCCTATAAGACACAATGTTAGTGGTATTTTTCCATGCTTGGTCAAAGGATCTTGGAATAGCCCTAAATCCTTATTGGAGGAAGTTACCTACTCAGGAATTCCTACTACAAGGTAACCTTCATCAATAAGGTCTTGGACTAAGTTTTTAAGTGTTCTAAATTTGTTAATGTGGTGCTCATTTATATAAAAGTAACCACATAATTCATCTACCTTAAACCAATGAAGCTTCTCTCTCAAGATCATGTTGCCTGATAGGAGGTAATTCTATCAATTTTGCTTTCAAGAGTTGAGTTAGGATAGATGATAAATATTATTTTAACCTAGTAAATTTTATTAGGATTTTTCTTGGGTTTTATTCAGAATAATTTTTTGTAGGGCAACTATGATGCCCACATGACTTGTTTTTACATTATTTATGTGGTAAGATTCAGTGACTTCTACCCACTACATTCTTATTTTTGTATTTTGATTTAGGATTAAAAGAATATGGTTTTTCATCTTCCTTATTAGTTTGTATTTACCCCTATGTTGGAGAGAAGCTTCTATATTTTTAGCGAGATCAACCACATCATTAAAAGACATGACATGCATTAACTCTAAGGGATATGAAAGATGTTCTTATAAATTGTATATAAAAATATGCAAAATGTCTCTAGGCGATAGGGCAAAAGGTCTCTAGGCGATAGGGCAAAAGGTAGTTTTCTAACCAATGCCATCCATTGGGATAAAAAGTCATTAAGGAACTCATTTTTGCCATATTTCAATTGATATAGGTCATCAATTGTGCACTTTTTTGCAATGTAAGCGAAAAAACTTTGTATAAAAATTTTGCTAATTCAAAAAAGCTTTTAATTGAGTGGTGACGTAACTGGTAGAACCATTCTAAAGCATGACCACCAAGGCTGGTAGGGAAATTTTTTAACAACAATGACCCTCCATGGGTGATGTTGTATCGTGCAACTCTAAAGATTCAAATGTGTTATATCGGATCACCTTCTCCTATATACATCCAAAAATTTGGTAACATCTAGCCTAAGGGATAAGGCTTGCTTATTAAAGTGGGATCTGTAGGTTCATTACAACAATATTTATAAGCATAATTTTTAGTTGTTCCTTCTTTGATAGAGGCTAATTATTGCTTAAATTCAAATTTTTCCTTTGCAAGTTGTTCTAGTTTAGCATTTAGGTCCTGGAAACTAGGATAAAATACTGGTGGTACCATAAATTTAGGGTAGTATTATGAATTTGGGTGGGTTGATCCAAAAGGGACAACCATATTATTAGCTATAGGGTTATTAGAGATAAAGGGGTTTGATGGTGGAATATTAGGAATTAAAATTTGTGATGGTGGTAGGTTGATAAAAGGATTAGAAGTTGTAAGGTTAGAAGTATTGGGTATACTAGCAAACATATCCACATTTTGACTATGCAAAATACTTATAGGTTGAGATACAATATTATTTAATCTAAAAGGTTCTAAGTTGTTAGGAAGGGACTCATGATTCCCAGCAGATGATGGGATGCTAAGGGATCTTCCTTCTATTGTTGTTGTGATAATGAGGGAATTAGGTCATATTCTTTTAATTTGATTTGGATTAGCATCTAAATATAGGGAGCCATGTGAATGGTGCCTTTGATATCCCATGGGATTTGACCTAGGTTGTTGTGGAAGATCCAAAAAGGATTCTTTCATGGCTGAAGTAGCCAAAGGCTCTTCTTCAGTCGTAAGAACTTGTTGCATTGTTTCCTTATTTCCCTAAGAAAAGCTATTAAATGGTAAAGGGTACCAAAAGGAGTATTTTCATGGACTTGAAAATTACTTCTTCCTATTGAGTCTACATAGGGTAAAGGGTACCAAAAGGAGTATTTTCATCATCCTCTTCCCCTTAATAGATGGTATTTTTAATAATAGACTACTTGTCAAGAAGCTTAAGTAATAAATTTGGATTCTACACCACTTGGCATGAAATATTTTGGGTGATATATGGTGGTTCATCCATGGCCAAGGGAGTTAAATTATTAATATTTTTTCTAGAGTACTTATAGCAAAGAAGAGAATATATTTGAGACCCTTATGTCACCTTGGAATAATAACCCTGCTTATGACTTCTGCCAACCCACGATAATATACTAGCCAAAGGAGATATCCCCCCAAGGTTCATACATCGATTAAAGGGGTCATTAACATTCCCCCAATAGGACTAATAATTTGTTATGTTTTTGTTATCTTAATTTAATGTGATTTAACTAATAAAACAAATTAAGGTGGTATTTATTAAATTTTAACATATTTTATCTTGATTAAAGGTAGGATTGCTCAAGACAAGTAGGATGGAGATCCGCGTGGTGTTTCATGTTGGGTTCACCAAAGATGTGGGTGTCAAAAGGGGATCCTAGGGAGGTGATGGCCTCAATGGGTCATATTTCCTTGAAAAGCCCACAATCAGATGGTAAGGCACTATTGATGCCCTATCGTTTTGTAATTTTTTTAAGCTTTATCTTTGGCAAAATTTTAGGGTTTTAAGGGTTCACCAAGGGGATTTATCAATCTCCCTAAATCTAGTTTTGTGTGTCAATTCATGCACACACCAATTTTTATTTCTAATCTGATATGTAAAATACAAAATGAGGATAGGTCAATGTAAATACAAACAATAGTGTAGCATACAAAATCTAGATGCAATTTAGATTTTTGATGCTAACCTGAGATATAAAGTGTAACTTTATGAAAATAAAACCTTATTTCAAACAATGATGTAAGACAAACAAATTATCTTAATGCAAATCTACATGTAATTTCATTTCAAATGCCTAATTGATAGATAAATGGTGATGCTAGGTTAGAGAGGTCTTTTATTGACTTTAAAAGTTTAGATGCTTAAACAATATATATTAATGGATGTAAAATAAAAATGCATAAGACAAAATGCAATCATACAAGAGCTAACCTAGAGATGCTTTTCATTTCTTTGATGAAAAACTAGCCTAAAAACCAAACCAAAAAATAAATTATTTTTACAATTTTCTCTTTGAGCAAGGGCAGAAGAATAATGCATTTAAACAAGGATAGCTTAAATGTAAACTACATGCACTTCAAATTTTAATTCTTAAAATGAAGATATAAAGTATATACTAAGATTCTTTTACCCCTTTTTATTATTATTGATATTCCTAATATATTAAACTAATACATAAAAGTAGAAAAAAATCCATAAATAGAAAATGAAAATAGAGACAAAAGATGCCTAACTATAATAGTGGTCGAGACAAATTTATCACATGTGGATGAAATCATCACCTGCAACCTTTCTAGATGGTGAATTCATGAAGACCTACAAAAAGAGAAACACTAAAAAAAATGAATTAGCTTTTCAGGGGCCTGCCAAACAATAGGAACAACAAACTAATTGATTTGCTTAGTCATGTCCCCAATATGCGTATACAAAATTATATTAGACCTAGAATGGATGCAACTTTTTATCTATTACAAATCTATTGCCTAAAAATATGATTGATAGTAACAAGAATAAAATGAGAGTGAATTTAAAAAAAGGAAAGGTAGGGCAATAAAATAGAGAGAAACACTCCCTCAAGACTCTAATGCCTTGTCAACCTTCCTTTGCTAAAACCTTACCAAAATAATGAGCCCAAAAGCATCCTTTGAAAGAAGTTTTAGACAAAATCCTAGCAGCAATTTGTTACCTCCATAAGTTATGCCAAAATACATCCCCATAGGTTTCTTTTATAATCAAATATGGTCACCTAGGGAGGACGATGAGGTTTTAGGATCTGGTTAGTTAAAGGGTATTGATTACTAGTTAGCTTCCTTAATTGGTAGTTCAAGATTTGATTAGGAGTTAAACAGGTTTGATTACCATTTAGTATGTTTATTGATGAGTTAACATGACCTAATTAACAAATGATCAAGGTGGTTGGAAACATCAAGAGGCTTAATTGCCTATGATAGATAGACACATGTAGGTAGAGCTATTAGTTGCACACTTAGAATGAATCTATCTTCTAGAAATATGTCATTGGTAGATTCAAATTTCTTACTATCAACAAGGAGAGAATTGGTGAATTCATGAAAACCTACAAAAAGAGAAACACAAAAAAAATAAATTAGCTTTTCAAGGGTCTTCCAAATAGTAGGAATAGTAGACTAACTGATTGGCACAGTTAGGCCCTCAATGTGTGTATGCAAAATCAAATTAGACCTAGAATGGATGTAAATTTTTGTTGTGAATTTTCCACCTGAAAATATGATGGATGGTGCATTCGATCCAAGCACTCAAGAGTCAAATTATTGGGATCAGATTCTAGAAGTAGAATGCCACAATGATATCCCAAATCTACTATCTAAAACTATGATGTATGGTGGATTCAATCTAAGCATAAAATCAATATTTACAAGAGGTAAAAAAATGGCTAAAAGAGTTTCAGATGAAGGGACCAAGCTATGTGAGATTGATAATGCAGATATTGTTCTCGAAGTGATCTAGAAACTAGGGCAAAAGTCATCGACTAATGAATCTATTGCCCAACCTAAATGCGGGTGGTGAATTCGTTCTCTATGAGGAACCAAATAGGGATATAAAAAGTTATTGCATTCATAAATCCTAAGACAAAAGGGACTACAAACCTCTATATGAGACTAACATAAAGGGAATATGGTCTACATTGTGGAAGGGGTCATGAATAAGGATTTAAAATGAATATGTTTCCTAAATAGGTCTTAGGTGGAAGATTTGATACAAAGAGAAATGGACTAGGACCAAGGTTACTCAATGGACACAGTCATACAATTTGAGTGTCAAATGATGTGATTGTAAGCCTATGGACCTTCACAAGGATTCAACATGTCCTACAAAATAAAGTTATGCACTCTAGACTAGACAATGATTATTATGGAAAGGTAAAAATGATAGACAATCAAAATGATGAAAATGCAATAAGTGAAAGAATAAAATGAGAGTGAATTAGAAAAAGGAAAGGCGGAACAATAAAATAGAGAGAAGCATTCTCTCAAGACTCTAATACCTTGTCAACCTTCCTTTTGTTGGGTATATGTTGAATATTTTCCATGTTATTCTGGTGGGGCTAACACTAAAAGGTATTGGACACTCTGTACCTATACTTGTCGACCAAAATTTTTAGGGTTTAAGTTATTTTTAGACCCATATGGGCTTTTAGGGTTACTATATTTGAACCCATGCTTTTTTGCCCATGATATTGTAAAAATCCGTGCATGTGCCTTTGTTATATATATTGCACTTGCATTAGGATTTGGGGATATAGAAGGAGAATATTATTGTATTGGAGATAGTCAAGTTAATGCAATAATAAGATAATATTGTGTTGGTTTTTTCCCGATTTAGGATTTCTAGGATAAATATTATGTAATGTGTGAATCTACGATCTTCTTTTGATTATGTTATTACTGCTTTTCTATTTTAGTTTATCAAGGCTCTTTATTTCTCTTCACCTTTGCTAAAATATTGCTAAAATGATGAGCTCAAAAGCATCCTTTGAAAGAAGTTCTAGATAAAATCCAAGTAGTAATTTGTTACCTCCATAAGTCATGCCAAAATGCATTGTAATAAGTTTATTTTATAGGAAAAGGTGGTCACCCAGGGAGGAGGGTGAGGTGTCATGCTTTGGTCGATTATAGGGTGTTTATTGCTAGTTACTTGCCTTAATTGGTAGTTCAAGATCTAATTGGTAGTTAAATAAGTTTTATTGCTAGTTAGGATGTTGATTGATGGTTGACTACTAAGTTAATAGGGCCTAATTAGCATATGACTAGGCAGCACTAGGAAGGTTAATTTTCTATGATAAGTAGTCATGAGTAGGTAGAGATATTAGCTACACACTCAGAACAAATCTATTACCTATAAATTTGTCATTGGCAGATTCAAAACCCTGACCGTTGTAGAGCAAGCTCCAACAAGGAAGGAAGGAATTGGGTGGTAAAGTTGAGTTTCGTGAATCCATCGCTTATGATGGCAAATTTGTTGCTTAGTGCATTTGTATTTAGATATAAAATTTGTGCAAGGTTCATCAAGTTTCAAATTTTGGACTTGAGGATGTAGAACCATGATTAACTTGATTGGTTAGTGGATTAATTACGAGATTGGTTTGGTTAGATGATCTGATTTTGGGTATCTACAACATTTCTACTTAACAAGATAAAAAAATGGTGTTTAGAAATAATATAGTCTCCCTAACAAATATCCCATATCATTTCCATGTTGGATGATTTCTTTGCATACATCCTGAATGACTTTCACAAATAGCCCACAAATCTAACAATACAATTTAGATGACCCACTAAGACTTATGATGGCCTACATATGCACTTTAGACAAGTTGATATTACTTGTTCTCTTGCCTATGACATACTCTCCTATTCCAAGCCAAACAAACTCTCATGTTTGATAGCACTCATGTTTTTCCAAATGGCACTCATAAAGAATAATTTCTCAATAATTGGATGTCAACTTAAATGATTGAACAATCTTGAATTTGATTTCCATATAAATGCTCCATATTTTGGATTCAACCCTATAGAGAAAATGAAAAATAATAAAGGGCTTTGAATATCATATTCTGCAACCATAATGGTAAGGTATTTTTCTTCTCCTATGAGCATAATCAATGACTTCACCTCCTAGGTTAACCAAGAAAAACCATGAACATCAAATGATGTCTCTTGCTCTACAATATTGGTCTCACCTTAAGAACATTGAAGCTCTAATACAAATTATCATTGTAAATTGGTTGCGATAGACTTTTCATTATTGTGATAATCATGTATATACAATCAAGAATCAAGAATAAAGAGGTCTATGGTTTTAATCAACTCATAAATACTTCGAACTATTTACATGTTTTTGAACCATATACAATCTTCTCTTCTTGTTTTTTGGTTAGCAATAGGGAATGAATTTATTTATGTAACTCATGACATCATTCTTCATCTTGGTCCAATAAAAGTACTTTTAGAGATCTACCAATGTTTTCTCCACCGCAAAGTGACCTTCAACTTTGTAAATTATGCTCACCAAATCATCTTTGAGCATTTCCTATACGGCACACACAAATGTAACATGCGATAGAAGAGATTATCTTAACAAAAAAAGTCGAGAAAATTCTTACCCATATGAAGAGATAGATGTATATCTACAAAATCAAAATCAACTTCATATAAGGTAGACCAATCAAAAGTCTCATGCCTAAAGGAATTAATAACGATGATAAGTGCAATAATTGGTGGTCAATTTCGATAATTTACTACTAAATTTTCACTCTCTTTCTTATGCTTGATGATCAAATAAAAAGACTATAAACATATGTCCCATTTTTTATATCTTTTGTTTCTTAGCTTATTCTATCAATGAATGGACTCAAGAGGTCTATGATATATATGACTGCTTGTTTTCTTGCCGAACATCTTTCACTATTTATATGCTTGGACAATGACATATGCTTGGACAATGAAGATGTATTTTAATTACAAATTTAGTCTTTGTGAGACATCGTAGTGGTATGGCCTTGGGCTCTCATCCAAGGGATCCAAGTTTAAATCACAGCAGGGTATGTGTGTTAAAAAAAAAAAATTCAAATATAAAACTATAATTTTTAATAATTACTTTATTTTTTTATTTTTATTTTTTTTAAGCGAAAAACCCCTTGCGGGGCCGCCTTGGTCTGAGAGACCACGAACATGGGAGTCGCACCCGACCCTGCCCGCACCAACATTATCAATTGGATTTTGGATACCCAATTCAGCTTTTTGGTAGGGTGGAGATTTGAACCTGGGACCTCCCTTGGAGGATTGCCCTCTCCTCTCCAACTCACCTACAACACCTGGGTATAATTACTTTATTTTATATAGTGAGCTTAGCTACGAAGACTTTAATTTTAAATAAAAGAACCAAAGTTCAAATCGTAGGTAAGATTATCCACCATATTTTAATAACTAAAATATAATTTAATAACTTGTAAATAACATTTTCATAAGGTTAATCTTATATGACCTATAACCTTATAAACCTCAAAAACTCCTTTACATCTATTTTTCTTTATTTTTCTTTTAAAAATATTTTAAAATCCAATATAAAAATTAATTCATGAAAAAACTTCTTACCCTTCCTCTAAGTTTTCCAATACAACTTGATTGAATTAAAAGGACATCGTGACCATACACAATTATTTCTATCTTAAAGATAATTAAGACAAGGTATGAGTGGGTTTAAAAATAAAAATTATTAAGATAAAATATGAATAAATTTAAAATAAAAAAATTAAATTATAAATAAAATTTTAAAATTCAAATCTAATATTCAAATTTAATAAAAATATAATTATATATCATACAAGGAAATTAGTTCACATACCTATATTGTTTAAGGGATACAAGTAGGCAGTTGAGGCCGCCTAAATATTATCAAGCCAGACAAGCATACGCCCAAGTCGTGGACCAGCACTCGTACTCCCTAGACCTCTGTACAAACCAAGGTTACGAAGACAAGAACAAAAACAAAGATTCTACACGACTGAGGATTCCATGAAAAGAACGAACAGGTCAAACGTCTTGTAAATATCAATCGATGGCTGCCGGCTGCCAGTCCGTCTCAAGCCCCTTGAAACCACAATGATCAACATCAAAGGCCCTTTTGGTAGTTGGTAATCTTCACATATTCTTATAAATAAAATTATAATATTGTAATAATTGTATACGAATTTAAAGGAATAAGTTTGTTGCTCTTGTTAGTGGGCTGTTTTAATTTGATTTTTTTTGGAAGGTTGAAATTTTCAGCGGGTTTATAATGACTATATTGAAATTGGATCTAGAGTCATACTAAAATCCTTATGCCAAAAAATACAATCGAAGTTAATTTGAAACTTCAATAGAAAACTTAGGTTCAAACCTTGGGAGATATCAAATCTGGACAAAAGTAGTAGTACACGCCAGCTTGACAATGACAATACCAACCTTGAACCAACCACGATACCAATCGTGAGTCACTAAGAATCTTCCTCACTCCCTATAATATTTACAGAAGAAATACAGAATCTCTATCCCCTACCTACATATCCAAATTTCCAACTCCAATGGATGGAGGTTGTCAATTTACCTGTACATAAGAATATTCTTCTTCTGTTATATTCGTTCCGAGAGAATTGTAAAGGATGCAAAGTAGATTCATTTGTTTAGGGCGGAGGATTGGATAATGGAGCGACAGCTTTTGCTTGCACAATCATATCCTCCAAATTCCTCCCAGACCATATGGAATACCCGACTGCGCAGCGCTTTACTCCTTTCATCACTGCTATTCAATGTGCTGCTGCTGCTTCTTTTAGCGAAGCATCACCAATTACTCATCGATGGCGGCGCCACCGATAATTTGCAGGTCGCCGTTGGCGGGTGGAGCAGGAAAGCCGCGGCGGAAGCAGAAGCGGCGGCGGAATATCATTGCTCTGGCCATGGACATATCTTTGTGGATTCTCATAGAGACGAAGAGGAGGTCAATACTAGTTGCGAATGTAATGAATGCTATACGGGAGCGGACTGTTCCCAAACCCTTCCGGATTGTGTGGCTAACGCTGACCAGTAAGGATCTTAATTGTTATAATTTTATTTTTTTTCCGGAATTTTTTCTGGTAATTCTTTGCCAAGTTTTAATTGTATGATTTTGGAGCCCAACGCAGAGGAGATCCCGTCTTTCTGGAGCCCTTCTGGATTGCGAACGCGGAGGCGGCCGCAACGGTGGTCCCTGCCTGGTATCGGATGAGCTATGCGATTAATGATGCGCTGCAGATTCTGTTATCCCCTGAATTAGAGAAGCAGATTCGTGCCATTCATGCTCTGGCCGGAAACGCCGTGACGGAAGGAAGATATATTGTGCTGGGAACGGGTTCTCTGCAGCTTATCAACGCTGCCGTGAACAGCCTTTCTCCAGTACACGCTCAAAATCCAGTGGAAGTAGTATCAGCCGCGCCTTTTTATGGGGTAACTCTTGCCCTCATTTTGGTTAAACTTCTCTGATCTTCACGTTTCTGTAAGATTTATGTCTGGAATTGTTTTTAAAGATGTCAGATCAAATTTTAGGGTTGTTCAGGTGAGTTAAATTTTTCTATAAACTTGTTGTTCTTCAGTTTTAAACATGTCAAACTGCTTAAAATCAATAGAATTTTTAATTTAAACAGAGTTGCAATTGAAATTGGAACCATACAAGGTTAAAATTTATAGTTATTTTTGAGAATTAACCCTTCCGTGAAGGCTGTCTGACCGGTGCCGTTTGCCACAAATTGCTTGCAAATCTGAATCCGGACTCCGAATTTTTTTTATAGATGTCAGATCAAATTTTAGGGTTGTTCAGGTGAGTCAAACTTTTTTATAAACTTGTTGTTCTTCAGTTTTAAACATGTCAAACTGCTTAAAAACAATAGAAATTTGTAATTTAAACAGAGTTGCAATTGAAATCGAAACCATACAGGGTTAAAATTTATAAATATTTATGAAAATCAACCCCGCCGTGAAGGCTGTCTGACCGTGCCGTTTGCTACAAATGGCTTGCAAATTTGAATCCGGACAGTTAAATGTAACTCTGAATTTCAAATTCCGTTTGTGTTGCAGGCATACCAAATGCAGACGGAAATGTTCGAGTCGTTGGACTTTATCTGGAAGGGAGACGCCAGGAGATGGATAAAACGAATGGAATCCCTCAACTCCACCACGTTTATCGAGATTGTAACTTCGCCGAACAATCCAGATGCGGTTGAGCGGGAGGCGGTTTTAAAGGGCGACAATGTAAAAACCATTTACGACCATGCCTATTACTGGCCTCACTTCACTGCTATAACCCGCCCAGCCGATGAGGATGTTATGCTTTTCACACTTTCGAAACTTACCGGACACGCCGGCAGTAGGCTTGGGTAAATTTATCATGTTTTCACAGTGAAAAAATGTTGGATTTTATGATTTTCGGTTGATCGACTCTGGCCTGTAATTCATTTTATCTTGTTTCCAGATCGGATCTCTACTTTCTTTTCCTTTCTCTGAAATATTTTGAGATCGAATTTGTGTGGTTGTAGATGGGCGATTGTGAAAGACTACGGTGTCTATAAGAATATCTATGCATACGTAGGCCAAAATTCAATAGGTGTATCACATGAAACCCAGCTGAGAGCCACCAGGTTATTAAAAGCAGCAATAAGTGCCTATGGACAAGGCAAAAGAGTGGGAATGGCGGCACGCTTGGAAGATCAAAAGCACTTGCTCTTCCACTACGGCTACAGTGTTATGCGCAGCCGTTGGCAGAAACTTGAGAGGATTTTTAGCGAATCTGATCGTTTCTCGCTTCAGAATTTAAAGCCTGGTTACTGTACATTCTTCAGGACGGTAACGGGTCCTTCACCAGGTATTGTTTTTGATATAGACCTTACACAGATGAATTTTTCTGGCTCATGATGCTTGTATAAAGGATGCCAAAGGAGAATTCATATTTTCATGTGTACAACTGAAAAATGATAGAGATTTCTAGATTAGTGGAAATAAATTTGGGATGTGGAGTCCTTCTCCGACATCGAATTGATATGATTCTGAGTTCTTATCAAAGATTCAGGTTCAAATTACCCCTTTAAAAAATATGTTTTTGTTAAAGAAATTGTTCTGCTCTTCAGTTAGGCATCAGTGTAAATAAGGACCAAACGGTTGTCTAGATACTTTCCTGTAGCTTGTTCTGTTTTTTTTACTTCAAATTTTTTTTTTTTTTTTTGTCCCTTCATTTTTAAGAAGTTTAACTTCAGAAGAGAAAGAAACTGGGGCATTTGTTCTGCTGTTTAGTCTGTTCGTGACTGTTCAAGAGTATACAATATATGATTATTATATTTGCTTCGATATTTATTTAATCTTAATAAGCCCTTTCGTAAATTTGCAGCATATGCGTGGGTGAAATGCGAAAGGGAGGAAAACAGGGACTGTGCAGCGGTGCTGGAGAGCAAAGGTATTATCGGACGTGGCGCCGAATCATTTGGAGCAGATAAGCGGTATGTGCGTCTCAGCTTGCTGAAACGAGATGATAGCTTTGCAATATTAGAAAGCCGCCTTCAAGCTCTGCTCTCGCACAACTCCTCCACCGCATAATCTCCTTCCGCAGCCCAAACAGTGACATGCCATGTATGTAAAAATTGCCATTAGTTCCTCCACCTTTCTTGTAAAAAGCGGACATACCAAAATCTTATTTTGATGTTTGCTTGTCGCTTAGGTTAACAATTCACCTTATTTACTCACACTTTACATGAGGTTAATGACTTATTAACACCATTGAATCCAAATTTCCTTTTTAAAATAATTGATTAATTAATGCTTAGGAAACGAAGACCAGATATAAAATACTAGATTTTGTGATGGATCATACTAGATTCTGTGATGGATCAAGAACAAAAATATAAAATATAAATAAGTCATCAACCTCATGTAAAGTGTAAATGTTTGGAATATTTAGAACATTTATAGTATGGTAAGATGCTTAAAGAGATTTATGATGCTTCTACAATTGAATGATAATAATTTGACCTTTTTTAACAAGTTTGATAGATGATGATGTAAGCCTAGAGACAACCTTGATGTAAACATGTGGCAATGATTTGATGTATTCACCCCTGGTATGATTGGTTAAACCACTTGTATGATTAACCATAGTTAAACCTTCATTAAATATTTAGCAATTTATAATTGAACTTGGCTTAATGTTAGACTTATATTAGCCTAGATTAATGTGATATGCAATTATTAATCTTGGGGACTAGGTATCTACTATAAATAATCTCCAACCATTGACCCCTTAAATAAATAAATAATATTTTCATGAGATCTCTTGTTGGGGTGCCCACCTTGGGCATGCACCAACTTGTTTTGTCTATTTGATCTTTTTATCTAGATTTTCTATTTCTTTCCCATATGAATTAAGGTGAATGTTATGTTTCATTTCGTTTCTAAAAAAATATTGTAAAATATGACAAAAAAAACTAAGCTATTAAGCAACTTTTTGATATATTATTTTGAATTGTTTATGAAAACAAATTCACTTCTTTTTTTTATTGACAAAAAAGGTTGTACTTTGGGCCCCCAACCTTGACAAATCACAACTCTCTCCAATAGACAACCTTGATGTAAACATGTGGCAATGATTTGATGTAAGCCTAGAGACAACCTTGATGTAAACATGTGGCAATGATTTGATGTATTCACCCCTGGTATGATTGGTTAAACCACTTGTATGATTAACCTTAGTTAAACCTTCATTAAATATTTAGTAATTTATAATTGAACTTGGCTTAATCTTAGACTTATATTAGCCTAGGTTAATGTGATATGCAATTATTAATCTTGGGGATTAGGTATCTACTATAAATAATCTCCAACCATTGACCCCTTAAATAAATAAATAATATCTTCATGAGATCTCTTGTTGGGGTGCCCACCTTGGGCATGCACCAACTTATTTTGTCTATTTGATCTTTTTATCTAGATTTTCTATTTCTTTCCCATATGAATTAAGGTGAATGTTATGTTTCATTTCGTTTCTTAAAAAATATTGTAAAATATGACAAAAAAAAAACTAAGCTATTAAGCAACTGCTATGCATTTTTTTGATATATTATTTTGAATTGTTTATGAAAACACATTCACTTTTTTTTTTATTGACAAAAAAGGTTGTACTTGGGCCCCCACCCTTGACAAATCACAACTCTCTCCAATAGAGAGTGAGATTTTACATTCATATTCAATTCTCATGTCAATTGAGATGCTATAGCTAGATACCTACATCTTTTTCCAAAAAAAGTTTGAATTCTTGATATTCATTTTCTGGGTCTTCTTCAATTTTCTTAGTAAGTACAAATATCCAACATACTTCTTATTGCCATTTTCCAATCTTGTGCATCCATCCATCCAAGTGAAATATTAATTAGTAGTGGTCTCGAATGATGCCAAGTTGTCATTGTGCCACTTGAATATCCATAATTGCTCTATTGGCTCCATGCTTCTACTACTCTACTATGATATTTTGAATGGTTGGTCCTATTGTTCCTTGATGCTATTGCACCCCTTTGAAATCTAGAACCACTATGCTTTTTTTGCCAAACATTGCCATACTTGATGCCTTTTTGACTCCATGTAGATCTATAATATTGATGCCTTAAGTCATGCCTCCAAGATTGTTGTCGGGGTGGTGTGGCATATGCTGCAACCTTAACCTAACATTTTGTTTTCTTTTATTCTTCAACAATTTGTTTCTTTATTTTAAATTATTCTTCACAATCTTCTCTCTTATGCCCTTCTTTTGGTGTGTCCTTGTGCACTTTTGATAGGGCTTCCTTGGACTTTATTGTTGTTTCTTCCATGGAATCTATTGTTGTTGCTACTATAACTTTAACTTTTGAGTCTTCTATTGGTTCTTCAAATTTTTCCCCTGTCATAACTACTTACTTCTCCTTAGATCCTTGCTTCTTAAGCTTTTCCTTCTAAATGCAACCATGAACTTGCACATTTTCATTTGTTTTTTTTCTTTGGTTATATTCTCTTTATTCGTTTATTTTATTTCCCTCTAAAGTCTTTTTTTTTTTTCTTCATATCCTTTGATGGTATTCAAACTAGTTATATTTTTATATGGGTCCCATTGACTCAAAAATACATGCTCCATTTCATCCCAAGTGAAATTATAATTCCTTTCCTTTTTAACACTTTCCCACCAAACATAAGCTTCCTCTCTTAAAATTTTCATAAGTTGAATTTGCCAGAAACAGACACTAGAATATAGAGATCTAAATTTCATCCATCATTCTCGAGCATGAATGTCATCATTTTCAATGAAAACTAGTAACTTCATGATCTCAACCCAAAAAAAAATTCAAATCTCCTCTATTCCTTACTATCAACAAATAATTCTATAAATTTTCTTCAAAAACAAATTAAACTGCAACTGATTTGCTTACCCTAACTGATTTTTGTGCGATTTGAAAAATCCTCACTATTCTTGTCCTGGACGATTAACTTCTAGGGTTGTACCTCCCTCAGTAATGCTTGGACTCCTTCATATGATCACTCATTTTAAATCTCTTCAAATTCACACACATGTTCATTTAAGAATCATCTGAATTGAACAATCCTTTGCAAAGATTTGACTCCTAAAAGATGAGATATTTTTTGTGAAAAAAATTGCCCTAACCTGTATTTATTATAATATTGAAAACACTTCACTTGTATGAGTATTCTATGATTTTATAAGTTACTTTACATTTTTAAAATATTTTAAGGAAATATTGAAATATTTTATAAATATGGAGTATATATGGATATAAGAGGGTTTGAAATATTTTGATGTTTAAATAGAACATATAGCATCCCAATTATAAAATAATAAAAAAATTGTATGACAAGATGTGACCAATTTCATGTTTTTGTATTTATTTCTAAGAAAACAAAAACGTGCGTTTTAAAATTTTCGAAAATATGCATGTTTTAAACTTTGAAAACATATAATTAAAAAATTATAATAAAAACTAAAATGAATCACTAGTTATTATGCAAAATGGATTCAAAATTAAGAACACACTAAACACTAGTCATATTTCCTTTAATAGGATTTATAATTGTAGTATTTCTTGTTATACATGGCTTATGTATTTTACAACTTGATTAATTATTGGTGATATTAATAAAACATAGGTTTCACAATATGCATGAAATTTACAAATATTTATTTGTTTGTTTTGGGGATTAATATTTTCTTGTTTTGGAGGGGATCAATATGAATTGCTAAAATTATTATTTTTAATTTATTTTAGTCAAAGAAAGATAAGGCTTACATAATAGTTAGTCTAATTTGTTGAAATATATAATTCTCCCACAATTGACAAGCTTGCCATTTTAGAATATAATTAATGGATTAAGCCTATAAGTCAACATTACATAGTGTGAGATGAGGTCTAATGGATTAGCCTATATACACATAGTTAGCTTTATTTTACCTAACCAATAATATTTTGATTAAGGGTCATCCAACTAAATCATAATTTATTAGAAATTTATACACCTCATGAATGATGCATTACATTGGTGTGTGATTTTGATGATTATTATTTGTGTGGATTCCTAAGGATATCATCTCATCTTCTTGTATCATCATTCTTTCTTTTCACTATCTTCCTTTTCGCTATAAGATTTGAGTAATGATTATTTTTATTCATTTTGACAATTCATTATGAAATCCAACACTATTTGTGTGGTTCTACCATAGTCTATAAAATAATAGATAAAGTTTATCTTAGATTATTAGAATAGCTCTACGCATGTAGGAGGTAACCAAGAGGACTTGACTTTAGTTAGTATTCACAATATCTTCTAGTTACATAGTAGTCAGGATTTCGAAGTATTAAATATATTCTTATTATATGCCACATCTAAATCTATATGCTTCTTGAACACTACCATGTTAGAATATGTATAATCTAGTCTTATTTGTCAAGGCCAACATTACATGATCCAATCATGCTTAATCCTATAGGTAATCATTATATAATATACTTTATTATTAATTGATGTAATTATCCTTATTAGCCCATGGTTAAAATGTATTATAGTTAACCATAAGTAAGACCCTTATATTCCTCATGTGTTATGGGCAAGGGTTTAGTAAATTGTAATTAATATTTATGTTTTTACGTTATGTTGGCATGGATTAATATGATATAAAATTATTATTATTGAGGTTTAAGTATTGGGTATGAATACCTCTTAATGACCCATGGATTAATATGATATACAATTATTATTTTTGAGGTTTAAATATTTGGTATGAATACCTCTTAATGACCCAATCCATTACATTAGTGTGATCTTATTTAATTATTTTTTGTTGGTGCTCAAGGAAACCCATTCATTTGTGTCTATCACTCTATTTTCATTCTTTTAGTTTCTTGCATAGGGTCAATGTTTTTCTTTTATTTTTTATTTTTTATTTTTTATTTTTTATTTTTTATTATTGTTATTTTTTTTTATTTGTAACCTCTTATACATAGCATATCCGCAACATGTGAGGGGAGAGATTTGAACATGGGGCCTCTCGATTTCAATTGGAGATTTTTAACTACCCACTTGCTCTCCAACTCCTCTACATGAGCGAATTTTTTCTTTTATTCATTTCTAGAAAGTAGTATGAAATCTGATATTCCATCAATATCCATAAAAAATTACAAAACACTTTGAACATATATAATATTTATAATGTTAAATATTACATTGATTATTGAACTAAAAATATAACATTAATATTGCTTACACAATATGATGTGGGTTCCAAAATAGAGAGTAAGTATAAAAGTCTACAAGGGTTTAGGTTAGAGGGGAAATTGTTGCTTATGAGTACCTCATCCTCATAAGAATGTGTTTGTGTACATTATGTATTAATGTGATTGACATTACATTCATGAAGAAAAAAGAGTTGATAACAACATTTTTGTTAACAATTGGAATTAAAAAATTACGATTATGAATTTAAGGAAATTTATAGTGATAATTTGACATAGGATATTAAGGATCTTGCATCAAAGAGTGTCTTCCAATATGCAAGAATATAAAATGTGAATAATTATTCCATAGGTTTAATTCATCATTGTTCACCTAGAATACTATTAAGATCATATAACTTTAATACCCTAAGTTGTCAATTAAATAAAATCCTAATAATGTTATACATTTACTAAATTAATTAACTCCTTAAATAAACCATGCCCTATTTCTGAATTATATTTTAATAAATTTTTATATTTTATAATTAATACGAATGAATATACATTTATTTAAACTCTCTTCTTACCACTTTTAGATGTAATTTAATAAAATTAAACTCAAAAATTACATAAACCCTAGGCTCAAGATGGAGGATCTCCTTATTTATCAAGACCTTCATGTAGTGGTGTCTGGTCAAAAATCCTTGGGTCATTCTATAAATGATTGGGATGTGATTGATCAAAAGGCAAGAAGTCTTTTTAGGTTTTGTCTTTTAATTTCAATGCTCCTAAATGCTTTAGGATAAATAACCACTAGGGATCTCTAGATGAAGTTAGGGACCCTATACCAAAATAAGTCCCTTATAAAAAACCCTTTTCTATGGAAGAAGCTTTATTAGTTGAGAATAAATGATGGTGATTTTGTTACTGAGAATTTGAACACATTCAAAATCTTGGTGAACTAGTTGGCATCTATGGAAATGAAGATAGAATAGGAAGACTAATGTACAACACCCCTATATTCTTTGCTTGATTCGTGGTACAACTTGTGATGGTGCTTCATATCAATGTTTTAAAGTTAAAGCTTGATGATATGGAAAACTTATAAACCTATCAAGGATGCATTGACCATCAAATGCCATTCAAATGAAAAAGGATAAAAGAATAATAAGGACAAGCAATCAAAATCTAAGGGGAGATCCAAGTTCTCTGGTAGATCCAAGGTGAAATATTGGAACTACAACAAGATAGGACACATTAAGGACTTCAAAGAGAAGAAGGCCAAGGAGTCTAATGAATATTTGAATAAAGGGCCTCTAGTGAAGACACTAGTAATGTGTTTGTTGTAGCCCTTGCCACGCATGGACTTGAGTATGCATGGTTAATTAACTTCAAATATTCCAAGAAAATGACTCTCATAGGGAGTGGTTCTCAAATTATGAAGACTTCAATGAGGGAAAGGTGTATTTGAGAGTTAACTCATCTCTCAAGATCATAGTTCATGGAAGAGTCATGTGTGTACTTGGGTATGGAAGCACAAAATTCATTTCTAATATTTTGCACATTTCGAGTTTAGCAAGAAACCTACTTTTTGTAGGTAAATATAAAATGATATTGGTGTGCATGTGATTTTTAGCAAGGATGGAGAAATATGGTGTGTAAATCCATGGTTTTGGATAAGGGAGTTATTTCTAGAGCATTGTTTCATCTTGAGGCAAGCACCATTGATTATAATAAGTTTTAGGTTTCTGCTTCTAAGAACATAAAACTTCATGCTAAAAAGACCATGTTGTGGCATGTACACTTGGGCCACATAGATAAAAAATACTTAGGATATTGAAGTGTAAGGACTTGGTTAAGGGGTTAACTAATTGCTTTATTGATTTTGACTTTTGTGAAAATTGTATCTATGAATATCAAAATCATATAAAATTTTATCTAACATGATTTCTCTATAAAAAGTGGGTTTTCTTCCTTAGGTATAAATTTGAGATCTTCTCAAAGTTCAAATATTTTAAAGCTCTTATTGAGAGCAATATGGAAAAGAAGATCAAGGTATTGCATACGATTAATGGTGGAGAGTATTGTTCTATAGAGTTTGATAACTTTTATAAAGAGCTTGGTATTCCTAGTAACAATATGACTCCATACACCCCTAACCTTAATGTAGTCATAGAGTGGATGAACAAGATGTTGATGGAGAAAGCTAGGAGTATGCTCACTAGAGCTAGTTTTGATAAAAAAATCTAGGTAAAAGTTGTAAGTATAGCTTGTTATCTCATTAACAAATCTTCTATATTAGCTCTTGTGGACAAAACCCTTGAGGAGGCTTGCTCGGGATAGAAGCCTTCATTGTAGCATATAAAGTTTTTTTATTGTGAGGCATATGTACATGTTCCTAAGGATAAGATATCCAAATTAGATTTAAAGCGAAGAAATGTATCTTCATCAAATATAATTATGGATTCAAAGGATACAAGCTTTGGAATTTTAAAACTAGAAAGTTAGTGTATATTCAGAATGTGACCTTTAGGAAGATTAAATTTTCTCCTAAATCCTTTCAACCTAAAGATGAGAAGAGAGTGGTGCAACTGAATCCAAATATAGCCTACACCTAAAGTTGAACTAGAGGTTTGAGATAAACCTAAATAGGAATTTTATTTAGAGAGTTTATAGGAATAGGAATAACAACCTCAAGACCCACTCTTGAGGAGTTCCACTTGACAAATAATGTAACCTAATAAGTATAGCCCACCTAATTTTAAATTTGTTTTTGCTTTGTCTACTAATGATGATGAGCAAAGAATTATGAAGGAGTCAATAAAGTCTATAGACAAGAAGTATTGGAAGAAGGCCATGGATGAAGAGATGGCAATACTAGATAAGAATAACGCATGGTACTTGGTGAATCCCCTTCAGGATAGGAAATTTCAAGAGGGAATTTAGTTTTGATGGCAATATTGAAAAGTACAAGGTAAGTTTGGAGTGTAAGGGCTATTCCCAAGTAGAGAAAATCAGTTTTAGTAAGATATATCCTATTGTAAAGTTGACATCTATTATATTTTTATTATTTGTTGTTCTTGCATTTAACCTTAAGGTTGAACATATGGATGTGAAGATAAATTTTCTACATGGGAATTTAGAGGAGGAGATCTACTTGACACAACTAAAACACTTCATGGTAAAGGGTAAGGAATACTTGATTTGTAGATTAAAACATTCCTTTAAGGTCTAAAGCAGTCCTCATAGATGTGGTATCAAAAATTTAATTCATATGTTTTAAAGTTGGGTTATATTAGTATGTACACTTCAAATAAGATGGTGATCAATTTATTAATATTTTATTTTATATCTGGTACATGTTTTTTTTAGTAACAGTAAGGATACAATGAGGGATATGAAAACTCAACTTTCGATTGAATTTGATATGAAGGACATTGGGGTAGCAATTTTTTCTTAGGGATGGATATTAAGAGGGATAGAGCTAATAAAAAGCTTTGGGTTAGTCACAGAAAGTGTATGGTATCTATTTTACATCTATTTAAGATGCATGATTATAAACCAATGAGAGTTTCATTTATGTAGGAATATAGCTCTCTACTAATCAATAACCTTTCACACTAGGTGAGATAGACAACATGAGCTATGTACCTTATGCAAGCATAGTTGCTCACTTGATGTATGTTATGGTCTGCACTAGACCAGACATTTTCCAAGCAATGGGAGTTCTAAGTAGGTATATGTCCATTTGTGGCACTTCAAAGTATTCTATTTGATACCAAGGAGGATGTACTTTGAGTAGGATAATAGAGAGATATATATATAGATTCATAGATTTGTATTAGGCTAGAGATGTGGATTGTAGATAGGCTACTAGTAAGTAAGTATTTACCTTGTTTGGTGGTGTAGTAAGTTGTATGAGCAAAATATAAGTTATTGTTGCTCTTTCAACAATAGAGGTAAAGTATATGATAGCTACTCATACTTGTAAGGAAGCAATCTGGCTTCAAATATTATGTTTGGATATTAGGTTGAAGTAGGATACAATGTCGATTTTATGTGATAGTTAGAGTGTCATAAACTTGGTAAAGAACCTTGCCTTTCATACATAGATAAAGCATATTTATGTGTTGTATAACTTTGTTTGTGATATGTTGGAGGACAAGAGGGTTGTGATTGAAAATGTGGACACGTCTACAAGTGTTGTTAATGCATTATTAAATCCCATGAACATAGAGAAGTTTAGATGGTATTGATTTGCTATAAGGGTAATCCCCTAGCTTCTAATTCATATTTTGAGACCCTATGCAACTTATACAATCAACGAAGGAGTTTAATTCCAATGTTGTACACTTTGCATTGATAATATATTTTATTCTAATGGGATATCTTAACATTAGGATAGAATTTTTTTAGTTGGTTTACCAAGTTGGTAACTTGCAAATATGTAAAAGTGACTCCTAAGTGTATCCCTCTTTTATGGGACAATTTCAAGATACTAGGCATGTTGTGTGGAGTGAAAATATGGTGGTTAAATTATCTAATAATAAATTTGCATGCCTCCCTCATTTTAGGTAACTTGTTGAGGATGTAGATAGAGATAATATATTTTTTAGGAGGTTTTTGGGATGTGCAACCAATAACCTTATCACATATTTAAGTACATTAAAAATTTGGCTTTGGTTTGTGTTATCCCATGGAGATATTTATAGGATAGCCCATGGTTTTCCAAACCACTAGTGGTTTCCAAGTTTACCTCTAGCCTATATAAACAAGCCTTGGGTGAGTGGTTTGGGTATTCTTGGTCATCTTGATTTTGGAGAATTGTAGGTTGGAGTTAGAGATAAGTTGTTAGATTCTTCATGTGTATAAAAGACTGCAAATGCATAGTTATACTGCTAGATTATATCTTATGTGTTAACTTCTAAAGGTTTCCTAAAAGGAGTTAGTCTCTAAAGTGTTTTGTAACCTATTTGTTAATGATAATATATTGAGACTTTCTTCTTACAAGGTTTTCACCTCTATGGGTTTTCCTAGGGTATATATTGTACTCTACTCTTATTCTATAGTTGTAATTTATTTCTAATTTATAATACTCTTTTATAATAATTTTATATTTAGTTAACTAGAATAACTTTTCTCATTTGACTAAGTATAAAATTGTTGCATTTCGATGCATTTTTCCTTTCAGTCATCCCCCTCAAAATTCTCTAGCATAGGTGCATGGATCATATTTAATCTTGTCATCCATATGATGGTCACCTCCTTCTACTTACCTCCCTCCAATCTCACAGAAGGACTCACTTTGATTGGAGGTATGTCTTAATACAGGGGCACATCCCATGCCCTCTTCCACTTCTTAGGCCTAATCAACCCTATCGAATGCCTATCCATCTCCCTCGCATGTCACTTTCTATATGGAGAGAGATATGGAATTGGCTCCTTCAATCCCAATTGTTGACATAACCATGGTATAGGATACTCCTCTATGGTATACTCATGGTGTCCATAAACCCTCTCCCATCATAATTTTTCCTTAACCTATATATTATCTCCAGTGTTGATTAGATATGGTTGTTATACAACATTGACATTAGGATCCACCTCATCAAAGGTTATGATGTGTGTCAATTGTATTTCCACATACTCTCACTATGACCATTGGTCAATCAGTGGATCTTCCTACCCACCAAATTAGAGTGACCAATATGGTCTATACCAAGGGAATCTCTCATAGATCAAGTTCATGAGCACTTCCATTGACTCCATATTTACATGGCCCATCTATTGCATGTTGAGAAAGTCATGAAGGATATTAGCAAAGATAATTTCTTCTTGTTTGAACCACTCTTCCTACTCGAATACCATGTATGTACATCAATCGTTGTACAATACAAATAGTCGGTTGTCTTATTATAGAATACTCTACCCCAAATCAAACCATATACTACCTTTTGAATATTAGGATGGAAAAAATCTTCCACATTGAAAAATTGCATCACCCCCTTCTCTTGTCCCTCATGATATATTAAATATACAACATATATCCCATACATCATAGTGGTCATGGACATATATCTCTATGATATTAAAATATAAATTGGTCATGGACACATACCTCCATGATGTCCTAATATTCATAAACACTTTGTTCATTAAGATTTATTATTATGAGCATATTAAATGTACAAGACCATTGTTCTAAAATTTATCTATTAGACTATAGAATGAATGTCATAAAAAGATATAAAGAAATATTAATTTTTCTCATAATTTTATTAGTGTGCATCCTTATTTAAAGATATTTTTTATTATATTTCTTAGAATATCAAAAAATAAGATAAAATCAAATGCAATGTGGTTACAAAATAGTGATTCTTAAATAGTTTACCGCCTATTTTTGAGGAACCTATGGAAACCACCTAAATATAAGTAATAACTTGAATAACTAATCACATCCACATATAAACATAAAAACTAGAAACTTCCATTAGCAATAACATATTTGAAAGGAAGATATAATCATATTATACAAAAATTTTAAACAATCTGATAATAGAAGTATTTTATTTCTTCAATCACCATAACATGAGATGGTAATGTTAAATATTCATATCCCAAAAATGAGAATTGGATCATTAATAGTTTTATTTCATCCTATTTATACAAAAATTTAGTTGGTTTGATGGAGTAACCAACTTAACTACTTCTAATTGATTTATATTAACTAATCAACATTCTACTTAACTAATTAACTATCCCAACTAAATACAATTTGTACAAGTAGCACAATTGGCCCACCAAAAAATTACACATAAATCAAAGTTTTTAAACAAATTTTCTTCCCAAGAGGAAGGAAAGGGTATTCCATGAGATCACTAAGAAGTTTCTTCATTAATTTATTTTCCTTCAACAACCTTTTGATATTTTACCCAAGACTTAAGTTATATATAGAGGAATTCCAATTTTTACTTTCCCATGCTCTATATCTTGGCTTGAATCATATTTTTCTCATGGTCTATTGTTTATTGCTAGTGCTCATGGAATTTCTTAGTTTTAGGATTTAGATTCTGGTCAAAATTACTCCTACAAAGTTTCCCAGAGTTCATCAAGCTTCTCAAATTTTAAGAAGATCTAACTCCAATGTGTGTCAAAATTGGTAAGAGCTATGGATTTGGTATTCTTAATAACTTAGTTTGAGCTAAGGCTAATATCAATTCCTACTCCTTGGATACACCCATTTATTTTTTTTATTTTGTTGGACATATTTCTAATCAACTTGGCATAATCTTTGATTGATCTACTCTAGTATCTCATTTTTTATATCTACTTGATATGCCCATAGAAAAATATTTCCATATTCTCCTGTGTTCAATTTTTGCATTATCCCACTTTATGACTTTTGAATTATATGGTCTCCTTAGCGGCTACCAACACAACTTATATATTCCCATTTCAATTCAATCCATGTCATCCTAAACCTATAAATCGGCTAATATTTGGTTGTACCTTATGTATATTGGCAACGCTTTGTATGCCATTACTCTATGTTCCTTATGCTACTTGTGAAGAACACAAGCTTATACTGAGAGGGGGGGTGAACAATATAAGATCACTTTTTACTCTTTCTTTCAATTCAATATTATGCAGTGTATAGATAGCAGTATTAATAGCAATAATCAAAGTAATACACAAAACACCATACACAATAGAGACACCACAATTTACGTGGTTCACCCAATGTGGGCTACTCCACGGAGAAAATATTTTACTAAAATTTTCTCAATCAATATCTTTTGGGAATCCTTCCCAATTACAATGTTTATGGACCTATGTCCAAAGGAGATGTTGATCCCCTAATCTCAAGTTCATGGTATGCTCTGGCTAATGGTATTCTAGAAGACTTTGTATCTCTGATGTACTGACTTGTGGATCTCTCTCCACTTGAAGACTCCTCACTCATATTTGTCTTCAATTGTCCTAGCTACTAGATATCTATCCATTGAGACTCTATCCTATGTACTCTGTCACCTCCAAAGCTCTATCTCAATACTGTACTAAACACAGTCCAGTCGGTCTAGCACAACTCTGCTCAATCTCTTGCACTAAACACAATACATTTGGTCTAGTATAATTTTTCTCAATAGGTCCACACAAAACCTACTCAAATCTACTCAAAAAATCTACACAGAACCTGCTCAAATATGCTCAACAAGTCCACATAGAACCTGCTCAAATATGCTCAATAGATCCACACAGAACCTGCTCAAATTTGCTCAACAGGTCCACATAGAACCTGCTTAAATCTGCTCAACAAGCTCACTCAGAACTTGTCCAAATCTGCTCAACAAGCTCACTCAGAACTTGTCCAAATATGCTCAACAAGCTCACTCATAACTTGTCAAATCTACTCAATAAGTCCTCTCTAGGACTTGCTCAAATCTGCATAGCAAGCTTCCACAAAAGCTTACTCAAAATCAATCCACAAGCCTTCTCAAAGACTTGTCTCAAATCTGCTTAACAAGCTCACATAGAACTTTTCCAATCTCATAGAACCATAAAGAGAATTGTTAGAGACTCAATATGTTCTATACTTAATGCTTAATCAATATCTCAATTCAATATCATAGAAGCATAAAGAGAATTGTTAGAGACAATATATTCTATACTCAAATTCCAATCTCAACTCAAATAAATCTCATAGAAGCAGAAAGAGAATTGTTAGAGACTCAATATGTTCTATTCTTAAATCTCAATCTCAACTCAAATCCAGAATATAGAATAGTTTGTTTCATGGAACTTGAACAACCACATGCATCCACTTGACTAGGCTCAATCAACTCTACTCAACCAAACACCTCAAGGAATAACCCTTTCTCACAAACCCTAGTCCAAGCATGTATCAACTAACTCAAAATGTTTCCAACAATGCTCAACCACAAATCTCACATAATAATGATACTCATGTTCTTTTCTAACTCAAGTTCAAGTTCTTTGCACAACCAATTGGTTTCAACAACAATGCTTATAAAACAAGGTTTAATCACAACTCTCAAACCAAAAAACCTTTAAGCATTTAACCAATTAATTTCGAAAAGGAAACCACAATCAATCCTTTTCACTCCAAATGTATTTTATAATCAACCACCATAATCAATCAATAGGATAATGTGCCCATACCTTTTATGAATATGAAGAAGCCTCTTTGGAAATCTACCACAATCACAATATTCTTTTGCCAATCCTCACAAGGGTTAGAATATCACAAAATAATCAACATTACTCCACTTCACAATAATATTCACCAAGGCTTTTAATTAGAAAACCTTCTTAAGAATTAATGCACAACTTCCTTATCACTCCTAAAACCACTTGTACCATAAAAGAAAATAAATCAAAACACTGCATAACCTTGTCACTCCAAAAACCACTTATACCATAAAATAAAATAAATCAAAACATTGCATAACCTTGTCACTCCAAAAACCACTTATACCATAAAATAACTCAAATGTTTTATATCCTTCCTTTCAACACTTTTGCACTTAAAAAAATAATCACAAAGCCTTCTTAGGCAATATCCCACATTAATCAAATATCAAACCTTGGTCATATGCAAAAATTAAATCCACTATACTCTTCGTGAAAGTTGAAGCTTAACACAAATTTGAAATATTTCATGCACCCGAAAATTTTGGCGATCGAATTATGGCATACCTTGCAAAATGGCTTCGGGTGGTTTCGACCCCGCGTTCCTCCTTGTCGTGCGCCTTAGCGCATTCTCTGCCCACCGTGTGGGCTAGGCCTCCCACGTGGAGGCTTTAAGCCTTTGAGACTTATATTTCCATCCTCTCCACCTATGCCTTGAAACTTGCTCCCTTGTTCCACGTGCAATGCGCAAACAAAATCGAAAGGGGGGAATCGACGATTGTGAAGGAGGGGATAATTGAATGCGGGCAATATTTCTTATCACCTACTTGGTTGATAAAATCAACCCCTTTAAATATTCAAAACTTTGCATGATAAAATATATGACGTCGGCGGACATAGCAGGAAAACTCTTTTATTTAATTTTAAAATTTAAATTTTAAATAAATTTAAATTTAAATTAAACCTTTTAAAATTAAATTTCTCCATCATCGAGGCACCTTTTTCGATGAAACAAAAATCCAACTTGGGTTTTAATAAAAACCCATTTCAAATCTGCCATCCATGGTTTTAAATAAAACATTTCCTTGCCTTCCTTGGTTTTCATAAAAACATTTTGCTAAGCTTCCCTTGAAGCTCCTTTTGGAACCAAATGCCATGCATCCCTTCTTGAACCTTTGATCAAAACCTTTGCTTCTCATGAAGCTCTTTGTGGAGAAAAATCATAGTGCTTACTTACATAGGTCCTTTTGACATCAATGACAACTTTTAGCTTAGGGACTCAAAATGTCCAACAACTTGTTAGTTGTATCTACCATAACTCTTCTAAGTGTATTAGTATCATAGATTATATCTAGGCCCATCATACTCTTTTTAGCTTCTATTTCCTCTATCACTGGAGTTTGCTTTTTTTTTATAATGGCTTCTATGATTTGTTTAATTGGTTCATGATATTTTATGCTTTTTTGAGGTTATGACACTTTAGACTTAGAGAATCCATCTTCTTCCTTACTAATCTTTATCAACCCCTACTTATCAAAAAGTCTCTTCATCTATTCTTTGTGACTAGATCTCTAAAAAATTTATCTATGAGCTCAAATGTATATCTGAGTAGTCTAATATTTACATGGATGTCAAAAGTGGGCAAGTCATGTGTGAAAATTTTAACGTCCTCCCTCATTAATTTATTGATATATGGATTTTTGGGCTTTACAACACCTTGATTTCATATTTTTCTTTTATTTATTGTATGTGATGTTTAACCTAACTCCTTTTCACCAGTTGCTAAAACATCATCAAATAAATTTTAAATATTGGTCTATTTGTGGATATTCTCCAAGTGTTGATCCTCTTCAATATCTACATAATAAAATATTTGTGATCATCCAATGTTGTGCTACCATGGCCATTGTCTTTTCTCCTCTATCTTCCGTAGCTTCTTTTGTTATATTTTGGTCAACAAGCTAATCAATATCATCAAGGATCCTCTTCTCATTGCCATTATTTTTTTATTTCTTATTTCCCTTCTCTAGTGACAACTTATTTTCCTTCATAAGTTTATTATTATGATGATGATCATCATCATCATGGATTGCATTTTCTTCTCCAATAACCTTGTCCAAGTATCTAGTCAACTTTTGTTTTCACAAAGAAGCAAATCTAGGTTCTCTAGAATAGTATTAATAAAAGTTATAATCAAGATTGGAGTTTCTGGTCTTGGGTCGTACTAAGAAATTTGTGGTCCATAGAGATGTTAGAGTTAGTTTTATTAGGATCTTGGGACTAGCCAAAAGTGGTAGACCAATTATTGTAACTTTGAATTTGTCTTCTTAATACAATTTTCACCTTTTTTAAAAAAACTAAACTTTTGTTTTCACAAGGAGCTTAAGGTTGTATAATAGGAACTTGCACTTGAGGAATATTGCTATAGGAACTATTGCATATTTGAAAAATTAGTTGGTACTTTGGCCACTTCTTTTTATTTCAATATAGAAAATTTAATGGGTGATTCACTGAAATAATGTCGTCTTACAGTGAAAATCTCTACTTCTTGAGCCTTTGTGTCAACCCCTGATTCCTCATAGAAGGAATATTCATTTGTAGGAGTATATTCTACAAATACAACCTTCTTTTTCTTAAGGGCATTTCATCCTTATTACATAAAATTGGTATATGAGCATTCTTTAGGGTCATCCTTGGTATTTTCCTCTTCAAATGAATCTTTAGACTCTCTTATTCTAGATTCTTTAATTATATTTTGACCATTTTAGAATTTGTTTCATATGGGAAGGCCAATGTTCCTGGTTGATCTATCATGTATGCACTGATCACCATCATAATTGGACCAAAATTCTTCATCATCTTCTTCATGCTTAAAAAACTGCACCTATCATTTTGAATTAGGTCATTATAATACCCCTCTTCTATCATAGTTATTTCTTTCAAAAATAGGTTGGAATCCAAACTATTAAAATTTTATCTCCATGTTGCTCAAATCTCCTGATGACTCGTAAGTGTAATAATCAATAATGAAAAGAAACTTTACTAAGCCCCTAATGTGCTTTCTAGTAACCTTCCAATGGAATAGAAAGAATTGTTGACAAAAATTCTTAAGAATGAGGTCATTAGTGGTCCTAATGAAAATAGCTATCAACTTACTTACTTCTTTAAACATCCAGATATATGAATATGAAACCCCCTTTTATTTTCCAATTCTTTACATGAAATATGGGTTAATATTGGGAAATTGGTAGCTCTTATTAAATCTTCTTCTTCAACACTAAATTCTTCTTATCTAGCATAAATTTTAAAATAATATAAACTAAATAAGAGGTCATATAAAATGAGCTAGAGTTAGGATAGTACAAAGTTAGTTTATCAAATATTAGCAAATAAGATATGCCCCATAAATAAGCTTATTTTAGAATATCAAATTTAAAAGTGAGATCATTCAAGTCTTAAATTGTCTAGATTCAGGCTCTTCTCCTATGTGGTTAATCAAGAGAGTTTTATCCCTAATCTCCTCCTTAGAATTATCCTTCAAATCCCTTATTATCATATAAAATTTATTCTTCTCTGGGAACTTTGTCTAGTGGGTCAAAATAAATCTATGAAAATCTTCTTAGTTCTTCTCCTAGATATATGTTTCCCTTGACTTGGTGGTGATAATTAAATCATCTTAATGGAACTCTAGGAAAAAATAGCCCATATCACTAAAGTTTTTATTGTGGTAAACACTTTCCCCTTTATAGTCACAACATTGCCAATATTTCCATCCAAATACTTGATACAAATGGTCACTAGCTCTGGACATGAGAAGTGTTCCTTGAGGATTGATACCTTTATCAATTTAGATTCTCCCATTTGGTCATATCTTTGATCAATATTAATGTCCTTCTCCAAAGCTTCATAATCTCCAATTTTTATCTCAGTGTTAGTAATCTTGGATAACCTAGACACCATATTTATCTCCTTCTATAGGATATACTTATACTTCATATCCTTCATATAAGGAATACTATTCATAATAATTGAAGAACTTTAAGGATCTATGGAGGACTAGAAAAATAGTGACATAATAAGCTTTACCTTCATGTCCTTTCACCCTAAAGCTTTACCTTCATGGACTTCATCCTTACCTAGATCTTTATGTGTGTGAGGAAAGCATGCACAAGGGGATGATGCTACATGAAAAAAATAAATCCCATTAGAATACATCTGCAAGATTTTATCCATAAGTGGGGTTGATCAATTTAGAAATTGAATTTTATGAAAAAATATGTCTTAAAAGAACATTTGATAAGACTCAACTACCTAGTCAGTCAACATGTTTGCAATAATTTGACACATCAATAGTTATTTTAATTTTGAATTTTTACAAAAGACACTCATATGAATACTATGAGACCAAATTTGTATGGGAAAATAAAACTATTAATAATAATTTCTTTTTGGGATTTTGTTGAAGGAAATTTTAAAAAACTCAATTGACTTTGTAAAAATAGCTCAAATAAGGGGTATTGAGAGAAAATCATGAGGTGGGATGAGGTATTTTATGAAAACACTTTATCTATGATAATGTTTGAGACAAAAAATTTCAACTTTAGATGAATTTGTTTCCCTAAGATCAAAAATGATAAATTGGTGAACAAACTTAGGTGAGTAGCATTATATAAGAAGCAAATAAAAATATTCACTTGCATAAAACTTAGTGGCAAAAAACTACATGCAACAAGAATTATAAAACCATTAATGCAACAACTATGACACTAGGCTAAATGACCCCAAAATGGGGTAACCTAAGAAATAACCTTGAAACAATCCAAAATTTCTAAAAAGCTAAAATTGAAAATAATCGGAAGTGAGGTTTACACAACCATAATACAAGAATTATTCATTAAAAAGAGCTAGCTAGGATTGAAAATTAATAGGAAAAGGAAATATTACCAACAAGGATAAAATAACCTTATGAATAAAATGGTTAGATCAATATCATTTGCAAAATACCTCCAAGGAAGTAGAATGAAGTGTCATGTGCACATCAAACAAGATGGAAAGAGTGAAAAATAGCTAAGACAAGGTGGTATTTATAGAAAAATGGGCTACATGTGGTGGAATTATAAGTGTGTAAGTAAAATGGTGGGTGTATAGATACATTAAATATAAATTTACAAAGAAGTGTATGATATCTAGGGAAACATACCCCAATATAGAAAAATATGTATGAAAAAGCCAATGCAGAAAGGACAATAGACAAAGGTCTAACTAGTATTAGGTTGACTTAGGAGGAAGTAAACCACATACTCATGGGTCCATATGAAAGGGTTATTGCAAGAGATGGGTGACAACAAGCATCAATATTTTGCTCTTGTGTAAAACTTTTCCTACATGGTGCATTTAAAATATGACTTATAGTTAGTGGGATACAGGATGAATCTTCTAGGTAGTTAATTATTTGAGCTTAATCAAAACAAAATACCCTATATTTGCAAGCTTGTAAAGGATTACAAAATATATCTATCATAGATCATTTTTCATTTCTTAAAAACTTGTTCTATTTTGAACCCATCATCTAGCTCTTGTTGGGGGCAATCACCTTTAAGATAAGTTTAAAAATTCTAGAAGTTCTAGTTCATTGATATATGCCTTATCCATTGGGTCTTGTTGCATCTTTTATTTTTATTTTCTCTCTTCTTCTTTTTTAGGATTATATATAAAGTACTATTGTATTTTCATTTATAGAATATTTTCAAATGTTGCTCATTATAAGGAAACCTAAGATGAGTACCATCTAGATATGAGAGATAAAAATATTTTTTTCCTACGACATTATTAAACTTAAATGGAACCAACCACAAAGAATCAAATTTACCATGAGACCCATATTTTTCATTTTTACTATCCTAAAGCAAATAAAATCTCCTTCTTCAATCCTCTTATTCATTACACCTTTATCAAATAGGTTCTTGACCGAGGGATGATATCTCTTAAACCTCTCATGAGCATCTTCTCTAGTTTCTTCCAAATTTATCAAAATTCCAAACACCTTGCACTATAAGGATTTTCCTTTTTCTAACATGTAAATATATGAAAAAAGTTAAGTGGATCAGAGTATGATGTTACTTGGAAGAATGACTTCTTTTCCATGGTAAAAAATATGGGGATTTTTCCAAAGAATCCTTTATTGATATATATATATATATATATATATATTGATAATTATATAATGGGTGTTAAAAGGTCCCCAAACCTTTTACAACAAGAAGAAATCCAAGCCTACAATATTGTCAAAAGGGGCATGAACAAAGAGTAGTCCATGCAAGGACTTAAAACTAGCCAACCCACTAGGGCATAATGAGAGCAGCTCAAAAATAAGAAGAGAACCCACACTAACAAATCCCTTACCAACCCAACTAAAACAGATAAGAGGTATCCTCAAAATAAAAGGAACATAAACAAAGGGGTAGAGAGATAGGGATAAACCCCCCCTACAACCTAACTATATGAACCCACAACTAAATCCGCTCTTCAGAAGGCATAGGATCATGGATATCCCAATCAATAACTGCAATGGAATTCAAATTCTAACAAAACATGGATCTAGCCATAAGAATGTGTAGACCCCCATAGAAAAAGGCTCACATTATCAATAAAAATCATCAAATAAACCGTTCAAATTCTATAGAAAAATTCCCCCTCCAAATAGAGAGATTATACTGGCTTAACCCTAGATTAGCTAATAATTCTGCACTCTTGTTACCTTCTCTAAAGATGTGCTTAACTTGGATTCTCTCCAAATTTTGACAGAATATTTGGGCTTCCTTAATTAGATTGAAGATGTTCCAACTAGGATTTTGATCACCAAAAAATACCTTAACCACATTTAAGGAGTCCCCTTCAATAATAATTTTTTTACAATTCAAAGATATCATTAATGTAGTGCCTTGATACAATGCCCTAGCTTCAGAAAAATGACAAGTTTGTGGATCCATGTTTTTCGCAAAGGCAAGAAGAATCTTCCCATTATGATTCCTAAAGAGGCCACCTACCCCCGTCAGCCTTGGATTCCCTTTTGATGCTCTATCAATATTAAATTTAATCAAATCTTGAGGTAGAGGTTGCCATTTAATAGATGTTCTGATATTTGGAATATTTATCATTTTGTCACTGATTGAAAAACCCAATTTTTTCAAAAGAGCACTCTCTGCTACCCCTCCATGAATAAGAACTGAAGTTGGATTCCTTATATTTATAACAATTATTATTAACACTCTAAGTCATTGATTCAACATTTCTCTCCATGCTTTTAAAAATTATTCTATTTCTTTCCTTTCAAACACCCCAAAGGAGATGTGGGAGGATGAAGGACCAAAAGGATCATAAGATATGGTTTACAAATGGAGAGGTCCACTGCTCAATAACATTCTTTAATGATCCAAGAAACACCCACGAAACTCCCTAAAAATCCATTATGAGAGAAAACACTTCCCTTGAAAAGGGCATTGGAAAAACAAGTGACTGGTGGATTCATCATAATTTTTACAAAGGGAACACCAATTTGTAATTATTATACCTCTTCTTTGTAAATTGTCCATCCTGAGAATTTTATCCTGAGATGCCGACCAAAGGTAAAATTTGCTTTTGGTGTAAGACCTTTAACCTAGATTTTTCTTGAAAATAGGGACTTCCTCTGTGGCATCAGAAGCAATATTATAGGCTGACTTAATAGAAAATAACCCATCACTTTCATTCTTCCAAATTAAGTTGTCTTCCTCTTCTATGTTCTTTATAACTTGCAACCTTAATAATTCTTCAATGAGGCTAAAACTTCTGTATTCCATCATATTCATATTTTGCATTCTAAGCAGTTTCCAACTTGTAACCCCCTATTGAATTTGCATATAATCATCCACTTTAGTACCAAACGCAGTAGTGGTTATAGGTTCAGCTTTAGCCAATTCTTGGGAGGAAATTAGAGGTTGATCCTAGATCCAAGGTGATCAAGAGATCAATTAAAAAAATTCATCTACAAGAAGTGTGGAAGGAGCTTCAGATAAAATCCTCACTTCAAAGCAATCAACACTTTTTGGAATAGAGCATGGAGGAAAACTAGCTTAACTTCCATCATTCAATGAGTGGTTAACACTCATTTAATAAAATGGGTTGGTTTTAAATAACCAACACCCATTTAATAAAATGGTTTGGTATTAAATAACCAACACCCATTTAATAAAATGGGTTGGTATTAACTAACCCATTTCTTTCTGACCTGGATTTTGGGAACCTTCTCATGGGTGACTTTTCTTTCAACCTAGTTTCTCATAGGTGAAGGTACTTTTAAAGGGTTAAGTTCCTGGGAATCTACCTGCAAAGGTTTCTTCTCTGATCTGGTTAGAATAGCTATTTTTTCCACCGAAGGCATCATGAGATTTTGATTTTCCTCCCTAATCATGTTTACTTGCCCTTTAAGAGTATTTTTTGCTCTTTCAACAGCTATCTTCTGGACATAGTGTTGATGGATCATGCATGAGTTTTCACCGTGTGGATCATTACATGTAGAGCACCAGAAGCTTGATTCTATCACTAATTTAGTAGGTTCATCATCTTCATTAGCGTAAACCACATTCGATCTCTTCTAGTTTTTGCCACTTGTGGAAGCTTGGTCTCTTGTTACTTGTGGAAATCTCCTTGGATGGAAACTCCTTTTTGCTTATCTTCTTTCCATTGAGATCATATTAGTGGTCAGAGTTTTTATGGTTGATTGCAGGTCTATTAAGGATGTGAGCTGGGGATTAAGAGTTGGTGAAACTGATGATACAAGAAGTGTAGGAATGACAGGTAACACTAGGGTATGAAAGGCACCTGTATTATCAGGATAGAGGGTTGTCCAGTCCATTTAGGAAGATCTGTGTTGGATGCAAAAGCAGGGATTGGGAAACTAGAATTTGATACTTGTGGAAGATCTAGAAAGATAAGCATGACCATATTTAGAGGGAACATTTCGATAGCAATGAGATCTTTCTTTGCTTTATGAGCTTCCTAAAATTATTTTGGGAAAGTAAACACTTGAGACTTTCTGATAGCCATACTTATATCTAAGTTAAAAGCTCTCAAATAATAATATATCGATTGCTCATTTATTGACCTTAATCCATAAGGTACTCTCTACCAAGGATGACTGAATCTGATATTGAAATCAACTATTTCCTCTTAAGGGTATTTTTGAATGACGGTAAACTGATTTAGCAAAGAAAACGGATCAACATGTTCATTAAACTCCTCTACCAGTTTACCGACGAGCTAGGCCTAGGTGGCTATGGTCTGATTAGGAAGGGCTTTATACCAATAGAGCATTTTTTCTTTAAAAGAGATAACTAACAGTCTTATCATCACATATTTCTTTGTGATAATATGTATTGGTGCCAATGTGGCCACATATTGATAATGTTCATAAGCCATTTTTCCTATGCCATCATACTAGGGCAATGCTTTCAAAGTCGTTGTAGGGATATGATGCTAAGCTGCTAGATTCAGGGGGGCTGAATGATTCCATGTAGGATAGGGCAGATTTGGTTAATTTACAATTATTGTAGTTACAGTGTCGACTGATATCGCAGTAGTGTGAGCAACTATATTAATTAGTCCACTAGTAGTAGTACTAGGGAGATCTATAGGGGAAGGATTTACAGATCCTGTAGTAACGGTAGAAGAAGAAGTTGACTGAGTAACAAGTACAGGATTAGCTCTGAGGCTACCAAGGTATAATTCAAAGAACTCGAAGGGTTCTTCAGAATTTTTTGCTTTAGATTCGGTTTTCATATATCTTGGTATTCTACCATAAAATAGATAAGGTTTTTCTTGGGTTTTATTTTTTGAATGGAGTCTCCAGGTGATTTATAAAAAATACACAGGACAAAGATAACCACCGAAACTTTGGTCTGTATAGATAGTGGGATTGTGTCCCACCGGGCGTGCCAAAAACTGTTGGTGCAAAATCTGCCTTTGGTTATGTTTGCGCCCAAGACTTTGCCAACATTGAATGCCCGAGGTTTAAAACAGAGACTACCCAGTTCAATATCTAGAGAAGGTTGGTTCCTTGCTTTGTTATAGGTAAAGGGGAAAGAGTAAAATGCATAAAGGAAGGGAAATATAGCTATTGCTAGAAACATCAAATGGTACAGGTTAGACAATAGCAAGGAAATACATAGTTTTTGCAGATAAGCATTCTTAAACCCCTCAAATAACAACAACTAATTCTCTAGTGTAGACTTAAAACAACCATTAATCAACTAGAATTATCAAATTTAGAATCTGTAGAACTTGTAATGCAAAAATTCAGAAATAGAATTAGAGTGATTAACATTCAACACAGTTTATATAGAATTTGAATATTCATACATACGTGACAAAACACCAGTGAGCCAGAAGCCAAAATGAAGAGTATATTATTGCTTTCAATAATCTGTATACATAGCCTTGTAAACATCCAAGAGCTGACCCTTAGTTAGAG
This sequence comes from Wollemia nobilis, assembly GCA_028583015.1. Classification (NCBI taxonomy): domain Eukaryota; kingdom Viridiplantae; phylum Streptophyta; class Pinopsida; order Araucariales; family Araucariaceae; genus Wollemia; species Wollemia nobilis. The sequence goes on along the minus strand of JAQPPZ010016980.1, from coordinate 1,721,300 downwards.
TCGCTCATCCTATATATACATATTCTAATAACATAAAAACTAAAACTTGTTACAATAATATGCGTGTAGGCTCATTCTGGTAAATTGGTAGTTATAAGAGTATGGGGTCTTCAACAGCAAATGGTTGAGATCTTCTTGTTACCGCACATTTGCATCGATCCTTTTGGAGATGTCGTGGCCCAAATATCCTCCACTTCTTCGTCTTTGGATTTTTGCTTTCGATTTATGAAAACAAGACCAAATGCAAGATTACTACTTTTTCACTCCTGGCTTCTTCTTGGCTCTCGGTCCACGAAAAAAATACCAGTCATGAGATTGCAACTTTTTTCTGCTCTTAGCCTCTTTTTGGCTCTCAGTCTACGAAAATAAGACCAGTCGTGAGATCATGACTTTTTTCCACACCTAGATTCTTCCTAGCTCTCGATCCACGGAAACAAGACTGGTCATAAGATCGTGATTTTTTTCCGCTCTTAGCCTCTTCTTGGCTCTCGATCCATGAAAACAAGACCAATCATGATATCGCGACTTTTTTTTGCTCCTGGCTTCTTCTTGGCTCTCGGTTCACAAAAACAAGACCAATCGTGAGATCATGACTTAATTTCGCTTAGCCTCTTCTTGGCTCTTAGTTCATAAAAACAAGATCGGTTGTGAGATCACGACTTTTTTATGCTCTTAGCCTCTTCTTGGCTCTCGGTCCACGAAAATAAGATTGGTCATGATATCGTGACTTTTTTTTGCTTTTGGCTTCTTCCTGGCTCTCGGTCTGCAAAAACAAGACTGGTCGCGAGATCATGACTTTTTTTGCTCTTAGCCTCTTCTTAGCTCTCGGTCCATGAAACAAGACCGATCGTGATATTGTGACTTTTTTCTACTCCTGGCTTCTTCTTGGCTCTCAGTTTGCAAAAACAAGATCGATCATGATATCGCGACTATTTTCCATACTTAGAAAAATTTAGAGAAGAAATATCCGCTCTCCCCTTGGTGTAGTCATTTTGACCTATAGTTACCCTCGACATAGGTGTATTGTTGAAAGGAAGATGAGAGTGAAAACACACTGTCAATTTTTGTAATCAACATTAGGTGTTAGGTTTGCAACGTTTTAACTCTGCTAAGATTTTGGGGATGTGACAACTATTCGATCCTTATTGATCTATGACAAGCATGAAATGAAGAGGAGAAATGTCACAAGAATCCTCCAAAGCCATGTGCAGAGTCAATTAAGTTGATCTAATTACAAGCACTAATTTTTTGAGAAAATTATTTCATGGAGGGAGTAGATGAATGTGCATTGTTGATGTCTCAGATCTATGATAGGCATTGATCCTAGGAAAGGCAAGTAGAAAATAAATGATAAAACTTTGTGATCCATTGATCTCTCATCCAATGGCTCATGCCATTTTGCAAAGATGTCAAAGGAATTTCTAGAGAAGAATTATGTCATAAGTCGAGATATGGATGCATGGAAAACACATCAACACCCAATGAGAGAATCAAAAGTTGCTCCATCTAGACCTGCATCCAAAAAGATATCTATTGTCAATTTCAAATAAGAATGAGGTCTGATGATCTACATATGTAGCACCCTAAAATTGACGCAGTTAAACCATCAGTAAAAAAGTCAAAATTTGAATTTTAACCCCGAAACTGTCTGTTAACCACTCACCTTGTTTTTCATGCCATTTTTAGAGGTTGTTGTGATCGTTGGACGATATCGTCGTCGATCTGAAGATATCATCGTCGATCTGACAATATTGTTCCAAATCGGACGAATTCGTCTGGAACAGAACGTCCAGACGATTTCGTCCCAAAACTAAATTTTTGCAATTAGCTTCTATTCCAACGACCTCTCCAACTTGGGCAGAAGCATGTCTGCGCGGTTGGAGATTCCCACGTTGGAGATCTCCCAGATTAGGATGATCCCCAACCTCCTAACCTCCCCCTAATCCTATATAAACTAGGATTTTCTCAGTTTATCCCCCTGCCTGACTCCCTGGCTGGCTGGCTGACTGATCATTTCCCTACAATTATAGTTTTGTTGTGTTAGAACATCCTATCTCCCATCATTTGCACTTGTGTTTTCAAGTTTTGTTGTAGGATTTCACTGTATTTCAGTCGGAGGTAGCTCGAATCGTCGCAGGCGATTCAACCACAATTTCAGACGATCCTATCAATATCGGCGACGATCTTGTACGATTATAGACGATCTTGTCTGCAATTCAGTTTGGGGGCAATCAGAGCCCTGAGTTTGCATTCTCTATCTCATTTTCTTATTTATTGGTGCATTAGATTAATTTACTTCTATTTTGTATCTTGGAGTTCACCTCATTTAGCATAATTGCATGATAAAATTCAAAATAAGTTTCCAAAATAGTGCATCTCATTTAATTTGATATCTAGATTTACCATTCAAGCATCTATACTCTTATTTCTATCATTTTGCATCATTCTTGCAATTGTATTTTTGGTTTTTGGTGTCTGTTTTCTTGATTACAGGTTTCTGACAAATTCGTCAGGTCGTTGACGATCTTGGGTGATCTTGGACGATCTCCTGTGACTTGGGACGATTCTGTATAATTACAGATGATCCTGTCATATCTTGGACGATCTGGACTCCTACAAGCTTCAGAATCTTCATCAGACATCAGAAATTAGGTGTACTCTTCTCCATTTTATATATTCTCTGTATTCAATCGCATTAGGATTCATTTATGTCTGCTGTCTGTTGAGTGGTATTTTCACCCAATTGTGAAAGTACACTCTTCCTTAGCAAAGAAGTTAAACAAACAACTTCTCCAAGGTCTCCGCTATATTAGCATTTGCATGTGTATTAGTAATCTCAAATAAAGATATTCAATTTAAATGCTTGGAACACCTTAGTGATTGCAAGTAACCGTAAACAAGGGGTAATGTTGGTTTATTTTACCATGAAACTTTAGTGATTGTTCATTGAACCAAAATAAAGCAAATGTGAGTTGACCCTTATATGACCACGATGTAGTACCTTAATTCTTTTTATCTTGAGGGTTTTAAAATATATTTTATCTTGCATTATTAAGTCCAAATATGGCTTCTTATCATGAAGATAAATATAGCTTTCAATGTGATCGATAAACTATCCCTTTTTGGTGAAATAGGTTTTCACAAAGAGGCAATAATGTATGGCCTTAAATTAAGGGCTTTAAATGTCACTTTAACTTATCCCTATTAAATGAAATCAAATTTTCATCAAGATGAACAAGTAAGTGCTTTGAAGAAAAGACCTTCAATGTAATACTCAAATTACCCCTCTTTCGTAAAATTAGAATTTTTATGAAGAGAGGATAATTTTAGGCTCAAAATGGAAATTTGTGAAAATGCCATAAAAACATAATTCCTTCAATGAAATTGGAATTTTCATGAAGGGAATGTCATCATAGGCTCATGAGTGCAAAACAAAACTGAAAAAATGAAATTTGACCTTAAAATGGAAATTTTCTATTTTCGGATTTTTTAAAATCTGCAATAAAACAGCAACTTCGGTGAATTTTTTAAAATACTAAACAACTCCGAAAATGAAATTTCAAAGCGCGTATGGGAATTCTAAAGTATAACCTACGCAATGGTGAAATTATTTTTAGATTTTGAAATTTTTTAAATGTTTATTTTAATGCCTGAAAATTTAAAAAAAAAAAAATTCTAAAAAAATAAAATGCAGAAAAAATGAAAATGAAATGCAGAAAATAAAATACAAGATACATTCAGTTTGATGCTATCATATTCCGACAAAACCGAAGATGTGAGGTTTTCATGCATGCAACCTAACTTATTGGACTTGCAAAACAAGCACAATCCGGATAAGCTAAGTGTTGGTTCCTAGGGTTTAAATGAGGTTTTCAGATTTAAACATTCACATGAAGCAACCAAGAAACTTGCATAAACTCCATTTACAAGCCTAAAATCTGAAAAGGGGAAAAATAGACATTTAATCTTGCATGCAGAAAATGACTCCTCCTTTCTTGCCCATAAAATGCAACTTTCTATAAATTTTCTGCATTAAAAAGTATGTCATTGTACATGGCAGAAATCTGGTTTTCTCAAAAAAAAAAACCAGTCCAATGTGGAAGGAAAATATCCAGAAAAAAAACCCAGTGCCAAGGCCTTGCCTTCATTCCTGCAATCTCCTCTGAAAAGTTTCCAACCCCTTTGTCCTCCGTTTTCAATTGCATTTAAAAACTCTCTTCATCTCTTCGTTTCATTTCCATGGAAACTCTTCGATGTCCTTTCCCTATTCATTTCTGGTTTTTCGTTTCATTTTCTTCGTTTCAAAACGTTTCATTTTTCATTTTTATATGACTTCAATAAAAAAAACAAATACCCTATTTGAAACGTATTCCTTTATATGAGCCTTTTTTGTTTTTTTTTCTCCACGCGTTTCCACCTTACCTGCACATAAAACAAATAGGTGAATTAGCTTAAAAAACAAACTTTAAAAACAAAATAAATTATACTAAAAACATAAAGTTAAACTATTAAAAAAAAAAACTTTAAATTTAAACTACTTTAAAACTTAAACTAAAACGTGGTGAATGAAGCACCATGGCTTCATTCACTACTTTTTATTTTTATTTATATTTTATTGTTTTTACTTCTTTTTTTTAACTTGCTTTATATATATATATATATATATATATATATATATATATATATATATATTCTTTTCACTTTTAAATTTTTTTATATTTGTTTATATATATAAAAATTTATATATAAACTTGTTTTTTTTTTTAATTCAAAAAGCTTTATTTAATTATTTTTTTTACTTGCTTTCTCTTTTATTTTAAATTTGATTTAATTAATTTTAAAACATTAAAATTAACTAAAACAATAATAATAATAAAAATAATAATAAGGACGAACCTAACCAATCCACTAGACACTCAAAATGAAACGAAAACACCCAAACACCAAAATTAGAAGGTGGGTCCCCAAGCTTGGGGTACGTTGTGGAGCGGCCACAACACTGTCTTCATATAAATCAGAATTTTCATATAGAATAGCTTAGCTTCATTTTGGCCAACCTAAGAATCTGAATGATTGAACATAAAATGAACAAATCAAACCTATTCTCAACCTAGGCATGGAAACTGCCATTCAAAGTTTCCTGGTGAACCCCACCATCCGTCAAAAATTCACCTTTATACCCCTCTCCCGAGAGGCGTGACCTTCAAAGGGTCTCTCCGTCCGAGGTATTGTTTCATCCTTTTCTCATTCCCCTTCCGGGCATGGATCCTTTAGCCTGAAGGTAAGGGTGCGAAAATTTTGGGTGATACATTTTGGTGAACCCGACGTGAAACTAAAAACACTTTTTGAAAACAATCCAAAAAAAAAACACATTATTAAGAACATCTATAATCATTAGAAAACTGTTAAATTTGCATATCATACTTAGATGGTATATTATAATAGAAGACGATTTGTCTCCATAAATGTTGAAAATCAATTAACGCCCATAGAGATTACTTATGTGCTTAGAGTACCTCAAACATATAGAGCCCAACCTTTGTGGGACGAACTTGATAGGAGATTGGGTATTATTGAATCTAGATCTGCAGAACTTAGGCAAATTAAGAGGTTTGTCCTAGATAGAATTTTGGATTCTGATCAGGTGACTTTGTACCATGAACTTCAGAGAGCTTGCCATAGGTGGTTAGCCGATAAAAGAGCACTTGTGTCTTCTGAATTATACACCTTTGAGGAATACCTTGAGAACGCACTTGTAGTACATAAATTTCTATCTCGTGTAGAGGATCAAGAAGTCGTTCTTACGGATAGAAAGAGATGGAATAGAGTTCCTAGAGCCGTGTTGTATCGAGAGTATTGCCATGAACTTTATTTTTACATGTCAGAGTCTGAAATAGATCATATTACCATAGCACACTTTGTCAAGTTCTTGAAAAACAACTTCCAATTTGAAGAGGAGCATTTCATGACTCTTGATGAACTTGATCCTATCAATGATATCCATAAACTATTCATAGAAAACTAAGTGATTATTTCTACTATTGTTTCTTGCAACTAGCATGTTGTTTGTTATTTTTATTCTCGTAAAATAATAATATAATAAAATCACACAAAAAAAAACAAAAAAACATTTCCTTTTAAAGTATTATAGTAGGTATATAGTTAAAATATATACCTATCAACCCTATCGCATATATATATATATATATATATATATATATATATATATTTTTTTTTTTTTTTTTTTTTTTCTAAAACCTAAGTTTAGCACAATGCCTAGACTTAGGAATGGAAAACAAACCGAAGAAGATGAAGATTGGTTAGGAAGACCATTAACTGACCAAAATGTCCCTCCTAAGGACCAAGTTCAGCAAGAAGAAGAGCTTGCTCTAGGAAATGAACAAGAAGAAATTGTTAGAGAGGAAGGATCCTCATCCCCTAAAATATCTCCGGGAGGAGCTATCACTTTTGAGAACATGGAACAATTCTGGAAGTTCATTAACACTAATATTGGTGTTTTTAATAGAGCAGCCCATATGGACAAAGATCGAATTAGTGACACTCAAGCAACTCTAGAAGAAGTATTTCAAACATACACTAATCCCTTGTCCTTTATTGAACAAGAGAGTGATCGAGCCGGACCATCCAATTTGGATATGGGAGTTGTGCTCCAGAACATGCAACAATAGTAGGTTACCCAACAATCTAAAGTGCCTGTTAACAAGCCTGGGGTCATTCCCGCACAAAAGAAACCATCATTTACTGCTCTATTTCACCAAGCTCTTGATCAACATACCTCAAATCAACAAAAACCCAAAACGAAACCGAACACCAATTACCAACAATCTAAGGTACAACATAATACTATTACAAATCCCCTTCATAATACTCTTCCTACCAACACTTTGCATAATAGCAATATAACATCTAATCCTTATCTCACACCATCATACACTCATAGATCCCATACCTATGTGCCACCAAACCAATATGGTGGACAAACTAGCAATCTTGAAGCCGTGGTGAAACAGTTAGTTTCCCGCATGGACCAGATAGATCCCTACCATCCCTCGTACAATTATCAAGAGTTGTGTAGTTAGCCTTTAGATCCTATAGTCGTAGCACAGCCGTATCCTAAAAATTTTCCTATGCCTGTTCTTCCCATATATAAAGGAACCGAAGATCCCATAGAGCATCTTTGTATGTTTAGGATAGCATGTCATGTTATATCACATGATGACTTGTTATTACTAAAAATGTTCCTGAAAAACTTGGGGGGAATGGCATTAGAGTGGTATTATCAATTACCCACTAATTCTTTGAGAAATTTTGAAGAAACTGCCGAGTCTTTTGTTCATCAATTTAGTGCCTACATCGAAAGATACGTGACCATTAAAGATTTGTATAACTTAAAACAAGGCAAATATGAATGCTTTGCTGATTTTCTATCTAGGTGGAGACAGTTGATAGAAAAATTGCATTTTGTGTTACCTTATAGGGAGATGTTGGACATCTTTATTAATAATTTGCAAGAGCAACTATCTTACGAATTATCAATTGCTACCTTGACCACCTTCGATCAGGCTATAGACTTAGCCCGAAGAGTGGAAGATGCTCTCATTAGGAGAGGCCACTTAAAAGAGAGACGATGAGAAAACATCCAAAAATCAATATAAGAATAAACAAGTTGTGGGTGATGGAGTCACCGATAGCAGAAATATCGCTAATGTTAATGCTGCGAAGACAGCGGAGAAGTTTGTACTGAAACCTCCTGATAGACCACCTCGAGAATTTACTAGGTTAAATCAACCTTTATCAACTATTCTACCGCAACTATTAGAACGAGGTTTGATTCAATTACCAAATATTCGGGAACCTGATCCAACTATACCCGGATACAGAGCAAATTTACACTATGACTTCCATAGAGGACCTGAACACACTACCAATTCTTGTAAAATATTAAAACATAAAATACAGGACTTGATTGATAACAATGAGATGGAGGTGCAAGCCTTTCAACCTAAGCAAAATCCTCCTAATAATGTTCAAAAGAACACCCCACAAAACCAGAATCAGAATGTCAATCAGTCATTGGACATCTTTCAACATCCCTTACCAAAACATGGTAAGGAGGTGGCTAATCAAGTTGAACATCATAATGTCCCTCCTCCTGCCCGATATGTAGGAACTATTAGTGGACATTTACATGTTCATGACCTGGAAATCTTTGACACAACTTTATTCGTGGTTACAACCAGGCCTCTATATAATATTCAAATACCTAATCTTAGTGATATAGAATATGAGACTGAGAGTGATATGGAAATCACATCAAATCAATCGAATAGTTCTAAAGATGAATCAGATCCTATTCACCCTATCACAAGTTATATGGTTCCAGAAGAGCCATTTCCAAGAAGAGTCGCTACTAGACCATCGTCTCACCGATTACTTTCTAATGAGCTAGCTATAAATGCTAGACCAAGACCCATTCATCATCCGCAGAATAATATTGTGGGTACCATCAGAGCTGTTACTAGACAACAGGCTCAAAATTCTCAACAAGATCAAATTCATAATGATGAATCAGCTCCATTTGTTTTGAAGGTTCCTAATAAAGGGAATCATGCACCTAATGTTCAACCTAAACCTCCTTATAATATTAATGAACAATTATCAAATATTACATCTAGAATTTCTCTCTTGGACCTTTTAAGATCTTCTCCTACACATAGAGATGAATTAATGCTCACATTGAGCCAGATGTTGGTACCACAACCACAAGACATTCAACCTGAAGCCATGGCCAATACTATAATAACTCGTGAAGTTGATTGTATTGACTTCCAGGATAGAGACATACCGCAACATAGTTTACATAAAGATAACCCCTTGTATATTACTGCCTTAATTGGATATGTAGCAGTCAAACAAGTTTTGATTGATAATGGTTCATCTTTAAATATCTGCACTTTTGACTTCTACCAAAGATTTGGGTTTAGAAGTTATGAAATGAAAAGAACTGATATGATCATAAAATCTTTTAATGACGAAACACAAGAAAAGTGTGGAGTTATTACCATTCCATTGCAAGTTGGTCCAAGAACCTTGGATACGACTATGTTTATTGTACATTGCCCTGCATCGTACAATATACTCTTGGTTCGTCCTTGGATCAACGTGATGTGAGTTGTTCCCTCAACTTTACATCAATGTGTTAAGTTCGAATTTAAGAATCAGTTGGTTACCATTCATGGTGATCCAAGACCCTTTGATATGTGTGCTTTGGCAGAACCTATTGGAGTTCAATTTTGCCCCGCTCTGTCATCCACACATCCTAATTCTCATTATTCATCTAAATGTGTGAAACTCACACCCACAACGTCATCTACTTCTTTTCCATCAGTTGCACCTCCACATATAGCTCAACTATCTTCTGAACAAACCGCATTAGGACCTACGAAAGATCCTAATCCCACAACCAATGTCTCTTGTTCTACTCCTATAACTTCCATACCTATAATAGACCCATCTATCGACACCTCTACATCGTCTACATCCACCAAATTCATATTTTTCGCATCGAAAGACGTAGGGAATGTTCCTTCTACCTCTTATGCTCTTACTGACGAGCTCTTACCCGATCTATCTAAAATTCTTATATTAGAAGAAATGAATGCTTCTATGCAAGATTCCCTTATTTTAAATAATTTGCCACCATCTCCTCGTACCTTGGGCCTCCCACGACCTATGGGAAGTATTTACCAAGTCGGGAGTCGTGCCTTTATTTATAAGGGATATGACCGGGGTAGAATACCCGAAACATCGGAACTCATTATGATGGATATGCTCGATGTTATTTTACTAATGAGTATAGTAAAGCCAAACCTATGATGCTTAAATTGGGATATAAAGGGAAAGGTTTGGGACCTTTCCAGAATGGTATGAAAGAACCTTTGAGGTAGAAGCGTGGCCCGCCCGATGTGGTGTGGGCCTATTTTCTAGTAAGGGTCAGCCATTCCCATTTGAGGATGATGACCATCTTATATGTTACTAAGATTATTTAGATGAACGCGATGCTTTGTGTTTAACGAATAAGACATTCACATGTAATATGCTATCTATAGCTTATCCTGAGATGATCGCTGAATCCGACGATGAGTTGGTGGGAGATATCTTTCACGATGTCTCCGTTAAGGAATTATTACATAATGGATTTTATTTTGATGGCTCTATACCTAGTATAGCCCAGCTTGAGGCCACGACTCCTCAAGACGAATTATCCAAGCTAACCTTGGAAGAATTACAAGAATTGGGCGTTTCACCCACACCACCTAATTTTGAGAGAGATCTACACATGGAAGTAGAAAATGTCATAAAAATTAACATTGGAACCGAGGATAACCCTCACATAATCAACATTGGATCAGAATTGATTCAATAAAAATAGGATAAATACATTGCATTTCTTCAAGAATATGAAGACGTCTTTGCTTGGACATATGAAGATATTCCAGGTTTAGACCCTTTTGTAGTTATGCATCACCTAGCAGTGCATCTGGATGCTAAACCCGTTAGCGAAGCTTAGAAAAATGCATCCTAAAGTGGCCTTACTAGTCAAAGGGGAGTTAGAAAAACTCATGAATGTTATTTTTATACAAGCCATTGATTATGTTGAATGGATCTCGAATGTAGTTCCGGTAACTAAGAAAGAAGCTACTAAGATTAGGGTTTGTACATACTTTAGAGATATTAATGTTGCATGCCCTGAAGATGATTTGCTCCTTCCCAATATGGATCAGATCATTGATTTTACTGTTGGGAGTGGAATGATATCCTTAATGGATGGATTTTCTGGTTATAATCAGATCAGGATAGCTCCTGAAGATCAAGCTAAAACAACCTTTATTACCCCTTGGGGGACTTTCTATTGGAAAGTGATGCCATTCGGTTTGAAGAATGCAGTTGCAACCTATCAACGAGCCATGAATTATATCTGTCATGATATGATGCATGATATACTACATGATTATGTAGACGACATTATAGCTCGTTCTACTAAAGAAGATGACCATTTAGATGACTTGAGAAAAGTATTTGATCGGTTAAGGGAATATCTTATCCGATTGAATCTAGCCAAATGTATATTCGGAGTTAAGTCAGGTAAATTATTGGGGGTTATAATTTCTTTACGTGGCATCGAAATTGACCCTCTTAAGATTACGGCTATCACTGATATACCCGCACCTACAAATATATCTGAATTACGGAGTCTACAAGGTAAGCTTCAAGCTATCTGTTGCTTCATCGATAAGCTGGCGGATAAAAGTGGACCCTTTCTTAAGCTTCTTAAGAAGGATGTCTCTTTCCATTGGGACGACGAATGTAAGGAAGCATTTTGTTAGGGTAAAATGAGGTAGTATATTGCATTATACTACATTAGTTAGATTATTACATCTACTTTGACTATTTACCATGTAGATATTTACTGTTTAAAATATCTAATGGTTAACCTAGGTTAATTCCTAAATATCCTAGGTTAGTTAGTTGTTGGCGCTTATTTATCTAAGCGCGTAGGTTAGCGATATTTAGGTTAGATATTAATTTAATATCTATTTTCTAAAGTTTGTAACCTATATAAACCTATAGCTTTTCTATGCTAAGGTTAATGTGATTAAGGTTCAATATTATGTTAATAATTATTTGTTAGCACTTACCTTTCGCATCATTGGCATCAGAGCCATACTCCGCACGCTTCCCGAGGAGACGGCCCGCAGGCTGCTCGACACGGTTCCCGAGGTGGCCCGCAGTCTGGATCCGACATGTTTCCCGAGGCGGCCCGTAGGCTGATCGGCACGGTTCTCGAGGCGGCCCGCAGGAGATAATCGGCCCGGTTCCCGAGGTGACCAGCATGCGGCCCGAGGCGATCTGCTGACTGGGCGGCACGTGGCCCGAGGCGGTCCGATCTGGCGAGGTGGCGCGGCCCGAGGCGGCCCGATTTGCTGACGTGGCACGGCTCGCGGCCCGAGGCGGCCCGATCTGCTGACGTGGCGCGGCTGCTGACGAGGAGGCACGCGGCCGGAGGCGGCACGCGGCTCGAGGCACTCCAGCTCATCTGACTCCCGCGCGGCACGTGGCAAAAGAGGGTTCTGTTGAGCCTGTCGACTGCCCGCAGGCAATCAAGAACGAAAGGGAGTTCTTTTGTTTTTAAACAATACGAATGCGCTCCTACGGCGCATGTGGGATTATCCCCACGTATTTAAAAAAAAAACAAAGTTTAGCCCGCTTGTGCTTGATTAGCACGGGGCAAACCTTGGCTGACGGATCAGCCAAGGTAGCCCGACTGGCTAGCAAAGCCAGCGCGAGGGCCATTCGCGCGGGGTCGGGAGATCAATCCCCCGCGACGCCAAATTTTTTTGGCGTCTTCCCGCCGCGCGAAGGACGAAAGGGAAGGTTTTAACCTTCCCTTCTCGTCACCTGGTGTGGACCGACTGGCAGGAGCGCCAGTCGGCCAATATCCTGCACGGGGCCGCAGGTTCGAACCCGCAGGTAATAAATTTTTTTTAGTTATTTTTTTTCAATGTATTGTCTTTAATTTTAATTTTATCTTAGTTTTTTTAATTAATAAATCTTTATTTTGTTATTTAAATCATTTTTTTTAAGTGATTTGTTTATCAAATATTTTGTTTATTAATTAAATTCTCTTAAGTTAAAAATTAAATTGCTGCATTGAAATAAAATTTTATTAAAAAAAAGAAAGGCAAAAGTTTTTTTTATTGTTTTCTCCTAATCAAACTGAGGGAGACAAGAGACAATTTAAAAAAAAAAAAATTCCTTTTGCAGCTTTGAGACTTCTCATAAATTTTTTTTTAAATTCTCCAAAATTTTCTAATCAATTGTTTTGGGAGAACAATTTTTTTGTCTCATGAAGAAAAAGTTGTGGATCACAAAAGCCCTTCGTCGTCTAAGAGTTATTCGAAAGAGGAACGAACTTAGACGTCGAGACGACAAGATCTCATTTTCATCGTATGCTTAGAGAGCATAGAAGGAGCTTACTCCGTTTCAATACTTACACTGATCCTTGGAAGGGTTTGGATCGTAGTTATGGTCCCATGAGGATTAGAGAACCCTTTAATCTGGATGCACCTCCTATTTTTGAGTATTGAATAATTACGGGAGATAGAAAACCAAGTTGTGTGTCAACTGGTTTTGGAAAGTCTTTCAAAAGCTTGTCGTGTGTCGACTTGTCTTGAAAGATATGCTCTAAATTCTACATTTTGTAAACATTAAGGGGGGATAGAATTTTTTTTCAGAATTCTATAGTTTTCAAAATTGTAAAGATAAAGGGGGGCTATTTCAGTTTTTAAAAGAAAGGTGCATTCTCGATTTTACTCGACACCTACTTTTCAAAATTGCTTGTACTAGGTGCATTTTCGGTGGAATCCGACACCTAGAGTGATATAAATTTGGGTGCTCTTATATTTTTTTTGTTGATTATTGCACTAAAACCATTTTTTTTGCAATTACAAAAGTCACAAATAAAACATTACAAGGAGCTTTTCACAAACACCCAAACTTCACTCAAAAACCATGCTAAACTTTGCATAGGTTCAAACAAGTAATTTCTCCCCATCAAAAGGTCAAAAATTTCAATCACCTTGATAAGACTCTCTTTTGTTTGGCTTAATTAAACCTCAAATTTTTTCATCTTTTTTCAAAAGGTGTTAAAAGCAGGTGCCATTAAATATCTTAGAGAGCAAATATCAAAAGTTTGACAAAATACACCCTTGTTTCATTTGCTCTATTTTGTTTGGCTCAATATTCCTCAAACTTTTCATCTCTTGCTAAGAGTGTTAAGGCAGGTGCCATTAAATATCTTATAGAAAGCAAATTGAAACAACTTCTCTATACCTTTTTGGGGTATAGTGCAAGATAGCATCATATTAGTCCTCTCCACAAATTTGAAACCTAAACAATGGCCATGATACACAAGTATCTCACTGAGAGCCAACTGCTCAAAGGTTCAAATTACTCAGCATGGAAGACTAAGATGAAGGCTATCTTAACTGTAGAGGACTTGTGGTCAATAGTAGATGGAACTGTCACTAGACCTCAATCTTCTGGTCAAGATCAAATAGACTTTGATAAAAAGGATAGGAAACTTTCCTTAATGATCTTGCTAGCTATTACTGATGATATCCAACCTCATATCAGTGAAGCTACAACTGGTAAGGCAGCTTGGGATGCCTTAAGTACCATTTTTGAGGGCAAGAATCAATCAACGATTCTTAACCTTCATACATTACATATGAGATCGGGAGAAACAGTAGAGCTATTCCTCTGCAGAGTCGCAGAATTAAAAACAAAGTTGCAATCCTTAGGAGAAAAGTTGGAAGACCAAGTCTTAAACTCAATCATTTTGAGAGCTCTTCCGGACTCCTACAGAATGTTGATCACCTCCTTACAAGTTTCTGGTAGGACAGTAACTTTTGTGGAGTTGGTAAATATGCTTCAAACAAAAGAGGCTACCCAACTCCAGAGAGATGAGGCATCAAACAATGCCCTTTTCTCACAACGACAAGGTGGTAAGAAAAAGTGGAATCAACAAAAGGGTTCTTCTTCTAGACAAGACAAGGGTAAAGCCAAAGAGGTTCAGAAGAAGAAACAACATTGTAAAATTTGTGACACAGACACTCATGAAACCAAACGATGTTGGTTTAAGAACAAACCGCCCAATGAACAAAGAAATAAGAAGGGCAACGGCAAATCTAAGAACCAGAACAAACAGCAACAAGGTCACATAGCAGCTGAAGATTCTAGTTCCGATTCTGAACGAGCACACAAGGTGCTCATGACCCATACAGATTCCTCCCACAAGGATTCTTTGTGGTACATAGATTCAGGCGCTAGTAAACATATGACTGGCGATAAATCATGGTTTGCTACTTTTGAAGCTCGTGTAGGTAGACCGGTCACCATTGTCGATGATCAGACCTATAGAGTTCAGGGCGAAGGCGATGTTTCAGTCTCCCTTCCAGATGGAGAATGTAATATTGAAAAAGTTCTTTATGTTCCAAGATTAAAAAATAATCTCTTGTCCGTTCCACAAATCCTGGACAATAACATGAATGTCAACTTTACAGTGGACAAAGACAAGAAACGTTGCTTCATCACCAAAAAGGGAAAACTGATAGCAACAGGCTCATACAAACATGGTTTGTTTGTCTTAGATGCACTTACCTCCACACATACTGCACTTGCAGTGACCACAAAGGAGGCCACTTCTCTTTGGCATAAGAGATTTGGGCATTTGAGTTCGGGATATTTACTAGAGCTGAGTAAATATCAAATGGTGAAAGGACTTCCTCCCCTTTCATCTATTTTGCCGGTGTGCTCTGATTGCTTGTCAGGCAAGCAACATAGAGTACCTTTTGAACCTAGCTCTTTTCGAGCTAAGGAACCTTTGGAGTTAGTACACACAGATTTGTGTGGTCCTATGTCTACAAGTTGTGGAGGAAAACGGTATTTTCAATTGTTTGTTGACGATCATTCACGCAAAATGTGGGTCTTCTTCTTGCAGTTGAAGTCTGAAGCATTTTCCTATTTTCAGCAGTTTAAAACTCTTGTTGAGAAGGAATCAGGATGCTTTATTAAGACCCTCCGTTCAGATCGAGGGGGGGAATACACATCAAAAGAATTTTCCTCATTCTTACAGACACATGGGATAAAAAGACAGTTAACAACAGCCTACACTCCTCAATCCAATGGGGTTGCTGAGAGAAGAAATCGGTCCATAATGGAAATGGTTCGATGTATGCTTAAGGGGGCCAACCTTGAGCAAACTTACTGGGCTGAAGCTGTTCAAACTGCGGTATATCTTCTGAATAGGGCTCCCACAAGGGCACTTGAAGGTATGACTCCTCGGGAATCATGGAGTGGTAGGAAACCCTCCATAACTCATCTAAGGGTATTTGGGTGTAAGGCATTTATGCATATACCTAAGGAGAAAAGAAAGAAATTAGATGAGAAATCTCTACCTTGTATATTTCTTGGTTATGATGAAAATTCAAAAGGCTATCGTTTGATAGACCCATATACCAAGAAGATATATATAAGTAGAGATGTAGTGTTTGATGAAGCTTTCACATCCAACACTACATCAGTATACCTAGATGATGAGGAGGAGCAACAACCTTCTCCTCCTCCTCCTCCTTCTTCTTCTTCTTCACAACAGAAGAAACCACCCAAATGGTATACAAGCACATTGAAAGACTCTAAACTCAATTCCCCTCCAGATCTTACTCTCAATCGTCCAAAGACAAGAAGCATGTCACAAAAAGAAAAGGGTAAAGCATCCACTTCAGTTGATGATCTTTGTGCAGATTTTCAAGACCTTTATGTAGATAGAGAGTTACCAAGGGAAGATGAGATGGAGATAGATGAGGAGAGGGTTTACTTATCAGCATGTGATGAGAATGAACCTTCTACGGTTGATGAAGCACTTAGTCCGCCTCGGTGGAAGACAACTATGGATGCGAGAATATAACTCCCTCATTAAAAATAAAACATGGAAGCTAGTGAATTTGCCTAAAGGTAAGAAACCCATAGGTTGCAAATGGGTCTACAAAATAAAATATAAGGCGAGATGGCACTATAGATAAGCATAAGGCCCGACTTGTGGCAAAGGGCTATGCTCAAAAGGAAGGACTTGGACTATGAGGAAACCTTTGCTCCTACAGACAAGGATGACCACCATTCGAGTACTTTGTGCTATGGCAGACACAATTCGGATGGAAGTTACATCAGATGGATGTAAAAAGTGCCTTTCTTAATGGTGACTTGAAAGAGGAAGTATTCATGACTCAACCTCCTGGATTTGCAGAGGAAGGCCATGAGCAACATGTTTGCAAATTGGTAAAATCATTATACGGGCTAAAACAAGCCCCAAGAGCATGGTACATAAAGATGGATAGTCACCTATTGCAACACGGATTTAAGAGAAGTCCATCAGACGCAAATCTCTATATCAAGAACACAGGTTCTGAGGTAGTGATTCTTGTGTTATATGTAGATGATCTGATCATCATCGGCAATTCGAGAGAATTTAATTAAAGCCGTGAAGGATGACTTGAAAAAGTCATTTGATATGACAGACCTTGGACTTCTCCACTACTGTCTTGGCCTTGAAATAGAACAGAAAAAGAATCATCTCAGGGTGACCCAGAAAAAGTATGCTAAGACTTTAGTAGAAAAATATCGTATGACTGATTGTAAACCCAAAGCAACACCGATGGAATCAGGGTTACGATTATCATGATATGATGACTCACCACAGGTAGATGGAACACTTTACAGACAAATGATTGGAAGCCTCATCTATCTGACTAATACTAGACCAGATATTACTTTTGCTGTAAACTATCTTTCTCGGTTCATGCAAGAACCAAAGGTATCTCATTGGAAAGCAGCTAAAAGAGTCATACACTACATTCAGGGTAGTACAGATTATGGTCTAGAGTATAAGAAGAATAACTCATTCTTCTTACAGAGTTACACTGACTCTGACTATGCTGGCTCCATAGATGACAGAAAATCAACTTCAGGTTATGTTTTTCATCTTGGATCTGGTCCTGTCTCATGGCATAGTAAAAAGCAACGAGGTTGTTGCCTTATCTTCAATCGAGGCGAGAATATCGTGCTGCACGTGGAGCTGTGTGTGAAGCGATATGGTTAAGTCGCATTTTGGCTACCATGGGCCTACCAAAGAATCTTCCTATTCACATGTTTTGCGACAACTCAGGTGTTTTGAACTTGGTTAAGAATCCAGTACATCATGAACGAACTAAACATATTGATACAGATTGTCATTTCATTCGTGATGAAGTTCCTAAACACGAATACGACAACACATTCCCACCGATGAACAGAGTTGCGGACATTTTTACAAAGGCACTTGGACGTGTCAAATTTCAACTGTTTCGGAGTAAACTTTGTATATCAAAGTAATGTAATAAAGGGGGGATGTTAGGGTAAAATGAGGTAGTATATTGCATTATACTACATTAGTTAGATTATTACATCTACTTTGACTATTTACCATGTAGATATTTATTGTTTAAAATATCTAATGGTTAACCTAGGTTAATTCCTAAATATCCTAGGTTAGTTAGTTGTTGGCGCTTATTTATCTAAGCGCGTAGGTTAGCGATATTTAGGTTAGATATTAATTTAATATCTATTTTCTAAAGTTTGTAACCTATATAAACCTATAGCTTTTCTATGCTAAGGTTAATGTGATTAAGGTTCAATATTATGTTAATAATTATTTGTTAGCACTTACCTTTCGCATCACATTTTAACTCCTCAAACAATATCTTCTTAACCCACTTGTACTTTCGCCACCTAAACCTAATCGCCCATTTATCTTGTATATTTCTACTTCAGATTTTGCTTTAGGAGCTATGTTAGCTCAACTTGATGATGAGAAGAGAGAGTGTGCTAATTATTACATTAGCAGAACATTAATCAGTTATGAAACTCGCTACACAGCATTAGAGAAGTTATGTCTAGTAGTCATATTTTCTACATAGAAACTACGCCATTATATGCTCAGTCAAAAAACATACGTTATTGCTAAATCCTATCCCTTGCTGTATCTCATGAGTCGAACTTATTTATCTGGTCGCACAGCAAAGTGGGTTCTTGCTCTAAGCGAGTTTAAACTCACGTTTATAGGACAAAAGTCTGTTAAGGGTCAAATCATAGCAAATTAATTAGTTGTTGCACCCTTAGAGTCCACCCATCCCCTCGTCATTGAGTTTCTTTACGAATACCTTAACCTAGATGCGGATCATTCAGAGCAATGGTCCCTATACTTTGACATAGCCCGATGCATGAGTGGGGCTAGTGCAAGTATTATTTTGATATCTCCATAAAAACATCTCATACCTCTATCCTTTAAATTAACGTTTACCTGTACTAATAACACTGCTGAATATGAGGCTCTAATCCTTGGATTATGAGCTGCCCTGGCACTGAAAATTAAAAATCTATTAGTTTTCGGTGATTCTCAACTTGTTATAAATAAAATTAATGATGTTTATCAGACCAGAGATGATAAATTGTGCCCATATAAAGAATATGTATTACAATTAATATCTTTATTTGATCAAGTTACCTTGGAAGCTATTCCTAGAACTAGCAATCGTGCAGGTCGACGCTATGGCCGCAATCGCATCTCTTTTACCCTTGGAGTTAGATGACGAATATGCTACGATCATTATTCATCAACTCCAGGAACCCGCTTCAACTAAATCATGCTTGGAACCTTTGGACATGTTTCTAATCAACGAAACTACTCCTGAACTTTAGTACACTGATATCCTCAATTTTCTTCAAAATGGGACCTTCCCTGAAGGTTTTAATAGAAACCAGCATCGGTTATTACGTAGACGAGCAAGTCGCTTCATAATAATTGGCAATACGATATATAGATCTTTTGAAGGTACCCTATTGAGATGTTTGAATCTAGAAGAGTCTAGATCAGCTTTGAGTGAAGCCCACGATGGATCTTGTGGGGGACACTTTAGTGGCAGCGCCATTGCTAAGAAGCTCCTTAGGATACCCTTGGAGTTAGATGACGAATATGCTACCATCATTATTCGTCGACTCCAGGAACCCGCTTCAACTAAATCATGCTTGGAACCTTTGGACGTGTTTCTAATCAACAAAACTACTCCTGAACTTTGGTACACTCATATCCTCAATTTTCTTCAAAATGGGACCTTCCCTGAAGGTTTTAATAGAAACCAGCACCGGTTATTACGTAGACGAGCAAGTCACTTCATAATAATTGGCAATACGTTATATAGGAGATCTTTTGAAGGTATCCTATTGAGATGTTTGAATCTAGAAGAGTCTAGATCAGCTTTGAGTGAAGTCCATGATGGATCTTGTAGGGGACACTTTAGTGGTAGCGCCATTGCTAAGAAGCTCCTTAGGATAGGATATTTTTGGCCTACCATAGAGAATGATGCACATGATTACGTGCGCCATTGCGACAAGTGCCAGAAACATGCTGACCTTGTCCATGCGCTTGCATAAGAACTGCAGGCTATTTCATCTCCTTGGCCCTTTTCCAAATGGGGCTTAGACATCATCGAAAAAATCAATCCAGTGTCATTTGATGGACACAAATTCATCATAACCGCCATCGAGTATTTTACGAAGTGAGTCGAAGCTATGCCCTTAGCTTCTTGCACTAGAACACAAGTTTCCAAGTTTATTCTTAATCAAATTATTTGTAGGTTCAGAATTCTTGCAAATATCATCTCGGATAATGGAACTTGTTTCAAAAACAAATATGTAAAGAAACTATGTCAAAAATATAAAATTCAACATCGTTGGTCCACTCCCTATTATCCTCAGGGTAATGGCCAAGCAGAAGCATCTAATAAAACATTAATTAAAATCCTCAAGAGATCGGTCAATAAATCTGGCCGTGATTGGCACATTCAATTATATCCTGGTTTGTGGGCTTATCGAACTAGCATTCGTACTCCCACGGGCACTTCACCTTTTGTTTTGGTTTATGGCACTGAAGCTATTTTTACCTTTGAACTAGAAGTTCCTTCTTGGGCTCTACTACTTCAAGATACTGAAGTAGGAGATGAATATCGTGTTGGCAGATTTAGTCAGCTGGAACTCCTAGATGAGAAGCGCATTAATGCTTTGGAGCATCTTCGTGCCTACCAAAACAAGCTCAAACGAGCATATTTCAAGAAAGTTCATAATCGATCCTTTGAGATCGATGACCTCGTCTTAAAAGAAAATCAAAAAAATACTAATGCAACTAAAGACCTTAAAGGTAAATTCAAGCCTAACTGGCTTGGGCCATATATTATCACTACTAAATTTGGATCAGGAGCATACATATTGGCTAGCTTAGATGGTCAATATCTTAAAGAACCTATGAACATTATGCATCTTAAGCGCTATTATGCATAAATCTGGTAATTTCGTCATTGTATATATTATACATATTGTCTCATATTTGTAATTCATATAAAAAATTTCAAAAACAGTAATATTATGTATTCTCTCAATTCATAAATTAAAATCAAAATATAAAAAAAAATCAAAATCCTCAAAAACATCTTCTATTTTGCACCTGTCAATTCTTGAAGTATTGTAGTTATATTTTCAGTTATTTTGGATAAATTAGCATTTATCTGGAATCCCTCACTTTCACACTCACATGCATAAATATCTTGATCTTATTTGGTATGATTATTAATCTCTCTTATATCGAAGTCCACAGTTGAATTAAATAAAGTTTTGAGCATAGAGAACTGATCTTGTTATTTACTTGAACCAAGTACACCTTTTCACATTAAAATGATTTCATTGCAAATTCAAAATGATGCTACACAATAGAAGTGGTCTCTTGCCCAAAAAGTTTCCCCTGCTATCCTATCATGCACATGGTCTAGAATCTTTGAGAATTGACAAAAGGACAAGCTCACCCCTGCCCAAAATAAAAATCCCTTGCTCTACAGCCAATCCGAGCAAGTATCCCTAGTATAGAAAAAAAAAATCAAGAAAAATCATGAGAAAAAGAGAAATTATTCAGAAGCATTATTTCAGTATCATTTTGTACCATCTTAGCAATATTTTAGCATTATCTCAGTGTCAAGCAAAAATACAAAAAAAAAAAAAAAAAAGAAAAAGCAAAAAGCAATAAATCCCTTCCCCCCTTTTTGAAAGAAGGAAGTGTGAAGCTTGAATCCCTGGAATTCTCAATTATTCGAAAACTGTGAGGTAAACCCCATAACAGGTGATTTGTGCCCAACTTGCTTGACATTGGGTAACTCCTAGTGTGGTGATATGTCTGTCACATTAGCGACCTTCTTTTGTACAGACCTATGTCCGCTTATGGATCAGCTAGCTCTTGATGACCCGACTTACATAGTAGTTTGGTACGGTTACATGCATATAAATCATGGTCAACGAACACTCATTTGGTTAATTCAAATTACTTCTATCAAATTATCTTGCTCAAAATTGGTAAATGAACATTACAATTGCACACACATTTGTGTTTGAGAGATTTTGTATCATTATGATAGATCAAGATCGGCAATGAACTCACGTATGCACACGGGGTTCCTTATAAATCTAAATTTTGTCTTTGAGATAATTTAAAATATTTATTCAAAATCTTCTGGAATAATTTGATTTTCTTACTTGAGAATATCTACTTAGCGTAAAAACAATTAAATACATTTTTTTCAAAAATCCAAAATTTCTTTGAAAACATTTTCAAAAATCTAGCAATAAAGTCACATTTATATATTTTCGACTTTTGCGACGATGGTATAGTTCCTAAACCTAAATTGAAATTTTATGCCTAGTGCAAGTCCTCATTTTTATATTTTCTGTTTATCTCAAAATAAAAAATCAACTATGCAATAAAACTATTATATCAATTTCTTCTTTGGATTTCGCGATGATGGTATAAGTCTATACCTAAAATTCTATGCCTAGCGCAAACCATCGTTCTAATTTTATTTCCCGTTTATTTTATCCATAAAATCATATGGCTTAAATCATTATGTTACACAATTGTGCTTTAAAAAGAACGAAAACTTTCCTATTTCATTTCATTATGTCAACATTCATTTTTTTTGCGACGATGGTATAATTCCTAGGGAATTGTTCAAATTTCTATCATACTTAGGAATTTTATGCCTAGAAAAATTCATATTTTTAATATTTCATGCATAATATTTTTATGGAAATCTGAAAATAAATCATCACTATCATTATTTTTCATCATCACAACACAAAGTCTTAAGAAATTCTCTTAAGCACCCTTTTACTTTTAGCAATATTTCTCTCATACCAGGATTAGCTTGATGACCTAGCGAGCGGTGACTCCATGAAATGGTCATGTAACAACGACAATGTCCTTTGAAATTATTGTTAGAAGTCACTTTATTTTCATCAAAACACACCACAACAACCAGTTTGTTTACATCAGATTATTTCATTTTATTTTATAGCATGACATAAAATTATAATAGTTTCAACGACATAATTACATAAATAGCCAATCAACAATTAAAATATTAAAGCATCATAAAACATATGCACAAGTCATATCATAAAAAGAACATCATATATATATCAAGAAGTATATACATCATATCAAAACAGATTGGTATGCCACAATCTATACCCTGGCATACTCAATCATCTCAAAAATAGTCTATGTACAATGTGCATCTAGTCTCGAGAAGACCTCGAGCTCTCAGCCTCATCTCCTCTCCCACCCTAAGGTGGAGGAGGTGGTCCCATCGGATCCCGTACTGTATCGTGGGTCCTCGACGTCGATCGTGATGATGTCCTCGACGACCCCATCCTGATCGGCTCCGCAATGTCGGCTAGAAACTGTATCCTCTGGCCCTTTGGAACCAGTTGGTAGTACACTCCTTGATAGAACACGGTCTAAGCAACCGACAGCGCCAGCTCCAGAATGCTTGCCCCTCAGCTTCGAGCCCTGAGTCGTGTAGCCTCATCCTACAGAGTCTGCACCTGAGCTCGTAGGCAGGCATTCTCTGCCCGGAGAGCTGCCATCTCGCTGCTCTCCCCCACCTCGACACCCTTGCCCCTATCGGGTGATGGTGGCCTATCCCTCTGTTGAGGATGGAGTCTTTATCTCCTCTCCTCTCTCCTCTCCTACCTCCTCTCCAGTTGTTGCTATCTCTTTGGATCTTGTGGTACTCTCCGACATCTCTCCTGAGGAGGTCATCGCTGATCCCTCCCTTCGTGACCCCTCGCTGTATCGATGGCAGCCTGGCACCCCATATCCATCCGTTGCACTACAACATGCATCAGACCCTGTGCCCTCGTCATCCAAGGAGGGTGGATGCCTGCATACTAGGCATCATATCCATCTGTTATCCCCGCATCATCCCCATCCACTAGCCGAATGGAGGCATCATCAGCATCTTGAATCCAGAACCACTGCATGTCTAGAGCCCCGCTCAATGTGGTACTATCTCGCACAGTCCGAGAGTACTCATAATCCCTAAGAGTAGGGATCCCCTGCTGTAGACCAAACTACCTCAAAACTCGATTGTAGCGATGGAGCTCTACCTCTCCCCGCTTTGTCCTCAACCATATGACTTGCCTGATGTGAGCCAACTCCTATCCATCCTCTACCCACCCTAGATGCTCTCTCCATGGTCTCCAGGTGATTCAATCTGGGGTGAGATCATCCAGCAACCTCTGGGACATCAACAGATCTATCCGTCGTTGTGACCCTCTCTGGAGCCACCAATAGAAAACCTGGGGTCTTTCCCGGTCAACTCCTGTCAGTGGAAGCCCTATTGGCCTTCGCACCGCAATGTGCTCCCAACACCAAACCTGTAGAAGTGATGTCAGCACCAGACATCGACCCCCCTTGTATACGACCCCGTAAAGGATCCTATACAAGCGGCATAGTACAAAGCTGCCCCAAGCAAACCTGTATCTGTGGTCTCTCATGTCACAAACCACATCTGAAAGTAGCCACAATAATCTGCATCCGCTCTGGTGGCATAGAAGAAGGCCACCCACCACCCTTGCCAAAACTCGGGTCAACTGAGACGCCCTAGGCATCCGCCTCAAAGCCTCGATGTTCACTCTGCCCTTCTCCAGGACAAAGCTCGGGTCATCACACAATCTCATCATAGCGTGGCCCTGATTGGCCGAAGGGGTCATGAATCGATCGTGTATGGGGATCCTCAAGATCCTCCATACATCCTCTAGAGTGGGAGTCATCTCCCCTATTGGTAGCCGAAAGCAGGATGACTCCGGATACCATCTCTCTGCTAGGGCTGTCAGTAGCCCCATGTCTGTAGGAATTTGTGGCATCTCTGCCACATGTTGTAGTCCTACCTCTGCCAATCTATCTCGCTCAACCTAATCAAGCGCGGCATCTCTTAGACCTTCGTATTTCCACTCCCGACTCTTTAGCAATCCCCTCTACAAAATAAGCAATAAAACAACAAAAATCATTAGTACATAATCATTAAAAAAATAAATTAAAATCAAATCATCCCATAAAAGTTGATATCACCCATTATTGGACGATATCGTACCAAATTTAGATAAAATCATCCTTAATAGGATGAAATCGTCTTCATTCTTCAATTTGGGGATCACCCCTTATTGGACGGGATCGCCCCTATTTCTTCGATTTCGTCCCTAGACGAAATCGGCAATATAGGGACAATTTCGACGAAATTGGGACGATTTCATCCCAATTTTGTCGGTGGCCTAAAAACGGTCGCGAAGCCCAAAAACACTTAAAATTCAAGTCAAAAATCAAGTAAATCAAGTTAAAAACACAATAAACTAGGTTTAGATCCTTACCGCATCCCGCGTCGGATCTCTGTCGATCTGTGCGTCATTTCCACCATTTCGCCTACAGAGCTCTGAAACAATGAAAGTGAACAGTAAAAATGAATTAGGGTTTTACCCTATTTTTCTTATTTTTATTCAAAACGACATTTTTCAATTTTTGTTTTTTCGTGCTTTTACCTCAAATGTTCGATTTGGGTAAAAACTCGGAGGGGGCACCATAGCAAACAGTCGTACGATTCGACCTAGAATCATCGTCTAAAAAATGAAATAAATTTTTGCTTTCTCGTAAAGCATGAAGAACTCGTCTTTAACGCATTTTCTTCAAAAAATTCACTAAAGAGGGGGCAAAATGTAGCACCCTAAAATTGGCGCAGTTAAACCATTAGTTAAAAAGTAGAAATTTGAATTTTAACCTCGAAATCGCCCGTTAACAACTCACCTCGTTTTTCACACCATTTTTAGAGGTTGTTGTGACCATTGGACGATATCGTCGTCGATCTAACGATATCGTCCCAAATCGAACGAACTCTTCTGGAACAGAACGTCCAGACGATTTTGTCCCAAAATCGAATTTTCACAATTAGCTTTTGTTCCAACGACCTCTCCAACTTGGGCAGAAGCGTGTCTGCATGGTTGGAGATTCCCACGTTGGAGATCTCCCAGATTGGGATGATCCCCAACCTCCTAACCTCCCCCTAATCCTATATAAACTGGGATTTTCTCAGTTTATCCCCCTGCCTGACTCCCTGGCTGGCTGGCTGACTGATCATTTCCCTGCAATTATAGTTTTGATGTGTTAGAACATCCCATCTCCCATCATTTGCACTTGTGTTTTCAAGTTTTGTTGCAGGATTTCACTGTGTTTCAGCCGGAGGTAGCTCGGATCGTCGCAAGCAATTCAACCACAATTTCATATGATCTTGTCAAGATCGACGATGATCTTATACGATTACAGACGATCTTGTCTGCAATTCAGCTTGGGGGCAATCAGAGCCCTGAGTTTGCATTCTCTATCTCATTTCCTTATTTATTGGTGCATTAGATTAATTTACTTTTGTTTTGCATCTTGGAGTTCACCTCATTTATCATAATTGCATGATAAAATTCAAAATAAGTTTCCAAAATAGTGCATCTCATTTAATTTGATATCTGGATTTACCATTCAAGCATCTATGCTCTTATTTCTATCATTTTGCATCATTCTTGCAATTGTATTTTTGGTTTTTGGTGTCTGTTTTCTTGATTGCAGGTTTCTGACAAATTCGTCAGGTCGCTGATGATCTTGGGTGATCTCGGACGATCTCCTGTAACTTGGGATGATTCTGTATAATTACAGACAATCCTGTCATATCCGGGACGATCTGGACTCCTACAAGCTTCAGAATATTTATTAGACATCAGAAATCAGGTGTACTCTTCTCCATTTTATATATTCTCTGTATTCAATCGCATTAAGATTTATTTATGTCTGTTGTCTTCATATAAATTAGAATTTTCATATAGAATAGCTTAGCTTCATTTTGGCCAACCTAAGAATCTGAATGATTGAACATAAAATGAACAAATCAAACCTATTCTCAACCTAGGCGTGGAAACTGCCATTCAAAGTTTCCTGGTGAACCTCACCATCCATCGAAAATTCACCTTTATACCCCTCCCCCGATCGCAACCTTCAAAGGGCCTCTTCGTCCGAGGTATTGTTCCATCCTTTTCTCATTCCCCTTCCGGGCACGAATCCTTTAGCCTGAAGGTAAGGGTGCGAAAAATTTGGGTGATACAACATAGAATGAAGTAAAAGGTTGAAGGCACTCACCATGAAGCTCTATCAACTATCTATGCAATAAGTAATGGCCCAAGAAGTGACTTGCAAACATCCAAAGAAACTCCAACAAGAAGAAACGAGCCAACCATGACTTTGAAAATTTGGCAATAATACCTGTGTGGTTTCCTAAAACATTGGTTGGCCCATTAAATAACATAACCATAGAAACTCCAGTGTCAAGAACCTTAAATCCAGTGACATTAATTATGGTGAATCTTGCAATCAACCTAGGTGATGATCTTTAATAAAGTGGTTGACAATAACATCAAAGGTTTAAAATCCAAAAGGTCCTTCAACACATCATTAATGGATCTTACTTGATTTAAGGAGAACATTTTGCAGTTATGAGGTGGAAAATCCCTAAATTTTGTGTAGAGAGGGGTTTCATTTTATTATAAAGACATCAAATAATGCTTGCTAGTTCCTAGTATTTGGTCTTGTAAACTTTTACTTTCATTTTTCTCTCTTGTGTATAAGTTGGACTTAAGCCTTGAGTTGTTTTGCTAAAGAGCATTGATCCTCTTTTGGTCTCACATGTTTGTAATCATATGGCATATATAGAGTTGTGATTAATTTTGCTTTGTCCTACTTCTTGTGTATGTTTGAATGCTTGGTTGTGGATCAAAACCATGTTCACTTTCTAGATGTAAATAGGTGATAAATGTGTTTATTTAGTTCATTATGCACAAAATAAATCTAGATCTTGGTGCATTCCCTTCTTAGCTTAGGTTTTACTTTTTGCAAATTTACTTTTCCTATACATTTACTTTTCTATAAATCTCCCTATCCCTTTTCCTTGATGAATGCAATTAGAGTAGGAAGCCACACTGAAGATCACATTTGATGAGGATTCAACCTCAGCAAAATATTAAAATCTACCTACAAGCACTCACAATGCTCATGGATCTTCTTGCTATGTCACTCAATGTGATGCATAGGTGTCCAAGTGCATCAGGACCCCACCACAAGCATCCACGACACTCTAAGATAATAATAGTTTATTGGCATGCCTAGTGGGATGAATCTAATATTTTATTTACCTCATACATTCAATACATTCTAGAAGATATTTTGGTAAATATCCTAACCAACCCACTTATTGAAGCAAGTATTTACCTGATGACGCTACTATATAAAAATACCTAGAAGTAGCCACCAAGAGAGATATCAAACTAAGATTCTAGTGAAATCTCAGTCTCTCGGCTTGTTGAAGCATATTGTAGTGAAAATTCACTACACCATGGCAAATCCTATCACAAAAGGTAATTTTGAATATAGCACCAACTTGAAGTTGAAATGAAGAGGTCCAAAGCTCCTACTACTCATGAAGTAGTTGATGCCATAAGACCATCCAAGTTGCAATAAAGGAGAAAATTCCATCATCAACTAACGCTAATTCTGAAGCTCCCCATGTTGCACAACCTAGATGACCCACCAAAACATAATAATAATTGTTCATCAAGCCTTTTTAGTGTTAGCTAAGGAGATATTTTCCATGAAATGGAGTCTTAGATCCCTTTAAGTGATAGCTAATCAAATTATATTCATGGCATGACTTCACCCCATCTAGAGCTTGTGGACTTCTCCCCTCCCTGGGCAGGAAGGATCACTTGACTGGAATCCTTCCATGTCCCCTAGTGTACATAGTTCTGGTGAGGTCACAAATCATCATTAGTTAGCGACCTCCAACGACCAAACCTAGTTATGTGGAGGAAGAAAGTGGGATTACTTGAGGTAACCGAGCGAGAAGGTAGCCATGAAATCCTCCTCTCCTTCAGGAGGGGCTTGAATCTCAGGGGACTGCCATAATCCTAGAATTTTGGAGGATCCAAGTTGTGAAGCTCCAATTGTTCTTTGAAGTTTCTTGGACCCTACAAGGTCCACCCTAAAATCCATAATAGGAAGTGATGGAAAGCATAAGAGGAGAATACCCCAAGGCACATCCACCTGAGCCAAAGATTCAACAACCTTGATTATCATTAGGATGTTGATGAAATAGCAAGGGATGGACCTCTAATGAAGGATATCTTCCCCAACAATGTCAAGGAAGAAATCATGATCTCCAAGGAGTGCATTGAATAATATCTTCACCAGGGAAACCTATTAAAGACATAAATGAAGCCAAGTGTTGGGTACCAATGGAACCATGGACCAACCCTTAGCGATTGGATGTGAGGTAAGGGATGATGATCTGGTTCTAGTCTTGAAAACCAATTGGAACTAGACATAGTTCCCCATGCAACAATTAGTGCATTCAAAGCGACAACATGGCAAGTAGCCCCAGGGGCAACACCAAACCCAAGGCATTGATAACAAAGGATCTCAAAGGTCTTATTATGAGTATTTTTGGAATGAAGTAGCTTGATGGCATGATGAGAGTTATTAATCCCCTGCCAAAAGCATTTATGTCTACACATCCTCGAGGTCTCAAAGATCATTTATTGTTGATGTTGACTATGATGGTTTTAGCATCATCTTGTCATATTAAGAGAAAGAGATAAAAGCAAAACTTATTATTGAGAATAGAGAGTGATACATTCGGATGGAGCTGTGAGGCTCTTTATATAGGAAGATAGATTCCTTTCCCAACACTCTACCTAGTTGTTCAAGGAGACACCTTGCACATTGACACTTGTGCATTTATTACATTGCTTGAAGTAACTAGCTAACTTCCTCCAGAAGTAATCTCCTATTATATAACCAAATAGTGTAATATATTCTAACACCCCCTGTATTACATTATTTGGTATGAGGTTCTCTTGAATTGCATAGATGATTTCTAAATATTTGAAACTTGATTTTTCCAAGTGCTTTTGTAAAAAAATTTGCTAGTTGATCTTCTGTAGAGACATGCTCGAGGATGATATGATTATTCTAAGAATGTTTCTTGATTAAATGAAATTGAGCTTCAATGTGTTTGGTTCTTTCATGTATAATTGGATTTTTTATCAAGTTGAGTGCTCCTTGATTATCACAGAATATCATGGTTGGAGTTTATTTTTTTCCTATATCTAATAATATGTATTGTAACCATAAGGCTTCATAGGTTGTATCTCTTGTTGCTCGATATTCAGCTTTTGTTGATGATTGTGTCATTGTATGTTGTTTCTTATTGTGCCAAGATATGGGTCTTGATCCAAGATAGAATACATACCATGATGTAGATTTTATGTCACCAATGTATCCTACATAATCTGAATTTGAGTATCCTTATAGGCAAAAATATATCATTATTTATATAAGTTAGTCCATAATCAATAGTTTTCTTGACATATTGCAATATTCTTTTTGTAGCTTTCCAATGACTTTCTCTTGGTTCTTGCATGAATCGTGAAAGATAATTTACTACAAATGCTATGTCTAGTTGACTATTCATTAGGTATAGAAGACTTCCAATTAACTGGTGATACATAGTTGTTGAGACCAATGGTGTTTCATCATTTTTGGACAATTGGATCCCTTGTTCCATTGATGTATCTTTAGACTTACACTCTTTCATTCTATACTTTTCGAGCAAGACTTCTACATACTTTGATTGAGTGATAGTTATCTTGTCCTTTCCTTGATGAATATCTAAACCAATATAATAGTTTATTAGACCTAGATCTATCATTTCAAATGCCTTTTCCAGATCCCCTTTGATATCACTTATTAATTTTTTAGAACTTCCAATCATTATTAATATCATCTACATATACTATGAGAATGAGTATGTCATTTCCAATTTTATTGGTATATAAACTAGGATCTGATGTGCTTCTTTTGAAGTTATGCTATAATAAGTGATTGTTGATCTTTATATTCCATGCTCTAGGAGCTTGTTTTAAACTATATAGATATTTTTTCAATTTGCATATCTTATTTTCCTATCCCTTTATGATGAATCCTTCTGGTTGTGTCATGTAGACTTATTCTTCTAAGTCACTATTAAGGAAGGCACTTTTTACATCCATATGATGAAGTTTCCAACCCTTATGAGCTACTAGTGCACAAATTGTTCTAATGGTAGTCATTTTGGTTGTTGGTGCAAATGTTTATTCATAATCAATTCCCTCTATTTTAGTGTATCCTTTGGCTGCTAGTCATGCTTAAGTGTTCCATCTGCTTTGTATTTGATCTTGTAAATCCATTTGCAACCTATTATTTTCTTCCCTAGAGGTAGTTCTATTAGATCTCATGTCTTATTCTTTTGAATTGAAGTATATTCTAATTCCATAAATGCTTTCTAGTGTGAGTCATTCAGTGCCTAAAGTATCAATGTTGGTTCCACTGTATTTCTTAGCATTCCTCTATTTATTATGGTCAAACTCTAATTTTTGTTGGATGTGTCTCATCCTTTGTCAAGGAAGTACTGTACGGCAGGCATAGAAGGGTAAGAGAAGCGAAGCTCCTGAACGGGGGTGCCAGAGGGGTCCTACCACCCCCTGGCCACGTCAAAGGTGTTTTCTAGCAACGTTGGAAAAAAATTTTCCCCCTTTTCTGGATCTATTTGCGGAGCGAAGCGATTTTCGAGATTCCCACAGTTAGTGGGTGGTTGGTGGGTGTGGGTGGTTTAGCCCATGGATTTGTGCCCATTGTATTCTAATACCACATAGTGGTTTAGAGTTGTGAGAGTTTCCTTTATATTTATTGTAATGTCCCATTTTCGAGCAAAGAGAGTGAATAATAATATCAAGGAGGTGTGGCTCTTGTTTTTGCTGGACATAGCCCATATTGGGTGAACCAGGATAAATCTTGTGTGTTATATGTGCATTATTTTTGGAATAAGTTTGTGCAAATCTCTTCAATTTTGAGGTCTAGTAGTGGTAAGATCTAACATTCTTTCTAGATTTGATTCTTTAATAGTAAATTTGAGCCATATTGGTTCTATCCTAGAAGGGATTGTAGATGCATCTGTATATTGTTCTTGAGATTCTGATTCTGACTCCTCACTTACTATATCTTCATTGGAAATATTTATAAGAATTTATGTATCATTACTGGTCTTTTCTGTATCGATCTTGATATTTTCATCAAATATTACATCTCTACTAATGTAAACTTTTTTTGTGTATGGATCTAGTATTTTATACCTTGTAGATTCATTGTCATAACCGATAAATATTCCTACCATGAATTTATCATATAATTTAGTCCTCTTATTTTTTGGAATATGCATGTAAGCCTTACACCCAAAAATCTTCAGTTTACATATATTTGGCTTTTGTCCTCGTTTGTGCTTCTTATGGTGTAATATGTTTGAGAATTCTTGTTGGTAATCTATTTTGTATGTAGATTATTGTTTGCACTGCTTCTGCCTAATATTGATGATCAAGTTGAGCCTCCTTCAACATACATCTTACCATTTCCATTATTGATCTATTTCTTCTTTCTGCAATTCCATTTTGTTGAGGTGAATATGTTGTAGTAAGTTGTCTTTTAATTCTATTTTCTTCTAAGAATGAATCAAACTCTTTTGAAACAAATTCTCCTCCTCTGAACGAAGTGCTTTTATAGTCTTTCCTGATTCCTTCTCCACTTGAAGTTTGAACTATTTGAAACGACCAAATGCTTCGGATTTGTATTTCATGAAATACACCCACATTTTTCTGGTGTGATCATCAAAGAATAACTGAAAGTACTTATATCCTCCAATACTATCACTTTTCATTGGTCCACACAAATTTGTATATATTATTTCCAAGGATTGTTGAGCCCTATGTTGGTGTGTTGGAAATTTTAAGTAATTATGTTGTCATTGATGTCAAGTATTTTGTGCAAGGTAAAGTTCATAATGATACAAAAAAACTGGAAAAAATAAATGGTTATAATATTTTATATTATAAGCCAAAGAGGTTGGGTAAAAGGTTGAATACAAAAGGTTACGCCCATGTTTTTAAAAGAAAAGAGAAAATATTATAATATTTTAATATTATAATGATTAAGCCACAAGGGCTTATTAAAAGGAAAATAAAAAAGTTGATGAAGGACTCCATGCAAAAGTATTATTTTAATACTAAAGTTAAATAATATAATATTTAACACAAAGTTAAATATTATATTAAATATAAAATTAAATTTGAAATTGGCAAAGGGCACCAAAATTCAAATTTAAATAAAGGTAAATAAAGGTTTTCGTCAACGTCATAGCAATGTTAATGCATATAAAAGGAAGGAGATAAATTATTTTCCAAGTGAACCAATGTTGATGCGAAAGAATTAATCGATCAAGGACTGCAGAGAAAAGTGTTCAAAATGCCATTCGTTGAGCAAGCAACAACAAATAAGTACAAGGAGGTGGATGTTGTGTTTCAACGAGGGCTGGTAACCCAAGTGGTAGGCAGGTCATGCATAAGGTGTTGGCGGAGGAAAGGTTTGCAATTTGATTCCCCCTAGCACCGATTTGAAGTGTTTTATTTCATTTTCGTCGAAGGCAGCAAGAAATAAAAGGTGGAGGTCAAGGGTTAGGTCTCAACCACTTGGCTAGCGCAAGCGGTCGAGCACTGCGCTTAGAAGCTTGAGGTTGAAAGGTCAATTCTTGTTTGTGCCAGCAAGGAATTAATTTTTTAAGGTATGCTTCAAAGTGATTAATATTGGTTATGGTTGATGTTTTGCGAATGTGATTTGGTGTACGACTTTGGCATATAAAAGGTATAAGGGGAAATTAATTTTGCATAATATTTTAAGGGATTTGTTATTAATTATTTTATATATGCAAAGGTTGGAGTGATAAGGTGTAAATAGTTTATTTTAAATTGTAAATATTTGTTCTTTGAAATTAAGGTGGATTGGAAATTGTTTTGAGAAAGTGGGAGATAAAAGGTGTAAAGGGTGATGTTATTGTTTGTAATTCTTACTTCATGAAAAGAAATTGAGTGGGTTTTGTTAAGCTTTAAAGCATTATCCTTGAGAACAAAAGAAGAGTCCTAGAACATTATGTTTAGAATTCATTGAGCACCTTGTTAATGGAAAATTCATGTGGATATTTTTGAAATAGAATCTTGCTATCTAACCCTTGAAGTGGCACAAGGAGAATTGATGTTGGTGAGACACGTTTTGAAGAAATATCTCCATCAAAGCAAATTAAGAGGTATGGGCACATCATTCCCTATTTAAAGTGTTTTTTTGAAGTGAATGTTTTGGAACATAAGGTGGAGAGAAAAGGATTGTTTGATAAACATTGTTGGAAATATTTGAGTTAGGTTTTAAAATCTACATTGTGCATCTTGGTTGGAAGAAGTTTGAAAACACTGTGTTAGGGTTTGTAAGCATATTGTGCTTCATTGTGTGAATGATTGTGTGAAGCTTTTGGGCATTGGTTTTGAGTGATATTGAAATTGAATGTGCAAACATTAGAAATCATATTTGTAAAAGCAAGTGTATGCATCAAGAAGATAGGTGTCATATGCTAGACTATATCTATCTTTAAAAGAGCAATAAATGTGAGACATGTGAAAGCGACAGACTTAATGATTGAGTAGAACATATTGAGCTATTTGCAAATGCATATCACTCTATAGTTTCCAGAGGGTAAATGAATTATGAGTAGAATATATCTATTTGAAGAAAGCATTTCTAAAAAAGATATAATATTTGTTTGTGTGCAAGGTTTGGAAATATTTGGTATAGTTTTGTGAGTAGTATTGAGCAAGTCTTTTGAGAAGACTTGAAGGCAGATTTAAGCAAGTCTTTTGAGAAGACTTGAAGGCATATTTGATCAAGTCTTTTGAGAATACTTGAAGGCATATTTGAGAAAGTCTTTTGAGAAGGCTTGAGAGCAGGTTTGGTTGTTGATTTGATCAAGATTTGTGTTAAGGCTTGGGGACAAATTTGAGACAGATTTTGGTGCAGATTTGTGAGCAGAGTTAGATCAGATTTGTGCTAAACCTGAGATGGAGTTTGGTGCAGATTTGAGACATAGTATGGTACATATTTATGAGCAGATTTGTGCTAGACTTGGGACAGATTTTGGTATAGATTTGAGACAGAGTTGAGAGCAATCTTTGGAGGTGATAGAGCAAAAAGTATAGCAGTCTCCAGTGGATATAGATCCATCAGCTAATGCATTGGGGACATAGGTCTCCTGTGGAGAGAGATCCACAAGCCAAAGTAATGGGGGCTGAAGTCTTCAAAAATATCACCAACCAGAGTAGAGGGGATAGAGTTCTCCAATGGAGAGAGATCCACAAACCAGAGCAAGGGGATAGAGTTCTCCTATGGAGAGAGATCCACAAACCATAGTAAGAGGAAAGAGTTCTCCTGTGGAGAGAGATCCACAAACCAGAGCAAGGGGAAATATTTCTCCTGTGGAGTGAGATCCATGAACTAGTTGGGGAGATAGAGTTCTTCTATGGAGAGAGATCCACGAACCAGTTGAGGAGATAAATTTCTCCTAGATCAAGTTCCACGAACCAAAGAAAATGAGAAAGAGTTCTCTTGTGGAGAGAGATCCACAAATCAGAGCATAGGGTATTGGTGTCTCCTTTGGACAGAGGTTCATAAATATTGTATTAGGGAATTTATTCCCAAGAGATTTGTTGAGAAAATTTAGAGGAAATATTTTCTCCGTGGAGTAGCCCACATTGGGTGAACCACGTTAAATTTGTATCTCTCTTGTGTGTGATGATTTGTGCATTGCTTTGATTACTGCTATTGATATTGCCATTGATAATATTGGATAATATTGTTTGGGGAAAAAAAGTAAAAGTTGATCTTATACTGTTCATCCCCCCCTCTCAATATAAGCCTGTGTTCTTCATGGTGGAGTTCAAAGGGAACTCTGTGTTATTTACTAGATAAGCATTCTAGACATACAATAGCTTTTGGAGAAAAATTAGGTATTCCTTCAACCATTTGATACTTGAATAATTCTTTCATTGAGGAATCACTAGTATGTCCTAGTCGCATATGCCATAGATATGATGTTTTGACTGAAAAACTGAGTGTGTAGCAGTATCTAGAATAAATAGATCATTTCTATAAGACCTTGATGATATCTTTTTTCCTTGTTTAGAATGTGACATTGCTTCCTTTTAGTGAGGACTTTAAACTCAACAGTTATGTTATGATCCATAAGTTGAGATACGGAAAGAATATTAGTAGTTAATCCGAGAACATATAGTACATTTTTTTATCCATTTTTCTTATTTTTGGTTCACTGAGATGTTCCATATTCCCTTTACCTCATATGTTTTGCTATCTACTACAACAACCAGTTTCTTGTTTACCTTTTTTAGGGAATTGAACCAATGAATATTTCCAATCATGTGCTTACTTGCTTCTGAGTCTATGTACCAATAATCCATGATATATTTTGATAAAGGGTCTAAGAACTAGGACTTTGTTGAATCCCTTATGTCTCCCTAGTGATGTTGGATATGCTATATGATTAATAAAGTGCTTTTGAGAAGAATAGTTCAATTTTGAGTTGATTTTGTAATGTTTTGTAAGTAGCAAAAAATCAACTTCTATTATACCTTATTACTCCTATTGAACTTGAGCACTTTCTAATTTGATGAGGTTCTATCGGTTGGATTTCTTTTGTCCCTTTAATATGGTTTTGAGATAAGTATACCAATTTATTTTCAACTCTTGATTCCTTAATAAACCTCGTTTTATAGCCTTTAATAATTGAATATTTAATGTTTCTAAATTCCAATAACCTAATTTAGTGTAGAATTCCTTATAACTCCCTAATATGGAATATTATAAAATAATAATATTTGCAATAATAGATGTTTAATTTATCCAGGTAGAAATCCTTATTTCTCCTATGTTTTAGATTGCAAATATTAGGCTATTTTAATATATATTTTCCTTTTAATTTTGCTTTCAAATATGGTTGATTTCCCTTAATGTTTCAACCTTATATTATATCCTTATAACTCCCTTTAATGAAAGTAAATTAGAGTAAGGTAAACTCTTACCTTTATAAAGCTTCAAACCTCTATGTATTCGATGACGGATTCGAACGTGTATGACAACATTCAACATTTCTCTTAGGCGTTGTGAGCAATGGTAGACTTTGATTCTGCCTTGACTTCAATGCTTGAATGGTGGTACCTCAAGTCTGGCCTCTTTGACCTGCTTTGAATACCTTGACCGAGAGCTTTTAATGCTCTTCTTACTGCAACTCGTTGCTACTTCGAATGTTATTTCCTCCTTGGTTTTAGGCACCTTAAATAGGAATATGGTCTTCTTGAGAAGGACAAGTGTTACGGTCGTTTCTTTTAATGCTTAAAGATGTTTTTAGATACTTGGAATTCACTGTAGAATGTATACATTGTAGTCTTTATGTGAGAACTTATATACTTTGGTTACAAGTGTCACCCCTTCTCTAATACACCCAATGTTGTCCTACGTAACGCTTCTTCGGATTATTCCTTTCACGCGTGTAGAATTTTGAATGTTATTTTGAGCGCTCATATGGAAGTCGTTAGGGTTTCTTCTAAGGTGACAAGTGGCACCTTCTTTCCTTTGCATGTCCTAGCCTTATTAACATATTCTTGCAAGCTTCTCCAACGTATGTTTCCACCTTTTTCTTTGTTGTGTTTTGATGGTGCTCAATTGGTTGTAGTTGAGCAATGCTATGGTGGAGCTCGAGTGGCTTTGAGTGGCACTTTGGTGGAGACTTTGTGATGCTCCAATGATGATGTGAAATGCTCCTTGTGGACGTACATCTAGCTCTGGTATTGCTTGCTTTGATTTGCTCCTACTTTCAAACTATCTGGTTTCTTCCTTTGTGAATGATATAGCTCCTTCCTTGTGCTTTGCTTTGTGTGTTTGCAGGTTACTTGTTGTGGTTGTCCAAACCATGGGTGATGTGAGCATTTTGATGGCTCTTTTAGCCTTGCATGGATGATGTTTTTCTATGATCGCTTTGAGATGCTTCTTCCTTTTGAAGAATGTATCTTTGTGACATTGAAACTTTGTCCTTTTTCCTATTATGATAGAATATCACGATGCAAGACAATGTAAATAGATTTTGTAAATATAATACCTTCTTTTTGCACCTCCTTTTGCAATCTCTTTCTGTTGGTTTTAATGGCAACTTTCTTGTAGGGAAGGACTGATTTGATGTTGTCTTCTTTGCTAGACAACTCTCTCCTTTTGCTGGTAATAAACCCAAGTAGATAGAAGCTTTTGTAGAAGTAATTTTTGCACTAATTTTCACTTGTATAAAAACCTTTAGTGCACCTCAAATCTAAGACTCACCAAGTCTCGATTTGTAGCTTCTTTTAATGATTTTGATGGTAGATTTCTTCTCCACTCCTTGGAAGAATCTAATCTTATTTAGGTGGCTTCTTTAGGCCACGAAATGTTGTAGGTTTTGTACACCAAATAGTGTCTCTAGACACTTTGATAATCTTCTAGTTTTGTACCCTTGATATTTAACAAACAAAGAAAACAAACTAACTCTTTTGAGAGTAGCTAGCTAAATATCAATAGTATAGTGCAAATAGATAATATCTCCAACTTAATGCACTTTGAAGGTAACAATAATCTCACCTTATTACTCCTGTAGATAAACTCTCAAAATAATTTTAAATGCACTTAATAATCTCTGCAATTTTTAAGAGTAATCTATAAAGAACCCTTAATAAATAATCTGAATTTTTCACTACAATCAATATTGTAGGATGTAGTCTTCTTGCTTTCTAGATAGATAATAGGTAGGTTATAGTTTTCTTTCTTTCGAAAGATATCCAAATTCTATTGAATGTGCAAATATATCTTTAAAATGAACTCTCCTTTTTACACTTTCTTGAAGACTATAATGCAATATTTCCTTTTTTCACTTTTAATCCAAATATGGTGCCTTAACGAAGTTTGATAATAATCCAACTTTGAATTTCAATCAATGAATCCTAATTGCACCCAGATTTCTTACCTTTTAATGGCTTCTATAGTAGATGTACATCAAATTGTTGCCTCGTAGTGTATGAATATGCAGCTTCTTGTCGGATTCTATCTTTAAATATGATCTTCTTCTTCTCAAGATTCTAGATGTCTTGAGGTCTTCATTGGATTCTTCTTCTAGTATTTAGCACTCCTTGCCAAGCTCTTCTTCTCTTGGGCTTGTTGTGGGATGGTGATAATTGGCCCAAGTCCTTCACTATCAAGAGCTTTTTCCTTGGTAGTGTATTTCTCCAACAAGTTCTCCTAGTAACTCTTTTTATGATGCTTCTATGAGCTCTGTAACAAGGCTCTCCAAAGTCTTCTATCTTGTACCTTCTCTGATCCTTTTTCTTCTGGGAATGTTTTTAAGGGGCGACACTCAAGGCAGATCCAGTTTGCAAATTACAATTAGTAGCAATGGTGGCTTTTCCTATTCCTCTCTAGATTCATTGTGGCTCTGATACCACTGATGGTTTTAGCATCATCTCATCATATTAAGAGAAAGAGAGAAAGAGAGAAAAGCAACATCTTATTATTGAGAATAGAGAGTGATACATTTGGATGGAGTTGTGAGGCTCTTTATATAGGAAGATAGATTCCTTACCTAGCACTCTACCTAGTTGTTCAAGGAGACACCTTGCACATTGACACTTGTGCAATGTATTACATTGCTTGAAGTAACTAGCTAACTTCCTCCAAAAGTAATCTCCTATTATATAACCAAATAGTGCAATATATTCTAACAGACTAGCCCACGTAAATTTTGAACAAAATAATTTTGAATTCTTGTAATTTTGGGGGGAATTTCCTCATTTCTTATAAATACCTCTTTCTTCTTCATTATAAATATCAAAAGGTAGTCATACTCATTCTTAATATTTGGTCTTGTATGGGATTTTCCTTCATTCTCTTATATATCATGGTCTGGCTCAAGCCTTGTATTGTTCTAGTTGATTAGTTTTTGAGCTTCTTTATTTGACATGTATGTAATTTGGTATTCACGTATATAAAATGTTATGACTATTCTAGTATTTATGTCTTGGTTCTTGTGTGGGTGTTTTGTATGATGCATATCTTGGGAAATCATATTCCTTTTACGCAATCAACTACGATGCATGTGTTTTACTTAATATATCATGGTGTAGAGAGTCTTTAGAATTTTGGTGCATAGCCACCCTTAGTCTAGGCTATCTAGATTAGTTAGGTTAATTTCCTTTTATTTTCTTTTAGTCATTTATTGCTTTTGTCCTAACTTTTTTCCCTGATAAGAATCCATTAGATTACGCTAGCTTAGGAAATTAGTGAAGCATCGAAGATCACACCTGAACAAGGAGTCAACCTTGGTAAAAAATCCCAAAGGTCGTCTAAAGAAGTTGTGTCCCACACTCCCCATGCTTCCCAAGACTAGCACCCCCAAGTAATGTGTGGTCATCAAATGCACCCAAAGAGGACTACATATATATATGGTTGTGATACCTAGGGTATAGGAACTAGATTCAATCCCCAACAATTTAAATTGGTATACCTAATGGTACCAAATCAAAAAAATAAGAGAGTTTTGGTGAAGGCCTTAGCTATTCACTTGTCGAAGCATTATAATCATTCATGTAGCAACTCCCCTAGTCAATGAACCATTTAAATTCAATGGCTTCGCTGGAAAACGACCTAAAAATCTACCATATAAAAATTTCTCGATAGAGATCCTGGTGAGAATATTTATCTATCAACTTGTTGAAGTAATGGTAAAGCACCACCATTCATTTGGAAATCCTAAGCCAATCAGAATATGGTCATGAAATTAAATCTTGGGGGATCTTAATGTGGAGCAATCAAGATCCCTTGGTTCCCCAATTCCACCTTACACATGGAACTCGATTTCCACTATGGCTCTAAAGCCCTTGCTCGAATTCATCAAAGAAGATGCAATCATCGCATTAGAATACCTACATCAAATGGTGACCCTTTATGCAGTGCAAAATGTGGTTGCACAAAATGTAGCATTAAGGCTCCTAGTGGCATCTTTCAAAGGTGAAGCATGATAATGGTTCATATCTCTTCCCACATATTTGATCAAATATTAGGACTAGCTGGCTACCCAACTAGTTTATAATCTTGGAGAAAAGGCAAACAAAGCTTAACTACTAGAAAACTTGATGAATATCAAAAGAGCTCCCATGGAGGTAATGGAAGATTTCAATACCCAGTTCCACAAAACTTGGTATAGAATCTCAAACGATATCAAACCTCCCCTAGGTATACCACTCATTTTCTATCTCAAATATTTCAATTTAGATATTACCATGATGGTTAAGATTTGAGGAGGAAACTCCTTGCTAATATCCTTCCATCTAGTCATTCAAGCAAAAAATAACCTCATTTAGATAGGTTAGATACCCCTAAGACCCCCAATACATTTATTTTCCCAACCTATGTATCCAGCACCACTAGCCAAGCAACCTGTCTCATCCCATCTCACAGTCCCCATAGATTTGATTTTTCTTTCACCCCCATATCACCTAGCCTCCATTTCCCTACCTGAAGCCAAAATGGATGAAATGAGGAAGAAGGTACAGGCTCTTTCTAAGGAGTTGATCATTCTAAGAAGACAACAAGACAATCTAGGTTTCCTCTATTCTTAGTTATGGGTTTCCCCCTACAAAGATATTTGGTCACACATCACCAATCGACTCAAGGAACATATCCCCTTAATTAGCCTCGACAAATATTTCAACCTTTGATAGGAATGCAAAAGAAAAAAATAATTGCAACCAACCCAATACTAACCAACCTATCGCTAGGTCACCTACTCCCTAGAGCAAGTCTTGGTCGCATGGGAGGAAATTGAAATGTGTGTGACGAGCAACCAGACTGATGGGACATTGCTCAATAGATACCAAAGTTCATTGGACATTGAAATGACAACCAAATCCAAAGCTACCATAAGTTTCTAGGGAAACAAGATGATCAAACTAAAAGGAACATCCACCATCACCAGCATTCTAGGACTCCAATCATCGAATCCTTTGGTAGGCATTGGAATTAACATCCTATTTACCTCCAAATAAATTGAGTTAGTAGAGGATAAATCTAGGTTTAGGTTGCAATCAATATCCCTATCAAAAGAGGACCTAAAGGAGTCTTGGGTAGAGCAGATGAATTAAAGTTATCAATGCAAATCAAAGCAGATCATTTCTATGTAACCTTGATGTGTGTGGGAAGGTTGGTACAAAGCTGCCTAATTGATACTACGCTCGTCTCCTCCATATTACCAAAAGTGGTGGTAGATGAATTATAAGTTGCCTAATGGCTGACAAAGAAATAAGTAGGGTGGACATGTGAAGGGCTTAACCTAGTGATCAACCTCCTAGTACCACTTGAAGACTATATTTTTTAGGCTT
The DNA here is from genome assembly GCA_028583015.1 of Wollemia nobilis. Classification (NCBI taxonomy): domain Eukaryota; kingdom Viridiplantae; phylum Streptophyta; class Pinopsida; order Araucariales; family Araucariaceae; genus Wollemia; species Wollemia nobilis. Next base: position 1,678,790 of record JAQPPZ010016980.1, on the reverse strand, counting down.
AGACCAAGAGCCAAAATGATGTTAGAGTACCAAGTGAACATGGAAAGCCTAGTAAGCATAATTAAAGACTAAAACCATCCTATAGAGCATAACCCAAAATAAACACAAAGAGGAGCTATTCACAGAACACTCGATAAAGGAAGAAGCGAAGGCCCAACTCTAGGGTGAAACACACCCAACCCATAAAAGGAAGCGATGAGTTATGAAATTTTAGGAGGTTGGTATTGGTAGGAATTTCAACCACATTGGTATGTGGTAGATCTCCAGTGTAAAGGATAACCCATCAACCCCTTGGGCCCTTATAATATATATATCATTATAATTATGCATGTATCTAGTCAGTGTCTTCATTGTTGTAAAAGCCTTAGGATTTGCTCCATTTAGACTATGTGTCCAATGAGCAAGTCCATTTTTCTCTGGGTTACTTGACTCCTACTAGTAGGAGTTCTCCTATGAATAAACAAAGTTGTAGTGAAAATTCACTATGCCAGAGAAAATCCTACCACAAAAGGTAATTTTGAGTATAGCACCAACCTGAAGTTAAAATGAAGAGGCCCAAATCTCCTATTACTTATGAATTATATGATGTCAAAAGCCCATCCAAGGTGCAATCAAGGAAGAAACTCTACCACTGGCTAATACTAAACCTGAAGCTCCCCATAGCTCACAACCTAGATGACCCACCAGACCAGAATAATAATTGTTCATCAAGCCTTTTTTGTGGTAATTAAGAATATTTTTGCCATGAAACAAAGTCTTGAATCCCTTTCGATGATAGCTAACCAGATTCCATTCACGGTAAGACTTTACCCCATCCAAATCTCATGGACTTGTCCCATACCTAGGTAGGAAGGATCACTTGTCTGGATTCCTTCCACATTCCCTAGTGCTTGTAGTCGTCTAGTGAGGCCATAAATCATCATCGGTTAGCAAACTCCAAGGACCCGACCTAGTTATGTGGAGGAAGAAGGAAACTCAAGGTAACCAAGAAGGAAGGCAACCATGAAAGCCTCCTCTCCCTTTGGAGGGGCTTGAAGCTCAAAAGACTAGCATATTGGAGGTTCCAAGTTATGAAGCTCTTAGTGTGCTTTGAGGTTTCTTGCTTGGCAAGATTTGAACCTTGGTCTCCTCCTTAAATGTTGAGGAATTTAACTGGTTGAGCTAATGCAACTTGATATTATATATGTTTTGGTCATAATACTTTTTAAATAATAAAAAAATTATGATGACAAACATAATAAGTAGTCTATCTTCATCTAAAACTTGGCCTCATATATAGAGTAAATAAACTTCTTATTTGTAAAATATTTGACTTATTATTAGTTACATATAAATGTAAATAAATATTTTAAGATAAAATGTTATGTATTAAATGTTAAAATATTATTTTAAAAAATATATATATTGTTTAATATAACACAAATATTACAAGTTTGCTAGGTGTTATAAGCATCACAAGCAAACCAAAGATGCATGTAGCCAAAGTTAGAATCCCACGAGGACAAGAATGCCTATAAAAGATAAAAACTCTTCCCTAGTATATTCAGAATAACCAGAACAAATAAGTCTTTGGTTCACAATAGTCCGTAGAATAAATAAAACCAATATGCTTAGTCTGGGTGGTCATCTCTTAAATTCTTAGAATTTATGATTTTAAAATTTCGTATGCAAGTTGAAGAAGGATGCAAAATACTATTTAAAAAAAAATCACTATTTTTATTCAATGAAATTGGGTGAGTAAACGCCACATGGCATTGGCACAAAGGTGCTCCTTTGAGTCAATGGAACGCCAACAACTACACTCTAGCATTCGCCAATCACTTAATGCTAGCCTTAAAATATTATTGTTTTTTAATAAGCTATATGTGGCTTCTATTGGGGGCCACTCCCATTATGAAAACAAAACATTACATTGTTCTTATTACATTTCTAGCAAGATAATTAAAGCAAATCCAACTTTGTATTCCTATCAAAGATATTCTTCATTTACCATTCTATCAAAGATATTCTTCATCTTCCTCAAACTGAGTTTCCACAACCAACTCCTTTTATATCAAATGCCTTCAAAAATTTAAATTATGTCAAAAGGAGATTCAACACTACAAATAGTTAAAATATTTGTTGCCCAACTTCTATATCCAAAAGTATCTTGTTTATAACAACCTCACAATTTCTTAATACTTTTTTAGGATTTTTATTCATTCCCCTAATATTCCAAGATATTATTTTCATTGTTATTTTTTTTTAATTGGTGGGTTTAGCCCCACTTCTTGTTAACACTTGTGATATTTGCTTTTGTTTTCCCATATCAATATCCCTTTGTGTTTATTTTTCTCTTTATTTTTGCTTCTTGGGTCTTTCTCTCTTTTTTCATTCCCAATAATACTTTCCTCTTTATTTCCTCTTCATCAATTTCTTCAATCTTCTCACATTGCTCATAGTAAGACTTATCATCTTTAGGTTTACCTTGTTCTGAAGGATCTTAAGTGCAAGGAATAACCTCAAAAGTACAATCTTCTTTATGTTGCCCTGGAAACCCTGAAGTGCAAGGATGTTCTTCTGTAGCAATTACCTTCTTATTCTACCCTAAAAACCCTAAATTGTTATGGGTTTCCTCGAACCTCATTTCTATATTAATCTGCTCTCTTAAAACCTTAAAGTGCAAGGGATAACATCTTCACCATTTTCACTTTTAATATCTTAAGAGGATTCTATACTGCTTGAGGAAAATGAAGATGATTTACCTGGAATAAACTTGACCTCTTTTGTTGTCTTTGTTTTGGGTTTTTATCTCCACATATTCTTTTTCATATTTAATTCATTCTAAACTTGCCAAATGATATTGTAGATAGGATTTATTTACCTCTTCTTTTGGAGTGGAATATCCTTGATCTAATATAGCTTCTATTATCATATGATTTCCTTGCTTCGTCTTGATCTTATGGCTAGAATTTGTTATCTCTTTCTTCATAGTTTTTACTTTGCAAATTATTGCTATATGTCCAATCTCAAAACAATTGTGACAACGAAATGCAATATTTTCATAATCTACTTGTTGATCTCATTCTCTTGATTCAGATTTAATATTAATGGATTGTGGTAAAGTTTTTAAAATATCCATAGCAACACATATTCGAGTATATATAGCATGCTTTCGCTCCTTAGTTGTTAGTCCTTCCTTGATGAATTCCCCTAGGGTATTTCCAATATTCTTCAAAACATACTTATTTATAAGCTGATATGGAAGTTCAAAAAGCATAACCCACACTCGAAGCTTCTTAAAAGTTTGTCTCAACAGAAAAAAAAGCATTCCATGGTCTCAAATAAAGTGCATCTCTTCCCCTAAACTATGGGCCACCAACCATTATTTTATCCCTAATTGAAATATGATGAGAAAAATACCTTTAGTAAGAAAAGTCACGGAATAATTTGAATTCAATCCCCACTTCCACTTAATCCAATTTTGAATCTCCAAAAACCTTGGCCATGATCTACGAAACTTACATATTAACCCTCTACTTTTAAGAACCATTATATCATGCTCAATCATCTCATCCTTGATACTTACTTCTGGTGTAACATCTGCTACCTAGATCAAACTTGCCATGTATTTGCTCTTTTTGTTATCTCCAACTCAATCCTCCATACTTTCAACTAGGGCATTTTGATTTCTAGCTAGGGCATCTTGACTTCCCATTAGGGCTTTCAAATATTCCTTCCATAATAGCTAATGGGGCTCGCTCTTAGCTTTCACTCCCTCTTGGTTCGCACTGCCTCTTTGCTCGCACTCGCTGCTGATCCTGGCTTGCACTCTCTCTTACCTCACACTTGGTCCCAGCTTGCACTCCCTCAGCTCATAATTGCTCGTGTCTCTTTTTTTTCTCAGCGTTCCTTCGCTTCAACAATTTTTTTAAAATAATGTTTCACGCATTCGTGGTAAGGGTTTGAAGCATTGATGCAGTTCGGATGAACTTGTCACTCTTTTGCCATGACTAAATCTTGGTTCACACTCCCTCTTAGTTTGCACTTCCTTTTGGTTTGCACTCGCTCTTGGCTTGCACTCTCTCTTGCCTCACACTCACTCCTAGCTTGCACTCCCTCTTGGCTTACAATTGCCCTTGTCTCTTCTTTTTGTTGGCGTTCCTTAGCTTCAACATTTTTTTGGAAATAATGTTCCACGCATTCATGGTAAGGTTTTGAAGCATTGATGCACTCTGGATGAACCCACTGCTCTTCTGCCATAACTAAATCTCTGCTCGCACTCTCTCTGATCTTGTTCGCTCTCGGCTTGCACACTCACTCTCAACTCGCGCTCGCACTTGCTACTGCACTTACTCCGGCTCATGCTCACACTCACTTTTGGTTACACTCACTCGCACTTGCTTTCGACTGCACTTACACTTGCTTCTCATTACACTCACTCCTAACTCATGCTTGTACTCACTGTTGCACTTACTCCCACATCGCTCTCGCACTTATTGTTGCACTTACTCTTGGCTCATGATCGCACTTGCTACTATACTTACTTTCGACTCGCGATCGCACTCACTAATGTACTTACTTTCAGCTCATGATTGCACTCGTTGCTGCACTTACTCTTGACCTTAAAATATTATTAATAATAATATAAATTTTATTAATAATAATATAAATTTTATTAAAACATTTAGAAGATAAAACTAATTTAATTAGGACAACGTACCTATAAAAGAAAAAATCAACTCTACCATTAAAAAAATAAATATAATATATAAGATTGAAATAATCTTGTCCATGTTACATCATGACTATATAATGATATTATAATATAACAATTATATATATAATTTGATAATCTATTATATACATAATTACCTATAAAATAATCATTTTAATTTTATTACATAGGAGAGTTGGTTACAACCACTATTTTTAGTAACTGGTCGGGTCAAACCATAGGGATTGCTTCTAACAAACCTATCCATCTTGTTTTTGTTGACATGAAAACCTCGAGATTCGTACCGTCGATTTGATGCGCACTCATAAAATTCGGAGAAGGTTGGCTTCCCCTAAAATTTGAACCTAAGTCTCTTTTTTATAATAAAATAATAAAAATAAAATTAACATTGTTTTTCATAAATTTAAAACAAAATAAATAAAATAAAATAAAACATTGGCCAACCGACATAAATCAACATAGCTTCTCTGTTAAGCAAGAAAAATAATGAATTGGACTAATTTAAATATTATTTTTACCTATTTCCACCTGGTGGACATTAACCTCACAATCCTCGTTGACCCTTTAAATAAGGTGGAACGTCTTTCGTATGAGATAAAGAGAGTTTTGCTTATAGTTCTTCAAATAGACGTGAGGTTACTATGCATATGCATGACACCCTCTCGTTACGTAATGACTAAGCTAGGTTTTCCTCGAGGGTCCATTGTCCACCCCCGCTCATTACGTAATGACTAAGCTAGGTTTTCCTAGAGGGTCTATGGCCCACTCGTTAATGCTATATTATTTCAATGTAAAGTCTCTTTCAAGGCTATGAATTACTCACAACCCAATTTTTCTATTTTTAACAACCCAATTTTTTATTTTTAACAACCCAACTTACATAATAAACTCAATTTTTTTATTAATATATAACGTACATCACTTTTGTGGAGAATCAAAACTTGAACCATACGGAATTACACAACGGTTGGAAACTTAGACTTTTGAAAGAAAGGCCAAAATCCTAACCGTTGCACTGTCCCACCGAAACATAACCCAAATTTAAAATAGTAGAAATCTTCAATATTTTTTCCTTCTTTAATCTTAGGTTTTTTAATAGGAATAATTAATAAAAAGTATTTTTACTTAAGAGTTAGAAGAGGGCTATTGATTCAAGTTGTCTCATGTGTTGAAAGTTATAATTAGGTTTTATAGTAAAGGTTAATATTGTATGACGTTTTTTTAAGTTTAAGGGTAATCATTATGTAATGTATTTAATTATTATTTATGTATGTGGTTATGGTTAATCTTGTTGAAATTAAACCTTTAATTTATAATTGGTAATTAGTCAGGTTAATATAATTATATATTTGGGATTTTAGTATTGGTATAAATATTCTACCACTCCATTTATTGTATTAAAGTGTTGTGATCTTTATCCATAGATAATACAATGATTATTCGGTGCTTAAATAGAGTCATTATTTGTATACATCTTTTTTTTTTTTTTTTTTTTTTTTTTTTTTTATAAGATTTGAGTGAATGGATTGCTTCTACTCTTTATTGAAAATTGGTGTAAATTCCAACATGTTATCAAAGTGGGTATGGAACAACATTGCTTGGTCATGTAGAAAGTTTGTTCAGGTCCTTCACTCCTTATTTTTAGGACAAATTGCTTCTCAGAGCATCATAAGCATTTTGGGCATAAGAGGTAGAGAAGAGATCTTATTCCACTATTTCTCATTTGTTCTTCTAGAGACGTTTGAAAGTTTGTGCCCACTTCAATTCTTACTTTCTTGTCAGTGAGGCATTCTAATTTTGTAAATAGAGATTTGAATTTGATAGGGCATGGTGGTTTTCCTCTTTATTCCTCACATAGAAACTATGACACTTTGATCAAAAGGAAAATAGGAGGTTATCGTTTTTTTAATTTTAATTTTAATTTTTGTCTTTGAATATTCACACATCTTGCTTTCGATTAATATATTGGTAATATTTTTTGGATCCATTACACTGTTTGGCACCCTTCTTCATGGAGAAGGAAAACACTACTGTCCACACCAAAGTGATACCAAGATTTCTAGATGGAGGCAACTAAGGGTACTTCTTTTAGCAAATTGCAGGTGTAAATATACGTTGATCTTTTTGCTTTCTTAATGTGAAATGAAGAAGATATTATATGGAAGGTGTTTTGCCTTTGTCATAGTACGAAAGCATGGATAGATGACTAGGTTAATGGAAGGATAGGTGTATGCTACAAGTAATTATGGGTTCAAACCACACACCCTTATCTTTTTGCTCATATATGTGCATCGTGAGAGACCCAAATGGCGCTAACTATAGAGGCATCTACATTTACATTACCATGGAACTCATTGCTTAGATAATTATGTTGGGGTGGTGAACCCATGTTAGAATCTCATTAAATAACACCTTATTTTTTGCCTTCGCATTGGTAAGTTTTTTGGTCTTGGCATTAGTGAGTCTCCTTTTGCTTTTTATTGAGAGGATACATAAAACTCATAATAGACACATTGACACCTTAGCTAGTATAAGATGACTTACTCACGGAAGACCCAGGTTCAAGCCCTCATTTTGACATGTATGGAGAAAATAAATGAAATCATAGCCGATGTGACAGTAAACAAGGTAGCTTTATGTGCCACATCATCATTTTTCCCATATTTATATCAAGTCAACTAATCATATTGAGATATGTTGGAACCATATTTGCTTCAAATATCTAGTGGTAAATAGGTGACAGATTATCAGTGGAAGTCATTGACAAATCAGTGGACGTCACATGGTGGATCATGGTTGGATACAACAATTATAAGGTTTGAGGGGTTGATTTTTCAAATTTTTAGGATTAATAGGGCAAACCTTTTAGAGGCCATAATTTTTGCATACAAAAGCATTTTAAGCTTGTTTTTTAAAATCACACAACTTTTCAATATCTTCCCATCAAATTATGTGTGTTAGTCCTCAAGACCTATAGCTTTATTTCAAAGGGATGAATTTATAGTATATTATGCAATTAGAATATTTGGTCCATATTCATGGGAGAGACGATTGGATTTGTGGCATTAGAAGTAATTATTGGATCTTTTATAGGTATATAGAAAAAGTATATAAATGCATTCTTATCAATTTCTCCTCCTCCTATCAATTGCTTGAGCTATTGGTTTACTTTATACATGAAGATCTAACCCTTCATGATCTCTTCTATCTTCTATTTTTTGTCTAGGTATTATTTGGAATTTGTGATGGCTCTTCTCATAAACAAGTTTATGCAAAGCCCCTTTTGGTGATGACAATCAAGTGGCCCAAGGACAAGTCAAAGTTTTCAAGGAGAAGTGTATTGTAAAAGGGAAATGTTTCCAAGTCCTACCTTATGAGAGATTAAAGTTGTTCTAAAAGGGATTATTGATGGGATTGTTTTTCTTATATGGAGTTATAGAGGATGTGTTTAGTGTATATGTACAAGAGTATATAATATTAGTTGTAGTGACTATGTTCCAACTTGAGGATATTTTTATGCAAATATAGGGATATTTTTGCATAAGCAAACTTTTAGATGATGAGAGAGATTGAACAAAGTCTTTCTCAATTACAATGGTTTGTTAAAGCATTCATTATGGGAGAGTGGATGTATTATCACTACTATCTTCTCTATTTTATCCCTCATTCATATTAAGAGGGGTGTTGTAAGTTGTAATTTGACTTTATGGCCAAGGACAACATTGTATGATGTTCTTTTAAGGAAGTCTAAGGGCAAACATTGTATAATGTGTTTAGTTATTATTATGTATTCACTATGGACTATGATTAACTTTGTCAAGGTTAAACCTTTAGCCTATAATTTTTAATTAACCTAAAGTATACTTGCTATCTCAACTCAAGTTAACATGATTGTATAATTAGGGTTTTGGTATTAGTTTAAATACCCCCACTACTCCATACATTGCATTACAACATTATGATATTTATCCATGGATAAGAAAATGATTATTTGATGCTCAAGAACACCCATATTTTGTATGTTTATCTTATTCCTTTTTTGTCCTTGTATGCTTTTTGTATAAGATTTGAGTGAAATTGTTTATGTTCATTATTGGAAAGTGGTGTGAATTCCAACATCATGAAAGTAGGCATTGGGAGAGGAAGTGGAGAATAAAATTATAGTGAAAATACATAGGAAGGGGTCTATTGGCCCTAGTGACCAGCAAGAATATTTTAACTTGGATGATTAAAATAAAGAAAAGATGTAGCTAATGTAAATACAGTGGACTCAAAATGTAGTAGACAATCATTTTTTACAAGTCACTCAAAGTGAAGGAAAAAGCAACAAGAACTGTCAATTTATAGTTCAAAAAGAGACGGGACACCAGAGTCTACCACAAAAACAAGGCCAAGGGTTGAAGAGAACCAGAAGAAAAATACATGGAGTAAACCAAATAGGAGAAGTTGAAGTAGGAAGAATCGATATGGTCTAGAAGTTAAGAAAAAATTATCTGAGGGCATACCACCAAAAGGGTCAACTCTACCAATACCCAATATGGGTAAGGAGTTGGGGGAGCTATCCCCAAAATTTAATTTTATTGATGCTCTTCATGGGGAACAAACCCAACCAAATACAATCAATAACTTGAGGGCACCACAAAGATCTTTGAGGACACCTAAGCTAGATATTAAGAAAACTAAGACGAGGTGTTTAAAGGCGATGGATGGTTCCCCAATAGTGAAGGTGGAAATGGAGGAAATCTAGAATGGACTAGAAGCCACAGAGAGAAGAGAAATGATATGTCAAGTTATGGGGTTTAGACTGATCCTATCAGTATTTAAACTATGGGCTACTAGACAATGGGTAACAAAAGGTGAGTTCTAAATCTCTGCTTACCCCAATGCTTATTTCCTTGTTTTTGCTACAAAAGAAGTTAAGGAATAAATATTTCAAAGGAGACCATGGTTTTTTAGAAGGGAGGGTCTCTTTATGAAGCCCTAGTATATTAAATTCAAAGTAGAGGAAGAGATGTCATCTATAGGACCAGTTTGGGTGAGACTTTTTGGCTTGCCAACAAAATTTTAGAATTTGGCAGTATTTACAGCAATCGAGAATACCTTAAGAATGTTCATGATTTTTGATAGTACATATAGATTTGAATAAATTATTTTTTCTCAGATACATGTCTTAATAGACTTTAGCAAATCTCTCCCAAAAAATCACACTATAGTTTAGGGAGGAAATATAGGACCATGAGGTTGATTACGAGAACATTTTGGCTGCAAAATTTGCCATGAATATGGTAATTTAGAAAGAGATTGCACACATAAGATCCTAGAACAAGGAAGAGATAAAATAAATCTTGAAGGATTCCAAGTGCCTAAAAAATAATAATATCCAAAAGAAATCGATATCGAAAAAACAAGCGGTGGTGTTAAAAAATATGTTTGGTAATCTCCCCATTGATGATCTTTTGGACAAGGAGGAGGATACTATGGAGATAGAAGTTGTAGAGGTACAATTCCATGGTGGGTGAAAGGAATTTTTGCCAAAAGAGGTAAATAGCACCCTTGACACCACCTTAGCCTTACAAAGAAACAAACAGGAAGGAGTAAACCAACCAAAAACAAACTACCAAAACAAATAAGGGGGGAATTAAGAATAAGAGTAATAGTCTATTAAAGGTAGGAACCACAAAGAACTTAGAGCCTAGGGAAGACCTCCCCGAATTCACCAACAATACCCTAGTGCTATACACACATATGCCAAGGTTGGACATTATTCTATAACCTAGATGGGTGATCCAAGAGACAAGGAAGAAGATGAAAATGGACATTAATCAAAAGGTAGGACACTACAAAGGATTGAAAAATCCTTGATCATATTTTATTAAAAATTGTAAACTAAATAGGCATCAAAGATGCCAAAATTACAAATCATAAAATATTCGTAAATCTTCTAAATCCAGCAAACATGTCATCTTAGGGACACAAATATTGTGAGTTATCTTAAGTTAACAGCCAATAATCTAACTTAAGCTAAAGATAACTTAGGTGCCAACTAAGACTACCTAGAAACTAGATAATACGTGAGGGTGGAAGCTCATGTGAATTATTAGCAAAACCTAGGAACTAAATAATAAACTAACCCTAGGTCTAATAAGATGCCCTCATCATACCTCCCCACTCAAGAAGTATTGGACTCCACTGCTTGTACAAAGGAGTGGGAGAGATCCAATTGTGCCCAAAAAAAGTGAAGAAGAAGAGAGAGCCTTGTGGAAATTTTTTCTCAAAAAGGAGCATGCAATTGTCTCGAAGCATTCAATGGCCAGAGACTCTACTCAAGAGCATACAATCGCCCCAATAGAATGGAGAAGGAATTACTACTCCTGCAAGGTAGTAATTGTCTGCAAACATCTTCACAAAATGTTGCCTAGTGCAACAAAGAGGATCAAGGTACAAATCCTCCAAGTGTCCTTATGGTAATTTGCTCAACTTTATCAGAGTGCATGGATAACCAATCACTACAACCGCTATGTGTGATAGAGGGAATTACTAGTTATGAGGTTCACTTGTATTGAAATAAGGCATGCATCAGAAGGATACCTTCAAAAAGTCACAATGGTGACTTCAACTCCTACGAAGGGAGTGTAATAATGCCCATTTGGGATAAAGTGGATAAAATCAAGAGGAGGGAATGTCGGGTAACACCGAATTGCACTCCATTACAAATCCACAAAAGTGTGCAAAATCCCAAATGGGAGGAGCAATTTGAACTCCTCAAAGATCTCATGGATCTTATCCCAAAAGTAACTTTGGAAGTGGACTCAATTGAAAACCATAGAAAGCTTTTATGATGCACCTAATACAATGTTGTGTCAAAAAAAAAAATTATGTAAAATAATTAATTAATTAAAGCGCATAATTTAAGTTAATCAATTAATGAGTTTGTTAATTGATTAAATTTAAAATGTGATTTTAATTATCAAAAATTAATGTGGGAGGCCTACTGTTGTTAACTCTGCACGGTTCACCATGTGCAATCAACTGCACGCATTCCATAGTGAGAAGTCAAATAAGTCCCACGATAAAGCAATTGTAAACTTAGTTGGTGCGTGGTATAGCCAGCGAGGTTGGCTATGACAATACGAGTTTACCCTTTTTATAGGCTAAAAGCATTTTAAACAACAAATGTGGGATAAATGTTTCCCACAAAAAAACCTTCGACTTTCTCAAACGCAAACGCACCTCCGTGCACCACGAGTCTTGATCGCATCAGTTCGATCTGCCAATTGGGAGCACGTTTCTAAAATTTGTGTTGGCCAATGATGTTTGAGGTCCAGTTTTCATGAGATTTGTGCACCAATCTATGTTGAACTAAAAATCATGTCAATTTTTTGCGTTAGGCCCTTTATTTGATGACCACATATGCCATGCCACCTATAACTTGTTGTCATGCAGCCCTTAGCCTCCATCCAAAGCTATGGGACTTCAGATATGACACACAAGCAACCATTTAGGTTGCCCTAGGGTTGGAAGGTCACTGGAAATTGCATCTTATATGCATGGAAGAGATGCACGGGCCACCACTAAGGTATTCGGTCCATCCACGAGAGGATAGGGGTAGTGATGCTGCTTTAAAAAAAGGTGATGCTATGGATGTCTTCGGTATTTATAGTTATCCAAGTGAAAAGTCACCTTTCAGATCCAGATCCTCGATAGCCAAATAGCAGGCTGGAGCACTGATGGTTGATGATTATTTTTTTGCTTTTCAATAAGATTACAATAGACTAAATCATGAAGTCAAATCCTATCGCACGCTAGGTTGGAGAAATTTGAACCGACTCTCTCAAAATAGGTATTGTAAATTCGAGAGAGCCGCCAATGCTTCCAACTTTCAAACGTGGACAAACAAATCATTATGAAAATTGGTGTAGGACTATTTTTCTCAAATCTCCGTAGGTGCAAAATCTACGTGTGATACAAAATTATAAAACTCTAAATGCATTTGTATTATTTAGTGATGCTTAAATAACACTAATAGTTACAACCAAAAATAGGTAGGTGCAAAATAGGTGCAACCTCCCATACAAACAAATAAGGCTTAATCTGGAGTGCAGTTTAATAGCCTCAACATATTAGCCAACGTTCATAATAATAATCCAACTTGCAATAAAAATAGGCATAGCCTAAGATGTCCTCATCACTCCTCCCCATTATATAAGTATTGGACTCCAATGCTTTTATAAGAAATTGGGCGAGAACTTAGGAGTGTCAGGTACAACAGAAAATGCACTCCAAGACACAAAGAGGAGAAGACCAAGAGTGAACTGGAATAGGTCTTCACAAAATACCAAAATATGGATACCATTGAATTGGGCTCACAAAGAGCTTTTCGACGACTGTAAACACGCCTATAATTCCAGACGGTTGAATGATCCCTCGAATTGATATAAAAAGAAAAATATGTGAAAGAATAATTAAATTAATTAATTTAATTTGATCAAACTAAATTAATTTTTTTTTAATTATTAAATTTAAAAAAGGGCCCTACGCGTGGTCAACTTTGACCGTGCAGGGCTTGCATGGAGCGAGGCATGCGCAAGCATACCATATTCCACTTGGGGGCACATGTTGGCATGCCCAGTGCACATGAGCATGTGCATGGGGCACGGGAAAGCGTACCTCCAATGGGTGCACGTGAGCATGACCACACTACCACATATACAAGAACTGTGTGTGTGGCGTGTGTTGTGCGCTTGGGACCACGCTGCCTGTGCATGGGGTAGCTCTATGTGTATGGGCTTGTGCTACCATGCACACAAGTACTATGCTTGATGCATGGGGTAGCGTTGTGCGCATGGGCCCACCCTACCATGCACATAAATACTATGCACATGGTGCACGCTATTGAGCACAACCTAAGCGTGTGGGGCCACATTGGTCGTACTGCACATAGGCATGCGTGAGAAACGTGCACTCGCCTAGCACATGTGGCCACGTGTAGCCCTTGGTACCAAATACATGGTGGAGCATGCATGAGCATTCTTAGGGGTAAAAAAAGAGGTAGAGAAGCCCTTTTTGTGCATTTTTCTTTCTTTCTTTCTTTTGTATTTACACACATTTTTGCATGCAACAATAAGAAAATTTATCTCTTCTTCCACCAAAAGTAATTTTTGGCAACGTGAACTAGTCTGCAATGCACGCAGTTGGAGAAAGGATCTGGAACTATCGAACAGTAAGGGCAGTGGTGGTGTCCAAGGAGGTGCATGGGGTACAAAGCTAAAACCACAATTTTTCACAAGGCAACAAGATGATCTCCATCGGATCATAAAAAAACCGGTGTTGTAAATAGTCCCTCAAATGCACATACTATTATGGCTCCTTATGGGAGAAGAGGAAATACCAAAGTAAGTTTTCACCAATATTCAAGGCTACTTTTAGAGATAAAAATAGGGCTACAACCATCAAACCCTAGCCATGATTGGTGATGTTCTACCACAAAAATGAATACTACAACGAAACTAATCTAATGAGGTTCTTCAATGAGATCTTCCACAAGAAGATCAACTGCTAATTCTTCTCTTATGACAGCTTCTTCAAATTCTACATTGATAGTAGTATGGTACAAAGGAAGGACAATGGACTCCATGCCCATAGATCTTGGTTCGATTCTAGGTACTGCTTCAATTTTTTCTTTTACAACAATTTCCTCTGCAAGAGCAATTTCTTCTACAACAAGAATTTCCTCTACAACAACAATTTCTTCTATAACAACAATTTCAACAATATCCTCTGTAGTAGTGATGGGAATTTCTTCCACAGGAAGAATTTCTTCTTTTGAAAAAAATTCTTCTTCTACAACAATGTCTTCCACAGAAAGCGTTTCTTCTTCTACAGGAATAATTTCTTCTGCAACAATTTCTTCTGCAGGAATTTCTTCTTTTTTATCAACTTCTTCCATTTCAATAGGAAGAATTTCTTCTTTTGCAGGAAGAATTTCTTCTCCAGTTGATGCTTCTTTTGTTGTCATTTCTTCTGCGAGTTGGACAACTTGAATCCGTTGGAGATTAGCAACAATCATATTGAGTTGTTGCTTCAAATTTTCAAAGAAAATTTTATCTTGGATAGACAACATGGTGCCCTACCCAAACAGGAGCAAAATCTACTGATTTGATACCACTGATACAAAATTATAAAACTCAGAATGCATTTTATATTATTTAGTGGTTCTTAAATAGCACTAATAGTTACAACCATAAATAGGTAGGTGCAAAAAAGGTGCAACCTTCGATACAAATGAACGAGGCTTAATCTAGAGTGCAGTCTAACAACCTCAATAGATTAGCCAACGTTCATAACAATAATCCAACTTGCAATAAAAATAGGCATAGCTGAATATGTCCTCATCAGCGTGTATTATGGAAATATTAGATAAGTTTCTACTATTATATAATTATTTGATTCATGGACACATTCCTAGGGTGAAGATATTGAACAATGCAAGCTCATATTATTGGTTGATCATGACAAAACCATGGATTTCCAAGGCTAAAGCCATTTATATTCCAACTAATGTGGCTCAAAGATAACTCTTTTAGGACCAAAGTGCAACAATGGTGGTAGGATGGTAAACCTCAACATGCAACTAAGATAAATTACTTTGTGAGGAGTCTTTTGTACATAAAATCCAAGATAAGGACCTAGAATTGGGAAGATTTTGGAGATGTAAAGAAGAAAAATTTGGAAGTGATAGCCCAACTCAAATATTTTATGAAAAAAATTGTATGTATGGATTCATAAAGGGTATGATTATGGTAGAGATTAGACTTACATCCTAGCTAGGAGAATGGAAAAAAATAAAAGAGTTATTATGGAAGCAAAAATCTAGGATCCAATGGCTCTAGGAGGGGGATTGAATTACAAGCCTCTTCCATAAATGCCTTATAGCCCATAGATCACACAACTTCATCTTCTCCTTGAGAACATAAGCAACAGATTTTGTCCTTACATGGTAAGGTATGAGGTCTATTACAATAAAATATTTTACAAGTTTATTCATAACAAAACCTCTAGATATTGAATCCCAACATTAAGTGTTACATAAGATACCCGCACTAATAACAAAGGAGAACTATTTAGTTTTGACTACATCAGTAACTATCAAATACTTATAGCAGATGGTCTTCAAAATGTAGAAGGGAAAGACACCCTGGCCGAATGGATTCCCTATCAAATTCTACCAAAAATTGTGGGATATCCTAAATGAGGACCTTCTAGATGTAATGGAGGAAACTAGGAAAGCTAAAGATGCACTAAAGGAAATCAACAAAATGTATATAATATTGATCCCAAAGGCACATGATGCAAAGCACATTGCTAGGTTTAAACTAATATCTTTATGTAATGTCTTGTTCAAAATAATCACCAAGGTAATGGTAGAGAGGCTCAAATTGCTTCTACATATGATTATCTCATTGAAACAAGGTGGTTTTGTGGAAGGCATAAAAATAGTGGATGAGATGGTATTGGCTCAAGGGGTTATCCACTCTATGGAAGCACAAAAATCCTCATCCGTGTTCATCCTCTTATACTTGTCCAAAGCATATGATAGGGTGGACTGGCACTTCATCCTAAAAGTAATGAGTCAATTTGGCTTCTCATAGGAATTGATAGACTAGATCAAGGGATTTTGTTGATATCCTATTCAGTTGTGATCAACAATTTTACTTCATAAATGTTCATAGCATCTAGAGGTATCAAGTAGGGAGACCCCCTCTCCCAATACTTATTCATCATTTTGGTTGAATTCCTAGGAAGGACAATGACAAAAAACATAAAAAAATGAACATTAAAAACAATCATTATTGCAAATGGAGCTAGACCAATCACTCACCTTTAGTTTGTTGATGACTCTACTCTAATAGGAAAAGAAACAATGAAGGAAATCTCAAGAATTAAACATATCATAAGTTGTTTCTCAATAGCCATAGGGCAACAGATCAATGAGAAAAAGTCCAAAGTCATTTTCTTCCACTGGTTATCCAGACAAGAGATCATGATTCTTGGTAAATTAAGATACCGGAAGACCTTCCTCCCAATAACCTATTTAGGTATTCCACTTAAAACAAGATAAAAGGAGGATTGGGTCTGGCTAGTGGATAGAATTAAAAGAAAAATAAAAAATAGACTAATCAATGGCTATCATTAGGGGGAAGAGTAACCCTGATTAAATCAATCTTGTAGTCTACACCTATATATGTCTTCATGGTTTTAGGTATACCTAGGGCATTTTTGAGAGAGTCGGAGCAAATCAATCATTAGTTCCTTTGGAAAGGCACTAAGGAGGAAAGGAAATAAGCATTGGTGTGGTTATAAAATTTATGCCTACACAAACATGAAGGGGGAATAAGATTAAAATCAATAGTCAAGAACAATAATGCACTAGCAACTAAGCTATATTGGAGGATGTTGAAAAATCCAATTGCACTATGGGCCCAAATTCTAAGAGCTAAATACACAAAAAAATAAAGTCTTGTAGACATTATTTGCCACCAAATCCCTAGCAAAGGATCCCCCATGTTGGTAGTTTTGAGGATAGGAGAGGAGCTGACAAAGAAGAAGATCTTTTGTATAATTCACAATGGTCAACACGTGAATTTTTGGAGAAATTCTTGGGATAGGCACCAACCATTGGTGGTTCAATTTCTAAAGTGGGGACATTTCATGGAGCAGTTACATTGAGAAAATTGGATATAGGTAGCAAAATATTATAGGTACCATATAAAAAATTCAAAGGTTGGGAGAAACTAGTTCCCCATAGCCGAATGGCCAATTCAAATCTTGTGGAGGTAGAAGATGGATATCCAATGAAATCTACAAATGAGTCACTTTCATGGTATCAATCGAAGATGGGGCAACAAGAGTTAGGGGAGTATATAGTAGCACAAGGATATGCAACCCTATACCAAAGCACTCCTAACCCGCTTCGAGACTTATTCAAACAAATATGGGCATATAAGTTATGGCATGAGGTAAGATTCTTTATTTGGATACTATTGCATAAAAGGGTGCTAACAAGGAAATAACCCATGACAAAAGGCAGTTATGGCCCTTTTCAGAGTGAAATATGTTGGGAGAATCTTGAAACACTCTGCAACTTATTTATTGTCTTGTAGCCTCAAAGTTGTGGAAGATGATGGCTACCATAGTTGGTATTAATTGGTCTAGCTTTACCACCCTAGAGCATATGTGGAGGAATGGTCTACACATGATGGAGTAGACCAGTATGTTAGGTAGATAGTATGGGTAAGAACTACTCTATTATCTTAGAACATATGGAAATAAAGGAACAATTGCATCTTCAAACAAGAGTCTATGGACATCCACTATGTTTGGTAATAGACCACAACCAACATAGTGAAGATAGTCTAGCATATGTTGAAGTATCCCCATGAGCCCCATGAATAGTGGGAATAGATCATGACCAGACTAAAAATTGCTCCTATGGTTGGTAAACAACAAGTGGCAACCATAAGGTACTTGATATTAGTCAAAAAAGAAAAGTGGTAGGACCCCCATAAAATTAGGGAAAAATTAACACAAATGGAGCCTCATTGGAGAATCCAAGAAGAGCTAGTATGAGAGGGATAAGAAGACTATCAAATGGGACTCTGGTCTTCACCTTTGCAAAGAATCTTGGCATAATTTCCAACAACCTAGAAGAGGGTTGTGGCATCCTTAGAGGGCTCCAAAAAGTAGTAAAGGTAGGTTGAAAGAAGGTCCATATAGAATCCAACTCACAAGTCATGATCAACCATCTAAGGAATCCAATGGAGAATAGGAAGCTTGATCAGGGACTAAAGAGAATTGTAGAGAATATTCAAATGATAAAGGTAAGTTTTTGGTCAATAGAATACAATCACATTCCTAGAGAACATAACAGAGTTGTAGATGCAATGGCCAATTGGGCTCTAGACAAAGGCAACATCACTTGTTAAGATTATTTCCCTAGATTATACACGAGTTACTATAGCTAATAAACTTATAGAGATTATAACACTACATCATCTATTAAATATTGGACCAAAATCTTGTTTACCTAGAAAGACAAGCGATGTACCTCTTTTCCTTGAATAAATTAATATAAACTTCTTTTTACCATAAAAAGGAAAAAAAGTAGGCATTTCAAAAATTTAAAAACATGGTGTTTGCTTATCAAAGTAAATGTAAAAGCACATGTAGCTTAAGTTAAACATTTGAACACATATGAAGGAAAAGAGAGTCAGGATACACAACTCCCTAAGGAATCCGTTGTCACATGCAACAAAGCATGCATTAAAATTTGTTGTTAGTTCCTCTCCAAAAGCATAGTGGTAATTAGGGGAGAGGGTTAGCTATTTTAACTTGTATTTGAGTGTTGACATGTTGAATTTCCAATTTTTGTCGACCTTATAAATGTTATTTTCCCTTCCTCCAACAAGGACTCAATTGCTATACACACTTGTTTTATTATATTTTTCTTATATAAGATATAATTTGAAAATTATTTATATATGAAATGATTTTATATATTAATGTTTTAGTTTTATATTTAAAAGTCAATATCATCTATATTGAAGTTGCCTTTCATATGTTTATATGCAAAGTCAATATAGTTTAAAATTTTACCCATTTTCATTAACAACATTTCAACATCTAAAGTTTACAAAATAGGTTTATTTGTCCTCTATTGATAAGTTTAGCTCTCGTCCTTATGAGGGGTCATGGCTAGGATGGGAATGCTCAGCCCTAAGCGTCGATCATAGGGGTTTCTCACACTAACCAAATCATATATATATATATATATATATATATATATATATATATATATATATATATATATATATATATATATATATATATATTAGTTCAAATCCAGATATTTGAAGATTGCATGAGCATTAGGACCAGGTTTTATATAGTGGCAAATATGTCTAGAGAGGAATGGATGCATATTCAAGGAAGAATGCAAATCAATGGAGTGGACCTGGCACTTAGCAAAAAGGAAGTTGGTTGAAACAATGACTCTTAAAAACCCAAAGGAAAATCATATATCAGAAGAAAAAGCTACAATATGGAGAAAACTAGAGAGTATGAACTTTGAAGACTATAAAAAGAAGTGTAATCTTAGATAATAGTAAATGGATGATATGGTTCATCCTAAGGAATTACTGGAAGGGGATAACAAGAAATAAAAGAAAGCGAGTAAAGGAATGGAGACCAGAGAAACAAAGTAGAGAGGAGGATAGACGCGAAATTTTTTTGACAAGGCATCTAGCAACACCTAAGAGCTTAGTGACCCATTATAGAAAAGAGAGGAAGTTGATTTGTATTCTAGAGCTTGCCAAAAAATGCAGGTATTGAGACACCAATCTATAATCAATTATTTTCTTATAGTTAAATTTTATCCATTTAAAAAAAAACATTTCGAAATTAAAGTGAATATTACAATATAACTACATTATAACATGATGCCTAATCAAAAGGATGGATAAATGTGTGTTATATTGGCTGATATTCTCACAATGACAATGAGAGGGGGGGTGAATCAGTGTAGCTATTTAAATTAAAATCTACAACTCTTAAAGCTGAATCAAAGAGAACTTAAAAGCAAATAAAGCAATTTTAACAAGAGAGCATTCCACAACATGCGATGTAACGAGGTTCACCAATTTGGCTACTCCTCAAAAATGACTGCTTGGACTCCCGTCCAAATCCAGCCTTTGCAAAACTCCAATTTTACAAACAATTTTCCAGCACCCACTGGAAGGAGCACCAACCCCTTATTTATCTGCTGCAATAGAAAGGAGCACCAACCCCTAATGCCAAGCACCAACTTGGACTGCAATTTTGAACTATATCAATGACATAAAAATGCCTTCGTTGTATACACGACCCTGACTGGTCTGCTATTAATCAAACATCGCACACACTTACGGCTCTGCTTATCTCTCTTACGACCCTCTTCTAACCCTCTTTTCGCAGCACTTTCACTCTTTTAGCAGCACTCTAATTCTCCACGCAACTGCCCTTTTATAACCATATTTCATATTGAGACTCCTGGTCTTCTGTTACTTCTGTAATCCCGCATGCAACCTATTAATAGCCACTTCTGTAAGTAACTCCTATATCCCACAGTAATTTTTACACGCAGTCTATTAATAGCTCTGACTCTTGTGTGGGACTTTCAGTATAACTACCGCTTGACGGTTACACTGCTTTACGGGCCCTGTAACTGTCGTTCTGTCTTTAATGCACTGTGCTTATTTTAGCTGCATGGTTTTCTGTCGTTTTGACTTTAGTTAACTCTTCTTATTTTACCTGCATGATTTTCCTCTACAACTGCCCCTGTAACTGTCGTGCCGCTTCAGTTAACTGTTACATATCTTATTTCGACTTTCGCCCGCAAAAATACATGTCGCGATATCGCAACATTTTTGCCCCTTTGACTTTTTCTTGGTTGTTGACCGTGAAAACATAACATGTCGCGATATCGCGACACTTTTGCCTCCTTGCTTCATTGTTCGGCTTGCACCCACGAAAACACAATATGTCGCAAAATCACGACACTTTCGCTTCCTTGTGCTCTTCTCTGGCTTTCGCCCGCGAAAACACAACATGTCGCGAAATCGCGACACTTTCACTGCCTTGTGCTCTTCTCTGTATTTCGCCCGCAAAAACACAACATGTCGCGAAATCGCAACACTTTCGCTTCCTTGTCTCTTTTATTGCCTTGACCCCGCGAAAATAGAACATGTCGTGAAATCGCGACACTTTCGCTCTCGAGTTATTTCTCTTGAACCTATCGTGAAATCGAGACACTTTTTCGTTCGTACTGTCTCTCTTGCAAATTGTCGTGAAATTGCGACACTTTTTCGTCCGTACTGTCTCTCTTGCAAATTATCACGAAATCGCGACACTTTTCCTTGCAAGCTCTTTCTCTTCGAACCTGTCACGAAATCGCGACACTTTTTAGTCCGTACTGTCTCTCTTGCAAATTGTCGTAAAATCGTGACACTTTTCCTTGCAAACTCTTTCTCTTCGAACCTGTCGTGAAATCACGACACTTTTTCGTGCTTGCGCCTTCTCTTCAAACATGTCGTGAAATTGCGACAGTTTTCCTTGCTTGCGCCTTCTCTCTGAACATGTCGTGAAATCACGACAGTTTTCCTTGCTTGCGCCTTCTCTCCGAACATGTCGTGAAATCGTGAAAGTTTTCCTTGCTTGCGCCTTCTCTCCGAACATGTCGCAAAATCGCGACAGATACTCCATAGTCCCCTTGAGGTACCGAAGAATCCTCTTTACCGCTGTCACATGAGTCTCCTTTGGACTAGCCTAAAATCGTGCTACCATGCATACTGCCTATAAGATATCTAGTCTGGTAGCTGTCAAATACAGTAGGCTTCCAATCATAGATCTGTACATGGTTTGATCAACATCTGGAGATTTGTCATCCTTGCTCAACTTGCAACCTATCGTCATGGGAGTGCTAATAGGCTTACAATCCTCCATTGTGAACTTTTTTAGCATTTCTTTCACATATTTAACTTGAGAAATAAAAATGCCCTTTTCATTTTGATTAACTTGCAGTCCGAGGAAATACGAAAGTTCACCAATCATAGACATTTCAAATTCTTTCTGCATCTTATTTGCTATGTCTCTACATGACTCATCATTGCTACTGCCAAATATGATATCATCTACGTAAACAACAAGGACAATAAGATGGCCATTTTCTGTTTTGACATACAAGTTACTATCCACCATACCTTTCTTGAACCCTTGTTCAGTAAGATAGTTGTCTAGCCTTGCATACCATGCTCTGGGTGCCTGTTTCAAGCCATACAATGCTTTCTTCAACTTGCAAACGAAGTTGGGATTATCACCGAGTTGGAAACCATCTGGCTGCTCAATATAAACCTCTTCTTCAAGTTTTCCATTCAAAAATGTTGATTTCACGTCCATCTGATAAACTTTGAAATTCTTGTGAACTGCTAAAGCCAGAAACATTCTAATTGCCTCGAGTCTAGCCACTGGTGCAAATGTTTCCTCAAAATCAATACCTTCAACTTGAGCATAGCCTTTACAGACCAATCTTGCTTTATTCCTTACAACCTGTTCGTCTTTGTTCAATTTGTTTCAAAAAATCCATTTAGTACCGATTATATTTTTATTTGCAGGCCTTGGTACTAACTCCTAGGTTTTGTTTTTCTCAATCTGATCTAGTTCTTCGTTTATTGCCTTCATCCAACTTTCATCTGTGCTTGCTTCAGCAACATTTTTGGGCTCAATGCTGGATAATAGGGAGTAGTTACTTACTACTCTTCTTCTTGTCTTAACACCAACTGTGGGGTCCCCAATAATTTGCTCTTTGGGATGATTTTTCTGCCAACTGCTTGTTTTGAATTTCTTGTTTTCTTCTACTTCTGAATCAATACTTAAATCATCTGGGTCAATTTTCTGATTCTCTTATATTTTCTTTTCTTCATCTCCTTCAATAACTTCTTCATAAATAGGGTAGTTTTCTTCATAGCTAATTTCTCATTCCCTACCTTCATCAAATTTAACATCGACACTCTCCACAAGTTTCTTTAGCCTCTTGTTGTAGCATGTGTAGGCTTTGTTTTTTGTCGAATAGCCAAGAAAAATCCCTTCATCAGCTCTATCTTCAAACTTACCAAGATTATCTTCAGTTCTTTTGATGTAGCACTTGCTGCCAAAAACTTTGAAGTATCTTGTTGTTGCCTTTTTTCCGAACCATAGTTCATAAGGAGTTTTGCTTTCATGCGTCCTCAACATGCACTTGTTTTGGATGTAAAACGCAGTATGGACTGCCTCTTTCCAAAATTTGTCTGCTATTTTACTCTCAGTCAACATCGTCCATGCCATTTTCTACACTGTCTTGTTCTTTCTTTCTACAACACCATTCTGCTGAGGTGTCCTTGCTACTGAAAATTGTCTTTCGATCCCATATTTTTGACAGTACTCTACAAACTCCTCTGAAATAAACTCTCCTCCTCTATCTGATCTTAAGCATTTAATTCTTTTTCTTGTTTGATTCTCAACCTGTTTTTTGAAAATCTTGAACATCTCAAAGGCATCTGATTTAAGCTTTAAAAATAGTACCCATGTCATCCTGGAATAGTCATCTATGCACAACATAAAGTATTTGTCACCATTTATGCTTTGTGTTCTCATGGGTCCACATAAATCAGTATGTATTAGTTCTAAAGGTTTGCTGGTGAAGTACTCCTTTGATTTAAATGTGGCTCTAGTTTGCTTCCCTTTTTGGCATGAAGCACAAATGCTATTTAATGGTTTGCCAATGGTGGGTATATCTCTTACTGCCTTTTTTGAGCTTATTTTTACCAGATTGTCAAAGCTGATATGACCGAGCCTCTTGTGCCACAGCCAATTTTCTTCTTCTTGTCCAATCAAGCATGCTCCTTCTGAAGTCTCTGAGTATACAGGTTGCCAGAAGTCCTCGATCCAATAGCTATCAACTTCCCACTGTTTGCTTTTCTGACTTCACAACCCTGCTTCTTAAAAATTACTTCATGACCTCTATCACAGATTTGACTTACGCTCAGCAAGTTATGCTTCAGACCAATCACAAACAAGACTTCTTTTGAATTGATCTTTTCATCACTGATCTTGACTGATCCTTTGCCGACTATCTTAGCTCCATCATTATTTCCAAATTTTACAGAACCACCTTCATATTTCTGTAACTTCTCAAATTTTTGTTTGTCACCTGTCATGTGACTGTAGCATCCACTATCAAGTATCCATGGTGCAGATTTGTTCTATGCTTTAAAAGTTGTCTGTACAATCAAAGATTCCTTTTCTTCCTTGGGTCGCTCCTTTTCTTTCCACTTTGGTTTGACTACAGTTTTGGTCACTTGTTTTGAATTTTCCTTTTCATTAGCTTGTGCATGTTTTTCTGAAAATTTTTTGTTTTGTCTCAACCCATTTGGTTGAGATCTTCTTCCCTGATGTTTATTTGTTGCAAATGTACTTCGACAATTTCTTGCAATGTGCCCAAAATTATGATAGTTATAACATTCTACTGCATAATCCATCAACGGGGAAAAACCATTTCTACTTGTAAAGTTCCTTTGTTCTACATTAAACTTGCAATCTGAAATCCTATGTCCATAACCATTGCATTTAAAACAATAACCAGAAAAGGAATGAGTGAACCTAGGTGATGGTCTTTGCCATTTTGTAGTGGGAGCCATAAATCTTCTTCTCCTTTGATGAGTGACATTGGTGAATCCATCATTGTCAATGCTCCTCTCGTGCCTGGCATTATTGCTTTCTTTAGCATGATTTGTTTTTTCTTGATCAACCCTGATCTTATCTTCTTTCTTTATGGGTTCTACAGTTATGGCCTTTGATCCATTTGAAGATTCTCCTTCGATGAAGCCTAAACCAAATTTGATGCCTGTAGTCCTTTGGTTGTTTATAATCTTATCCAGCTTCGCGGAACTTCCTTCAAGTTTGTGATAATAACTCATTTTTCGATTCATCTCTTCTAGCTGCATCCTCAACCCAACAATGTCTTCTTCTAGCTTGTTGCACTCATCTATTTTCACGGTTAATTGTACTTCGAGATCTTCAGACATTTTCTTAAATTTGTCTGTCTGAACTTTCAAACTGTTTATTATTTCATTGGCATCCTCAAGCTTTCTTGAAACTTTCTTATTCTTTTTCCTTTCTGTACTCAACTCTTTAAGTGCAGCAACCAACTCACCTTCCAGATATACTTCAGCCTCATCCTCAAGTTTTTTAACACATTCCTGTTTTTCCTCTGTTTTTTCTTCTTCAAATGCCATGAATAGTGCTTCACCTGTTTCTTCTTCAGAATCCTCACCGGAGCTATCTTCAGAAGAGCTGACATTCTTGGATATGAAACTTTTCTTCTTGAAGTTGTTTTTTCTAAAATTTGGTTTCTTCTTCCAGTCACTTCTTTCTTGGTGTGACCCTTCAACACTTTTGTTTTTCTCATTCATTGGACATTTAGCTGCAAAGTGCCCGACACCTCCACAGTTGAAACACTTAAACGATAACTTTCCTCTTCCCCTTATCAGTTTCCGAACAAAGTTTGCTTCTGTTTCATTTGATGTTTCTTCTTTGTCGAATTCTTGTTTTGCTTTTATATTTTTATGTGCTTTAAATGCAGCTTCTCTGTCTGTGGGTTTAGTTTTTCCTATTCTCATCTCATATGCAGTCAAAGAGCCATGCATCTCATCCATACTAAATGTATTTAGATCTTTAGCTTCTTCTATAGCTGAGACTTTAGAATCAAATCTATGAGGAAGAGATCTTAGTACCTTTTTCACGATGACAGCATCTTCCATTTCCTCGTCGAGTCCTCTAATCGCATTAATGATGCCATTAACTCTCAGCATGAATGCCTCTATGTTCTCATCGTCATTCATCTTCAATGCTTCGAACTGAGCTCGATGCATTTGTAGCTTGGCCTCTTTGATCTTGTCATCTCCTTCATGAATGCTCTTTAGTTTGTCCCACATGTCTTTAGCCGTTTTGCAACTCATGATCTTTATCAATTCACTGTCTACTAAATCGCACATTATAGCATTCTTTGCTTTAGAGTTATTCTCAAACTGTTTCTTCCCGATAGTATCTATTGGAGGAGTAGCGGGTATTGTGTATCCACTGTCTACTGACTCCCAAATGTCGTATCCCAATGCACACAGATATGTCTGTATCCTGAGTCTCCAGAATGAGTAAGTAGTTTCGTCGAACAATGGAGCTTTTCTTGATGAGAATCCTTCACCACCTGCCATTGTGTTTCTTCCAAGATCACCTTAGCTAATTAAGCTTGTTCAGGAACCTTGCTCTGATACCAATTGATATTCTCACAATGACACTGAGAGGGGGGGTGAATCAGTGTAGCTATTTAAATTCAAATCTACAACTCTTAAAGCTAAAGCAAAGAGAACTTAAAAGCAAATAAAGCAATTTTAACAAGAGAGCATTCCACAACACGCGATGTAACGAGGTTCACCAATTTGGCTACTCCTCAAAAATGACTGCTTGGACTCCCGTCCAAATCCAGCCTTTGCAAAACTCCAATTTTACAAACAATTTTCCAGCACCCACTGGAAGGAGCACCAACCCCTTATTTATCTGCACCAACAGAAAGGAGCACCAACCCCTAATGCCAAGCACCAACTTGGACTGCAATTTTGAACTATATCAATGACATAAAAATGCCTTCGTTGTTTACACGACCCTGACTGGTCTGCTATTAATCAAACACCGCACACACTTACGACTCTGCTTATCTCTCTTACGACCCTCTTCTAACCCTCTTTTCGTAGCACTTTCACTCTTTCAGTAGCACTCTAATTCTCCACGCAACTGCCCTTTTATAACCATATTTCATATTGAGACTCCTGGTCTTCTGTTACTTCTGTAATCCCGCATGCAGCCTATTAATAGCCACTTTTGTAAGTAACTCCTTTATCGCACAGTAATTTTTACATGCAGTCTATTAATAGCTCTGAATCTTGTGTGGGACTTTCAGTATAACTACCGCTCGACGGTTACACTGCTTTACGGGCCCTATAACTACCGTTCTGTCTTTAATGCACAGTGCTTATTTTAGTTGCATGGTTTTCTGTCGTTCGAACTTCAGTTAACTCTTCTTATTTTACCTGCAAGATTTTCCTCTACAACTACCCCTATAACTGTCGTGCTGCTTCAGTTAATTGTTACATATCTTATTTCGACTTTCGCCCACGAAAACACATGTCGCGATATCGCGACATTTCTGCCCCTTTGACTTTTTCTTGGCTGTTGACTGCAAAAACATAACATGTCGCGATATCGTGACACTTTCGCCTCCTTGCTTCATTGTTCGGCTTGCACCCGCGAAAACACAACATGTCATAAAATAACGACACTTTCGCTTCCTTGTGCTCTTCTCTGTCTTTCGCCCGCGAAAACACAACATGTCGCGAAATCGCGACACTTTCGCTGCCTTGTGCTCTTCTCTGTCTTTCGCCCGTGAAAACACATGTCGTGAAATCGCGACACTTTCGCTTCCTTGTCTCTTTTCTTGCCTTGACCCCGCGAAAACAGAACATGTCGCGAAATCGTGACACTTTCGTTCTCGAGCTCTTTCTCTCGAACCTGTCGTGAAATCGTGACACTTTCGTTCTCGAGTTCTTTCTCTCGAACCTATCACAAAATCGCGACACTTTTTCGTCCGTATTGTCTCTCTTGCAAATTGTCACGAAATCGCGACACTTTTCCTTGCGAGCTCTTTCTCTCGAACCTGTCGTGAAATCGCGACACTTTTTCGTCCGTACTGTCTCTCTTGCAAATTGTCGCGAAATCATGACACTTTTCCTTGCAAGCTCTTTCTCTTCGAATGTGTCGCAAAATCGTGACACTTTTTAGTCCGTACTGTCTCTCTTACAAATTGTCGCAAAATCGTGACACTTTTCCTTGCAAGCTATTTCTCTTCGAACCTGTCGCGAAATCGTGACACTTTTTTGTGCTTGCACCTTCTCTCCGAACATGTCACGAAATCGTGACAGTTTTCCTTGCTTGTGCCTTCTCTCCGAACATGTCGCAAAATCGCGACAGTTTCCTTGCTTGTGCCTTCTCTCCGAACATGTCGCGAAATCGTGATAGTTTTCCTTGCTTGCGCCTTCTCTCCGAACATGTCACGAAATCGCGACAGTTTTTCCATTTGTCTTCTTTGCTTCCAACATGTCGTGAAATCGCGACAGTTTTTCCACTTGTCTTCTTTGCTTCCAACATGTCGCGAAATCGCGACAGTTTTTCTACTTGGCTTCTTTTCTTCCATTATGTCGTGATATCGTGACAGTTTTCCTTTCTTGCCCAACATGTCGTGATATCGCGATAGTTTTTCTTTCTGGCCAAACATGTCGCGATATCGCGACAGTTTTTCTTTCTTGCCAAACATGTCGTGATATCGCAACAGTTTTTCTTTCTGGCCAAACATGTCGCGATATCGCAACAGTTTTCTTACTTCTCTTTTGAGTATGGGCCACTTCGGTCTTCATGGAAATTCACTGTACATATTCTGGCTGACCTTTGAACTCCTGTCCACTGCATCAACTGATCTATCTGTCTGTGTTGACAACAATGACAATACTGTTTCTGCACCTTGCTCAACATTGGCATAGTGTAAGGATTTTATTCTAGGTCATTACTCTTTTGAATGTGCTTCGTTTATCGATATTTCATTTTTTATTTGTATTTTTCAATTGGTTATATGATATTTGTAATCAATTCTTTTCTTATAATTAAATTTTAGCCGTTTTTCAAAAAAACATTTTGAAATTAAAGTGAATATTACAATATAACTACATTATAACATGATGCCTAATCAAAAGGATGGACAAATGTGTGTTATATTGTCATAGTGTAAGGATTTGATTCTAGGTTATTACACTTTTGAATGTGTCTCTTTTATGGGTTTGAATTATTAGTCGTTTTTCAAAAAAGCATTTTGAAATTAAAGTGAATATTATAATATAACTACTTATAACATGATGCCTAATCAAAAGGATGGATATATGTGTGTTAGATTGATATAATGTAAAGATTTGATTCTAGGTTATTACTCTTTTGAATGTGTCTCTTTTATGGATTTGATTCTTATAATTAAATTTAAGTCATTTTTCAAAAAAACATTTGGAAATTAAAGTGAATATAACAATATAACTACATTATAGGTTCATAACCCCATTGGCAAAGAGTATGGTAAGTGTTGGGGTTTATAAACCACTCAAGTCCCACAACATAGTTAATGTGGGATTATTCACAAACACACACACTACATTAACAAGGCAGACAGGTATTAACATGGAACAAAATTCCAATCATGGAATATGCCACTAGACTTGCATCATTGCATTAACCCAAATGTGTCTATTTTATGAATTTGATTCTTATAATTAATTTTTAGTCGTTTTTCAAAAAAAAACATTTGGAAATTAAAGTGAATATTACAATATAACTACATTATAGGTTTATAACCCTGTTGGCAAAGAGCATGACAAGTGTTGGGGTCTATAAAGGTTTATAACGCCATTGGCAAAGAGTATGACAAGTGTTGGGGTCTATAAAGGTTTATAACCCCATTGGCAAAGAGTATGACAAGTGTTGGGGTTTATAAACCACTCAAGCCCCACAACATAATTAATGTGGTATTATTCACAAACACACACTACACTAACAAGGCAAACAGGTAGTAACATGGAACAAAATTTCAATAATGGAATATGCCACTAGACTTGCATCATTACATTAACCGATTAGAAAGAAAGAGGGCTAGCCACACACATACCCAAACTCAATGTTAATAGGGGTGAGGAATCCCACAAAGTAGGACCAAGGACTTGCACCTTTAATCCTACTACCCCATTGGTAAAGAGTATGGCAAGTGTTGGGGTTTATAAACCACGCAAGTCCCACAACATAGTTAATGTGGGATTATTCACAAACACACACATGCCCAAACTCAATGTTAATAGGGGTGAAAGGGTAGAAAAATCTATTCGATATTTCATTATATTTTAAATGTGATAGATGTCCTTGGATATCAAACTATGGTATTTTCACAATAGGTAAAGATTACAACCACATGAGTTACCACTACAACACATTTCCTCTCATGGTCACTTGAACAAGAAATGTATCTTTTACTTCTCCTAAGATTAATGCTAGGAGGTAGTTGAGTAGAAAGATAACAACAATGGTTGAAGAGAAATAATACCTCAATAAACGAAATCTAGAAAAGCAGTAAGTGCAGAATCAAAGGAAAAATAGAGAAGAAGAAAACACATTACACAAGAATTTATCCTGAGAAACCCTTTCGAGAAAAAATCGAGCAAGAATATTTCCTTATTGTATGAACTTGACCGTCTCCAATATAATAATATCCTTATCCATATTTCCTTTGCTTTCACTTGCAATTACATTGCTTACACATTTCATACACCAAACCCTCATTCAAGTGTTGTTTTATATACCAACAACACAAGAAGGGGAATTACAATACCATGGGTGCAAATCCATGGGTCGACTATACATTAACCCAAAACTACCCATATGGGTCTAAAAAATAGCTTAAACCCCGATGAGTATAGGAGCAGAGTGTCCAATCCTCTCAGAGTTAACCCCACCTGAATAACATGGAAAATATTCAACACAATTTCAACAATGATTTTTCTAAGGGGAACCAAGTATAAGTTGACATGGGAGTTGAATAGCTTAGGAGAATACACAACAAGAAGTGGATATAATATAAAGCTCCATAAAAATAGGAATATCACAATAATATGGAAAGATATTTGGGATAGCCCGAGAATTCCTAAAGTTAAAATATTTGTTTGGCTAGTTTGTCATAGAAGAATTTTATCTTGGGATACCCTTGTGAAAAGGGGTTTTCATGGCCCCTCAAAATGTGTTCTTCCTAAAATGAAGAAGAAGAGTATAGACCATCTCTTGGGACACTATTCAATAGTCTAAAAACTATGACAGTGGATTTTGAATATGTTTGGTAAATGCATGGTGATGAATGGCAAAATAGAAGAATGGTTAAAGCAATGGTATAACACTTTTAAAAGTGGTGTTTTACATACAATATGGGATATATCAAAAGATACAATACTTTGGACTATATGGCTAGAAAGGAATAAAAGAATATTTAAAGGAAAGAAAAGCAGTCTAGAGGTGATGAAAATGAATATTTGTTTAGTCATAGAGGAGTCTAAACCAACCCTATCAACTTACTCAATCCCTAATTTGGAAGTAGAAAGCCTTGATAGATGGAGTCAAGTCGTTAAATGTAATTATCATGTTGGGGATAGGAGAAACAAAAAGAAAGCATATAATATAAAGTAAAAACCACCAGATGTGAAGTTGGTCAAATTGAGTTTTGATGAAGCATCTGAAGGAAATCCAAGACCAATGGAAGGAGGATGAATAATTAGAAATAATAGAGGAGAGATTGTCTCATTACGCTTTCAATAGTGGATTTAAGACTAATAATGAAGTTGAAACTTAGGTGGCTTTGGACAGGTTAAAAATATGCAAACAAACGAAATGGAACAAAGCATGGATGGAAGGTAATTCCCTCGGTAATAAATGATATTTTGAGGAAAGCAAAGGCTTCATGGAACATACAAGAGATAATTGTGGAAATTCAAGACCTTGTTACAGAGTTTGAAAAAATCAATTTTATACATACATTAAGGGAAGGAAACAAATATGCAGATAGGCTAGCCAATAGAGGGGTTTTAATTGAGGATCGTGAAGTTAAATTATGATTTTCCTTGGTTAGAGGAAGTAGTAAGTTTAGTGAAGCTAACAAGAAAATGTTGAATACCTTAATCAAATAATGATTAAGATTTACTTTAATGTTTTTCATTAGTAATATCTGCTTTATTTTATAACATTGATGTGCTTTCTTATGAACTATTCATTATAATATTTGTGGTTGCACTTGTACTTTATGAAGGAAACTAACAATCCAGATTTGGTAAAGTAGTTTATGATAATGTGATGTTTTGGAAATATTTCTCTACTAATATGCAATGCATAAATAATAGAGGTAAATTTTTAGTATTGTGAAGGTTGGCTACTGTAGAAAAATGTCAAGAAGGATGTCAAATTCTGAAATATTTGTATTCATACAAAAATTTGAAAAAGTTCCAGAAAATGAAAATCAAGAATTCAGATATTTTATGTAAAATGATATAGCAAATCAATTGAGATGAGAATTGAATTTGTTTATAAACTCTTATGCTCTAAAGAAGAGAGTTGTGATTTGTGAAGGGTGGGGGACCCAAGTACAATCCCTTGTTCTCCAGCAAAAAAAAACCCAAAGTATGAGAATTTTCTCAGCTTTTATTCAAAACAATAATCTAT
This sequence comes from Wollemia nobilis, assembly GCA_028583015.1. NCBI lineage: Eukaryota > Viridiplantae > Streptophyta > Pinopsida > Araucariales > Araucariaceae > Wollemia > Wollemia nobilis. Next base: position 1,646,110 of record JAQPPZ010016980.1, on the reverse strand, counting down.
AGGAGGTACCCTTACCTCCTTGGGTTTTACCCGAAAGGGGCGTTTTCCACAAACAAAAAAAAATCTATGGGAGGTTGATTTTAAGAGGGAAACTATACATGGACCAAAAAAAGGACATACCCAAACTTAATAGCTAAAAAATTAGACAAGTGCATACTCTCAAACCATTAACTAGACAAAGGCACTTATGCTAAAATTAATACCTTGACAAGGATTGGCTCATATTACTAGCCAGTTAGAGTTAAAATGGTGGTAAGTGACTTCAAAAAATATCATATTTTAAATATGAGCAGATGTGGGAAGACCATCCTTAATTTTTTGATATGAAAGTGCAGATGTGGAATTCTTAAGAAAACGATAGGCTAGATACACTCCCAAAATAAATTAAATCAATGCAATCTAAATTAAAAGAATGGAACAAAAACACTTTCAAAAATATATTTTAGAAGAAAGATGATAAGGATTCAAATATATATATATATATATATATATATATATTAGGCCACCTTTTTAATATGTAGGGCCACATTTTGTAATAGTTTTAAAAAAGATACTTTTTTATTATTCATGGTTATTCTTGTAGCCTCCATGTAATTAGACATGTGGAGGAATATTAAAAAATGTAAATTTTTACATGGCCTTTGGATGAATATCAAACCTTTAATTGTCTAATTTTTGTGAATATTCTAGTTTGTTTGAATCTATATCAATTTGGTATCAGAGCGATGAAATTGGATTAGGAGAGAGTATCCTCTTCCCTTAGGCTAGTGTGGTTTAGAAAGGGAATGAGAAAACTCCCACCAGTGGATCCTAGATTTAGTGCATGAATCTACTCTGTCTGGTTTGAATTGTGACAACTTCGTCTTGTTATGTCTGCATCTGCTTTTGAATTTCTTCGTCTGATTATGTAAGATGATGGAGTTGTTGAAGCATGTTAGCTCGTCGCAACAATTTTACAAATGATTTTTTCCAAAAAAATTGATTATTCGATGCTCGTTTAAGTTGATTGTTAGAAGATAAATGGAGGACATGGTGTCATTACATTACTCATTAAAGAGTTGTGTTAAGAACACAAAAGTTGAAGATGCTTGAAGCTTGTTTTGTTCATTGTTCTACTTTGTCATAACTACATGTTGGAATATATTACATTATTTGTTTCCTTACTAATGTATCTTCATGGGTACATATTTTGATTAGGAGTATATTAGGACTTAAGTACTTTATTAATGCAATATAATAAATGCACAAGTGTTAGAATGTGCAATGATATAAATGTGCATGTAGTCCACATGTACATAAGTCCTTAGAATAGAATAGTGAGGTGTCATAAGAATATTGAAGGCAAAGAGTTGCATCTCATTATAAATAGGCCTTCATAGAATATAAAATAGAGGATTTTGGAGTGCATATGTTGAGTAGTAGTAGATACAATGTAGATCCATTTTTTGTAAATATGGAGAGGTTGTGACCTCCATTGGAGAGCATTGTATATTTTCGTGAGCTTTCTTATATGAGCATTTCTTGAGTATTGTATCAAGTTTTCTATCATATTTTCATGCATATTAGTTAGCCATTATCATATTTATAACTTTGCATGCTTATTTCCATACTTGTGGTTGTATTTCCTTTAAGTTTAAAGCTCCAAAAGATAATAGTGGTATCAAAGCACTAGTTAGATCAATAGGAAATAATGAGAGCCACAAGAGTGATTGAGAGAATATTGTAAATCTCATTTTTCATATTTTTGAAATTATATTTTGGCTAGAGTTTTTCCATAGAGTTGCAGAAAAACTTGTGAAGACTAAAACTCAACATTGAATCCACTAGATTGACAATCCAACTAGTGAAGATTGTTTTCTATAGATTTATAGAAATTTTTATTATTATTTCCTAATACTTTGTTGCAGGAGAAAGGAGATTCAAATAGGGTTGGTAAGATTCCTACAAGATCTAGGAAGAATATCATCTTTGAATCAATCCAGTACCTAAAGCAACAAGTTGGAGAATAAATATTTGGAGGCCTAAGGAGAAAGATCCCATTGAAATATTTACGGATTAAAGACTCCCATTTGAAGATTGAGGAGAGATCTAGTGGCCAAGGAAGCCACATTGAAGATTGTAAATCTAGGAAAGAGTTCCTAGAAAGAAAACTCCATTGAAGAAAGAAGAGACTCAAGGAGAAGAGTCCTAGTAAATATTGGAGATTGGTGATCTCTATTGAAGATTGAAAACTTCACATTGAAGGAGAGGTCCATAGAAGGCCCTATTGAAGAACTTCCATAGTGGAAGATTGAGGATAGAGAAGGACTAGCAAAAATCCTATTGCAGATTTTAGTAAGGAGATCTCATTGCAAAACTTTCATAGTTGAAGGTTGAAGAGATCGAGGAAGATATCATAGAATTTTTTGAGAAACTACAAGATTGAAGGCCCTAGGAGAGGTCTCAAGGAGGAACAAGGAGAAGGCGTGGTGAGCCTCATTGAAGGAGTTCCTAGAAGAACTTATTTAAGAAATTTACTACCAAGGAGAAGCTCCTAATAGTAAAGAAACTGGGACAATTATCACCATCCGACAACAAGCCCAAAGGTGAAATATTTGGAAATTTTTTTATCAAATTTCAGAGTAGTTTGGAGAAGATCTCAAGACTTTCATAATATTGAGAAGAAGGGCATTAAATAGGCCAATTTTAAAGTCAAATTTAAACAAAATAAAGGAGATAAAGAAACTACTAAATCTAAGAGATTTGGAGATTTTTATTGAAGATTTCTTGAGGAATATCCTAACTGCAATTTGGAGGAATTTCCTACCAAATTTTTGGGATTCAAGGACAAAAATTCGGAGAAGCGTTTGACTACTTTACAATCTAAATTTTTTAAGATCTGAGGATAGCCAGAAAGCAACAATTTGGGCAACATTAGTAGCTGCTAAGGTTTAGATTTCAGAAGTGCATTATGAAGATAAATTAGAGCCACCAAATCACAGTTTCGAGCAGTAGATTAGTGGAGTGTTAAAGCTACAAAAGGTGAGCGAAAGAACTATTTTTTGGAGAACCTAGAAGAGCTGCAATATCATCTACAAAAGGGAACAATTTAGGCGACTTAAATACCATCATCATCATAATCATCTACGAAGGTATAAAGGTATGCAACAAAGGTGCAAAAAAATTCATTAGTTGAACTTTTATATTTTGATCTTATTAAGTTTATTAAGCACCAATTTTCAAGATTAAAGGCCACATAAATAGTGTTCATTTAAGTCTTCAAGGGAGTGCAGAAGTTATTGTCTGTAAGGTTCAAACCTACACAAAAAAATAGAAGTTAGATATATTTTGAGAAAAATAAAAATGTCAACATTCTATTGACTATTCTAAGCAAGAAAAGACTCTAAAAATTTGCATATTCTATAGTACAAAAATTATTGAGTGCAAAATTAACTAAGAAAGAAAGATATTGTCAAGGAATTGAAGGTAATATTGATTTCAGATTTATCTCAGCATTTTGAGAGGCCAAGAGAGTTGATTTAAGAGCACAGGGGGGCAAACGTTTATCTCATCATACTCTACATTTGCATAGCACCTCATTAGAGCTATTCAAGGGAGCTCTAAAAGTAATGTATCTCCAAGAAAAAGGGGATATATCTCGGACATCATCTACCTGCATATTTGTTAAGCAAATCAAGAAGAGAAGTCATTAACAGAAAGGGGAAATAAGAGATTGTTTTTAGACTTCTATAACACGTATCCATCCAAGGATCATTGGGCATAAGGTAGGAGAAGCTATTATTTATACTAAGGATGTCCAACATTATAAGGTACAATTTGATAGCCTTTGATGAAGGTAAAGCAAGATACCTTACATATTCGACAACCTTTGGTGAAGGCATCACAGTGGAACTCAGCAATGTCTAACTCCAAACAACAAAAATCAAACAACACAAGCATCATAGGATTTTGTCCATGTAAAAGCATTGGAAGTAGCTTCGTTGGCACTAAGAGTAAGCATCATTTTACCCATGTGCTTGCACCAAAGCAAATATTTCATTCGACTAAGACATATAGCATGGAAGTCATTGCAGTTGGCAAAGCAAACTTAGGTAGTTGCACCAACTAGATAGGGAGGAGATACATCAAAGTGACAACGCACATCCTTCAAAGTTTGACTCGAATTTAAGGAGTTACCCATCATTGAAGCCATCGCGTACACCTGGTTGGAATTCTTGTATAAGAATTGGAAGATAACCATCTCTTCCAAAGAAGTTTTGAGAGAATCAACATTATTTATCTCAAGTAAAGTGATTGGAAATATCGATTATTGAAGCACAAGAATAGTAGCAAAGTCTACAGTGAACGAGCGTTAATCTAGCAAAGCAAAAAAAATTGTATAGTCCAAGGGAGTTAGGGCAAAGTGGTGAAGGTATTGCACCGCGTAGAAGGTGTATCATGCACACCATAGATAGTCACCACTACATCGAAGGTATCTCAAGCGTCTGGACAAAGCATCATTATTATAATGCCCTTGCAAGAAGTGTTAGGTCAAAGGCGTTTAAGGTAACAGATAAACCATTTAGTGCCACTTGTTATTCAATGTTGGGAAGGTGTAGTATAAGTGGTTGAAAGGAGTTAGGCAAATCAAGTGCCACTTGGCACCATATTTCCTACACCGTGCTCTAATCCTGTAGAGAGCACACCTCAAAAGGAAACGTCAGAGCAACGCTTAAATAGGATGTTAACTTTAAGATAATTCAAAGCAAGATTAAAGTAGTTTTAAAGAGTTGAGAGCATATGAGGTTCGAGGAGTAATAAAACTATTTAATGCGCTTGTTGGAGAAAGGATGCAGGCATAAACATTGACATTGAAGGGAAAACCCATAAGTAGATTTGAAGTGCTCAAGTTAGCAACTGAATGTCAAAGAGAAGCACGCTCATCGACTGGAGAAAAGAGCGTAGGGCAGCGAGTGAACATTGGAGAAGGCACACAGTTCAGTGAAAAAGAACAAGCGAATAGTTCTACGTAGTATTTAGAATTTGACAAGGAGTCAACTATCTTCAATTCATAGGAGTTCAAGGTGATTACAAAGAACTTTCAAGACCAAACTTAGCATTGGAAAGGTAAGAGTTATATTGCAAAGTTTATTAAGGTTGAAATCAACTAAACCTTATAATATAGAGAAATTGAAATAAGAGTTGATTATTATCATTACAAAAAACAACTAAAAGGTGAACTAACAACTAGTAAGCACTTTATCAAGCATATAACCTATCACTAGGGAGACATAAGGAGTTCTACAAAACCTAAGTCTTGAATTTTTTTATCAAGATAGTTCACATTTTCTAAACTAGGGAGTTATAAGGAAACATACTAGGACTGTAATGACAACAAACAAATTCATCCTTACAAAATCTCAATTACTTAAAGGTCCGAATTGCTTCTTATGGAAAAAAAATTAAGGGTAATATTGATATTTGAAAAGCTTTGGAAAATTATCAAAGGAATAGCCACTAAACCTAATTCAGGTGATACAAAGATTTAGAAGTTTGAAGAAAGTGATGCAAAAGCATTAATGATAATAATTTTTGCCATCACAAATGAAATGCAATATTACATTAGCTCAACAGGGACATCTACAAAAGCTTAAAAACATTAGAGAAAATATTTGAAGGGAAAATAAAGCTACTATCTTAAATCTTCAAACTCAATTACATTCCTTGAAAATGAACAATGGTGAAAGTGTAGAACTATTCCTAAGGAAGGTAGCATATATTAAAGGGAAATTATTAATCTTAGGAGAAGAAGTAAAAGATACATTTCTTGTTCAAATAAAATTTTTATTTCTTAGTTTCTAACAAATTAGGGAGGTGTAAGGTTTTCTACTCAATAGGAATTAATTTGGAAAATTTAATTATTTAAACCTAGGGAGACATAAGGATGTCTACTTCAAAAGTATCAAAATCTACAATTTCAATGGATAATAATATGGAGTTCATGATACGAAAAGAAAAAGTAAATGTCATTAATTCTGGGATCAATAATTTGATTGAAAAATCTGAAGGAAAGATAGATCTAGTCTCAAAATTAATCTATAGTGAAGCTATAGATGAAAATTTTGAAATGTTTGAATACTATTTACATGCAATAATTGTTGAAGCAATTGATGATGAAAAATAGTATTATGATACCTTTAGACATTGGTAGCATAATGTATATGGCATTGCTTACACTTAGGTTTCATAAAGAAGAAAATATGAAACAAAAAGAGTTGATTGAATCTCTTAAGAAGAAATTGAAAATAGATGAATCATTTTTGGAAAAGATATTTCATTCTTCTTGTAGTATTGATATTCCAAGTTCATCTAACTCAAGAACCTATTATGATGCTTTAAGTGAGTGCTCAGAAGTCTCTATACAAGAAAATAAAGGGTCATATGATTCTAAGGACAAAGGCAAAGAAAATATTCTTATGCAAGAATCTGATGACAATGAGAAAGTTCAAGAGACTTGTAATATTGAAGCTATAAAGACTAAAGAACATGAATCTGAATTCAAAGATAAAGTCAAGAAAGAAGAAGAACCAGATGAAGATCAAGAGTTGCAAGGTCACTTGAAGGACGAAGACTATGATTGAAGACTAAAGTCTTCAATAATCAAATAATGTAATATATGGGTGTGTTGGAGAATATTGTATTATTTAGTACATGCTAATGTACCCCCATGGTACCTTCATGGTATATCTTGTAAATATTATATTAGGGTTGAGTCTTAGTTTAGAGTGTGAGTAATATTTTATGTAATGTTGTAATGTGCAGGAAATACACAAGTGTTATGTAAGTGTGTATGTGCAGGAAATACACAAGTGTCATGTGAGTAAGTGTGCAAGTGTAATGTGAGTTTATATGCACAAGTGTCTTATATGTAAGTGTGCACAAGTATCTTTAGATTAGAGTGTGCAAAGTGAAGAGTCATGTCTAGGTGTGCATACAAGATAGAGTCATGTGTATGCAAGTGTCAAGTAGAGAAGCCAAGAGTCATGAGACTTGGCATAAGGAAAGGAATAGTCAAATATCCAAAGAGTCATTCTACAATGCTTATATATTACGCATGGAGGATCATCAGATATAAAGAGTAGTTATCAATATCACATAACAGAGAAGAGAAAGTTCTTATCATGTTTGTAAGAGAAAGATAAGTAATAAAGATTGCATACATTTTGAGTAATATATATTGTAAGTTGTGCTACATGCTTTGTAGATGTATGATTCGGGCTATTACATTCACGTTGTTGCTTATTAATGAATGTTATTTGATATATTATATGCCTTGATTTACATATTAATTTTCTCATATTATTCTTCTTATATTATTATCTTGATCTTACTATATTATGGCTATATTATATTTGATCCTATGGAATTTATCTTGTGAGTTTTATGTTAGTATTAAGGCTTAAAAAACCATCAATTATTAGGCTGATTTTTACAAATCTTTCATTCCTTATGCATCCGTATCAAAAGAAGAACTAAAAGAAAAACTTTCAAAATTAAAAAAGGTGATCACAATAATCCAATATCAGAGGAAAGGGAGTTGTTTAATTAATATCATAATATTTATAGCAAGGAAGAAAATTTTTGGAGATTAAAATAGAGATAAACTAGGTTAAAAGGAGATTAAAAACATAGTTTTTTCATATGATGTCAATAGTACAAAGATCAACATCCAAAATTAATAGAAAAAATAGTAGAGGGGGTTTGAATTGAAGACCAAAGCGAAATCATAAAGGAGGTAAGGTTTTTTTACCAAAATATTCTAGAATGAAAGGAGATCGAAGTTTTTGATGATAAACTACTACAAGAAGCACCTTTAGTTATAACAAACAAAGACAATAGCAAACTAATGGAGCCTATTACTCTGGAAGAAGTTCATTCAACTCTTTTCTCTTTTGAGAAGGATCAATCCCCAGGTTCGGATGGACTCTATACAATATTCTATCAACATAAGTAGGAAATAGTGAAGGATTATTTATTGGTGGTAGTGGAAAAATCTCGGATAAAATGGTATATACTATTGGGTATTGAGACCCTCAACTTGGTGTTCACGCTCAACCAAAATACTTTGACCCTTGTGGTGGCACCCTCACCACTAGTTCAAGCTTTTCACACAATGGTAGCCATGTCGTGTAAACAAAACTGGTTCTATTACCGAGGCCAAGTTTGATTCCCATGCCCAATATCTATTAGCCTTGATTATGATCGTGTCCATATAAAACCTTTAATGTGTGTCCAAATTGGATCTCTCAACTTAGTGAGTAGACTATTGGGCATTGGGACCCTCAACTAGATGTTCACTCATGGTCCAAAGACTTTAACCTTCGTAGTGGTGCCCTCACAACTAGTTCAAGCTTTTGGCGCAGTGGCAGCTACGTCGTGTCAACACATACATATCTTACCCTTATTCCAAAAAAAAAGGATGTAAAATTGTTTGATTCATTTAAGCACATAAGCCTAGGTAATGTGACATATAAGATAATCTCCAAAGTGATGGCAAATCAGTTAAGACCACTATTATTCAAAATTATTTCAAAGAGCAAGGAGGATCTGGGAAAGGGAGACAAATTTTGGATGGGATCATAGTAGCTAATGAAGTAATGCATTCAACAACTTCTATAAAAGAGAGAGCAATGATCTTAAAACTTGATATGAATAAAGCCTATGATAGAGTTAAATGGGATTTTCTTTTTGCAGTATTAGAAAAGGTTGGATTTGGGAAGAAGAGGGTTAGATGGATTAAATTTCGTGTCTCTATAGTATCATATTCAATGTTGGTCAATGGGATGGTAACATAATCATTTAAAGCCGAGAGAGGTTTTAGATAGGAGGATCCTCTATTACCATATTTGTTCATTATTATGGTTGAGGTATTCATAAGGAACTTGAAGAAGACATACAAATATGAGTTAATAAGCAAACTTAAGGCTAGTAATAACATTGAAAACATCACCCATCAACAATTTGTAGATGATACAACCCTTTTTAGAAGGGCAGGGAAAAACAAGACCAGAGTTTTGAATAACTTATTAAAGGAATATAAATGAGTGACGAGGCTGAAAGTTAATATGACGAAATCCAAAATTTACTTCCTAGACACTCTAGCAATAATCAAAATAAGGATATGCCAGTTACTTCAAATAGATGAGGTAAATTTGTAAGTAACATATATAGGGATGTCCTTATTTGAGGGGATAATGAGGATAGAATTGTGGAATCTAGTTATAAGTAAAGTTAGAATAAACTACCAAAATATAAAGGTAGATGGTTATCGTTAGCAGGAAGAGTGCTACTAATTAAATTAGTCTTACAGGCCATTCCAACATATGATATGTCTTTGTATATTATGTCGAAATCAATAAAAAGAAGTTTAATCTATATTAAGATTATTTTTGTGCTCACTTTTAAATGATAAAAGGAAAATTCCTTTGGTTAAATGGAGCAAGGTGTGTGATGATAAAACTAGGGGAGGTCTCCGTTTAAGAGTTCTTATAGATGCAAACTGAGCTTTAAGGGGAAAAGTGATTTGGAGATTGTACAAATAGAGTCAAAGACAATAGGCAAGAGTTATTCTAAGTAAGCACCTTGAGCCTAATAACCCAAGTTTTATCTTTATTGCATTCTCACTACTAGATGGTTCTATATTATAAGATGGTTTAAAAATTTCAATGGATCTAGTGACTAAAGGTCTAAGATGGGTGATGGTAACTAGAGATTTTTTTTATTTGGATGGATACTTGGTGTGATAAAAACACTCAATCTATATCCAATTTTAAAACCATAGATGATATTACTTCAAGATAAATATGATGACATGGTTTCAAACACTATGTACAAGGATCAAGAAGGAAGATACAAATGAAAATAATACTTTTTTACAAGTATACTAGACATTATTACCATGAAGCAGTTGAGCAAACACATAACAATGATTATTTCTAGGGGGGCTAATGATAAGGAATCTTAGACCTAGGGACTAATTATTTTTAGACCTAGGGTATGTTAATTAGGACTTAGTATTCATAATAATCAACGTGAGTTTTTTTTAACCTCCGTTGACTGGTGTAGGTGTAGGTGTTTTGGTTTTCAGCATTGTCGGGCTTACATCTTAGCCTTTCCAGATTTGTGTGCGTAAATCCTTGGAGTCGTTCATGATTTCTAGGTTTACGGTTTTATTTTTGGACTTATTTAACGTCCTAAGTTTTCAATAATAAGGAGCTTCAATTATTCCATATCATTGGTATCAGAGCGAAGGATTTTTGTGGAGGATTTGGGTAATTTCCGTTCTCCATAGGGTGGTTTGAAAGTTTGTCACCACCTTCGTTCCAGTGTGAAGCTCAGAAAAATTGCACAAATTTTTGCTGCCAATATTGCAGAAAAATTACAAGCAATTTTTATTGTTGATTAAATTATTGTCTTTGTGCCTAATAATTTTAATCATCGCAGTGTCATTTTGTTTTCAACGTCCGCAGTTACACGGGAGGCCACCATATCAAAAAAAAAAAAAAAAATTTGAAGGGGATTCATTTTTGCCGCCTGCGTCCCTCGTTTGGCACCATTGGAGCAGCGTTTCCTCGACACGATCTACGAGGAAAATTTTCCCAATAATTTTTCTTCAATCTGCGTCTTCCCGACGCCTCCGGAGAAATTTTGTCGATCTGCGTCCTAAGCCATCAAGCATTTCATTGAATTTCGAAGCCGAAGAAAATTGTTTTCTTTTTCGATCTGCGTTTTCCAACGCTTCCACCTGTCCATTGCTAAATGCTCATCTGCGTTGCTCGCAGACCCTTCAGACGCTCAGCAAAATCGCGTAGCTGCTGTTGCTGTCCGATTTCTCCCACAATCGCTGTTGCATTTTGTTCGTTGCTGCGATTTTCGTCCCTGATGGAGTCCCGTGACGAAGCAGGCAGAACCAATTGTCGTCGGGCTGCGACGGATTTTCGATATCCTATATAAATCCGAGGCGGCGGCAGTCCGGAGCTGTGATTTTGCTGTGATCGACATTTCTTCTACCGGATCTATTCCTCCCTGCCATACCTGAAACAACCCTGTGCCAACAGCCTATTTGAGCGTGGAGGATTTGTTCGCTGCCGTGGCAGATTCGGACTGTGATTTGCGAGGCGGACAAACTCCACCACAGGCCCATTTCCTATGTTTTCCAACGTGCCTCCGGACGACGATTCTGGACGCAATAAAACTCTGCAAAGACTGTGTCCTCTGACGTCTATCCGAACTCTGCAAATACCGGCTGCTGTTCGACGACGAGGAGGTTCTCGAAGTTGTCTGTGACCCTTTTTCTTGCCAGGACCAGTTCTGTTAAACAAAGGCGGCCACCGTTTCGATTACGAGAAAATGCAGTTTCTGTCAGCCCGCCGTTACATCTGTTCTGGCCGCTGTAAATGATAGTGCGCAGGCTTGCTGCGACATGTGTTTGATAGATTACGATCCGACTTGTCGGGCTCTGAGATCAAGACGACAGCGACAGTTTTTGGATCCGCGATCGAGGGCAAAAATTTAATTCACCCACGCAGGGCGACGTCACCGACGATCAGTAACCTGCTGCTCCCGATCTCGACCTACGTGCCTACAAAATTTTTCTTTGCCGCAATCCTCTTTTCGATTGGGGGGGATCACAATTTTCCCGCGGCTCACGTCGGATAGTTTGCAGGGAGGACTACGCTTCACGATTTTCGACGACAGCGAAACTCTCCGACGGCTGTTGTGGTTTTCCTGCCCGTGGTCGTCATCGTGATCGGCCTGTGCAGACCGCACATTCAGAACCAAGATCGCGTATTTGGTTCTTTGGTAAAGCCTTTACCAAATCAAGAGTAGCCGAGCATTATATTCAATTATTAAAAAAAAAAAAAAAACCCTTTTTCCTTTTTCATATTAAAAAAAAAAATACAAAAGGGTTATTTTTGTTTTCCTATAAAGTCAATTTTGACTTTTTCTATTATTGTGCACATTGTTATTTTTTTTTTTTTTGCCCTTCCATTGTAAATTTGCAGATTTGGCAAATTCATTTGGGCACATTTTATTTTTGCACATTATTGTAATTGTGTTTTTGTGACACATTTTGCTGGCGATCACTCGGGGTCAAATGGCTTCCGAATTAGCCGATAAGTTGGCTCAAGTGACCCAACTTGTCAGCGTGTTGGCTGATAAAGTTACTTCGAATGAAGTGCAACAACAGTGTGAGGTTTCGGTTTACACTGGTTCCCGAGATCCCGAAGTCCTCAACAGTTGGATTTTGGACATGGACAGTTGGTTTCAGTATATCAAGATTGCAAAGGATCAGGAAGTTAACTTTGCAAAGTTAAAACTTTCTGGCATTGCCAAGGTCCTTGTCACTGATCGACAACGGACCCAAAATCCCATTGACACGTGGGATGAATTGCAAAGAGTATTGAAGAATAATTTTTATCCTTCAAACTATGCCACTGACCTTGAGATCAAGTGGCTTCGTCTTCGACAAACCTCAAATATGACTATTTTTTATTATATTTTTCAATTTAGCAAGTTGCGGATTTTGAATTCTATACAGGATAATGCAGCACAACTTGTTAACAAATTCAAAAGTGGTTTGTAGGAGCCCATTTATAGGAAGATGAAATATAAGTTGATTGTAAACATTGACATGGCTTTCAATCAAGCTCTTCTTGCTGAAGAGGAAATGAGGGAGCAATCGCGTGGGACTCGCTCTTCTACGTCGGGAGGAAATCAGAAGGCTTCTCCACAACCTTCCAAGGGAGCTAAATCTTCTTCTTCTCCTTCTCCCTCTTCTTCATCTTCCCCTTCTTCTTCACAAAAATCTTCTTCTTCTAAATCACCTTTGATTTGTAATTATTGTAAAAAGCCGGGACATACTCAAAAGAGGTGTTTTAAGTTGCAAAATATGAAGAAAAAATCCCTAGTTGTAAAGCCTTCCAATGAGGACTCACAAGAAAGTCCCATTGAGGCTACAAGGGAACGTAAGCCTTATAAGGAATTGGCAGGGTTAAACAAATTGACCCTTATGAATACTTCACAAGGTGATCGTGAGAATTTGTTTGTGACTACGGTCCATCTCAGTGACACCTTTATGGTTGATTGTATAATCGATAGCGGCTCGTAGAAAAATCTAATTGCGAGGTCCGTTGTTGACAAACTGAAGTTATCGATGAATCCCCATCCTCATCCTTATCCTTTGGGATGGAAGGACAATGGGATTACATCCGACATCACACACACTTGCACTGTGAATTTTGCTTTCAGTCCTTCTTTTGTGGACTCGGTTGTGTGCGATGTAACTCCAATGGATTGTTGTGGCTTGTTGCTTGGAAGACCCTATCAATACGATAGGAGGTCTATACATGATGGGTACAAAAATACATACACTTTGCACAAAGATAATAAGGCTTTCATAATCAGAAGTACACAACAAACACCACATAATTTGATGTTGAGTTGTAGACAAGCACGCAAATCTGTAAATCAAGCAAAGGAATTAGCACTCATCTTCATCAGACCAATTCAAGAAGAAAAGCAAGCACCTAAGCACACTAATAACAAGAGTTCTTCAGTTCATTCAATACTTCAATCATTTTCTGATGTTTTTCAAGAACCCACAAGTCTTCCTCCTAAAAGACAGATTAATCATAGTATTGAGATTGTTCTTGCATCATCTCTTCCTAATTCTTCAATGTATAGACAATCAATAGTGCAAATGGAAGAAATTAAAAAGCAAATTCAAGCATTGTTGACTAAAGGGTTCATCAAACCCAGTACTTCTCCTTGTGCTTCTCCTATCTTGCTTGTGTTGAAGAAGGATGGCACATGGAGACTATGCATTGATTTCAGGGCACTCAATAAGATTACAATCAAGAATCGTTATCCACTTCCTCGCATTGATGATCTTTTGGACCAATTGCAAGGTGCAAAATTCTTCTCCAAAATTGATCTCAAAAGTGGGTATCATCAAGTGAGAATTCAAGCAGAAGACACTTGGAAAACAACATTTAAGACCAAAATGGGGCTCTTTGAATGGCTTGTCATGCCCTTTGGCCTTACAAATGCTCCAGCTACATTCATGAGGCTAATGAATGAAGTATTCAGAGATTGTTTGGATCAATTTGTAATCATCTATTTGGATGACATTCTTGTATATTCTTCTACTTGGGAGAATCATTTGGAACACTTGAAAACGGTTCTTCAAACTCTTTGAAAGAACCAATTGTATGCAAATTTTCCTAAGTGTTCCTTTGGGCAAACATTCATTGCCTATCTTGGATTTGTAATTAGTGAAAAAGGTGTGCAAGTAGATCCTTCCAAAGTTGAAGTTATCCTCTCTTGGCCAACTCCTACTTCCATCACGGAGTTAAGGAGTTTTCTTGGACTTGCTAATTTCTATCGCAAGTTCATTGGAGGATATTCTTCTATTGTTGTGCCTTTACACTATTTGACAAAGATCAAAGTTCGGTTTCGAGTGGACAAAGGATCAACAAAAAGCCTTTGACACATTGAAACATAAATTGAGTATCTTGCACCGGTTCTTGTTCTTCCCGATTTGTCTCAACCATTTGAGATAGAAACTGATGCTTCGCAAGTTGCACTTGGAGCTGTGCTCATGCAGAATGGCCATCCAGTGGCCTATCATTCAGAAACATTTTCAGAGGCCAAAAAGAACTATTCTACATATGATAAGGAGTTTTATGCTTTGGTTCAAGCAATCAAGTATTGGAGGCATTATCTCTTGGGAAAAGAAACAATTGTTCATACAGATCACATGCCCCTTAAGTTTCTTCAATCTCAAACAAAAATTGAAGAAGCTAGGCACATGAAATGGGCATCGTACTTGCAACAATTCCATTTGGTAATCAAGTACAAGAAAGGATGAAACAATGCAGTGGCTGATTGTTTGAGTCGTCCCCCTTCTACTCTTGTTTTAACAATTGTCACTACTTCTCATCTTGGCTTCCAAACTTGGCCTACACAGTATCCTATGGATCCAGATTTTGGCAAAGTTTTCCACCAACTTTCCAATCCTTCTTCTTCAAATTTGAGAGCTCTTCAAGACTTTCATATTAAGGATGGACTCGTTGTACAAATTGGACAAACTTTGTGTTCCTCATGGGAACAGGGAGTCTCTTCTGAAGGAGGCTCATTCCACACTCTATGGGGGACATTTTGGTAGGAAGAAAACTCTACATCATCTTCAAAGGTTCTTCTTTTGGCCACACATGCAAAGAG
This sequence comes from Wollemia nobilis, assembly GCA_028583015.1. NCBI lineage: Eukaryota > Viridiplantae > Streptophyta > Pinopsida > Araucariales > Araucariaceae > Wollemia > Wollemia nobilis. The sequence goes on along the minus strand of JAQPPZ010016980.1, from coordinate 1,630,846 downwards.
ATGTTCTTCGCTTCTTGCGATAATGTGCAATATGTAATCGCTCCAAATCAGCCAATAGGACATTGGGAATGAGCATGCCTTTGCCCATTCCTTCTCGTCCGTGGGAAAGCATTTCCATGGATCTCTTGAGCGGTTTTCCAATGACAGTCCGCAAGCATGATTGTGTCTTTGTTGTGGTGGACAGATTCAACAAAATGGCCAAATTCATTCCTTGTCGCAAGACAAGTACTGCACAGGATCTTGCCCAACTCTTCTTTGAGGTGGTATGGCGTTCTTTTGGTCTTCCTACCAGCATTGTCTCTGATCGTGACTCACGCTTTGTGGGTCACTTTTGGCGATCACTTTGGAAGATTTTGGGAGTATCTCTTAACTTCTCTACTGCTTATCATCCACAATCCGATGGGCAGACAGAGGTAGTTAATCGTACTCTAGTGCAGAGTTTGAGGATTTACCATCATTCCACTCCAACCAAGTGGGACTTAAGCCTCACTCACATTGAGCACGCCTACAACAGGGCCGTCCACAGTTCTACAGGGCACTCTCCATTTGAAGTGTGTTTTGGTTTTCAACCACTTGCTCCTTATGAGTTACCTTTGTCTTTGCCTTCTTCAGCCACAATACACATTCAAAAGGAACAAGACAAGGCCAACTCATTTGTGCAGCATTTACAGAGTCTTCAAGCCAAAGTGGTTCAAATTCTACAGAAGACTCAACAAAAGCAGAAACAACAGATGGACAAGCACCGCACTCCTCATTCCTTTCAAGTTGGTGACAAAGTATGGTTTCATCTTGACAAACGACGATTTGTAGATAAGGCACATAGCAAAATCAAGCCTCTTCGTTATGGGCCTTATACTATTCTTCACGAAATCTCTGAGAATGCCTTTCGCTTGGACCTTCCAGCACATCTTGGCATTCACGATGTTGTCAATGTTGATCTTCTCAAACCATACTATGATTCCACATTGGAGACAGATTCCACCATCATTCATCCAGATTGATGTGGTTCCCGATGCTCGACTTCCGCTTGACGCCGATACAATCTTTGATACGAAGACCCGACAAACACGCCAAGGTGTTTCTACTTCATATCTTGTGGCCCGCCGAGGCCAATTTCCACATCAAGCTCGTTGGATTTCTGCTCACATTCTGTCCCAGGATTTTCCCTCATTGTTAAAAGCATTGGAGTCCAATGCTTCTTTTGTTGGGATGAATGATAAGGAATCTTAGACCTAGGGACTAATTATTTTTTTTAGACCTAGGGTATGTTAATTAGGACTTAGTATTCATAATAATCAACGTGAGTTGTTTTTAACCTCCGTTGATTGGCGTAGGTGTAGGTGTTTTTGTTTTCAGCATTGTCGGGCTTACATCTTAGCCTTTCCAGATTTGTGTGCGTAAATCCTTGGAGTCGTTCATGATTTCCAGGTTTACGGTTTTATTTTTGGACTTATTTAACGTCCTAAGTTTTCAATAATAAGGAGCTTCAATTATTCCATATCAGCTAAGGATAAGTTGATTTAGGAGTTGAATAACTCAAGAGAATAGACAACAAGAAGCAAATATAATGTAAAGCACCAACTAAATATGAATATCGCAATAATATGAAAAGATATTTGGGATAGACTGAGCATTCCAAAGGTCAAAATATTTGCATGGCTAGTAAGTCCTAGGAATTTTTTATCCTTGGATAGCCTAATGAAAAGGGGTTTTCATAGCCCCTCACACTATGTTCTATGTAAAAAGGAGGAGGAGAGTATAGACCATCTCTTGGGACATCGTTCAATAGTCTAGGAACTATGACAATATATTCTTAATATGTTTAGTAAATGCATGGTGATGAATAATATAATTTAAGAATGGTTAAAGCAATGGCATAGCACTTATAAAAGTGAGGTGTTACAAACAATCTAGGATATATCAAAAGATACAATACTTTGGATTGTATGGATGAAAAGGAATAGAAGAATATTTAAAGGAAAGGAAACCAATTTAGAGGTAATAAAAAAGAAGATTTATTGAGCTATAGAATCTAAACCAACCCTATCAACTCACCCAATCCCTAATCTTGAGGTAAAGATCCTTGATAGATGAAGTCAAGTCATCAAATAGAATTATGATGTTGGGTACAAGAGAAACAAAAGGAAGACAAAGAATATAAAGTGAAAACCATCAAAAGTGGAGTTGGTCAAATTGAATTTTGATAGAGCATCTAAAGGAAATCCAAGACTAGTAGGAGGAGGAATAATTAGAAATAATAGGGGTGATATTTTATCACATTACTCTTTCAATAATGAATTTAAGACAAGTAATGAAGCTAAAGCTTGGGTGGCTTTGGAAGGGTTAAAAATATATATACAAATGAAATGGAACATAGCATGGATGAAAGACAACTTACTAATAGTAATAAATGAAATTTTGAGGAAAGTAAAGGCTTTATAGAACATAAAAGAGATCATTATGGAAATACAATACCTTACTACAAAGTTTGAAGAAATAAGGTTTACACATATGTTATGGGAAGGGAACAAATGTGCAGATAGACTAGCCAATAAAGAGATTTTAATAGAGATTTATGAAGTTAGATTCTCTTTTCCATGGCTAAAGGAAATAGTAAGTTTAGCCGAATTTGACAATGAAATGTTGACTTTATTAATCAAATTATGATTAAGATTTAATTAAGGTTTTCCATTGGTAATATTTACTATATTTTATAACATTAGTGTGTTTTCATATAAATTTTTTATTAGAGTTCTTGTGGTTGCACTTATGTCTCAAGAAGGAAACTAACAGTCTAAATATGGTAAAGAGGACTATGTTTGCGTGGAATTTTAAAAAGATTACTCTACTAAGATGCAATGCGAAGAGAGTAGAGGTGGAGTTTTTGGTATTGTGAAGGTTGTTGTAGGAGAATGCCAAGAAGAAATATGCTGAATTTTGGAACATTTGTATTTACAAAGAAATTGAAGAAGATCAAAAAAATAAAAATCAAGAATTCAAACTTTTATTGAAAAAAAATGTAGGTATCTAACTATAGCAACTCAATTGAAATGATAATTGAATCTGTTTATAAATTCTCAAAGTCTAAAAAACAGAGTTGTGATTTGTCAAGGATGGACGACCTGAATACAACCCCTTCTTTTCTAAATTAAAAAAAAATTACTTAAATTTAAAAAAAAATAATATTTATATATATTTTTATTTGGTTAGTGTGAGAAACCCCTACGACCAACACATAGGGTTGAGCAGGCTCCCCCCAACCATGACCCCTCCTAAAGTCGAGAGCTATACTTATCAATAGATAATTTAACACACAATCACCACACACCCACCCCCCACACTCGCCCATGTCGCGGTTTGAACCTTGGATCTCCCGAAAAAGAGCTAAAGAGCCTGAACCGTCCCCTGGGACTATATTTTATAAAACATTAATTTACTTGTATAAAACAAACTTAGTATTTTTTTTTAAATCTTATACATTCATCAAATGTTCTTGTTTTATTTTAAACACATTTATACACCTTGTCATCGTTTGAGCTTGGGTCTCCTAGATGAGAGACCAAAGCCATACAATTACAATGTCCAAAAGGACTATTCATTAAATGTTATTAGTTCAACTTGTTCGATTCCCTAACTTTCAAGGATTCAATTTTCTTTAAAGATTTGGTTAGTGTAAGAAACCTTACTACTGATTCAGGACTGGGCATCTCCATCCCATTTTGACCTCTCATAAGAGAGAGAGTTGCACTTATCAAAATGGGCCAAACACACAACCATACATGCACCCACCCCCTCATACACCTGCCCATGCCGTGATTTGAACCTTGAACCTCTCGAAGAGAAGCCAAAGCCTAAATCGTTTCGGTGAGCTGTACCTCGAAACTCAAGGATTCAAATTTTACCAAAAATTGTATGTATAATAACTAAATTGTTCTTATATTATATATAGGATGGATGAGACCCCGTTTGAATCCTATATAATCAATAAAATAATTATAGCCAAGTTGTTATCACGCGGTGACGATGTAACATGAATAAAATCATTTAATTCCATATATATTTTAAAAATCAATAAAACATTTTAATTTCACTAGCAAATTTAATTTTCTTCCCATGAAAATGATAACCTATTAAACTCTTCAACTCTTAACAATATAACTAATAACTAATATAAATAGTCCGTGAGGGCCAGGTGGATTACTAAGACATTGGACACTTACTAGGAGGAGACCTAGGTTCAAACCTCGTGGGCATGCCCACTCTAGGGCAAAGGTAGTAGTCTGACTACAATTTGTTGAGTGCACACTAACTTGATGATGGCGGTATCAACCTCGAGCCACCGGAGGTCTCCTTCACTCCAGAACGTGTTTATGCTACAACCAAAGGTAATGTGATTTGACCGTGTGACCAGTTGTTCAAAAAGGAAAGACAGTTACCAATTCCCTTAAGTTAAAAAAAAAAATATAAAAATTCAAACAATATATAACTAATTAATCCTATAAATAAAAATAACATATTTTAATTTCATATAATTAATTAAAAAATAATTTTTATATAAAAATAAATTTTAATTAAAAACTTATACTTAACATTAATGTTAAGGTGTGGATAGCCAACATAAAAATCCAACTTTCAACTTTGAAATTTGAAGTTGATATAAAGTGTGACACAAATTTAAAACAAATTTAATTCAAAATGCCACAAACTTTCGCCAAAATGTAATCTATGCTTTTTAAAAAAAAAAAGGCACGATACCCATAGATTAATAAAAAAATATTTAACTGAATTTGTACCAAGAACGGGAACCACAAGCCTTATATCTGATCATTCTTCTAACCACAGCTGTAACCCCACCATTCAACCGAATTTGGAGACAACGGTGCTCCTCCACCGAGCTCCACCTCAGCCCAAGCTACACCACGTCACATTTCCCTCACCTTTAGGCCCACCACCCTTAAAACAATTTAAACTCCACCGGGCTCCACCTCAGCCCAAGCTACGCCACGTCACATTTCCCTCACCTTTAGGCCCACCACCCTTAAAAAATTTAAACCCAAAGTGAAAAGCAAAATCCCGAACAATTCAAAAGAGGCCCATAACCCTCCGCCTGCTATCATCTTGGAAATTTCTGAGAGCAGTTCATATAAAAGAAAAGAAAAAGTAACAATAAAGCGGCATCCAAGGTCTAACACCTAATTTATTTTGGGTGTATTATAATTTTATATCCCGTGATTTAACCTGTGAGCTCCATTATTTTTTGCTCTTTTTGTATGGATCATTCAAAACCCGAAGAAAATTGAAATAGGGGAGGAGGAAGAACATCTGGAGAAGAGGAAGGCAGGATTCGAGGGTTTGGCTGGTGCAGGGCCGTTGATTACCCGTCGTTCCTGCATCGAAAGGCTCCGATTGTCTAGTTGTTGAATTTGCTGCTTCACAAGCTTCGGATCGGTGGTTTTCTGGTCGATTTTGGCGGAGAAATAGCCCTAGACGACGTGGCGCAGTCTTTTCTTAATAGCTCCAGGTAGGGCAAGGTGTAGTATCCTAGTGGTATGCGGTTTATTGGGGTTGGGAGGATAGGGCGGTTCCGGATCGAGATCTGACCGGGGCCGCGTTAGGGTCTGGTTCGGTGAAGTGAGGTTTGATTTTGGCTTTAATTGAGAGGGGCGGGGTTTTGTGGCAGCCGGGGTTTGTAGGGAGGTGCCGGCAGGTCTAGGGTTCGATCCGTGGCAGATCCGATAGAGGGGAATTTCGGTGGGGATACGGCGATGGAGGCGATGGAGAATTTGATTCAGCTGTCGGAGTCGATGCAGCAGGCCGCGGCTTTGCTGGCAGACGAGGACGTGGAGGAGCCCTCGCCTAGGTCTTCCACGTTTCTGAACGTTGTGGCCCTAGGCAATGTTGTGAGTATTTGGAAAGCTATGCTTTACTTGTTTAAATGTTTGTTTGATATTTATTTTAGGTAATGTGGGGGTTTTAAATGTTTGATGTCAGGTCTGTAATTGAATGATCTCGAGTCTTTTTTTTGGTGCCTATTAAAAGATCTCGTGTCTCGAAATTGATCTTGGGTTTTCAACAAGTGTTTGATTTGGGAATTGATTCTGGGTTTTTTTTGCAGTGTTGGTGTGCTTTGTTTCTCAATTAGTTGATTGTAAAAGGGATCAGTTTTTAATTTCATCCTTTCTCCTACAAGTGTGATGCTGAAAATATAATCTGATGCAAAACAGTTATGATCTCGTTAATTTTGCAATTCCTCTTCACTGGGGCTTCTTACTATAGGCTCGTCTTGCTCAGTGGTAGTATGCATATAGGGCGGTAGATGTGCCCCTGGATTTCCCCTCGTTATGATGCGGATTAAGCTAGATGACACGAGAGCTGTATATTGGTAGAGATTGACTCTTAATAAGTAGGATGAGATCTCCAAAATCCATCTATTTTTAATCATTGTAGGAGTAGGCAATTTGGTCAGAACTGGTTGGACATCTAATTTTTACTTGTTGGGTCATCTAAAAATTGCATAAACCCTTATTGTATTATTTCAGGAAGCTCAGTTTCCTTATGCATGCTTTCGATTACCATATAGATCAGATACTTTGGACAGGGGATGTATTCTGGTCAGGAATCTTTGGTTGTGATCCCTTGGATAAATGGGCTTATAATAGATTTCTTTTCTTATCAATCTTTATGTCAAACATGAACAATTAGCAGATATTTTTGCTCCATTATTATAAATCTGTGGTCTGGATCGTGTATGCAAACATGTTGCTGTCATCACATAGAATTATGTTATATTTTTTAGTAGATTGAATCAAATTGGTTTTTTGCCGAGGCTGCTACCAAGATAAAACAAACTACATGTTATGCATCGCATAAACTGACATATGCTTGTTTGGTATAAATGTGTCTAATTTAAAATCTTGCATGTGCCTAGGTAGGCATATTGACTTACATTGATCTAATATCGATCCCACGATTTTAGTACAGCAACATATATTCTCTGTTAAGTGGCAACAATTTCCACTGGGGAACTTTAGCCATTGTCAGAGGCTAACGCTATTTTACAGTAGTGCCTCTTGATTTATAGCGTTATATTTCTACATCTCTTATCGACCAGACAATGATTTCTGCTATTCAATCAACTAAAATGGGCCTTTTTTTGCTTTTGATGTTATTAGCATTGTTGTTTTCCTGTAATTTCTTGGACAATTAAGATCGAGTACTCTGTACATTTACTTTTATCGAAATGATTTCATGGTGAATGCAAGTTTTTGGTTGTCTGGGATATTTGTATGTTTTGTTTCTTTCGTTTATATACTTAGTTACAATTGGATGTTAATGTTTTGATTTGGTTGATATATATTTTACACAGGGTGCTGGAAAGTCTGCAGTCTTAAACAGTTTGATTGGACATCCTGTTCTGGTATGCCAATATTTATCTTTAGTTTGTTGTTTATTTGGTGGTGATTGCATTTCCAGATTTAAATGACCAAAGGATTATATCCTTTATCCTTTAACCCTCTTTTTTGGCTTTAAAAGTTTTTTGTTTGTTTTATGCCGCAGCCTACAGGAGAAAATGGAGCAACTCGTGCACCTATTATTATTGATCTACAACGAGACAACAATATCAGCAGCAGGGCTATTATCCTCCAAATTGAGAACAAGTCGCAGCAGGTTTCTGCAAGTGGGTGAATTTCCTTTAATATCTTTTTAGAATTTGGTTTTGCCTTGGCTTTTGGAAATGTATGATCATGTAAGCTATTGTGGTTTTTGGACTACTTCTAGTATTTTTCTTCTGAAATAGAATACATTAAGAATTGTCAGTACTATATCTCTGTAAGGGGTGGTATTTATGCCCCTGTACAGCTAGCAAAATGAACCTAGCCTTTCACATTTTGTATTGAGTAATTGGTGGCATTTGACAATGCTTATGGCCATCTAGTCAATTTTCTATGAACAAAATACAATAGTTCTAAGATTTGCTTGCTAGATACCTTTTGGTATTTTGTTAGTCAATTTCAATTTTCCTTTTTCAGGTTCTTATACAAAGTGTTAGATTTGTAGTCTTTAGCTTGTTGAGTAGAAAAAGCAAGCATTTAAGTTCTGGGATTTGCTTGCTAAATACCTTTTGGCATTTTGTTAGTTGATCTTTTTCCTTTTCAAGTTCTTATATGAATGCTTGATTTGGAGTTTTTACCTTGTCTAGTAGAAAACTTCAAGTTCCTGCTGGAGCAACTAATGATTTCTAAGTTACCTGTTTCAATTACTTTTATTTCAGGTGGACTTCGTCATTCTCTTCAAGACAAGCTAAGTAAAGGGTCAGGAATACCACCGATGAAACTTCGCACAAGCACTTGTAAGTTTTTCATATTTCAACTCGCTTTCTATATGGCTATGTTAATTAGGTGTGGGCTTGGCAAATTTTCAACTAACTGCATATGGAGAAAAAGTTAATTATAATAATTTTATGATATTGTCGGGGGCATGCAATTCTCATTGTTAATTTTCTAGTCTCAACTAGGATCAATTATCATGATGGCACTTCCAAAGTTGATTTTTTCCAAGGATAATCAAGTCTGCCCCACCCTTTAGGCACAAAATTGTAGAGTTTTTGATTCTTTACTTCATATTTGCTTTGATTGGAATAATGGAAAACTCTTCCAACTGAAAGTAAATAATAATTTATTTTTTGCATGAAGATGTGAGTTATGATGAATGCCACTATTAGAAACTACCATTGTTACCAGCTTTGGAAGGACCTCAATTAGGTTTGGACAAACCCTGAACTTTTTGGGCTGTCCAAACCAATTCAATTCTATATTGACCAATTTTTAACAATATTTTATAAAAAATACTTGTAAATTGAAAACCAAACTCTAGCCACACCCATCCAGCCATTCCTTCATCTTTGGTGGCAATTGGAAGTCTCCTTGTCTTTCATCTTTGCTGGCATGACCTATGCCTCTCTATAGAAAAGAACATATATTCTTACTGTATCTGAAGATCTTTGGGCCATTCCTCTTTATTACTTTTCCATCTCAAGCTTTCACAGATGATCATAAATCCTTCTGTTGCCTTTCCTCTTGGGCATTCAGTCAGATCACGATCTGTCCCTCAGGCTTTATCAGACTTCAAAGACTTTCAAAGGTGTGAATGTAAGCCTGAGAGAAAGAGAAGATAGTTTTGGCCCAAGAGATTGAGGCATTGCTACGTTATGGGCAGGTGAGGGGTGTTAATGCAAGGTGGCTTAATTTTAGAAAATTGTATCTGTGCATTTTGGGAGGTAGAATGTTGCATTATTAATGGCTAAATGAGATTAAATTTGTCGTGATCCTTTGAAATACTCCATGTGATTCAATGTGCCTATAATAAAAGAATGTTGCTATGTGTTTACTACCGAAGTAAATTAGTCTATATTGAAATGTTTACCAATTAATGTAAATTAGCCTATATTGAAGTGTTTGCTAGTAAATATTTTAATTAGAAATAAATAAGTTTTGGTTGCCATCCTGTTTTTAATGTCTTTTGTGGTTTTTTTTTTTACTTTTAAATTATTTTTCCCCTGGTTTCTTTGTTCACATTCATGATTTAGTTATACATGTATGTATCATGTATCATATTATATTTTATATTAAATATTATATTATATATTTTATAATATAATAATATACTATATTATATTTTGTATAATATATGATAATAGATATCATGTTATATATTAAATAATATATAATATTTTATCAAATGACATTAGCTTAACTGGTTAAATTCCTAGACTTTAAAGGAGGAGACCTAGGTTTGAATTTTGTTAAGTGAGACATTCATAATTGCTAAGCTGTTGTCATACCACCATGTGGTCTATTGTCTTAAGTATAGGGTATCTTTCCATTGAACCATGGGCCACCACCCATTATTTTATCCTTGATTTCCGAGCTGAAAAAGGTGAGGAAAAAACTTTTAGGAAGAAAAGTCATAGAGTAATTTGAATTCAATCACCACTTCCACTTGATCCAATTTTGAATCTTTGAAAACCCTGGCTAGTATCCATGGAACTTACATATTAACCCTCTACTTTTAAGAACGATTATATCATGCTTAATCATCTCATTCTTGATATCTCTTCTAGTGTAACATCTGCTTCCTGGATCAGACTTGCTATGCTTTTGTTCTTCTTCTTGTCTTTAACTTGAGCATCCATACTTCCAATTATGGCTTTTGAATATGACTTTCCTTCCATGCTCCCTAGCTTTTCCTCGTATGAATCTTTTATTTTTTGAATTTCCCCAATGATCTGGAGCAAAGAAAAGGTGAGGCTTGCATCTATCTCGCAATATTATCTGTATAATTATATATGCTATATTATATAATTTGTCTGTATGTGTGTATATTATAGCCCATAGACCAAGTTTCACACGAAGGTTCCAATCCCACAAAATGCCAATGGTCTTGGTGTTTGATTATTGCAATTTGAGCCTTTATCCATTTGGGCTAGTCTGCTTATTGTAGGACAATTGTTTCAAATTCCTCATTTTTTTTCATGATTAGATCACTTCTATCTGAGTTGTAATGGATTTACCATTATAATGTGTTTTTCCTGTTTGTTTTTCAGATTTTAGTGATTTTTCTAAAGTTGCTCTCTAAAATGTTTTGTTTTCCAAAAGTTACAGGAGACCTTGAGTTGTTTGTACTTTTATGGAACATAATGTGTATTAGTCATGGATGAAATCTTCCTTGAAGTAATCTGATTAGAATAATTTGTGGCACTAGTCTGGTTAATGTGTAAATACTAAATTGATAATGATAAACAAGCAAGTATTAATCATGTATATTTAAATAAGTGAATTAGTGTGATGAAATGGAATTTATATTGACTTTGCAGCACCACCCTTGAAGCTGATTGATTTGCCAGGACTTGATCAACGTGTTGCAGATGATTCTATGGTCAGTAACACATGATCTTTGATACCAATTATGTTTTACATTTATTTGAATATAGTTGTCAAATGATTGAATGAAGTTTTCTCTTATACATAGTGAACAATTTGCCTTTAGGGTTTAAATTTACTTTATAATTTCTTGATTTCCAGTGTTAGTTTTAGGTTACTTGGTGTGTATTACCTAATTATTGTTTTGAAATGGTTGCCTTGCATACAGATCAGTAACTTTGCTGAACATAACGATGCAATTCTATTGGTAGTGGTTCCTGCGTCACAGACACCGGAAATTTCTTCATCTCGTGCTCTTAAGTTGGCTCTTGAGTTTGATCCTGATAGTATGTCAACTAATATTTGTGCTCTGTAAAGTTTGTCATTGTACCTGATTGTGGTACCCTTACCCTTAATTGTCAACTAATGTTACAAGTTTAATTTTCAGGTACGAGGACCATCGGTGTTATAAGTAAGATAGATCAAGCAGCTTCTGACCAGAAAAGTCTTGCTGCTGTTCAAGCACTATTATTAGGTCAGGGACCACGTTCTTCCCAAGAGGTACCATGGGTAGCTTTGATTGGTCAATCTGTTGCTATTGCTTCTGCACAATCAGGATCTGTTGGGGGAGAAAGCTCTCTTGAAACTGCTTGGAGGGCAGAGAGTGAGAGTTTGAAGGCAATTTTGACTGGTGCTCCACAAAGCAAGCTTGGTAGGATAGCTTTGGTGGAGACTCTTGCTCGACAGATTCGAAAGAGAATGAAATTGAGACTTCCCAGCGTTCTGTCAGGGTACGTTAATGCATGCCCGTCTGTCTTAAGATAGGCTTTGTGTGCTTTCAATTAGTTGATTTTGTTTTGGAAGGAAGTTAAACTGGTTTGATAGGGGACATTAGTTATTCGATGACAGTGATAGTACAAGGGAAAAAGTTGTTGGTTTGAGAAGATTTTGAACTTTATAGTAGGGCCATGAATCTTATTGATTTGATTCCTCTCATCATTTGGCATAGTTTAGTTTATTTGAAGAAGACAGTCCTACACTTTAGTACTCTGGTAGTTTGAGAAGCATTAAATATTATTTTAGATGTTCTATTGGTACTTTATGGTGGATTTCTATTTTTTCTTTGTATTTAAATCACTTTGTACGTAAACATTGAGTTTTTAATGCCTACTAAAGCTATTATGTTATGAAACTTGTCATGATGATTCAATTCTTCACCTGTTAATACTGGCTGAACTTTGTTGAATCGTTTATCTTATTTGTTTTATATTGTACTTAAGTCCAAACTTTTAGCAAGCAATCTCTTGAGTTATAATAAGTTTATAAATTGATAATGTTATTAGTTTTTTTTTGAATAGGTTATATGGGATTGAAATGGGCCTCACCTGTATTACATCATGACCACATGGTAGTATTACAACAAGCTTGACAATTATGCATTTATCTCTTGGCAAGATTTGAACCTTGGTCTCCTTCTTGAAAGTTGAGGAATTGAACTGGTTGAGCTAATGCCATTTGATATAATGTTTGTTTTTTTTTTAACGAGTTTACACAGGTTTTTATGAGGGGTCCTGGTCCCTCATATTGAGTGGGGTTTGAACCTTTGTACCTCTCAAAGAGAGGTCAAAGCCCTTACCACTGCAATAAGCTTGCAACTTATAATGTTGTTAGTTGTTACTTATAATCTTTGTCTTTTTTTGGGGGTCCCATTTGAACTTTTTTCTTAAATTTTGTAATGAATCACTCAGATAATGCACAAATCCTGATCTTTGTCTCACATTTGAGATCTAATATGGTTTACAGTAAATTATGAATGTATGAAGCTCAGGAGATTTTCTTTCAAAGAATAATAAACAAAACTGATTTGTGTAATTGAAGAATTTTCTTTTGCCTTCGTATGAGGCATATGCTATAAAATATAACAAGGGATTAAGAGTATTTGGTTCAAGAGTTGATTGTAATTTTTTAAATTGGTTATATGGGATTGAAACGGGCCCCACCCATATGACATCATAACCATATAGTGGTGTTACAACAACTTGGCTTATGCATGTATTGCTTGGCAAGATTTGAACTTGGATCTCCTTGAAAGTTGAGGAATTTAACCAGTTGAGCTAATGTTGATGAGTTGATTGTAAATTTGTTTCATAATAAAATTGACAATTGTGATGCTTAATTCTCTTGGTTGGAGGGTTTGAGCTAATGTTGATGAGTTGATTGTAAATTTGTTTCATAATAAAATTGACAATTGTGATGCTTAATTCTGTAGGTTGGAGGGTAAAACACAAGTTGTTGAAGAAGAGTTAGTGAGGCTTGGTGAGCAATTGGTACAAACTGCTGAAGGAACTCGAGCTATTGCGTTAGAACTATGTCGGGAATTTGAAGATAAATTTCTTCAACATATTGCCACAGGAGAGGTAAATGTTTTTTAAATTTGAAGTTGTGTATATTTTAATCTTGTGATAGTTATTAGTGATACAATATTTTTATTGAACATTTTGGTTTTCTTGCTTGAACCTCTTTGAAGTTTCTGAATATCTTTAACCAGACCATTTTATGCATTTCTGGTTTAATATGTGGTATTCGTCTTTTGGCTGACAAAAAACACCATTAAACCATTTAAAATGTGAAATTTAAATGTTTTTTTCTGCAGGGTGGTGGTTGGAAAGTAGTTGCATGTTTTGAGGGAAATTTTCCGAACAGGATTAAACAGCTTCCTTTAGATAGACACTTTGATATCGTGAGTGTAAAAAAGGTAATGTACTCCACATCCTTTTTCTTTTTTTGAATTACAATAGACATCTTTGCAAGTAGATCTAAATAAATTGATCTTTAGTAGCTCTGTTTTTATGTAGATTGTTTTAGAAGCAGATGGTTACCAGCCATATCTTATATCTCCAGAAAAAGGTTTAAGGGCCCTTATAAAGGGAGTTCTGGAGCTAGCAAAAGAACCTGCGCGTCTTTGTGTTGATGAGGTTTGTTTAAAGTCGTATAAAAGCTAAACTTATTTTCAATTGACTTTATATATTGAGTTTGACAACAGAGTTTTTCATGTGGACCATAGTTATGGGGAATCTAAGTTGTAATTGATTTAAGAAATTGTGTTAAAAAGGAGAAGTGTGCCTTGACTAGTATCAACTTGAAAAAAACTAGTCAGGATTATGATATATAATCTCATTGCTTTAAAATATATTAAACGCATATTTTGCAAATGCCTCTTAGAGATTGAAATACATTGGTTTGTGATGCAAATTGGGTGTAGACTATTTCATTTTAAGAGATAAATACAACTCTACACTGGAATTGGAAGGGTTAAGTGTATTTTGGGGTTGCTCTTTGAGTTCTAATTATATATCTTGGGTTTTTTGCATCCAGGAATGTTCAATTGTTCCTTTGCTTTTATATTAAGTTCATTGATGAGAAGTTTGAATGCTATTAAACCTGTGGAATTGATTGTGGAATAGGTCCATCGAGTTCTTATTGACATAGTGTCATCCGCTGCATCTTCTACTCCAGGTCTTGGAAGATATCCCCCATTCAAACGAGAGGTGAGAGAAAAGACATTAAAAGCAATTGAAGTACAAATCCTAGCTGTCCTATTACTATTATTTTTTTATTTTAGTATGTTTGCATATTTGTTCTTTAGAATCATTAGTGATTTTTGAAAAGTTGTCCTTGTTGTTTATGGCTAAGAGTTTACTTCCGCTGGGAAGATTTTGTATGTTGCAAGTCTTGTGAAAATTATAATGCACTTGGCTTGTTTAATATTTTTTGCTTCTATTTTGATTCAATTATGTGGCCACCACAGTTGCTTTGAGTATCTTTTCGTAGTCTATGTCAGAAGAATCTCACTAACCTTCATACATTTGGTTAGGTTGTGGATTGCTCAGAAAATTTTTGTGGTTAGAAGTTTTGTATTGAAATGGTATAAATTTATGAAAAAATGGTGGAGATGACTTGTAAATTATTGCTTAATATGAGGTTAATTGTCATTTGAAAGTATGCACAATTCAAAAAGGAAGTGCATATTCTGTTTAAACAGGATGTACGAAATGTTTGCTTTATGTTAGTTGATATTTGTGTGTGTGTGTGTTTTTTTTTTGAGTAATACTTCTTATACAAATCCGCCGTGGGGACTGATATTTGTGTTTTGCTGTCCATTGTTAATATATGATAATTACTAATTTATCTGTTATTGATGATTTGTGTATGTTTTATTTGTTTATTCAAACAGATTATTACAATTGCTTCTGGTGCATTGGATACATTTAGAAATGACGCCAAAAAAATGGTGGTTTCCCTTGTCGATATGGAACGTGCTTATGTTCCACCTCAACACTTCATTCGACTCGTTCAAAGGAGGTAACGTTTTTACTGAATCGTAATGTAATACATATTGTAGGCCACTAAAACATATCTTTTGTGCTGTATGTTAAAAGAGCTAGAATTTGTCTATATCCTTTTCATGTACTTTTTGACAAATGTGAAATATTCGACAAATGTTGATATGAAATTCTCTTTTCACAAGCATTTCCTGTACATTTAGAATTTGTGTGTACTTTTGATAAATTTGAAACATTTCACTTATTTGCTCATCTCTATGAAGTTGTTATAGAGTTGAATTGATATGAAATTCTCTTTGCACAAGCATTTCCTGTACATTTAGAATTTGTGTATACTTTTTGATAAATGTGATATATTTCACTGATTTGCTCATCTCTATGTTATAGAGTCAATGCTGATGTGAAACACTATATTCACAAAGAGTTCTGGAATTTTTATTATAGTTTATCCAAAAAAATTGGACTAAGTCATTTGTGTGGTTGTGGACTTCTGAAGGGAGGGAAAAAAAACTTGATGATTCCTCAAACTGGATTGTATCAAAAATATTTAAGTTCTTTGTGCGAATGCTGACATATGAGGAGTTTGCAGAAAGGTGAAATATCATAGACGATCTTTTTTTTAATAACCCTGCCAGTCCAAAATTCTGCAGTGACTAAGTTCGGTAAAAATTGGATCACAAAGTCTAACAGTCAAAATGGAATGCGGATAGGCAGCCACAGTTGTTGTAACTGTTGAAAACGCTTGAGTTTCCCTAACGGCCAATATAACCACTGACCAAGAATAACAAAATGGGAGAATTTTTCACTCAAAAAGAGATCAGGGAAGAGGATGAAAGAAGGAGGAAGCACATCTCATGGAAGACAACAGCATAAGAGATCACTTAGCAGAGTTCTAAGTAGATGAATCACTTCTGGCACTGATTGTAATTCATTATGACTGAAATAAGAGGCAGAACCATTTTTACACTGGAGTTTTTACCTCAAGAAGGGGTTTGCTCTAGGATAAATCTTGTGTCCTTTGTGTATGCTAGTACTTTTATTTACAGTATAGCATTTTTATTTATGTACAATTCCTAGTTAATATATTGAGTCTGTATTTAAAAAATCTCGAACAATGTAGTTGACGGGAGATAACAGATCATATTGGTATGAGAGCGGTTACAATCCTTGTGGTTTTAAAGATTCCTAGAACATCTTTGTGTATTCGAGTATATGCCACTAACTTGTTCTCAGAAGAGAAAAAAAGGAGAGTTAGAAGAATATCAACCTGAAATCGATACAAGTAAGTGGAAGAAGGAACTCATAGCATTTACAATGTGTGATAGGACAGATGATGCATAAGCTAGATTTGCCCAGTTGGAAGAAAATGTAGCAAGTTTGGTTGCCGACAATTGAGCCTTGGATGTGTCTGTTAGTTGATTGTTGTCCATAATGGCAGAGAAGTTTGGTTTCAAGAAAGAGTTGTAGAAAGAGGAAGAATCAAACTGAGAGGAGTTTCAGAAGAACACGGGTTCATTTGGGTTAGGCAAAAGTTCAAGCAAAGAACCATTTAAGGTGGAAGCCAAGATTGAAATCCCTTCATTTGAAGGAGATGTTAATGTTGATAAGTTGAATCATTGGCTAAAGCAACTTGAGGTGTACTTCAACGTCCAAGGAGTAGTCATTGAAAAGCAGAAGATTCTTTTGCAAGGTTGAAAATTGGAGGACATGCTCTTGTATGGTGGGAGAGTCATGCTGAATCCTTGAGATTGGGTAAATAAACTCCCATCAAAAAGTGGGAAGATTTCACAAGACTACTCAGAGAACAATTCTATCCTATAGGATATGAAGCCAAGTAGCTCACAAGATGGCAATTTTATAGACCAGGGCAAAGACCAGAGTGTGCAAGAATACACCCGAAGTTCCAAAAACAAGCAATAGTCTTGGGAATTTCACTTAAGGACCTGCAGGTGCTGATGAAATACAGTGGAGGATTACATAGCCATATCAAGAGGCAAGTACTTATTTTCACTTCTACGAGCATTGACGAAGTTAGTGTCCAGGCTCAATATATTGAGGAAGACGAGAGAAAAGGAAAGGAGAGCAGTACTACCAAGACAAATCAACAAGGTACGTCCTGGGAGAGAGGGAATGGCAAAGGCAAGGGGAAAGGTAAGAAAGTTGCAGCCTCTACTCAGAAAGGAAAAGATTTTAAGAATCACTGTAATCATTGTGATATCAATGGTCATACCAAAGAAAATTGCTGGAAACTACATCCAAATCTATATCCTAGGAACAGGAAGAAAGAAAAGTAAATGCCGTAGCTTTTATGGAAGGTAAGAAAGTTCAAGGAAGTTTTGATGTTGATGAGAAACTTGCCTGTACTACAGTACAAAAGACTGCAAATGCAGCCAATACAAGTACAGCTTTTGAAGAAGAAAGAACAAAACTTTTTTCAAGTCAAGATTCAAGTCAAGAAGACCGAAGGAGATGTACTTCTTGATTTTACAAGCAAATCTGATTGCTGAAGATCTAGTAAAGAAACTTGGATTGGAAACATATGGACATCCTCATTCATATCCATTGGGTTAGGTGCATAATGATGCAGAAATGAAGGCCACTAAGCAGTGCAAAGTCAAGTTTGCAATTAACACACACTACATTGATGAGATGGAATTAGATGTGGTACATCTAGACATATGTGGAGTTGTATTTGGCAGTCCATATATGTATGACAGGAAGGCAATTTTCTTTATCGACGATAATAAGTATAGGCTGATCAAGGGAGGAGAATCCTACATCGTCCATGTTCACAAGGGGAAGAAGAAGATCTCCATGGTATGCGCCAACCAAGTAAAAGGGCTTATAAATGCAACTAAGAAATTTGTTCTTTTACTTTTGAAGCCTCATAATGAAGATTAGATGTGGTACCTCTAGACATATGTGGAGTTGTATTTGGCAGTCCATATATCTATGATAGGAATACCATCTTCTTTACAGAGGAGAATAAGTATAGGAGGAGATCAAGGGAGGAGAATCCTACATCGTCCTTGCTCACAAGGTGAAGAAGAGGATCCCAATGGTTACTGCCAACGAAGTAAGGAGGCTCATAATTGCAAGTAAGAAGTTTGTACTTTTATTTTGAAGCCTCATAGTGAATAAGCAGTAGAAATAGAACCTGCATTTGAAGGGTGTACAGTATGACAGAAGTCAGAACTGAATAGACTCATCCAGGCCTTTCAAGAAGTGTTTCAAGAACCAAAAGGTTTACCAACAAAGAGAGGTGTTGAACAGGAGATTCCATTGCAACCTGATGCACCAGTGCCGAACATAGGACTGTATAGGCAGCACTAATGGAGAGTATTGAAGTCAAGAAACTGATTCATACTTTGCTGGAGCCAGGGAGTCATCAGGCCAAGCACACCCCCATGTGGTTCACCAATTGTTACGCCGAGAGGCGTTCCTACAATGGCAGACAGGGGGGTGGGAGGCAAAGAGGTCATACATGTCACGCCGTAAACAATTTTTTTTTTATTAAAAAAGCCGACATTAACAAAAACATTTAAAATATTTAAACTAAAACAGCTGACTAACCAACCGTTGCAAACATTTAAAATATTTAAACTAAAACAGCCGACTAACCAACCGTTGCAACTGTTTAATAAACTAGCTTAGATATAAAGGATATATATCTAAAAACACCGAGAGTTATCAATCCCGAGGCGCCTATCTTGGAGATCACACCCCTAAGAAATGAGATAGGCTCCTCGAGATTGATAACTCTCGGCGTTTTTAGATATATATCCTTTATATCTAAGCTAGTTATGGTTCCAAAGAAATACGGTACTTGGAGAATGTGCATTGATTACAGGGCACTCAACAAGAGAACTATCAAGAATAGATATCCATTGCCCGGGATTGATGATTTGATGGATCAGCTATAATGCAAGATACTTCACAAAGTTGGACGGTTATCATCAAGTAAGAATGAAGGAAGAAGACATATGGAAGACAACTTTCAAAACCAAGCAAAGCCTTTATGAATGGTTAGTACTCCCATTTGGTTTTGTGTAATTTACCTGCCACATTTATGAGGTTAATGAATGATGTACTTTGCCCTTATCTAGACTCATTTATCTTAGTCTACTTGGATGATATACTTGTATTCAGCCAAACCTTGGAAGATTACAACAAGTTCTACAGACCTTAAAGGAGAATAGTTTGTTAAAAATACAAAAATGTGAATTTGCAAAAACATGTCTTATTTGGGACATGTGGTGGGAGAAGGATAACCGAGAATTGATCTAGCCAAGGTAGAAGCAATTCTTAAGTGGCCAAAATATTCAACAGTGACTGAAACCTGGAGTTTCATAGGTGCTGTACAATATCTGAGAAAGATAATAACACCCTTCTCAACTATAGCAGCTCCATTACACTCTATCACTGCAAAAAGCAAAGATTCTTGTTGGGAATAAGCACAAGAAATAGCATTTGATACTTTGAAGCAAAATATCAGTAGCGCTCCAGTGTTAACTTTGCCAAACCCATTCAAAATTGGAATGGATGCGAGCAAGTACGCTATGGGTGCAGTTTTGATGCAAGAGAAGAAACCTGTCTGCTATTACTCACAGTTGTTCAGTGGGGCGGTCATGAACTATCCAACCTATGACAATGAATTCTATGCATTGGTTCAGGCTGTAAAGAAATGAGGCACTGTATCCTTGGTAAAGAGACAACAGTCCATACTGATCATCAAATAACAAGCAGGACACTTTAGGTGGATGGGCTTCTTGCAACAGTTCCATCTTATCATAAAGTACAAGAAGGGCATCACTAACAAGATTGCTGATATGCTCTTGAGGCTGCCAATCTCCAAGGTCATAGCTGTAGGATTTATCATGAAGTTGCATCCTTTAGTGCATGATGCATCTAGAGAAGAATACCCACAGGACCTAGATTTCAAAGAGATATATCAATAGCTGCAAGCTACTCCACATGCAGATTTGGAGGCAACAACAGAGTATCATCTCAAGGAAGGGTTACTGTACAAGGTAGACAAATTGTGTATACCAGGGGGAGGAAGAGTACAACTCATAAAAGAAGCACATACTTAACAAGTTAGAGGAAATTTGGTGTAGGCAAAACTGTTGCAAATTTTCAAAGGTATGTCTATTGGCCCAAGATGCAAGAGCAAGTTGCAAATTTTATTAGTAGGTGTGTTCTCTACAGTACCAGAAAACCTAGCAATAGGAAGTTAGAAGTGTATATGCCTCTTCCAGTACCCAGCAGACCATGGGAAAGCATATCCATGGACTTTGTTGGAGGACTACCTTTGTCCAGGAAAGGCCATGATTACTTGTTTGTAGTTGTGGACCGGTTTAGCAAGATATGCATACTAGTTCCATGTAAAAAGACTATCATATGGCATGAAGCAGCAACTTTGTTTTTCTCAAATGTATAGGTATGTTTTGGACTACCAAGTTCTAAAATTTTTGACAGGGATTCTAGGTCCTTACGAAAATTCTGGACCACATTATGGGAAGAATGGACACCAAGCTGAAGAGAAGTACAACATTCCATCCTCAAATAGATGGACAGACTGAAGTAGTCAACAGAACTTTAGTCCATCTCCTACGAGGGTACCATAGGAAGTGTGATTTTTAAATGCAGATTCTATATGTTAAGTAGGATTTTTACAGAAGTAAAAATGCAATACTGTGAATAGAAGTACTTGCATACACGCATGACACAACGTTTATCCTAGAGAAAACCCCTTCTCAGGTAAACAATCCAGTGTGAAAATGGTGTTTAGCTCCTCATTTCAGTCAAATTGAAGTACAATCAGTGCTAGAAGTGATTCATCTATTTAGAACTCTGCTAAGTGATCTCTTATGCTGCTGTCTTCTGTGAGATTTGCTTCCTTCTTCCGTCCTCTTCCCTGATCTCTTCTTGAGTGAAAAAAATCTTCCCTTCTGTTATTCTTGGTCTGTGGTTATATTGGTTATTAGGGAAGCTTAATCGTTTTCGACAGTTACAACTATGGTTGCCTGTCTGCATATCATTATGACTGTTGGACTTTGTGATCTAAGTTTTGTGGAACTTAGTCACTGCGAAATTTTGCAGCTGCAGATTATAAAAGGAAAATTGTTTGTAGTATTTCACCTTTCTGCAGACTCCTCAAATATCCACATTCATGCAAAGAACTTAGAATATTTTCATTCTAGTTTGCGGAGTTGTCAAGGTGGTTTTTTTATTTTTATTTTTTCAGGAGTCCACAACAAGGTAAATGGCTTAGTCCAATTTTTTTTTTGGATCAATAGTTCAATGTAAGAATGAACTCAATTTAAGGACACATTTGTAGGAGAGTTGGTTTAATCTGTTCGCTGTTGTATGGAAATGATTTGAGATAAGAGCAAGAGATCAGTCAACATTCTTTCACGTGGGTCCCTTCTCTATTCTAGTTTGATAAAAAATAGTCAATATTATTTAAAAGTTTTTCGACAGTTATGGGAGAGTTGTTGTAACCCATCTCCTGTTGTATGGAGATAATTGAGATAAGAGTAAGAGATCAGTCAACATTAATTCACTCTCTATTCTATTTAGAGCAAGAGATCAGTCAACATTCATTCAACTAGTTCCCTTCTCTATTCTATTTAGAAAAATAGTCAATTCATTAAGAAAATTTGACAATTGTTGTTTACATTTTTTTCCTGGTTATAGTTTGCTTTGTATTCAAGCATGCTAAAGTTTTCATGTGATACAAAAAGACATTACTTCTCAGTTGAGTGTGTTCCTATTTTAAGTAAAATGAAATCATTTTGACAAAAATATTATTTGTTGCATAATCTTTTGTATTCTGATGTGTATTCTCTATTTGACATTGTTTGACTTGAGTTATTTTGCTTTCGATGCTAACATATATTTTCTTTTTCTCTAAATAATGAGTTATGGATTTCTTTATGTTTTTAAATTATTTTCATCCGTAACTCATCTTAATTTATTTAGTTAAAGAAGCTGCTAAGCTATCACGACTTCGACTTTGTCTCGAATTTGCCAATTAGTTTGTAGTATGTCTAATGCCTTCCTTTAAAGTGACCTACATAAAGGTAAATGCAGCCGGTAATTTATCTGCAAAAATTACGGTAGTTTATGAATTCAACAATTTTTTTAAATCTATTTTTCTTTATTTTTCATATGGCTTTTAGGTTAGATAGACAACGTAGAGAAGAAGAGATGAAGAATCGAGGATCGAAAAAAGCCCACGATGCAGAACAGGCTTTGCTTAACAGGGTGAGTTCTGGCATTAGTTTTTACAGATTGCATATTGTGGCCCAATATAAAATGTCTTTCGAAGTTGTCTGCGGTGTGATAATCCATGTCTTTCTTCAGGCAACGAGCCCTCAGCCTGGTGCCCAGCAGACAGGTGGAAGTTTAAAAACATTGAAAGAGAAAACCACTCAGGCAGATAAGGATGGTAAAGAGGGATCTGGCTTGCAGATTGCTGGCCCCAGTGGGGAGCTTGCAGCAGGTAAAAAAATATACAGGTTTAAATGATTTAGGTGATTTTTGGTCCAGATATTCTAAGAACTCTTATTATTCCATCTTTTAGTTCTGATTTTGACTGTCAACTGGAAATTACATTGTGAAAGGGAAGAGTATCTATTGTTATAAATCTTCTTGTTATGTTTTTGGTAAATTATCCTAATTATCCCAATTTCCTTATAAATCTTCTTGTTATGTTATGTTCTTCATGAGGGAGGGAATGTATGATTAGTGTGTTGCATCTCTCTTGAAAAAAGTGTTTTCATGTGTTTCTAAATAAAAAGGATGTTGACAGGATATTTGCTGAAGAAAAGTGCAAAAACAAATGGTTGGAGTCGTCGGTGGTTTGTCCTGAATGAGAAGACTGGCAAGGTTTGATGTATTCAGTGTGTGGATAAGATAGACTACTGTTAGTCACAAATGTTAAGATGTGTTGATTTCTTTTTAAATGTTTGATTTGCAGCTTGGTTACACTAAAAAGCCTGAGGAAAAGCATTTTAGAGCGGTCATTACATTAGAGGTATGCAATTTTAGATAAATTTTTATTGTTATGTCCAGTACTTTAACTATCTGCATAAGGAAATTTTTGTCTGCTTCTGAATGCATATGTTACATTTGTTATGGCGAAAATTCTATGTGGAGCATCATTGGAAGACTTACTGATGTATACCTGACATGGCCGAATAATACCATTCTATTTCCAAATTAAAGTGTTTCTGCATTTTGGAACTTATTTGTTAGTGTGATGTAACTAATGTGCTTACATTACATTCCTGTCTTGTTTTTAAAGTAAATTTGAACTCGTGCTAGATTTGTTGGTATAATTTATATTTTTTTAAATGTCCTCACTTTGTGTCTTAAGATACTTTCCTTTGGATATATAGAATTGTGGCCACATGAAGGGGAGCAATGTAATTGGAAATAGAGTAAAAATTGTTGGTATCAATCAATCATGCATGAATATATTCTCATTTGAGATTAATTGATCTTAGTTGCATTCTGATTTCTCCCCCTCTCTCTCTCTCTCTCTCTCTCTCTACACACACACACACACACAAACACGCAGATGATATTGAGATAGATATAACAATGAGATAAGCCTCTCTCTAGGGCTGGATAATTTTGATTGGGCCGTTGCATAGATTGTGTCCTTGAGATCGTTTTTCTCCTCCCAAAGCTTTGTTTATAATCCAAGTGGGGTTTAATATTTGCTTTTAATTGGCATATTTTCTCAAAGTTATCATGATTGTTTCAGATGTTGATTAGCATGGGTTCTTTAGTGTTAGATTCCAAGTTAATACCAGGTATTCTGGCCTTCACCCTAAATGTTATATAGGATTAAATATGTTTGCTAAAGTTGTAGGCAATCTGTTGATGACATTTATTCATTTATGCAGGAGTGTATTATTGAGGAGGTTCCAGAGGATGGTGCTAATGATGCTCCAGCCAAATCTAGTTCTAAGGACTCGAAAAAGGCCAATGGTCCTGATGCTGTAGTAGCAAGTCTTGTATTTAAACTCTACAGCAAGGTTCCATATAAAACAGTACTAAAAGGTGTGCATCTTTTACGGTTGAGTTTATGCTCATATATATTATAGAATTACATACAGGTGTGCACCTTGTGCAGTATTTTCATTCTCAAATGGTTATCTGATATAAGTTTCATGGCTTTCTTATTGCAGCCCATAATGCAGTGGTGCTGAAGGCAGAAAATATGGCAGATAAAACAGAATGGGTGAACAAAATCAAGAACATAGCTCAGCCTGCAAAATTTACATCAACAAAGGGACAACCACCTTCAGAATCTGGTCCAACAATGCGCTCGAGTCATTCAGATGGTTCACTTGTAAGTTATTAACATATTATATATATCGTATCCTGCTGGTGGGTTTTGTATCTGTGCAGTATTTTCTCCTTGTTTTAAGGATTAAAAGATATACCTAACTTGTTGAAAATTAATGCCATAATTATTCTATAAACGTATTTTTTTGGTTATTTCAATATCTCCTGGGTGACATATTGATTTTAGGAACCTGTGCATGGATTTGTCATGTGTCCTTTCGTTTAATCTTATGCATGTTCCATTGCATGCTTTCATGTTTATGTTTATTTCCTAAATTTTATGTGCATGCTTTCTTGCAACATTCTTTAAACATGGTATTTTTGTTGCAACTGCTATATACTTACATTAGATATTATTTAGTGCATATCATTTAGTCGGTCACTATCTTCAATGCCACAATGGCAGGGTTTTCTTGGGTTACCCCTTGGAATCTTTATGTAACTGATTCTGAATATTGTTAGAGTGAGTTTTCTCCATGAGATCTTGGCTTTATTATTTAATCCGATTAATAGTAAATATTCTATCGGAGCTTACAGACTGAAGCTCCACTATACTCTGAGACAAGGTGGTCAGATTTTCCTTTGCCAAATAGGTGTTTTCCCAAGACAAGTATCTCTTTGTGTGTGAAAAGCTGTCAGTCACAATTCTTCTTTTCCAAGATGTGTATATCTATGGTGGATAAGTTTACCATTATGAAAACTGTGTTAAGTTTAAAAGTAATATTTTTTTCCAAAATAAAAGCAATTTGTTTCTCGTCACTATTTAGCACCCCATGAGAATAAAAAAACTACATTCATGCCTTTGCCAGGGCAAACTCTTTGACTTGCCTCGAGGCTCAAGGTGGGCTTCACGTAAATGTGGAAAAGAACTTGGTGAAATTTTGAATATGACTAGAGTTGAAGAAACAGGTATTAAAACCAGGTATTAAAGTGGAATGGAATTCTATCATAGGAATATACCACTGGAAACAACTTGTAGAAAAAGTGCATTACAATGATCCAGTTAAAAAGCAAGAGGGCCAACTAACCCCCACACACGTGCTACAACTTGATGTTAAATGGGGTGAGGATTTCCACATAAAATTAAGGTTAATGCAACGTTTAGTTAATAACTTAAAACACATTCATCATGAATTGAAACGTAGTCAAACTAGTGAACCTGCAGACACAACTTCATAGAATGACATAGGGTCAATGGGCCTAAAAGGGATATAGGTAAAAGAATGGTAATGGTAAGTAATAGGTCTTTTAAGTTCCAGTGGGAGATGAGGACATGTGGATTCAATTTCCAGAAACAAGATATTTATTATTTTTTCTATGCAAATTATAACAACTGTTGATCCTACAACACTGCACGTATGTAAGTCTTTACAAAATGGAAATGCAATATCTCTATGTTTGTTGATATCCAAAGACATGAATTGCATTAATAATGCAAAAATCCCTTTACAATGAGTTGTGGTGGAGTATCAAAATGATTGTGTGGGTTTACCTATGTGAGTACTGAGAAAGTAAAGGTTCTCTGTTTGTGTCTTTTGGGAAGGTTGATTGTGGTTATGGCCTTATATGAATCTGACAAGACATAAATTACATATGGATGTGAAGTTCATATTCATTTTAATATTGCTTCTTGAAATCCAGGATACTATGGCAAGACGGCCCGTTGATCCAGAAGAGGAGCTGAGAATGATGGCTCAGGAAGTGCGTGGTTATGCTGAAGCTGTTTTGAATAGTCTTGCAGCAAATGTTCCAAAAGTATGACATTTTTGCTTTAAAATATTGCCAAAATGGAAAGTCTTAGTGGTCAAGCTTTTGGATAATAGAACTAATACTTGGATGATTCACAGGCTGTGATACTTTGTCAAGTTGAAAAAGCCAAGGAGGAAATGCTTACCCAGCTCTATAGCTCCATCAGGTGAAAGTTATTTACATGTGGCTTATATAGGTAATTATGTTGGTTACTTGCCTTTTTCTGTGTTCCTCATGTTTCATCTTTGAATTTCACTTGTAATCAGCTCTCTCAGTACAACAAAGATTGAAGAACTTCTCCAGGAAGATCAAAATGCTAAAAGGAAACGTGAGCGATTCCAAAGACAGGCATCTTTATTATCACGTCTTACTCGACAATTAAGTGTCCATGATGTTCGAGCTGGAGGTGATAATTTTTCTGCCAATGGAGGTATTGCTCATACCAGTTATTGACATGAATTTTTCCGCCAATGGAGGTATTGCTCATACCAGTTATTGAAATGAATTTTTTGGTTCTGAAA
Source organism: Wollemia nobilis (assembly GCA_028583015.1). Classification (NCBI taxonomy): domain Eukaryota; kingdom Viridiplantae; phylum Streptophyta; class Pinopsida; order Araucariales; family Araucariaceae; genus Wollemia; species Wollemia nobilis. Next base: position 1,603,951 of record JAQPPZ010016980.1, on the reverse strand, counting down.
TTATAAATTTATTCTTTCCATATTGTGTTTCTGTGTATAGGTTCTGGAAGTGGAGGTAGCACGCCAGTTTCAATAAATGAAGATTGGAGAGTTGCATTTGATTCTGCTGCAAATGGAGCTAGTGATTACTCAAATTCTATTGCAGACTCGCCAAGAATTAATTCCTCGAGGATGAATGGGCATAGTAGACGGCTTAGTGACCCAGCACAAAATGGTGAAATAAATTCAAGCCGACGGACTCCAAACAGACTCCCACCGCCACCACCTGGTTCAGTGTATAGATATTAGGTGGCATTTTTGGGATTTGTGATTTCTTTAGATAACCCTAAGCATTCAAGTGGGTTTCCCAGCTTATAACCCTGTCGTCAAACATTTTAATATGACACCAGAGCTTTCCTGTGTGAAATTATTTGAACGCAACACTTCTAAGGGCTTCATCTTTTGTAGCAATGTAGATTTCAAGGTTTCTTGAAATCTTGTCAGGTTGGCTGTTATTCAGCAGCAGGTGATTTGGCCACCTGCATTTGTTATTCAATCTATCCAATTTTTTACTTGAAATTTTCAGATGTATTCACTGTACGTATCCTATAGCAAGGAGTGTCGACTTGCATGGTTTTGATCTGCTGCATATATATAGCTTAAGTTGTATTGACATGCTATTTTTTCCTGTTAACTAAAATCCAGTTTGCTCATTGGCAATATATTTTTTGCAGCATTAGCTGACAAGAATATCCTCTTCTTTTCACATTGCTTTACAAAATTAGACCTGATCTTCATTGTGGCTTAATTTGTTCTCAGGTAATATTTAAGGAATAAAATACTGTTCTTGGTTTGGAACTTGAGTGTTGACAACTAAACAAAACTGGTCATTTTTTATTTTTATTTTTGAACAAAATTGTCTTTTGTTGAAGTTTTCCTGACTATATGCTGGTAAACTCTACAGTTTGCTCTATAATAGAGGCAAGATGAGATTGGGGATTTAAACAAGGGAATAATTGTTAAGAAATTGCTTTGAAGATTTATGTATTTTAATGATTTGATTTACATAGATTTTGGTATTTTTAACATCAAGGAAAGGTGTTATACCAGAATTTGTATTATATTATAACATTTTCATATCAATCAGTTTTATTGAAATTCAGCAGCAGAAAATTGTGTAAACAATACTGAAGGAAATGGTTTTGATTAGTATTATGCATGAATTTCCATTGTGCAAACATGTACTTGTTTCCCTACTTGTATGAATATTTATGTTTGTGATCTAATTATACTAAAACAATTTTGGCCAATTCTGTTATCAGCGCTTCCAGGGTTACAACTTCTTGCATACTCTGCAGACTTTAGGCGATTAGCATAAGTCTTTTGAACATTAGGTTGGAAAGATATTGCATCAATAGGTTTCGTTGTATTTTATCGGGCACTGAAGTATTTGTTTTTATAATTGACTGTAAAACAAAAAGTAATGTATGGTAGAAGTTCCCATATATGGTTAATTGCCGAAAGTGGGTTTAACTACTAAATCTTGTTGCATTGCATTTGAGAAATTGATGTTGGGAAAGCCTTACATTCTTGGACATTATTACTCTGAGGATTGATTTCAATGGGCAAAATTGTCAGGGGAGCTAAAATGCAACAGGCATCAATTTTGCATCGTTAGCAATTCTAGACATGGGTAACAAGTTTAACAAATTCTTTTGTTGCAGTAAGATAATTGCTTTACTGCCGAAACAGTTGTTCTTTACGTTTGAAGTGTTGTACCTACAAAAGTTGAAATCCTTTTGAAGTAGTCATTTTAACCTCCTTTTAAATTGGTTGAATAAGTCTTATTCAATAAACCTAGTAAGTGATTTAATGGACTGGCTTTTCAGAAGTCATTTTAACCTCCTTTTAAATTGGTTGAATAAGTTTTATTCAATAAACCTAGTAAGTGATTTAATGGACTGGCTTTTCAGAAAGTAATCAAATGTTCAGCTTCTTTAAAATAAAATTTACTCTTGTTGCTTATGGATAACAAAATATTATTGTTGTTTGACCAGAAAAATTATTAGGCACATCATGAATTTTACAGTCGGAGTCGCACCTTTTTTTTTTCTTCTTCCAAGGATGATAGCTATAGTACAATTTTCTATAGTTTCTGATGTGGAGTACTTTGTGCAAACCGGATATAAACATTTAGGATGAACATATAGGGCATAGTTTTGGAAGATAGTAGCACTGGTAAATTTGTTTTTGAAAACGAGAGCAACAGTAAAATTGGCACAAGCTTGGTAGGAAGGTAAAATTTATCAAAGTTACTAAGTTTGTAGAGTTTGATTGCATTGTCAGGGATAGTTAAATTATTAGAGCTAAAGTTTGTACCGTTTGATTGTTTAGAGTAATACAATATGTCCTGGGGAGGGCATAGAAGAAATCATGGACTACTACAAATTTATGTAGGGCATTAGTAATAACATTTAAATGGCATATGAAATTAAAAAGTAAAGTTTGGAATGAAACTAATAATACCGTCTGTTTTCTTGTCATTTGCTTATGCAACTCATTTTTTTTAAAAAAAGTAAAGTTTGGAATGAAACTACTTTTACTGTCTGTTTTCTTGCCATTTGCTTATGCAACTCAATTTTTTTTTTGTTGCTTTCGAGCACTGCACTAGAGATGGCAATGTTGTGCATATTGTGGATAGTGGTGGCTTAAAGGGATAGTATGCTTTTGGATATGGAGGAGAGGTAATGTTGAAAGTAAGCCAAGGTTTTTAAAACTAATTTACTATAGTGGCTAACCGAAGATATGATCTTCAGAATAAGATTTATGATTTTCCAAGGTCTCATATTTAAAAAAAAAAGATCATTGTTCATTTGTACTTGCAATTAGGATTAATGATACATGCAAATCTTGGCAAGAGAAGTTGGACAATATGAACTATCTAGTTTGACTAAACTTGGTTGATGGTCTATCTATCCTTACTGGTACTTGATAATAATGTGGTGTTATAGAGCTTCAATGCAATTTCTTAAGACAATCCCTCACATATGTAGAGCAAGTATTGTGTAGTAAAAAGGTAAGAGGTTGTATAAAACCACTTATTACAATCCCCTCACATGTTTAAAGCAAAAGCGAGTTTTAGAGATTTTATAAAACTACTTAATGCGATCTCCTCATGTTTAAAGTTTGTCTTGAAGGGTATGCACTTAGTTCTTAAAAGGTTAATGTAATTCATAGCCTTAATACAAAAACAAAGTTAAAGCAATTACTAGTGGGCAATAACTTTGATATTTATTGGGATAGAAAATGGCATTGCATGATAAACAATTGTGGCATATATTCCTTTAGAACATGCAATTGTGGCATATATTCCTTTATAAAAAAGTTTGGTAGAATGATGTGGCATATATTCCTTTATAAAAAAGCTTGGTAGAATGAAACAATTAGGTCTTCATTGGGATGTAAAATAAAAAATGGCATTTCATGGTAAACAATTGTGGCATATATCCCTTTATAAGAATGTTTGGTAGAATGAAACAATTAGGTCTTAATTGGGATGTAAAATATATGCTATAAGTTCAGGGCTTGTAGAACAAATATTGAGGATTTATTACATTTACACCAATTACATTCTAGATTGTGTTTTGACTAAAAGGCTTTGGACACATTTTATAGTTTATATGATTAGTAGAAGTTAAGATCCTAAACGCATGCTTGCATCATAATGTGGTACCTAAAGATATCACATTCATATCTGGGTATTTCATCATGAGAAGTAAATATGAGTAGTAGTGTGAGGAGAGATCATTAATATTTCACATTATTTTGCATTTTAATCGAAGTCACTTCCCGTAATTGTCCTATTACAATTCATAGAGATGAGCCACATGATGAAGTGCTTAGGTAAAAAGTTAGTGAGATAGAAGATATGAGTACTAGATAATGTTAGGATTATCACATCACCTAAAAGGTGTTTGATTATGTATTAACAAGTTATACCCATGCACTCGAGTTAGTTACAAGTTGTCATGACAACCGACTCCATATTGTATATATAAATATTAAATTTTCTTGATATTTAAAAGTGTCCAACACCTTACTAGTCCCAACATGTGGTATTAGAGTGGGATACCTAAGGAGGATACCAAAGCGAATATCAAATATGGGAGATGGCAACACAATAATGATTTTTGAGTTTTTCATTGCTTATGTTTGTTTGTAGATGTTGAGTCAACATGCAACCTTTCTTGTTGCTCCTTGATCGTTGTGAGGAATTAATTGTTTGTGTTTTGAAGAGGCATTAAGGAAGCCAATCTTCCTTGCCCATCTAACTTTATTGAACCATAAAAAATTTGTGAGGAGGTTGTGCATCACTTTGTTGATAAGCATGACATGCCAAATCATATTCCAACCTAGTGCAACAGGAAAAAATATTTGAGGATGTTAAGTGTCCTGTTTGCTTGTTCACGAGCCTAGAGCATTGCTTGGAACGTTGCATGAAAGAAGATAACATATCATTGGTTTATCTTGTTGACTTTAAGAGAATGGTTGTTGTCTATCTTGTTTGTCCTACAAGCTTGAATGTCAAATTGCATGTGACTACAGGGTTGTTCAAGAATGAGAAGAGATGTTTGAAGTTCCTCTGCAAAGAATGAGTTCCACCAAATGCAAGTTGAAGTATGAATGTGTCATCTACGAAGTTGAGAACCAGATGTCTAAGTGATTGCAATTGTTGTAAGTATATGTTCAAAATTGTCATGCTGTCAAGGATGTGTGGACATGATGTTGCCAAGATTAAGCCAGCATGAGTATTGGCCAAACTGATTGTGCCAACAATGGTCGTCCAACTTGGAGAATTGGGTGCTATCTACCAAATATTGAGTGTGCATAAAGTTGTCTTGTTTGGTTCATCTTCTTGCTATCATGAGTTGTTCGATTAAAGGTGTTGTCTAGTTAGTGTTGTCTTGAGTTTGAACTAGAATTTCATCAAAGGGTGATCGAGTCATCCGCTTTATTGAAGAATTCAAAGCCATCTATGAATTTATGTTTGCATGCATGCCATCGAAGCATTGCTATTGTTGTAGGCCATTTTTGTGCCAAGGTTGTGTGTCGCCACCCAAGAGTGCATATGGTTGATTGAACTTTGTTGTTATTGTATGGTTGTTTAATAAGATTATGATTGTTGAAATTGTCTTTGAATATGGGTCGTATGGTCTGGAAGGTTGTCTAGAGACCTTATGATCTAGGTCATCCAACCTCTTGTAAAGACTAGCGAAGCATCATTACAAGCATGAATGCCATAAAATTTTGTGGTCTGTTAGTCATTCAAAGTTTGTTTAAGTTGCTTGGGCCAATGTGAAGCACCTTCTAGCATGCAAGTGATAACGAGTTGCTAATGTAAACAATTGTCTAACATGTATGGTTGGAAGGGGTCGTCTAGTGCAATGACCTTGTCGTCTGATGAACATGGAGCATTGAGAATATATGTTTCAAGAGATGTTACCAAGGAATGAGCCATCAAGTATGATATAATATTATTTTTTGAATAATAATTGTGCCATCTTGTGAAGAAGAATAAGTTGTCTACAAGCAGTCTTATGTGCTATTTGTTGCATTTGACGTATGTTGAATGTTTTTATTTCATGTCCATGAGTTATTTGATTCAAAGTGATACTGGGTCATCTAAGTAATATTGGCACTATTCAAATACATAAATACTAATCCTAAATTTTTTTTAGTTTGTATCGTTTGATGACAGAGATGCATTGTGATGCCCTTCAACCAAGTCACCTGACTGAGGCATGCATTAGTTTTAAGGTTAATGTAACTTGTAGAATGTATGATTAAGTGATCTCAAGACATTGAAGGCATTGTTCAAAGTTGATGGCATTTAGATAAGAGGATAGTTGTAGCAAGAGGAAGACATTGTACCAAAAGAACATGAGGTGATGGATTATCATCTTACGAAAGGAAGTATCGTTTGAAAGTGCTAAATGAAAATTTCAAGGTGAAGAGCATGTTGTTTTCTAGGCAAGTGTTGGAGATCGAATCGGCCTAGATATAGATTTTCAAAGTCTACAATGCCCTATACCCTCTACCAAGCATTGAATGACCGAAGGAAAGAAATGTCCTCCGTGCCAATCGCCAGTAGGGCTGGTTCCGAAAATAAAATAAAAGAGGTTTGCTTGAGATAAGAGTTAGAGAAGATGTGTAAAGAGAGGGAAATAACTGAAAGTTATGGGGAAAGAGGTTGAAAGCCTGAAATACGAGGGTGATGGACATGAAGCACGATACACAACTTTCACTCGAACCAACAACAATCAAAACAATAGACTTTTAACAGAAACCGACACTAAATCCTCTCAATCGCATAACCTCCAGGGGTACTCCAGCATTAATCCTTTATTAACAACTAAATCCAAAAAAAGAATTCAATCCGTATAACATGGTGACTAACTTAACATAAATAACATGATAGAAGGCATACACAAAGACAAAATATTCAAGATCGGAACCAGAAGTCTGTGTTTTAGAAGCAGATTTCAAGATATATAAATAACATGATAGCAGAGATTGTCCATCCTTGGTTGCAGCGAATATTCTAGTTTTTATAGAGGATTCCCCCTTTCAAAACATTAATGCCCAACCACTTCTATGATGGTGGTAGATAGATTTGATCTGGAACCGACTTACCAGCATAAATTTAATTTTACAGATAACTTAGCATTGAATGTAGAAGGTTCCCCTGATCTACCATGATCGAACGACTCAGAACGCAACTTCGAAGTCGGTTGGGCAATCAATGATGGTTTTGTGCAGCTTTAGCTATGCTTGGGGCCTACCCGGAGTTTCGTTCCACAACTGGATCAAAAGTACTTTTGCTTCGGAGGTGGAGCGAAAGCGTTCCTTTGCTTTGTTTGAGCCTTCGAGCAACTTTACTTTCTGGCCAACTTTTGCTCCACTTGTGGAGCGAAAGCACCCTTGGCCTAAAACTTCAAGACATGCACTTTTACTTGAGATTCGCTACACAAGCGGAGTGGAGCGACAGAGAGTTTTGCTCCACAAGTGGAGCGACACCACCTTTGACGACGACTTTGACTTGCTTTGCACTTTAACTTTGTGGTTTTCAAGAAAGAGCTTTCGCTCCTCCTGTGGAGCGAAAGCATTTTGTGCCTTTGCCAAGACTTAGAATATTGCCCTCCCTCCTTTAATAGGAACCTTCCCTCCACAATTGGGAGCGAAAACACTTTCGCTCCACCAATGGATCGAAAGTGCCTCTTCTTTGCATTTGAAAGGGATGCATGCTCTGCAAAAGAGCGAAAATTATTGAAGTTGTCAAACACTGTCACCATATGCACAGGGCAAAACGAACCTGCAGAAATCAGATTTTAAGAAGAACGAACTGGCTTTTCAGAAAGTAGTGAGAAAGTAATCAAATGTTCAGCTTCTTTAAAATAAAATTTACTCTTGTTGCTCATGGATAACAAAATATTATTGTTGTTTGACCAGAAAAATTATTAGGCACATCATGAATTTTACATTTGTAGGCACACCTTTTTTTTTTCTTCCAAGGATGTTAGCTATAGTACAATTTTCTATAGTTTTTGATGTGGAGTACTTTGTGCAAATCGGATATAAACATTTAGGATGAACATATAGGGCACAGTTTTGGAAGATGGTAGCACTGGTAAATTTGTTTTTGAAAACGAGAGCAACAGTAAAATTGGCACAAGCTTGGAAGATGGTAGGATGGTAAAATTTATCAAAGTTACTAAGTTTGTAGAGTTTGATTGCATTGTCAGGGATAGTAAAATTATTAGAGCTAAAGTTTGTACCGTTTGATTGTTTAGAGTAATACAATATGTCCTGGGGAGGGCATAGAAGAAATCATGGACTACTACAAATTTATGTAGGGCATTAGTAATAACATTTAAAAGGCATATGAAATTAAAAAGTAAAGTTTGGAATGAAACTAATTTTACTTGTCTGTTTTCCAGCCATTTGCTTATGCAACTCATTTTTTTTTTAGAAAGTAAAGTTTGGAATGAAACTACTTTTACTGTCTGTTTTCTTGCCATTTGCTTACGCAACTCAATTTTGTTTTTGTTGGTTTCAAGCACTGCATTGCTAGAGATGGCTATGTTGTGCATATTGTGGATAGTGGTGGCTTAAAGGGATAGTATGCTTTTAGATATGGAGGAGAGGTAATGTTGAAAGTGAGCCAAGGTTTTTAAAACTAATTTACTATAGTGGCTAACGAAAGATATGATCTTCAGAATAAGATTTATGATTTTCCAAGGTCTCATATTTAAAAAAAATAGATCATTGTTCATTTGTACTTGCAATTAGCATTAACGATACATGCAAATCTTGGCAAGAGAAGTTGGACAATATGAACTATCTAGTTTGACTAAACTTGGTTGATGGTCTATCCTTACTGGTACTTGATATGTATAAAATGTGGTGTTATAGAGCTTCAATGCAATTACTTAAGACAATCCCTCACATATGTAGAGAAAGTATTGGGTAGTAAAAAGTTAAGAGCTTGTATAAACCACTTATTACAATCCCGTCACATGTTTAAAGCAAAATCGAGTTTAAAGCTTTTATAAAACTACTTATTGCAATCTCCTCATGTTTAAAGTTTGTCTTGAAGGGTATGCACTTAGTTATTAAAAGGTTAATGTAATTCATAGCCTTAATACAAAAACAAAGTGAAAGCAATTACTAATACAGATGGGTGAAAGTGTGGGCAATAACTTTGATATTTATTGGGATAGAAAATGGCATTGCATGGTAAACAATTGTGGCATATATCCCTTTATAAGAAAGCTTGGTAGAATGAAACAATTAGGTCTCATTGGGATGTAAAATAGAAAATGGCATTGCATGGTAAACAATTGTGGCATATATCCCTTTATAAGAATGTTTGGTAGAATGAAACAATTAGGTATTTATTGGGATGTAAAATATATGCTATAAGCTCAGGGCTTGTAGACCAAATATTGAGGATGTATTACATTTACGCCAATTACATTCCAGATAGTGTTTTGATTAAAAGGCTTTGGACACATTTTATAGTTTATATGATTAGTAGAAATTAAGATCATGAAGGCATGCTTGGATCATAATGTGGTACCTAAAGATATCACATGCATATTTAGGTATTTCATCATGAGAAATAAATATGAGTAGTTGTGTGAGGAGAGATCATTAATATTTCACATTATTTTGCATTTTAATTGAAGTCACTTCCTGTAATTGTCCTATTACGATTCATAGAGATGAGCCACATGATGAAGTGCTTAGGTAAAAAGTTAGTGAGATAGAAGATATGAGTACTAGATAATGTTAGGATTATCACATCACCTAAAATGTGTTTGATTATGTATTAACAAGTTATTACCATGCACTCGAGTTAGTTACAAGTTGTCATGACAACCGACTCCATATTGTATATATAAATATTAAATTTTATTTATATTTACAAGTGTCCAACACCCTACTAGTCCCAACATGTGGTATTAGAGTGGGATACCTAAGGAGGATACCAAAGCAAATATCAAATATGGGAGATGGCAACACAATAATGATTTTTGAGTTTTTCATTGCTTATGTTTGTTTGTAGATGTTGAGTCGACATGCAACCTTTCTTGTTGATCCTTGATCGTTGTGAGGAATTAATTGTTTGTGTTTTGAAGAGGCATTAAGGAAGCCAATCTTCCTTGCCCATATAAATTTATTGAACCATAAAAAATGTGTGAGGAGGTTGTGCATCAGTTTGTTGATGAGCATGCCGTTCCAAATCATATTTCAACCTAGTGCAACAGGCAAAAATATTTGAGGATGTTAAGTGTCCTGTTTGCTTGTTCATGAGCCTAAAGCATTGCTTGGAACATTGCATGAAAGAAGATTACATATCATTGATTTATCTTGTTGACTTAAACAAAATGTTTGTTGTCTATCTTGTTTGTCCTACAAGCTTGAATGTCAAATTCCATGTGACTACAGGGTTGTTCAAGAATGAGAAGAGATGTTTGAAGTTCCTCTGCAAAGAATGAGTTCCACCAAATGCAAGTTGAAGTATGAATGTGCCATCTACAAAGTTGAGAACCAGATGTTTAAGTGATTGCAATTGTTGTAAGTATATGTTCAAAATAGTCATGTTGTCAAGGATGTGTGGACATGATGTTGCCAAGATTAAGCCATCATGAATATTGGCCAAACTGATTGTGCCAACAATGGTCGTCCAACTTGGAGAATTGGGTGCTATCTACCAAATATTGAGTGTGCATAAAGTTGTCTTGTTTGGTCCATCTTCTTGCTATCATGAGTTATTCGAGTAAAGGTGTTGTCTAGTTGTTAGTGTTATCTAGAGTTTGAACTAGACTTTGATCAAAGGGTGATCGAGTCATCCGCTTTATTGAAGAATTCAAAGCCATCTATGAATTTATGTTTGCATGCATGCCATCCAAGCATTGCTATTTTTGTAGGCCATTTTTGTGCCAAGGTCGTGTGTCGCCACCCAGGAGTGCATATGGTTTATTGAGCTTTGTTGTTATTGTATGGTTGTTTAATGAGATTACGATTGTTGAAATTATATTTGAATATGGGTCGTATGGTGTGGAAGGTTGTCTAGAGACCTTATGATCTAGGTCATCCAACCTCTTGTAAAGACTAGCGAAGCATAATTACAAGCATGAATGCCATAAAATTTTGTGGTCTGTTAGTCATTCAAAGTTTGTTTAAGTTTCTTGGGCCAATGTGAAGCACCTTATAGCATGTAAGTGATAACGAGTTGCTAATGTAAACAGTTGTCTAACAACATGTATGGTTGGAAGGGGTCGTCTAGTGCAATGACTTTGTCGCCTGATGAACATGGGGCATTGAGAATATATGTTTCAAGAGATGTTACCAAGGAATGAGCCATCAAGTATGATATAATATTATTTTTTGAATAATAATTGTGCCATATTGTGAAGAAGAATAAGTTGTCTACAAGCAGTCTTATGTGCTATTTTTTGCATTTGACGTATGTTGAATGTTTTTATTTCATGTCCATGAGTTATTTGATTCAAAGTTATACTGGGTCATCTAAGTAATATTGGCACTATTCAAATACATAAATCCTAATCCTAAAATGTCTTTAATTTGTATAGTTTGATGACAGAGATGCGTTGTGATGTCCTTCAACCATGTCACCTGGCTGAGGCATGCATTAGTTTTAAGGTTAATGTAACTTGTAGAATGTATGATTGAGTGATCTCAAGACATTGAAGGTATTGTTTAAAGTTGATGGCATTTATATAAGAGGATAGTTGTAGCAAGAGGAAGACATTGTACCAGAAGAACATGAGGTGATGGATTATCATCTTATGAAAGGAAGAAATGAAAATTTCAAGTTGAAGATCATGTTGTTTGCTAGGCAAGTGTTGGTGATCAAATCGGCCGAGATATATATTTTCAAAGTCTACAATGCCCTAGACCCGCTACCAAGTATTGAATGGCCGAAGGAAAAAAATGTTCTCCGTGCCAATCGCCAATAGGACTGGTTTTGAATATAAAATAAAAGAGGTTTGCTTGAGATAAGAGTTAGAGAAGATGCGTAAAGAGAGGAAAATAACTGAAAGGAATGGGAAAGAGGTTGAAAGCCTGAAATACGAGGGTGATGGACAGGAAGCACGATACACAACTTTCACTCGAACCAACAACAATCAAAACAATAGACTTTTAACAGAAATTGACACTAAATCCTCTCAATCGCATAACCTCCAGGGGTACTCCAGTATTAATCCTTTATTAACAACTAAATCCAAAAAAATAATTCAATCCGTTTAACAAAGTGACTAATTTAACATAAATAACTTGATATAAGGCATACACAAAGACAAAATATTCTAGATTGGAACTAGAAGTCTATGTTTTAGAAGCAGATTTCAAGATATACAACTACTTTTCTAGCAGAGATTGTCCATCCTTAGTTGCAATGAAAATTCTAGTTTTTATAGAGGATTATGCCTCTCAAAATATTAATGCCCAACCACTTCTGTGATGGTGGTAGATAGATTTGATCTGGAACTGACTTACCAGCATAAATTTAATTTTGCAGATAACTTGGCATTGAATGTAGAAGGTTCCCCTGATCTACCATGATCGAACGACTCAGAACGCAACTTCGAAGTCGGTTGGGTAGTCAATGATGGTTTTGTGCAGCTTTAGCTATGCTTGGGGCCTACCCAGAGTTTCGTTCCACAACTGGAATGAAGATACTTTCGCTTTGGAGGTGGAGCGAAAGCGTTCCTTTGCTTTGTTTGAGCCTTCGAGCAACTTTACTTTCTGGTCAACTTTCGCTTCACTTGTGGAGCGAAAGCACCCTTGGCCTAAAACTTCAAGACGTGCACTTTTACTTGAGATTTGCTCCACAAGTAGAGCAACAGAGAGTTTCGCTCCATAAGTGGAGCAACACCACCTTTGACGATGACTTTGACTTGCTTTGCACTTTAACTTTGCAGTTTTCCAAGAAAGAGCTTTCGCTCCTCATGTGGAGCGAAAGCATTTTGTGCCTTTGCCAAGACTTAGAATATTGCCCTCCCTCTTTTAATAGGAACCTTCACTCCACAAATGGGAGCGAAAAAACTTTTGCTCCACCAATGGAGCGAAAGTGCCCCTTCTTTGCATTCAAAAGGGATGCATGCTTTGCAAAAGAGCAAAAAATATTGAAGTTGTCAAAAACTGTCACAATATGCACAGGGCAGAACGAACCTGCAGAAATTAGATTTTAAGCAGAAAGTTTATCCACGACATCGTCCCATGCTAAAACATTTACAATTTTGCATGCGAAATGATAGGATTTGCACAGAAAAACCAGAGAAACCATAGAACTTGAAAGAAAATAGATTTGAGGAAGAAAGTGAAAGGAGACAATTGGTGAAAACACAACAAATGTAACATCTTAACCATTTTTGGTGGAAAAAGATAAGTTTTACAATGATAACTCCCAAAACTACACACAACTTAAAATTTTAAAAAATGTGGCAGGAAGCCCAACATCTCTGGTGGCTCGTGGGGTATTGAGCCTACCTCAATGCAAAGATCCCAGGCCTTATCCTTGGGTTGCAGAGTCATATTCGCTTTCAGTATCCTCGGACTGATCATCACTACTGCCTGGTAGTTCTTCAAGTCGGTCATTTTCCTCTTCTTTCTCTTGCTCACCTTCTGCCTCCTCTTCGAAATCTAGCTCGCGTGAATGGGGGAGAAATGTTTCTAGAGAGCTCAAAAACACATGTTCGTACACCGTGGAAGCATTGATCCAGTGTTTGGGGAAAAAGGTTGGCTATTTCTGGAGCTCTTGGATCAGGTAACGAAAGGTCTCAATTCGCTCAATATCAGCAAGATCCAGCCTTCGATCGAACTCTTGCAAGCAAGACTCAATAGTGGCATATTTTGCCATGAAAGGTATCACCTGTGAATCTGAAATCAGATCCTCCCAAGTGTCAACGTCTAAGGTGTTGCTGATGAATATCACCCATATCGGCATTAACTCCTTAAGTGGTGGAATTTCTCCTTCGTTGTCCGTGAATCTGGGGATGTCGATTTGCACAAGGGCATTAAAGTATTGCAGCAAAATGTCTCTCCTGCTCGAGGGCATCTGAGAGCTTACGAGCTTCTTTTGTAAGCTCGAGATTCATGAAGAAAGAGCGTTGGGTCATATTTGTTGTTACCCAGGATCGAGCTAGGGGGCTCATGGGAGTAAGGTGGTTATCCACATTTTAAATTTTCTTAAGCTACGTGGCTAAGTCTAGCCAAAGATCAACATTTTCCTGAGCAGCTTTTAAAAACGGAGTTGCCAGTAGCAACTGCCTCCTGCGCCTCCCTAAAGAAAGTTAAAATCATGATCCCCCGTGTAGCCCTTGTCGAGAAATCTGTCAGGAATTGCAGGCACATCTCCTTTATGCGCTCCTTAGATAACATGACAATTTGCGATGTCCTCTCTGATAACTAGGCCTACCAGTACTAGACCTGAATGCCTAGTACTTGTATCTACTGATTTGCTTGGGTGCGCATCTTGGATTGTTCACTGACCTCCGTCTCTAGCAAAACCATGTGCTGTCTCAACTGGGCGACTTCAGATTTGAGCATTTCCAACTGTCCCCTCACCTCTGCCAAGGCCTCATCAAGCTCAAAGTTCTTGGCTTGCACTTCAAAGAAGCACTCCTTGTAGTGCTCACCATGAAAATAGATGGAGCCTATTTTGACTTGAATGTTGCCCATCTTTTGCGTTGTATTAAATCGTGTCACATCCTCGATGGTATGGCGGTAAGTGTAATATGCCAGGGTCATCTTACATAGAGTCTTATGAACAATGGGTACCTTCTCCACCGTGTGGATCTCTATCATTTCTGGATCGATAATGGACGCCTTCTCAGCTAGCACCAGAATCTGCATCTCCTTTCTCCTACGATCCCTCTACCAACGCGATAAGCTATGATTCACCTTGCGAATGCTCTCTACAGTTGCAAGGTGTTGCGTCATATCCAACTCGGACTTGAGCAACTCCTAAAATTTGAGGATGTGTGTGTAAGGAAAGAAAGTACACTACGACTCAAGTTCGGATATAACATGGTAAACAAGAGGGAAAGCGACTGCGCTAACCCTCAAGGGCACTTGGGTTTGGACAACAACTACGGAGATGGTGGGCTTACACATTAAAAATTCAGAGGAAACTAATGCCATGATAGTGGAGGGTGACGAAAGAGAAAATAAATTTATCTCTACGACGACAAAAAAGTCAAAGATAGGATCTGTTGACAATTTTGTCACATTCCACCAAGGGGCAGAAAAATCCAAATTTTGTATGATATTTATTTTGTTGAAAGTTTTCTTTTGTTTGTAAGTTATAGCAATTTTGGCTTTCCCTATCGCCCCCTTGTGGATAAAATGAAAAAGAAAAGAGCTTCGGGCCCGAAGCACTTCAAACCACCACTTCGGGCGAAAAATTTGCCGAAGAAAGTACAAAGGAAACGCTTCGCACCCGAAGCATTCCCAGCGGCTACTTCGGGTGAAAGTTTTGCGAAGCGGCATCCAAACAACTTCGTCGAAGAGGAAAAGATAGCCCAAATCAGCTAAGGTAGAGAAATTACTTCGGGCCCGAAGTATTTCTAAAATCCACTTCGGCCAGTTTTCACCCGAAGCAGTAGAAGCCGAGAAAGTGTTTCGAAGGCATAAAAGTGTTTCGGCCGAAACTCCCCTGAGCCGCCGTTTCAAAAGAAGATCGGCCCGAAACGTTTTCCCGGCCCACCAGCGAAGCAGCGAAGAATAGAAGGAGATCGGCTTCGGCACTCCACGCCCCCGAAGTAGTTTTGCGAAGCGGAGATCAGCGAGGCACTTCCCAGGCACGCTTCCCAAGTTGGGCATTTTCTCGAGGCGATCAGAGAGCCTCATAAATGCACATTTTCTTGCCCGATAAGCCCGCTGCTCATTTTTGGCAATTGGAAGCGAAGTATCAGTCCATGAAGAAGAGCCCGACAAGCATGGCCGCCACTCGAGCACCGCACCCACGATCCAAGGACACCTAGGTGGCTCATTTAATGCATCTTTCCCCGGTTGACTCGGCCACCATTACCAGTTTTGGTAGCCGATTTGAGAGATCATTTGCAGCAGCCGCGAGGAGCCGATTTCTCGAAGCTCGAGGGTGTACTTCGCCGATTTTGTAATTATGACTCAGAGGGTCGGGTCCTCTATAAAAACCCAAGCATTGTAATGTAAAAGGGGGGGAACTTTCTGCTAGAAAGCTGTTGTAACTTGATGTCCTGCGACTAATACTAAAGATATTTTTGAGCTTCATTTCTCTCTTTTATGCTGCCTTCTGTGCTTAATTCTTTTGTCTTTCTTCATTTGCATACTGAGACTCTGAATCCTGAATCCGATGTGCGATTGGGGACTGAACCCCTGAAATTTGCCCTGAAGGATACATAGGAGAGGAAAAACACCCTATTGGCTTTCTTTTATGCTGCCTGGTGGATTGAGGTTTCTGTTATTCCCTTGTCTTAATCGTTGTTACTCTGAACCCCGAATTCCAGTGAGAGAGAAAGGAGAACCCCGTGAACCCGTCCAGAGGATACATAGGATGGCTAGTATTGTGTTTCTTTAGTTTTATTCTTGGTGTTCTTTGCTGCTATTCAAGTTATTAGCGAGTGATCGTGCTTCCTGTTCTCTCCCACCTTGAATCATCATCCTCTAACCCTTACTCTTTTTATTTCTTTCTCTAACCCTTACCCCTTTTTATTTCTTTTCCTAACCCTTACTCTGTTTATCTCTTTCCTGCACTCTTATCTCAAACCCCAAAAGTAGATTAGTATAGGAGTCGGCCTTTCTCCGGAGATTGGCATGAGGGGCATCTCTTCCCTTTGGCCTTTCAATGTTGGTCGCAGGTCCAGGGCGCGCATACTTACACAAGTCCTTTCCTGTGCGGATTTGATGACCAACAGTTTCTGGCACGCCCGGTGGGACCGAAGGTCCCATATTTGAGAAAATTTAAGCCCGTCCCCACCGGAGCCAAGTTCTAACAAGTTCCCGGTGAGATCCGGTCAGTCTCATCTTCTGAGTAGTAGTGAGAATCGATGCTCTCATTACCGAAAGACTCTTAGCATCTGGCGACTCTGTTTTACCCGAGAATCTTTAAGTCGTAAAGACCAGTACCAAAGCTTGTGCCTTCATGCAAACAAGATGGAGAGTTAGGAATAGAGGAGAGGAAACCGAGTTCTTTGAGCTTGATATTGATGCTTTTGGGGAACACTCTAGGTTAGTCACCCCCGAATATCTCTTACGTGGGACATCCTCGCAAGAGGCTGCTGTTGACGAGCAAGGCCTAACTTTCGATAGTACAACAGCTAGTTTTCCTTCGAATCCTCCCAACTCACCGAAGCATCCTAGTGCCTACATTCCTACTAGTGCCTCCGTTCCTATAAATATTCCGACGAATAATCCAAGAGGGACTTCAGGAATCTCTGTTCCATAGAACCCAGGCACAAATATGGCACAACAACAACAACAACAACAACAAATGCAGTAGCAACCGCCGCCCAGATTATTCCCGGCATGGAATTCTTCATCACCGTTAAATCTAGCGGGCCAAGGGCAAGTTCCACCTGCTACAATTAAAAAGCTCCCGACGTTCGATGGAACTGGGAAGACTGCTCTAGAGCATATCCAGGACATCATTTCCTTGGCGGTGATCCACGACATCACAGAAGAGCGAGTGATGGTGAAGCTCCTGGTCCTTTCCCTTAGAGGAAAACTCCTCTATTGGTATAGATCTCTGCCATCCGGCACTATTACGGGATGGGACCAGTTAGCCGGACAGTTGATGCAAGGCTTCAACGAGTCCGCCGATCCAACTTCTCTTCTACAGCAATTCACTTCAATCCAAAGACATCCACAAGAAGAGATCGCAGACTTCAATGTTAGGTTCGCTCAAACCTGGCAAAGAGTACCAGTTGGACTTCGGCCAACCGACGAAGCTGCAACGTACTATTTCCTTCGGGCTTTCAACCCTGATATCGGTCTTATGATAAGGTACTCAAATGTCAATACTTTTCCCGAGTTGTATGGGTTAGCCAAAAAGGCAGAAACGGACCTCATAGCCATGGGTAAGCTTCCCCAAAGAATGCCAATGCCCATACTTCCCGAGTTCCTTCAATCCCAGTATGCGAGCGTAGTCGCTCCGCAGATTTTTGCAACCCCTGCATACCCGATCTCATCCTGGAACCCGAATCCCGTTGTGTCACAAATCACCGCTCCACAAATCCATTTCCCCACATTTTCAACTATGCCCCCCACTATCGCTCCAACATTCCCAATGTTGCCAGCACCCCTCCAACATCCTGCCCTGCCTCCGATACCGACTATGGCTTCTTTGCCATCAGTTCCCAAAGTCGATGACATGCAGGCCAAGATACTGCAAGAAATGCAATCGCTAAATGCCACAGTGCAGACCTTGTCCAACGACATGACCGTTGTCAAGAAGAAGCAAGCGCAACAAGAGTTTCTACCAAGAAGGTCTTATCCCATGCCTGCGCTTACCAGAGATCAAGCGGTCCATCAAGGAAAAGCTTCGACAAGAAATGCTACAATAGACGAAGCCCCAAGCACTTCCGATCATGTATATTGGTGCTCTACATGTAATGATCCTCATGAGGAGAATACCTGCATGCTGCACCAACACTATGTGCAAACGCTAGCAAGCAATAGTCAAGGCGGTCAAGTCAACGTCATCAGACAATCAGATCAGAACCTGTCAATCGACGAGGAAGAGCCAGTCGTAGTCCTTACCAGGGGAGGTAAAAGGTCAATAGAGGTAGATGCTACTCAGATGGCTCCCTTGAAGGTACACGCTCGATTTGAGAAGGGACAATCATCCTCTTCGGCCCCGAGCGAAGCTCCTCTGCCAGCTCCAGTCAAAGAAAAGGCCCAAAAGGCCACTACCGAACCACCTCAGGTGGAGACCAAAGAACAAGCTAAGGAGAAGCTCAAGTTTCCCTCGCTCACCAAGCGACAAAGGGTCGAAGCGACAGAGCAATATCGCACCAAGTACAAACCGAGAAAAGAACCTGAGGTGCATAGCTCTCCGACCTACAACATTGTGGAAGAGCTGAAGAGGATTCCAGCTAAAATCAGTTTGTATGATGCTCTGCAACTTCCTGGACAAGTGGACCTGCTGCAAGAATCATTGAAGATGATTAAAACAAAGAAGGCAGCACCGCTAGCCCTGGTGCAGACCCTGTCCACGTCCATCATGGGAAAGAACAGACCACCTCCGTTCTACTTATCCCTACAAATGGAAGGGTACATCGTGCATAACTGCATGATAGATTCTGGAGCCACGACGATAGTCATGCCGAAGGCAGTATGCGAGGAAATAGGCATGGAATACACACGAAGCAGTCATGGAGTCCTCCAGTTGGATGGCACCCCAGTGAAGACTGTAGGAGTCATCAAAGACATTCCTATTCGGCTACATAAGACACCTCAAATCATAGTCATACAAGAGGTGGTGGTCATGGACCTTGAGCCATACTTCAGCATGTGCCTGTCGAGGGAATTCACGGCAAAATTGGGCGGATATCTGTCCATGGACTACACTCATCTGGAGATCCCCTTCAAAGGGAAGAAGGTGAAGATCTACAATGAAAAGCCTTCTACTTTTTTGGTCCAGAAGATGTCCGAAGAAGAGAGCAGTGATCCTGTGCACACGATCGCGGAGGAGCTAGAGCAAGTGGATTTGGTTCAAGAATCTCTCGCACAGCTGTGTTGTGAAGATGAATTTTCATTGGCAGATTTCAATGCCATGATAGAGACTGAGATGGGGTGTTACACCATCGCCAAGTCCGAGAAACAAGCCAAAATAGAAAGGAAGGTTTCTGCTCAAGAAGGACTATGGAGATTGTTCTTCGACGGTGCCCGATGCAAGAACGGTGTCGGGGCAGGGATCCTTCTAGTTTCGCCATCCGGTGAGCAAAAGGAGTATTGCTACCGATTGACATGGAGCTGCACCAACAATGCAGCAGAGTATGAAGCCTTGTGCCTAGGACTCAAGAAAGCTGATAAGTTAGGCATAAAGCATCTCCTAATCTTTGGAGATTCCAAACTGGTGTGCAACCAGGTCACCAACAAGTGCACCTCAAAGAAACATTATCTTAAGTCATACCGCAATAGGGTATGGGACCTGTTCGACCAGTTTGAATCCCTCAATCTACAGTCTATTCCATGAGAAAAGAATCGACATGCCGATGTCTTAGCATCCATCGCAGCCCGATATTCTCCAGCAGAAGATATGGTGCATAAGCCCAAGGCTGTAAGGATGATCTATAGACCCTCTGTCCCGGACAGAGATTTACACTGGCAAGTCTTTGACAACGATGAGCAGATTGTCAACTTCATGATCCAAGAAGCCGCCACGGTCGAAAGCCGAAGCCCTGATGAGGAAGAATGTGAAGGATTGGTTCAATTGAAGAACAACCACGTTCCCAAGGGGTTGATCACGCTTGAGAGCCTCTTCGATCAAAATGATCGATCACTCTCCCACAGGATCCAGGTCAGCACGCAGCAATATCAAGATTTAGAACTTGAACCTGGGAAAGTAATAAAGGTCGAGACCGATTGTACTTCGGAGGAGATAGAGCAAATCCGATGTTTGTGCAAGAGGTACCCAGATATCGTGGCTTGGTCTTACCATGACCTCAAGGGATATGATCGGCAGCTGGTCCAACATACGATTGAATTACAAGAGGGGGTCAAACCTTTTCGACAAAAGCAAAGGCCGGTCAATCCAAAGATCGAGGTCCTGATGAAGGCCGAACTGCTAAAGATGCTCGAGGCGAAGATCATTTATCCCATCAAGCACTCTTCCTGGGTAGCGAACTTGGTCCCTATCAAGAAAAAGAATGGAGACATCCGGTTATGCGTGGACTTTCGCAACCTTAACCAGGCTTCCCTCAAGGACCACTATCCTCTCCCGTAGATCGATCAGATCTTGCATTCGGTGGCTGGAGCTCAACGATTCTCCCTGCTCGATGGTTTCTCTGGATATAATCAAATCTGGGTCAGGGACGAAGACCAGCACAAGACCGCGTTCACCACCAAGTGGGGCACATTCGCCTACCAGCGAATGCCATTTGGCCTCTCGAACGCGGGAGCCACTTTCCAGAGGGCGATGGACCTAGCTTTTGGTGAGCTTCTGAACAAGGTTATCGTTATCTATTTGGATGACATGACCGTATTCTCCCGAAGGAGGGAGAACCATCCCGAACACCTTCAACAAATTTTTGAAAAATGTCGAGAATTTGGCATCTCAATCAATCCAAAAAAGTCTATCTTCGCGGTCAGCGAAGGAAAGCTGCTGGGACACGCAATTTCAGAAAAGGGTCTCACTGTAGATCCTGACAGAGCCGAGGCTCTGATGAAGCTCCCAATCCCAACGGATAAAAAGGGACTTCAATCTTTCTTTGGTCAGATTAACTTCGTAAGGAAGTTTGTCCCAGACTTCGCCCAGGTCGTCAAGCCGATGTCCGAGCTTTTAAAGAAGGGCACAAAATTCGTCTGGATAGAAGAAAGGAGAGAAGCATTCAAAGAAATCAAGGCCCAAATTGTTCAGGCACCGGTCTTGATCAATCCCGACTACAATCGAGATTTCATCCTGTATGCAATAGGAGAACCTGAAAGCTACGCCGCGGTCTTGACGCAAAAGGGGGAAGATGACGAGGAACGTCCCATCGCGTTCCTCAGTCAAATAATCAATCCCCATGAAGAAAAGTATAATTTCATCGAGCATCAAGTGCATGCAGTAATGAAGTCTCTCAGGAAATTCAAACAGTTCATCTCTCAGAGTCGAACCACAGTCTTCGTCATTCACCCCGATGTGCATAATTTCATTATTCAGGGGGAATTGGGAAGCAAGAGAGCTGGTTGGGTGAGCAAAATACAAGAGTTTGATATTGAGATCAAGCCCACCAAACTAGTTCGTGGTCGCGCATTATGTCAAGAACTGGCGAAGAGCACAGCGGCCAAAATAACAGACTATCAGTGGGATGACTCGCCAACAGGAGAATGCTTCGCTAATCAGGAAGAGACCGAGAAATATTGGGTCGATGAAATAGTTGAATATTTCAACACCGACAGATGTCCCTCACATCTGAATGCTTCGCAGCGAAGACATTTCAGGATGCGGTCCGCCCGATACACTTTACGCCCAGAGGGCCTGTTTTTCAGGAACATCGACGACGTCCTCCTCAGATGCATAAAATATGATGATAAGAGGAGAGTCTTGGGCGAGTTTCATTCGGGACTATCTGGAGGACACTTCACTGGAAGAGCAACGATGCTGAAGATAATCAAGGCGGGTTACTATTGGCCCACACTCTTTGCCGATGCCTTCTCCGTTTGTCGTAGATGCGAGCAGTGCCAGAGGTTCGTCGACCGAAGCAGAAATGCTTCGATGCCCCTCCGACCGATACAGGTGGAAACACCCTTTCAGCAATGGGGGCTAGATTTCGTAGGGGCCATATCACCAAACTCCTCCGCTGGGCACAAATTCATCCTGACCGTGACTGATTACTTCACCAGGTGGGCCGAGGCAGTCCCCACAAAACACGTCGATCAAGATACTGTCGTCACCTTCCTGGAAGGATTGATTACCCGCTTCGGCATCCCTGAAGCAATTATTATAGATAATGGTCCTGGTTTCACGAGCGCAAAGATCAACGAGTTCCTCTACAAGTATGGGATATACCACAAGGTGTCTTCCAACTATTACCCCCAGGGCAATGGATTGGCAGAATCCACCAACAAAACCCTGTTGAGAGTGCTGAGAAAGCTGATCGAGCAAAACAAAAGAGCTTGGCACCTTCTTCTAGATCGGGCCTTGTGGGCCGATCGGGTTTCTATCAAAAGGTCGATCAAGACTTTGCCTTATGCTCTGGTCTACGGCAAGGAGGCCATCCTGCCCACTCACATTGAGATCCCTGCATTGCAGCTGTTAGAAGAAGATGGAGCTAACCCGATGGAGGAACGCCTGGTTCAGCTGCTACAACTAGAAGAGGAACGCGAAAAGGCCTACCAGAACTTCGCACGACATGCTGAGGTCACCCGAGAGTGGTTCAAAAGGAAATCATCCGATCGCACATTCAAAGCGGGAGACCTAGTATGGAGGTGGGATTCATGGAAGGCCAAGCCTGGGAATCATGACAAGATGGATGCGTTCTGGGATGGACCGTTTGAAATAGTGAAAGTGAATTCGGCCAATTCCTTCATCCTCAAAGATGCGAATGGCCAAGTTTTACCAATATCCGTCAATGGTCTCCACCTGAAGACCTTCAATCGCTGAGGTGTGTGTATATATATAAAAAAAAAAAAAAAATTGTATATATCTTTGTATATAGATTTTCAGTTCTCTATCTGTACTCTATTCAAAAATCACGGAGGGCAAGCGCCACTTCAACCGCAGAAGCTAGATTCCGGACTTCGGCTTCACAAAGCATGGTCGAAATCGCCTTCGGAGGCTTTTGGTCCGAAATAGCCGACGAAGGGAAGTTCGCCGTGAAGCAGTTCATCCTCGTAAAATCGAACGACATTCAAAGCAAGGACGTGGAAAATGCTTCGCAAAAGGAATGTGATGAAGGCGTTGTTTGAAGTAAGTCTTGGCAAGGCCCTCATCGAGGAAATAGGTTTCGGTCGGTGGTATTCGTGAACCGGGGCAATAGCATGGCAAAGGGGAACTTCGGGCCCGAAATGAAGAAAATTAGCCCGAAGAAGAACTTCGCGGTGAAGTATTTTCCATGCCAACTCCAGCTTCGCCGAACCCCGCATGCGAGGCGGACGCATTTAAAATGTGCCTCGAGGAACGTGTCGACAGCAGCCTTGAAAAGGGCCCAAAGCGGGTGAACTTAATGTGAAGGAGGCGACACTCATCCCAAGGCAGTTTGTTAATGAAAAAGCCATGCCGAAGTACTAGGTGGCAGCGATCCGCGTTCCCAATACAAAACCCAATCATCGAATTGCATGGCCCCGCGTACGACGCCGCCATATGGCCAATCGGATGCCGCAGCGATACTCTCGGGTCAGGCCTATGAAGTAATTACGATAGTTGCCATAAATGCAAGAAGTTGCCCTTCGAAGCTATAAAATGCAGATGCCCGTTAGGAATGAACCATTTGCAAGTGTGAGAGCCGAGTCTGCATTCTGTCACCTCGAAGAGCTTCTGCATCGAAGATTTCACTGTTCATCGTGATTATCCTGTCCTTTGTTTTGAAGTGCTGAACTCTTCTACATCACAAGTCATTCTGCTGTGACCATTCACAATGGGAAAGAAGAACTCCACTCAGAAGGGAAAAGAACCAGAGACAACGGTTCCAGAGAGGGCGAGGGCCGTGGAAGAAAAGAAACAAAGACCTAGGAAGGTCAATCCTCCCCCACGCCCAGGAAAGCAAGTGATGGAAGAGAGGGAAGAGTCCGATGATGAGCCCAGCATAGAACCACCTGTTGATAGGTGGGCGAAAATCAGAGACCCAAAGCTCTCAAGAACCGTGGCCGAGCTTCGGTATACCATCGACTTCATGCGAAGCAGACTCTCGACAGAGAATAAGAGGGCCACGACGTACTACTCTCACATATACTGGTATCTGGTCCCTCCTATACATCACTGCCCCGAGCTCATTTATGCCATTGCTCAGAATTATCAACCCGCATCTAGGCAAGTGCTCAACTCCTCGGGCCATAAGCTATTTTCCATCTTAAAGGAGGACGTGCAGGCAACATTCACACCGCAAGGACTGTCGAAAGGATATACCGTTCGTAGTGTCATGTTGAGCGAGCAAACGGAGAAGTTCACCTCCAATAACTTCATCCTGAAGTTCTTGCGAGAGAACCTCAAGAGCGGACTCCCTTCGGGCAAGTTGCCCCAGATGCCCCTACCCCTGGAGGCTTTCAAAAACACTGATATATTCTCTATCATTGCATGGGTGGCAGGCCTGTCAAGCGACGCTTCGTGCACCCATGGCAGGTGTCGTTGGCCGAATGCATTTCTAGAGGGGAGTTCTATGCCCCCGACGCTTCACGGCCGAACACCAACCCAGTTTTCTTCGATTGGGCAGAATGGGTGGCCCAAAACCTACATACACGGTTGACATCCATGAAGAACGCTGGCACGGAGCCGCACTTTCAGCCTTGTTCTTTTCTTGTTTGGCTTTTCTTCTTTCATGTACATAAAGCCCTTCACCATTGTGATGTTTCACCAGTCGACGAGGATGGGAATCCTTTGCCTATATATCAATGGACCCATCTCCTATTGAGATCGGAGTCCTATTATCCTTTCAATCAGCAGTTTTTGGGACCTGCGATGAAAATTTTGATAGGGTCTAGCCCTCGGGTGCCCCTCCGCCTAAGAGATAAGGTGGTACTGGAGAGAAAAGGGGATGTTTTTCAATTGACGCAAGGGCTCGTGATTCACCTTTTTGGCTTCACAGGGAAACCCTTCCTGCTGCCCTTTTTCCCTTCGGAGTACCAGTTTGCCCTGGAAGTCGCTCGATAGAGCGACGCAACAAATGAAATATACGACCACGGCCAAAAATGGGCACACACCTGCGACTTCCCTTTCAGGATGGGAGTAATCGAAGTATTCGCCCTAAAGCAAAATATATACCTGGAGGAGAAGCTCACCGATTTTGGTTTGCTTCAGATACCGCAGAGGTGGCTCTACGATCCCATGGGGGTGATGAGAGATCACTTGAAAAGTAAAAACTTCCATGTCTGCCCTCACCCCAAAATTTTGGAGCAGAGGAATAACCCCAATGGTACGGATCTGGAGTGGCACTTAGAGAAGATGAGGACATTGCCTCCTTGGCATGACTTCTATCCTATGGAGGTCGAGTTCGACCCAGACCAGTACCCATTCCCAACTCCCGACTCCACTTTCTGGAGGAAAGCAAAGGACGATTTAAAGGAGGAGTTGAAGGACTAGGACGAGGAGCAGTTAAGAGAATGGTGGATCATGAGAGTCCACCGCCGAAAGATGAATTCTTACGGGCTTCTGACAATGGACAGGGAATTCGCAATTGTATATCAGACCAATGTTGGGTCTTGGGAACCCTTGTCCTTCGTCGATTTTGTTCCACCGACCACCCCAAGTTTGGGCGAAAGCCAGGGAAGAACTGATAATGCCCCTAAGGTAAAAGCAGCCAGGGCCGCGCCAAAAGCTTTACTACAGAGGCCGTCCGAAGATCTCGAGACAACAATAGAAGAATCGAAGCAGCCCCTCGAGAGGAGGAAAAGAAAGGAGCAGGAACCTACTCAGGTGCCCCCGAACTTCCCAAAGCGACCTCGTACAGGCACTCCGAGCGCCCCTATCGAAAGATCAGTATCGAGCTCGACCGAAGCAAATGACGGAGGAACTCCACCAAGTGCCAAAATGATCCCAAACATAGACGTCATTAACGTGGAGGAACTCGTGGAAGTCATGGAAGCCGAAAGTACCGAGGCCCAGGAGGAACAGGGGCCAATCACACAGGAGATCACCATGGCCGCTCTGCCCGAGGGCACGCAGGTACGTTTTCTTCACCTTATGCTCTGGTTGCTTGCAAGTCTACCACGGTCCTGGCCAAAAGCTCTCACCAGTTCGCCCTACCTCCACAAGGTCAGTCACCTCCTTACGTCGTGCCCCTAACTACTCCCCTCGAGTCGTCCGGCCAGGACAAACCTGTTGAAGCTACTTCGCCCATCCACACCGCCAATCCTCCAGTCATCAGCCAAGGCGAAGCTAGTAGTCCAATGCCGAACCCCGAGGCTCATTTCCCCATTGTACACGGCGTGCTCCCACTCGCCGAAGCCCCCGTCACCCCTGTTGCCGAACCTTCGGGTGAGGCTATTCCCTTTAATTCTTTATATTTGTTTACTCCCTCGGCTGGAGATCCAGCCATGTTCGACTCTGAGCTGTCCTTGATGAGAGAATCCCCCTTGGCCGAAAAACTCCTCCAAGCCCGACAAAATACAGAGAGGATGCTAAAAGAGGCAAGAAAGAAGAAAGGGCGCTCGCTCGCTCAGGTTGAAAGGTGCGCCGTCTTTGATTTGAAGGCGAGAAAGTTGCACAAAGTAAAGAAGATACCCAAAGTCCAAAAGCCCCTGGATGAAATGACTCCAGCGGACTATGAATATCAGGATAAAGAAAAGGACTTGGAACATCTGAATGTGGACAAGGAGTCTGCCTCCATGCACATTGGAATTGAGACCTTCAAAGCGCATGCCAACATCGCTAACCAGCGCAGGTTTGAAGCCGAGAGTGCTAACATCAAGCTGGAGGAGGAGCTAGCAAGGGCTCGCTCCAAATTGGCAGAGGCCGAGGAATAGTGTAAGCTGATGCAGAAAGAAGCACATGCCCTAAAGCTACGGATAGCACAACTGGAGTGCACAACTGAGAACCAAGCACAAAGGCAGGCCGAGAATGATTTGAAGGCCAAGGAGCTTGAAAGTAAGATCTTGCAAGCATAGAACCAGCTGCATGAGAAGGAAGGCCTAGGGCTACTCGACAGGAGCAAAATCAAGGAGATTCGCTCACATCTGCTCAAGAATTTTAGGTCTCGGGCCGTCAGTGCCCTTTCAGTTTTAGCTTACACCGTAGAAGCCCGGATTGTCACCGTCGAAGGAGGACCAATCATCGATGAGGTCACTCAGAATGTTAGAGCCCGACTCAAGCTGGCCCTCAAGGTCCAAAATGCAAGGTATCAAGATTTGAAGCTCCCTGCGATGAGTCGGACGGCGAGGGATTGGTCAACAGCCCAGACCACAGTTCGTGCCTTTTTCTCCATAGCAAAGAAAGCGCAAAAGGCAAAAATCCTCCTGGATGCATTCGAGAGCGAGAGGCACGCGTCGATGGGCTACTTCGAGGACCTCTCCTCCTTAGGCTTCCCGAGCTTCACAGATAATGATGGGAAACCCTTAGCCAAGGAAGAGATCATGCCAAAGTGGCAGCAGTTTGAAGGCGACGTCTCGGAGATAGACGAGTGGGCCGAACCAATAACAGAGAGGCAGGTCGCTGATTACATATTGAAATACTGTAGAATCATCGCCTCCCTAAATGATCTGTATACCAGGTCCCAACATGCAAAAATCGGGCAGATCGATAGGTTCCGCGCTTTGGTCAAATCCTTGGAAGATCAGGAGCTATTCGTGAAAAGCGTCTGGTCTCAGGTTCGCCGAACCATAAGAGACATCCGTGCACGCCTGGCCCCATTGCCAATGCCTGAAGACGTAGCAGAAGCAATGGCGACAGGAGGGGAAGAAGCAATAGCGAAGAAGAAGAGGAAGAGGGAGAAGAGGTAGAAGAAGAAGAAAAAGAAGAGGAAGGACAAGCCGTGGAAGCGCCCCCAGAAAAGGAACAAAGAGAAGGGTCGGGAGGTAACTCTGGCCCAATGGATGAAAGCTGAGGGTTCTACCATCGAGACGAGCTCGTTGCCCCACGAGCCACCAAGAATGTTGACAATTTTGTCACATTCCACCAAGGGGCAGTAA
Source organism: Wollemia nobilis (assembly GCA_028583015.1). Lineage (NCBI taxonomy): Eukaryota > Viridiplantae > Streptophyta > Pinopsida > Araucariales > Araucariaceae > Wollemia > Wollemia nobilis. The sequence goes on along the minus strand of JAQPPZ010016980.1, from coordinate 1,575,919 downwards.
AATCCAAATTTTGTATAATATTTCCTTGTTGAAAGTTTTTCTTTTGTTTGTAAGTTATAGCAATTTTGGCTTTCCCTATCGCCCCCTTGTGGATAAAATGAAAAAGAAAGAGCTTCGCTGCCGAATGGACCGAAGAACATAGCTTCGCCGAAGGAAAGAAGAGAATGCGAAAAGAGCTTCGGGCCCGAAGCGCTTCAAACCACCACTTCGGGGAAAACTTTGTCGAAGAAAGTACAAAGGAAACGCTTCGCACCCGAAGCATTCCCAGCAGCTACTTCGGGTGAAAGTTTTGCGAAGCGGCATCCAAACAACTTCGCCGAAGAGGAAAAGATAGCCCAAATCAGCTAAGGCAGAGAAATTACTTCGGGCCCGAAGTATTTCTAAAATCCACTTCGGCCAGTTTTCACCCGAAGCAGTAGAAGCCGAGAAAGTGTTTCGAAGGCATAAAAGTGTTTCGGCCGAAACTCCCCCGAGCCACCGTTTCAAAAGAAGATCGGCCCGAAACATTTTCCGGCCCACCAGCGAAGCAGTTTTGCCAGCAAAGCAGCGAAGAATAGAGGGAGATCGGCTTCGGCACTCAACGCCCCCGAAGTAGTTTTGCGAAGCGAAGATCAGCGAGGCACTTCCCAGGCACGCTTCCCAAGTTGGGCATTTTCTCGAGGCGATCAGAGAGCCTCATAAATGCACATTTTCTTGCTCGGTAAGCCCGTTGCTCATTTTTGGCAATTGGAAGCGAAGTATCAGTCCGTGAAGAAGAGCCCAGCAAGCATGGCCGCCACTCGAGCACCGCACCCACGATCCAAGGACACTCGGGTGGCTCATTTAATGCGTCTTTCCCCGGTTGACTCGGCCACCATTACCAGTTTTGGTAGCCGATTTGAGAGATCATTCGCAGCAGCCGCGAGGAGCCGATTTCTCGAAGCTCGAGGGTGTACTTCGCCGATTTTGTAATAATGACTCAGAGGGTCGGGTCCTCTATAAAAACCCAGGCTTTGTAATGTAAAAGGGGGGGAACTTTTGCTAGAAAGTTGCTGTAACTTGATGTCCTGCGACTAATACTAAAGATATTTTTGAGCTTCATTTCTCTCTTTTATGCTGCCTTCTGTGCTTAATTCTTTTGTCTTTCCTCATTTGCATACTGAGACTCTGAATCCTGAATTCGGTGTGCGATTGGGGACTGAACCCCTAAAATTTGCCCTGAAGGATACATAGGAGAGGAAAAATGCCATATTGGCTTTCTTTTATGCTGCCTGGTGGATTGAGGTTTCTGTTATTCCCTTGTCTTAATCGTTGTTACTCTGAACCCTGAATTCCAGCGAGAGAGAAAGGAGAACCCTGCGAACCCGTCCAGAGGATACATAGGATGGCTAGTATTGCATTTCTTTAGTTTTATTCTTGGTGTTCTTTGTTGCTATTCAAGTTATTAGCGAGTGATCGTGCTTCCTGTTCTCTCCCACCTTGAATCATCATCCTCTAACCCTTACTCTTTTTATTTCTTTCTCTAACCCTTACCCCTTTTTATTTCTTTTCCTAACCCTTACTCTGTTTATCTCTTTCCTGCACTCTTATCTCAAACCCCAAAAGTAGATTAGTATAGGAGCCGACCTTTCTCCGGAGATTGGCACGAGGGGCATCTCTTCCCTTCGGCCTTTCAATGTTGGTCACAGGTCCAGGGCGCACAAACCCACCAAAAGTCCTTTCCTATGCGGATTTGATGACCAACAAGATATTTCAAAATAGAGGAAGGGGGATCAACAGGTGCAGAGATCGCGAAAGCGTTGAGGTAAGTTGCGTAAGATGCGAATGCTGTTGAGGGCAAAGAGAAGGTTGGGGAAACCAAAATGCCAAAAACTATGGAGTGGGGCAGTGAAAGAGAAGTAAAAGGGATGGAGAGGCTAGAGGAAAAAGCAATAGTGACTAGGGTTTCAACCATTGAGGAAATGACTTTTAGAGAGAGAAGGAGAAAGGGAAAAGAGTGAACGCGTACCTTCAGGCTTCATGATCAAAGGAGCCAAGGAAGTGGAACACTATTTGTGTGGGTCTTATCTCTCCTCTACATCAATCACCTCTACATCGATCACCTCCACCCCTCCTTTTTACTTTTACAAATGCTTTGCGACAGGCGTTTCAGGAGCGCTCAATGGAGGGGTTACTAGTGTCGTAGAGGAGCTTGTTCTAGGAGGTCTTGGAGCACTAGTTTATGGCCTCTTAATTTCATGTAGTGGGAGAGGCGTTTCCTCAGATTTTCTCTTTGGGAGGGTACTCTGCTTCTTATGAGGTGATGGCCCACTCTCTCTAGCCAATTATGAACCACTCAAGACTGCTTTGCCCTTGCCTTGCACCATGTGCTTCTTTACTGCCAGGTCCTCCACTTCACCAGGACTTTGTGTGCTTCTAGGTAAAATATTGAAAAATGAGAAGGCCCAATAGGTGTCCACATTTTCATCATATATCGTAGAGAATTTTTTGTCCAATGCCACTGGGTAATCATAAAGCATTTTGTTATTGTGGACTCTCATGATCCACCACTCAGTGATTTTATGATCTGACCAATGCCATAACTTTTCTTTCATTGCCTGGAACACATCCCTGGGGAGCCTTTGATTTATGTTAATGGTTTGGTCATAGTCAACCTCTATGGTGTAAAAGTCATGCTAGGGGGAAAAGACACCATCTAATTGATGTTCCACTCCAACTCATGTCCCATAGGGTTATTTTGCCAGGCGAAGATATTTGGGCGAGGGCAACAATGAAAAGACTTCACTTCGATGAAATTTTGGAAGAGGTCACATGGATCATACTTCCAGCATTGGGGGATCTCAACTAACTCGAAGTTGTACAACATTTTTTCAAGGATTGTGTCCTGGCCATACTGTGTCACCTTGATGTTTTCAAACTCGAAGGGCATAGGAAATGTGTGCTTCTTCCCTCTGCATTTCCCATATGAATCATTAGCATAGTCGCATTGTCGGGTGACCTCCAGGGCAAACAAGTATGGTGTGGCATAGTAAGGAAACAGGAAGGGCTTCCCTGTGAACCTAAAAATTCTGATTACCAAGTCTTGGGTGAGCAGGAAGACGTCTCCCAACTTCTCATCCACCACTTTGTATCTCAGCTCTGCAAGAACTTGCTCACAATGTCCATATATCAGCTCCAATGCTGGCCTCAAGAAAACTTGATTTAAAATTGTAGTATGACTCATCCTTGGACGAGCTCTACATCCAGAGATAGACCGACAATGCCTTGCCTTCTTCATCAGACTGATTCTTGGGGATGAAGGCAAAGCATTCATGTAGGTGGTAGAAGAAATACCATGCAAGGAAGGAGCAATGTCTAGACTAATAATCTTTGTTGCTATGCAGATAGGATAATGAGAGGTGCATGTGCCATGCCACCCACTCAGCCCAATCGAAGAAAACTGGCAGGGTATCCAACTTCATCTTGGATGGGAAATATATTTTGTTGTGAAAAATAGACTCTGCCATGGATGCCTACCAATTGTAAACTATAACATCGATAGAGAGGCCCATCACCCATGCCAAAATTGAATAAATATCACGATGCACAAATTCTATCAAGCGCCTAGGTAATTCGAGAAGCTCCTAAGATGAGGATGCTCCTCCCAATTGCTCTCTCATGAACTGGCACATCTAAGGTGTGGAGTGATACCTCTCGATCTGCTTAGAACTGGTAATATTCCTAGGGAGGAAATCAACTAAGGGTTTCTTCCCGTAGGCAAAAGCCTCTCGAACTATATCAATTGTGATGGAGAACAACTTATTCCCCTTGGAATCCTACACTGTCCTCATCTGAGCATTATAGAATTCTAAAATGAAGAGAAATAAACAACCCCAATAAACTAAAACTAGAAAAGTAGTAATTACATAATCAAAGGAAGAAGATAGCAGATTCACACATTACACAATATTTACCCTGGAAACCCTTAATAGGGAAAAAATCAACACATTATTATCTTATTATTGCATTAACTTGACCATCTCCAATACAATAATATTCTTCTTCTTCTATATATCAAACCCTAATGCAAATGCGATATATATATAACAAATACACATGCACTGATTTTACAATATCATGGGTGAAAAAGCAAGGGTTCAAATATAGTAACCCTAAAAGCCATATGGATCTAAATATAACTTAAAAATCCAAATCTTTCATGTCAAATTCAGAAGATAATTGAGATTTGAGTAACTTTATCATCTCCTTACTATTAGTAATTAGCAACATGTCATCCACATACAATACAATAATAACAAAAATGTCACCTTCCTTTTTGAAATATACACATGGATCTACTTTTCTTTTTCCAAGCCCAAGTGTCAAGACAAACCTATCAAATTTTTGGTTCCACATCCTTGGAGACTACTTCAACCCATAAAGAGACTTCTTCAATTTGCATACTAGTTCCTCCTTATATTTTTCCTTAAAGCATTCTGGTTGTGACATATATATATCTTCATCAAGTTCACCATGTAGAAAAGCTGTCTTTACATCCATCTGTTCTATTTCAAAATCAAAAGCAGTAAAAATAGCCAACAGAAATATGATTGAAGTTAGTTTAGCCATAGGAGAAAAAATATCACCAAAGTCAATTCCCTCAACCTGAGAAAATCCTTTTGCTACCAAGCAAGCCTTGTACTTCTCCAACTTTCCTTCTATATTATACTTCTTCTTGAATAACCACTTACAACCAACAGGTTTTCTTCCAGGAGGTAATTTCACCAAGTCCCATGTCTTATTTTTATCCAAGGACTCCATTTCTTCTTCCATATCCCTTTTCCAAGACTTATTATCACTTTACTAAAGTGCCTCCTTTACAGTATTAGGATCTTCATCAATAACTGATAAATTAAATGCAGAATAAAAATTGAAGGACTATACCTATTTGGAAGTCTTCTCTCTCAATCTGATCTCCTCAAAATTGGAGTTCTAGGTTTTGCATCTTCAGCTTCCTCCTCACCTTCTTCCTCTAAATATTCCTCTTTAGACTCTCTCTGTAATTCAAGTTCTACCACAGGTTCTTCCTCCTGTTCCAATTTTACCTGCACTATTTTTGGTTCTTTGCTTGGTTGCATTTCCTATTTTAGAACCCCTTGCGTTTCTCTAAATATCACATTACTACTGTAAACAACCTTCTATGTTTTTGGGTTTCACAAATTATATCCTTTAACACTAGTACTATAACCTACAAATATGTATTTTTCAGGTTTATAGTCTATCTTAGTCCTTTTCTCTTTTGGGACATACATATAAGCATCACAACCAAAAACCTTGAGATGTCTGAGAGAGGAATTCTTACCAGTCCATACTTCCTGTGGAGTCTTGTCCACCAAAGTTGAGGTAGGATATTTATTGATGAGATAACAAGATGTTAACACAACTTCTACCCAGAATCTCTTTTCTAACCCTGCACCACTTAGCATGCTTCTAGCCTTATCCATAAATGTCTTGTTCATCCATTCTGCAATCCCATTTTGTTGTGGAGTATACGAAATTTTTTTCTACTTTTCTATTCCACAGTCCTTGCAAAAATGCTCAAATTTATTAAAGCAATACTCACCACCATTATCACTTCTCAAAACCTTTATCTTTTTCTTTATTTTCTATAAGAGCCTTAAACTCTTAAAATTTATTAAAAACATCAGATTTGTTCCGTAGAAAATATACCCAAGTATTTCTTGAGAAGTCATCTATAAATGTAACAAAATAGATAGATTTACCTAATGATGGTACTTTTATAGGTCCAAACACATCATTGTGAACTAGATGTAGAATTACTTCAGACCTTGTAGCACTACTTGGAAACTTGACTCTAGTTTGTTTCCCAAAAACACAATGCTCACAAAAATAAAAATTTAATGGGTAGTCAGTCCTTTCTCACCAATATGCCCCATGCATTGATGCCACAATATTGTATTCACTGTAGGAATACTCAGAGCCATTTCAACTGTATTATTTTCCTGTACAACTGAAGAGTTATTGCAATTAATACTTACAGTGCTAGCCTCAAGTCTAAACAAAGTTCCTGTACGAAATCCTCTTGCAAACACCAAGGATCCACAGACCATCTTGCAGCTATCCTTATTGAATACCAAATTCACACCTACATCATTCATCTTACTCATAGATATCAAATTCCTTGCCAAACTCGGAATATGCAACACACCAGGAAGGGTTTTAATTCTTCCATATTTTAGCATCAACTTGACTCTTTCTTGACCTATTATTTTATATGTTGAATTGTCTCCCAAGAAGACTTTACCTCCATCTATATTTTTCATATTCACAGAATCCCTCCCTATGAGGAGTCATATGAAAAGAAGCACCTGAGTCAATCAACCATGAGTCATCATATTCACTTGAGCATGTTGCAGCTAAGAATAAGCCCCTTGAATCTTCATTTGTGGTCTTTGTTTTTGTATAAGTTCCTTCATCAGATGAACGATTATTATCAACCTTTTTAGATCTGTAATCTCTTTTTTAATGCCATGCTTTACCACAATTCCAACATTTCATATTTTTTGGGGCAATAGATTTACCCCTAGATTTTGATTTCTTTTATCTTGATTTATTTTTGCTTCTTTCTTGAGAACGACATCTCACAAACAAGGCTTCCTTTTGATAATAATCCTCAGAATATTTTCATCTCATCTCCTCAGATAGCAAAGTTCCTATTATATCCTCTACTTTCAATGTATATTTAGTATTGGTGATAGTCATAACAAGGTTATCCCATGAATCAGGTAATGAATAAAGTAAAGTAATATACTTTTTCTCTTCATACATTTTTACTTCTATAGAGGTTAATTGAATTACCACAATGTTAAAAGCATTCATATGTTCAACCATAGAGTCACCATAATTCATCCAAAGTGAACACAACTTATTTCAAAGAAAGAGTTTATTTACCAGTGACTTTATTTGATACAATATTCCCAGCTTCTCCTAAAATAACTTTTTTGTGGTCTCTCTAGATACATTCAACAATACCGAATCAGATAAGCACAATATGATAGAGCTCCTTGCCTTCCTATTTATTTTCAGTAAATCTTCATCAATCATCAATTTTGGTTTTGTTCCCGAGACTGCAATACACTGATCTCTATCAACCAACAAATCCTCCATATTGAGTTTCCACAACTCAAAATTCTATCCATTAAATTTTTTAATCTCTATTCGTGTGCTTCCCATATTTTTTCTTTGCATGGATCCTTTCATGTACACATCCCACTCAAGAATTAATTTATCATAGGGTTGAAACCCTTACTCCTCGAACAAAGCTAAAACCTAGCTCTGATAACAAATGAAGAGAAATAAACAACCCCAATAAACTAAAACTAGAAAAGAAGTAATTGTAGAATCAAAGGAAGAAGATAGATTCACACATTACACAATATTTATCTTGGAAACCCTCAACCGAGTAAAAAAAAACACAGTATTAGCTTATTATTGCATTAACTTGACCGTCTCCAATACAATAATATTATTCTTTTGTCTATAAAAACCCTAATGCAAGTGCGATATATATAGCCAAGGCACATGCACAAATTTTACAATATCATGGGCAAAAAAGCAAGGGTTCAAATATAGTAACCCTAAAAGCCCATATGGGTCTAAATATAACTTAAAAAACCCTAAAAATTTGGTGAGTATATCATACACAGTGTCCAGTATCTTTTAGTGTTAACCCCACCAAAATAACATGAAAAATATTCAACATATTTCCAACACAAAATTGCCCACACAAACTTTGGGTACGGAGGCATGGGCGTGTACATGTAAAGGAATAGGTGAGAATGGTAAACTGCATCCAACGCATTTCTAGTCAGATTTTCTTTAAACGCTCTCTCGACATCCTGGCGTAGTTCTTCGAGGTCTTTGTGCATCATCAGACAATCCCGAAGTCCATAAAGCTTGTCTTCGGGCGGTGTCAACTTTACTAGATTTCTCTCATGCTTTTGTGGCTTCTTCGAGCCACTCTCCTTTGTGGGCATCATATTTTCCTTGGATGTCTTCTCTCTATGTTCCCCACTCTTCTTACCCATTTCGGACAATGAATTATCCTGATGCGAAATCTTGCACAAATACACGGTTGGAAAACTGTAGTGGCGCAAGGGCTGCACAAAAATGTGACTACAATGAAGTGATGGGCATGAAATGGCTTTGGCAAACCCTTCTCCTTATAGCACCACAATCAAACCTACCACTTTAAATGCCAACATCGAGAGTTAATGCAGGTGGAGATCGTGCATAAAATCATGTGCCCTTTATTTGCCCTCGTGTCGGTAGCTCACCCTCTTCAATGATGAATAACAATATCGACGAGAAAAATCCTCCTTGGGGCATGTGCGCTTCTTGAGAGAAGCACTCAATTGGACTTACCATGGGGAGGCATGCTTCAAAGCATTATGGAGCAAAAGTTCTTGCTTGGATAAAGATGTCGAACGACTTCCTCCTTTATAACATTTCGCTAGGCTAGAAAATGCCTTCAAAATTATCTCTTTATGAAATATGGTGTTTTTCGGATGTACGACCTTAAAAGAAATAAAAAATAAAACAAAGACAAAAATAAAAAAGGCAGGGGAAAGGGAGGATTTCGCTCCCTAAGTGGAGTGAATGGGGGTATCGCTCCACTAGTGGAGGGGAAGCACTTTTATTTTTCCTTCTCTTTTTTTTAAGAAGATAGCTTCACTCCACAAATGGAGCGAAAGTGCTTTCACTCCAAACGTGGAGCGAAAACACACTTTTTTTTTAAAGTAAACAAACTATGAACACGAGCATATATACACATAAAACACACCTGGAACTAACGGACCTTCTTAGGATTTCATTGGTGATAAGCCTTCAAAAGAAAGTCGTTCACCAAAATTGGGAGAGTAAAACCCTCCATGTCTTGTAGGATGAAGGAATTGACCTGATTGACATCGGAGACTCAAAATGGGCCTTCCCAGAAGGCATCGAACTTGTCGTGGTTCCCCAGATTAGACTTGTTTTCGTTCCATTTCAAGACCAAGTCCTCGACACTAAAGGCTCTGTCAGAAGTCTTTTTACCGAACCAACCTTTGGTGGATTCGGTATGCTTTACAAAATCTTTGTAAGCCTTTTCTCTATCTTCTTCCAACTATAGTAGCTGGGCTAACCTTGCATCCATCGGGTCGAATTCACCCTCTTCCCTATTGAGCCACTTGAGCAACTACAATGCGGGTAGTTCTATGTGCATGGGCAAGACTACCTCTTTCTCGTACACCAGTGAATAGAGAGATGTTTTGATTGAGCACTTGATCAAAATGCGATCGGCCCAAAGTGACTGGTCTAAGAGTAGATTCCAACTTCGCTTATTCTCCTCCAAGGACCTTTTCAGAATCCATAGTAGGTTCTTGTTCATAGACTCCGCCAATCCATTGCCCTATGGGTAATAGTTAGATGAGGTCTTCAAATAAATCTCGTACCTGACTATGAACTCATAGATCCTTGCATCGAGTGAAAGGAGTGCCATTATCAGACATGATCACATCAAGCATGCCAAAACGAGTGATCAACCCTTGAAGAAAAGAGATAACCACATCTTGGTTGGCCTGCTTGGTTGGCACTACCTCCGACCATCGAGTGAAATAGTTTGTAGTGATCAAAATGTATTTGTGGTTGGTGGAGGAGTTGGGGTTAATGATCCCAATGAATTCTAAGCCCCACTACTGGAATGAAGCTTCTACTTGAATGGGATGGAGAGGAAACGAGGCATTTTGGGTTCTACCTATGTAGCGTTGGCACTTGTCACAACACTGATTGACCTTGAAAGCATCGACAAAGAGGGTGGGCCAGTAGTAACCTGCCTTGATGATATTTAGGGCCATTGGCCTACCCATGAAATGACCTCCCAAAATCCCAGAGTGAAACTCTTCAAGGATCCTTGATTTCTCTGACTCTCTGATGCACCTCAAGAGGACTCCATCGATATTATGATGGAATAGTCCATTGGGTGTCAGAACGTACCGGCCAACCTGCAAGTGAAATCTCCTTCTTTGCGAAGCATTGAAGTGAGAAGGACATTTTCCCATGTCAAAGTACTCGACAAGGTCATCCATCCAATCTGGAATGCTAACCGACGAGTTGGCAAGGTTGCTTTCAGGTGTAGAGTCTTTCGATTTGGGTTTTGCCACTTCGATTGCAACGCTTCTGGCTAGTTCCTAACAGAGTGCTCGACCTCAAACCAACTTGGTAGGGTGTACTTCAATATCAAATTCTTGGATCTTGGAGACCCATCCAGCCCTCCTATTACCAAGCTCTCCTTGGATAATGAAACTCCTGACGTCGAGGTGTACCACGTACACTATCATCTTACTTTGGGAGACGAAATGTCTAAATTTTTGGAGTGATTTCATCACCGCATGCACTTGTATTTTGATAAAATTATACCTTCCTTCGTGTGGTTGAATGATCTAGCTCAAGAACGCTATCGGATGCTCATCTCCATCTTCCCATTTTTGGGTTAGAACAATTGCGTAGCTTTCTGGTTCCCCGACAATGTATAAGATGAAATCCTTTGCATAGTCAGGATTTATGAGGATAGGAGCTTGAGTGATCCACTCCTTGATTTCTTGGAATGCCTGCTTCCTTACATAGGTCCACTTGAACTCGGCATCCTTCTTCAGAAGCTCGGTCATCGACTTCACCACTTGGGCGAAGTCGACTATGAACTTCCTAACGAAGTTGATTTGTCCGAAAAATGACTGTAGGGCTTTCTTGTTTGACGACAGTGGAAGTCGAAGGAGTGCTTTAGCTCAGGTGGGATCGATAGTTAATACCTTCTCAGAGATCAAGTTCCCGAGAATTTTGCCTTCCTTCACTACAAAAATTTATTTTTTGGGGTTGATGGAGACCCCAAACTCTCGATATTTCTCAAAGACTTACCATAAATGTAGGCTATGTTCCTCCCTCTTATGGGAGAATATTATCATATCATCCAAGTAGATCATGATGACATGATTTAATAGTTCACCAAAAGTGAGGTCCATCACCCTTTGGAAAGTCGCTTCGGTATTTGAGAGGCTAAAGGGCATACGCTGATAGGGGAAGGTTCCCCACTTGGTGGTGAACGTAATCTTATGTTGGTCTTCATCCTTGATCCATATCTGGTTGTAGCCGGAGAAGCCATCCAACAAAGAGAACCTCTACGCTCCCACCACTACGTGAAGAATCTGGTCAATCTGAGGTAGTGGGTAGTGGTCCTTGAGCGATGCTTGGTTAAGATTTTAAAAATAAATACACAAGTGAATGTCCCCATTCTTCTTTCATACTGGGACCAGGTTGGCCACCCAGGAGGAGTGCTTGATCGGGTAGATGATCTTCGCTTCAAGCATCTTCAAAAGCTCAACTCTCATTAGCATCTCGATCTTCGGGTTGACGGGCCTCTATTTCTACCTAAAGGGTTTGATCCCTTCTTCCAACTCAATTGTGTGTTGGATGACATTCTTGTCATACCCCCTTAGATCTTGATAGCACCAAGCAATGATATCGGGGTACTCCTTGCATAGGGCATGAATCTATTGGAGCTCCTTGGCTGTGCAATCGACCCCTACTTTGATAACTTTCCTCGGTTCTAACTCTAGGTCTACGAACTCTCTTCTATCTACTTTGATCTTGTGGGTGACAGACCTATCGTTCCAATCAAATAGACTTTCTAATGTGATCAGACCCTTGGGGATATGATTGTTTTTCAACTGGATTAATCCCTCGTGGTCTTCATCATCTAGAGTTTGATTCTCAATTGAGGATGCTTCATTAACCAAAAAATTGACAAGCTATTCGTCATTGTCAAACACTTGCCAGTGGATCTTCTTATCAGGCACAAAAGGCCTGTAGATCAACCTCACCATTTTTGGCTTATGCATCAGATTGTCCATCGATGAGAATCAAGCGCGAATGGAGGCCAAGATGTCTACAAGCTTATTTTTCTCTCACGAAATTGACTGGATGCTCAGTGTGGTGAAGGATTCAAGCAAATCCCACACCTTGTTGTGGTACACTTTTAGATAGTGCTACTTGGAGACGCACTTGTTGGTGACTTGGTTGTAGATCAATTTGGAATCCTTGAATATCTACAACTGCTTGATGTCAAGTTTCTTTAATTTTTTGAGTCTGAGGCATAGAGCCTCATACTCTACTACATTATTCGTACAACTCCATGCAAGCCTATATGAGTAAGTATTTTGTTCACCAGATGGAGAGATAAGAGCGATACCAGCCCCGACATCATTTTTGCATCACGCACCATCGAAGAAAAGTTTCCATAGTTGATCAAATATCGGGGGCTTTTCTTCAGGTGCTTTTGCTTCAGCCTTTTTAGGCTTGGTGAGTGAGTAGCACCCTAAATATGTCCCGATGATGGCATTAAAATCAGTCATGGAAAACTCATATTCAGCTTGGAGTTTGTCGAGAGATTCTTCCATCAGGTTCACTTCTTGTATTTCTTCTGTCATCAGGTTGATAGAGCCCGAGCCTTTCTCCTCGTCTTCAAGTTTTTTGACATGAAAACTGGTAGGCTTCTCATTGAAGAGCTTAAATTTCTTCCCCTTGAAGGGGATTTCCAAGTGTGAGTAGTCGAGGGAGAGGTAGCCTCCCAACTTGGCCATGAATTCTCTCGAGAGGCACATACTAAAATATGGCTCGAGGTCGACCACCACGATCTCTTGGATGACCATGACTTACAATATTTTGTGTAGGAGGATTGGAACATCTTTGATCACCCCTACCATATTTATAGGAGTCCCATCTAGTTGCAACACCCCAGGGCTGCTCCGGGTATACTCCATGCCCATGATGTTGCACATCGCTTTGGGCATGATGGTCATCGCAGTGCTAGATTCGACCATGCAGTTGTGTACGATCCATCCTTCCATTTGAAGGGAAAGGTAGAATGGCAGGGCCTATTCTTACCTATGGTTGAAGTCATCAATGGTTGAGAAAACACCGTCTGCGTCGACCTACTCTCCTTGTCTTTGGTAGACTTGAGAGATTCTTGCAAGAGGTCTACTTGATCGGGAAGTTGGAGGGCATCATAAAGGCTTACCTTGGTAGGGGCCTTCTTCATCTCTTCGACTATGTTGTATGTCGAAGTGCCAGATTCTCCCACTCCTTTTGCAGACTCGTAGGTTTTTTGGTACTATTGCATGGCATCCACCCTTTGATGCTTGGTCAATGAGGGGTATCGAAGCTTCTCCCTGGCTTGATCTCACATCTCGGCTTGTGGTTGAGAAGTCAAAGCTTTGGGTTGGAAACCCCTTTCTCTAGCTCATGGTGGTAGGAAGTCCTTTAGTAACTCAGACTGTTCTGAGGTTGTTGTTGGATCGAGAGATTTCACCAGTGACGGGTCCTTTTCACTTTATGGTTTGGATGCAGTAGGCACCTTTAGCGGATCCATATGGGTTGGGTCTACCTCAATAGGCTTCTTCCCAGCCCTGGTGAGGACTGAGACCTGCTCGATAGAAGGCATCATGAAATTATGACCAACTTCTCTGATCATGTTGATTTGCCCATCGTAAGCACCACCGACCAACATCTGGACATAGTTGAGGTGCACCATGCAGGTTTCTTCATTATGTGGATCATTGCAAGTGGTACACCAATAAGTTCTTCTAGATGAACCGACTTCTTCACTTTCCAACATTGAATTTCTTTCAGGAGCCCTGTTGGTGGAAGCGGCTTGCTCCCTAGTGATCGAGGGAGGAAATCTTCTTGGCTGGAAGCTTTGATCATTTTACCTTCATCTCATGACAATCATCTCATTTGCCATTGTTTTTACTAATGCTCACAAATCTTGCAATTCCTTGACTTGGTCTACATTTAAAATTGCTTGAGGCATGGGTAATGGCAATGGCACCAATGGTGCAAGTAATGCTAGATATAAAATAGGAGCAAGGAGCTGAGGAACAATGGGAGCCTGAAATTATGGAGTGGGTACCACTTGATTTTGGGGGTTGGGATTCCATGATTGATTGGGATACATCGAGGGTGCAGGCATAGACTAAGAAGATGCACTAGGATACATGTTTTGAGGGAAATCCAGATAGATCGATATAGTCACCTTCGAAGGCAACTTTTTGATAGCTATTAAATCAACCTCGACCTTCTGCGCCTGCTCATACAAGGCAAGGAAAGTGTTGATGTTAGCATGTTAGATTCTCATGCTTATATCAAAATGAAACGCTCTCAAGTAATAGAACGTTGCTTACTCCGGAGTGGGTCGAAGGCCGACAGTGACTCTCTGCCAGGTTTGAGCGAACCTAACATTGAAATCGGCTACCTCCTCTTGAGGATGCCTTTGGATGGTGGTAAACTGGTGCAACAAAGAGAAGGGGTCCACTTGTTCATTGAAGCCCCTTATCAACTATTCTGCCAATTGGTCCCATGTAGTGATGGTGTCGATCGGGAGTGACCGATACTAGTAGAGGAGCTTACCTCTCAGCGAAAGCACCAACAACCTCACCATAATATCTTCTTCGATGATGTGGTGAATGGTTGCTAGTCCAGCGATGTATTGAACATGTTCGTAAGTCATCTTCCTTGTACCATCGTATGTAGGCAAAGCCTTCAATGTTGTGGGCGGTACTTGGTTCTGAGCCATCAAAGCTAGAGGTCCCAAATGATTCCATGTAGGGAATTACTTGGGGGTAGCTTGCTGCACCATCTGGACTGGCGGATTTGGTTGAACTGTCTAGACTAGAATGTTTGGTTGAATTAGAGGATTTGGTTGAATAGGAAAATTTGGTGGATTCAAGGGCAAGCTAGTTGCTATGCTGGTAGGACTTGGAGTCTGTGAAGCAACAATAGCTACTTGCGAAGATGTCCCATCTAACGGGATATTTGACTAGACCACTCTAGGATGTTCTCCCAAAGTATCGATGTCAAGCTCGAAGAACTCGACTGATTCTTCTATATTTTTAGCCTTCCATATCGTGTACATGAAGGTGTAGGCTTTTAAACCGACTTTTGAGACTTGGAGGCTTCTAAAGCAACTTTGAGTCACCAGATGTTTGGATTCGACAGTAACAAGATGAACATCAAATTCTTAATACTGCTTTTGACGTGGAATGTTTACGTCCCACCGGGCATGCCAAAAACTATTGGCAATCGAATCAGCCTAGATATAGATTTTCTAAGTCTACAACGCCCTAGACCCGCTACCAAGCATTGAATGGTCGAAGGAAAGAAATATCCTCCGTGCCAATCTCCAGTAGGGCTGGTTCTAAAAATAAAATAAAAGAGGTTTGCTTGAGATAAGAGTTAGAGAAGATGCGTAAAGAGAGGGAAATAACTAAAAGAAATGGGGAAAGAGGCTGAAAGCCTAAAATACGAGGGTGATGGATAGGAAGCATGATACACAACTTTCACTCAAACCAACAACAATCAAAACAATAGACTTTTAACAGAAATCGACACTAAATCCTCTCAATCGCATAACCTCTAGGGGTACTCCAACATTAATCCTTCACCAATAGCTAAATCCAAAAACAAAATTCAAGCCATATGACAAAGTGACTAACTTAACATAAATAACATGATAGAAGGCATACACAAAGATAGAATATTCAAGACCGAAACCAGAAGTCCATGTTTTAGAAGCAGATTTCAAGATATACAACTACTTTTCTAGCAAAGATTGTCCATCCTTATTTACAGTGAAAATTCTAGTTTTTATAGAGGATTTCGCCTCTCAAAATATTAATGCCCAACCACTTCTATGATGGTGGTAGATAGATTTGATCCGGAACTGACTTAACAACATAAATTTGATTTTGTAGATAACTTAGCATTGAATGCAGAAGGTTCCCCTGATCTACCATGATCGGATGACTCAGAACGCAACTTCGAGGTCGATTGGGTAGTCAATGATGGTTCTATGTAGCTTTCGTTGTGCTTGGGGGCCCGCCTGGAGTTTTGCTCCACAATTGGAGCGAAAGCACTTTTGCTCCAGAGGTGGAGCGAAAGCATCCCTTTGTTTCATTTAAGCCTTCACGCAAACTTCATTTTTTGGCTAGCTTTTGCTCCACAAGTGGAGCGAAGATGCTTTCGCTCCACTTGTGGAGCAAAAGCACCCTTGGACTTATAAATTCAAGACATGCGCTTTTACTTGAGTTTCGCTCCCCAAGTGGAGTGATAGAGAGTTTCACTCCACTAGTTGAGTGACAGAGAGTTTCGCTCCACTAGTGGAGCAACACCACCTTTGACCATGACTTTGACTTGCTTTGCACTTTGAATTTTACAGTTCTCAAGAAGGAGCTTTCAATCATCCTGTGGAGTGAAAGCACTTTGTGCCTTAGCCAAGACTTAGTTTTTAAAAAATATTGCCCTCCCTCATTTAATAGGAACCTTCGCTCCACAACTGGGAGCGAAAACACTTTCGCTCCACCAGTGGAGCAAAAGTACCCCTTCCTTGCATTCGAAAGGGAAGCATGCTCTATAAAAGAGCAAAAATTATTTAAGTCATCGAAAACTATCACCACATGCGAAGAGTGAAACAAACCTGCAAAAATAAAATTTTAAGCAGAAAACACATCCATGACATCGCCCCATGCTAAAACATTTACAATTTTGCATGCGAAACGACAAGAATTGCACAGAAAAACTAGAGAAACCATAGGACTTGAAAGAAAACAGTTTTGAGGAAGAAAGTGAAAGGAGACAACTAGTGAAAACACAACAAACATAACAACATCTTAACCATTTTTGATGGAAAAAGAGAAGTTTTACAATGATAACTTCCAAAACTACACACAACTTAAAATTTTACAAAATGTGGTAGGAAGACCAACAAGTAAAGAAATCCAGAACCAAAAAAAAGAAAAAAAACCAGACTATGAGTTGAAGAACCCAGCACGATAGCTCAACATAGTGAGGTTGTCATGAAAAGCGCTCATTTTGAGATGTTACATGCCAAACTTGGATGCATTTGAGATATTCTATTATGCTGAAGGGAAAAGTGCTAGAGGTGAAAGATTAAGGTTGTTGCAATATGTATTTTAGGTTGGTTATGATATACATTTCTTTATAGGGTTGCATGATGTTTACAAGATGAAGAATATGTGAGAATGTTTCACCCTAACCCTAATTTGCATGAAACATTGACTACCCACTTCAAAATATTAATGATGAATAAGAGGCGTTAAATTTTGACGCCATCTATTTGGGATTACTAGTTGGAGGGTAATAAATAATTCATTTTCCCACATGAGTTGTGTTTGAGGAACTAGACAATCAATATGCTATGCTATCTGTATGTTTATTGAAGCATATTTTATTTTTCTTGAAGGTGATTTTGAACACAAAAATAGAGGGGCATTGAACTTTCCTCCCTTTTAAACGTTGATTGGCATATTGACCATGTTAAGGTATTGCCAAAGTTTTGAAGAATGAAACCATTGTTTTTGTATTTTTGATTGGCATATTGACCATGTTGAGGTATTGCCAAAGTTTTAAAGAATAAAACCATTGTTTTTGCATTTTTGGAGGTGCAATTGAAGATATGTGCCTAGAAAAAAATTAATTTTTGTCTAAATCCTTTTGCAGAAGATAGGCTTCTATACACTCTTTGAAAAATTCTCTTTGAATTTGACATGTTTGCCAAAGTAAAGATGTCAGATGTTATAGTTATCTATGATGGTGGTTATGTGATGATATTTGCGTCATGCTTTATCATGAAATGGACATTTGATGAGATACTTCAAGATATTTTTGATATTCAGGTTATGTAAGAACACAATGATGTTGCCTTACCTGTTTAATATTTGTGTTTGTGGTCTCTAGGGTTTATGATATTGTAAGGAGTAAAATAGAGGCTCCATGATTTGATTCATTTACTTGTTTATATACCCCATGATTGTTTGTAATATAATGAGGTTAACCCTACTGTGAAATGATATGTAATGTATTTCCCTAGTCTAATCCAGTTGTTGAATTCTTATCCCTATTGAGCATGATGATAAGGGAAAAATGTTAAAATTATTACATCAGCTAAAGGGTGCTTGATTACATGTTAATAGATTATACCCATACATTTGAGTTGGTTACAAGTTTTTATGACAACTGATTCCATATTGTATCTATAAATGTAACAATTTGTTGGTAATACAATTGTTCATACATTTTTTGTCCAAATAGGAAGAGTTGGACAATGAATAGGATCTTGGATGATCCCATGGTTATTCTCTTGTAATTACCTTTAAGTGAAGGAAAAAAATGTTTATCATATTGATATGAGAGTTCATGATAAGGATTATATTTCAAAGGGGATATTGAGAGGTGTTGAATGACCATATATAGGGCTTCAAATATCAGGTATGTGTCACAACTTATGTCAATTACATTCTACATAGTGTTTTCACTAAAAATATTTGGGTATATTTAATAGTTTGCATGATTAGTAGAACATATTAGATCCTAAGGGTCATGCTTGCATCATGATCGGGTACCTACAAATGTCACATGTATATTAACTCATAGATAACTAATAGTCCACATCACTTTCAATTTTACTCAAAGTTGCTCCTCTTGTTTGTCTTGTTAAAACTAATAGAGATAAGCCAAATGAAGAAGTGCCTTGGTAATAAGGAAATTCTAACAAGGTAAAAGATGAAATTACTAGAGAAGATTTGGATAATACATAGGATCTTAGATGACAACATGGTGATTTTTCTTATCAAATGATATTAGTTCAAATTGTTACATTCCTCAATTTTCGAGGAGGAGACTAAGGTTCACATATTGCCAAAAGATACATGCATAATTTGCCAACTATTATAATGCCACTATATGATCATGATGCAATGTGGGTGGGGCCCGTTTAAATTTTATATAACCCATTACAAAAACATGATGATTTTCCTGTAATTGAAGGAAAATTATGTTGGCCATATTGACATAAGAGCTGATGATGATGACTATAATACAAATAGGATCCTAAGAGGTGTTAAATGAATATATGGAGGATTGATCCATACAAAATTTCATGTAAGATAAAATCCCCTTCCCCAGATGACTTACACCAATTATCTGCCAAAATACATATTCAAGAATGTGAATGATCTTAGGACTTTGAGGAGGATGAAGGGCATATTGCACTCATGATTATGATGATAGATACATGACCAATTAAAAATGGTGATCATGGTGATTTTCCTTTAATTGAAGAAAATTATATTGGTTATACTAATATTAGAGATCATGATAATTACTATGTTACAAATTGGATACTAAGAAGTGTTGAATAAAAAAAAAGAGGATTGATCCATACAATTTTCCATATGAGATAAAATCCCCTTTTAAGAACCCCAAATGACTTGTCAATTATCAAAGATGCCAAAATATATATTTAAGGATTTGAATGATCTTAGGAATTTGAGGAGGATCCAGGTCATATTGCATTCATGACTATGGTGATAGGTACACAACCCTTAAAAGTGGTGATATGTAGAAAAAAATATGTTTATTTGATTAAAACCCGACTTGGTAACTAGCTTCTCATAAAAAGGAGGGTACTATCAAATTCAAATGAGTCTACAAGGCTATATTTTCTTTAAATAGTTAAAAAGTTTTTATTGATTGATAAGGCCTTAAAATAAAAGGCATTTGACCATACAAATACAATTTGAGTAGTTTTATTTTCTTGCCATTTTCACAATGCTTATCAAAGAGGTGAAGATAGTGCTTTATTGCAAGGTGATATTCATGAAAAATCATTTAAATAAAACCATGAACGTTTATAGAAGGTTATTCTTATAGCCTATGTACATTTTGAAGAAGTCACTATATTGATTGAATAAAATACCTTTTATGTTGTATGGAAAGATTTGTAGGTTCTTCTATATAGCTTTAATTGTTGACAATGTGGTTATAAAATAAAAAAAAGATGATCTAGGGCTACGCACAACACACAGCAAGAATGCAGAAATTAACAGTGCCCAGGAAAAATTCCAGCAAGCTTCAATTAAAAACAAAAAAAAACAGAGGTCTCCTCTGCAATACACAGCAATCCCCCGCCAAAAATCAATGGCCAAGAGTCCTCCCCCTTTTCAATACAATGCATGCGTGCCTTTTTATCCTCGGCCGCCACCTTCTTCTCCATCATTACGCAAAGTGTGGGCCTCCCTCTAACCATCCACATGTATGCCCTGCAACCGCATGCCATATTCTGCCAGATGCCTCGTATTATCATGGTCTGGGGTGGCCGAAAGCTCTGTGGCCGCTTGTCAAGCCTTCAGAACATCATGGCCGAGTGCTCTGTGGCTGCCTGTCAAGCCTTCAAAACATCATACCAAGGAATGCGCCTGGTCACTTGTCGTTTGGTGCCACGTGTCCCTGTAATCGCTCCATACTCGTGAGCCACCTGTCACTTCATGCCACGTGTCCCCTTGCATTGGTCTCTGCAGTCGTCGGCTGGTCAACGTCGTGAGCGTTCTTGTCGCGATATCGTGATGTATTTTCTCCAAGGATTTTTCTCTCCCCCTTGGTCGCGATATCACGACGTTTTGACGTTGGGCTTATCTCTCCTCCTTGGGGCCGCGATTCCGCTACACGTCGTGAAATCGCGACGTCTAGGCCCTTCTTACTCTCTCTCCTCCCTTGGGCCGTGAAACCGTGACATGTCACGATTTCGCGACATCTTTGCGTTCCGTACTTGCTGCTTCGTTTCGGGCCGCGAAATCGCGACATGTCACGATTTCGTGACATCTTTGTATTCCGTACATCTTGGCTCGGAAGTGTCACGATTTCACGACATCTTTGCATTGTTGAACCTTGCCTCTGGATATGTCGCGATTTCGTGACATCTTTGTGTTCCGTACACCTTGGCTCGAAAGTATCACGATTTCGCAACAGCTTTGCATTGCTGCTTGAGAAATGTCGCGATTTCGCGACATTTTGGCCCGTTGGAGCCCTTCTTCAAAAAGCGTCGCGATATCGCGACATTTTGTGGTGCCCTTCTTCAGAAGCGTTGCGATATCGCGACATTTTGCCCCGGAGCCCTTCTTCAAAAAGCGTCGTGATATCGTGACATTTTGGCCGCTGGAGCCCTTCTTCAAAAAGCGTCGCGATATCGTGACATTTTGCCCGCTGGAGCCCTTCTTCAAAAAGCGTCGCGATATCGCGACATTTTGGCCCGCTGGAGCCCTTCTTCAAAAAGCGTCGCGATATCGCGACATTTTGGCCCGCTGGAGCCCTTCTTCAAAAAGCGTCGCGATATCGCGACATTTTGGCCCGCTGGAGCCCTTCTTCAAAAGCGTCGCGATATCGCGACATTTTGCCCTGGAGCCCTTCTTCAAAAAGCGTCACGATATCGCGATATTTTGCCCGCCGGAGCCCTTCTTCAAAAAGCGTCGCGATATCGCGACAGCTTAAGACTTAGAAGAAAATGCATTTTTGGGTGATGCAAGATTGCCCTTTGCCTCCTGGGATGCTCCTCGCATCGGACACCCGGGTGAGTTTGAGAAGTGACCTCACTTCCGACCGTTCCGAGGTAGACCTAAGCGATCAACCTCCGCCTTGGACAACCAAGTTGCATCTTCTATGGGCCTGCCCTTCCATTTGACCAAATACTCGTAATAACTCCTGTTTCGAGTACTCGCGACCCTCACGGGTATCAAGAACTTCTTCTATTTCATCTCGCTATCGGGATGATCGCTGGAATGCTCCACAAATCCGAACTTGGCATCTCACCGCTTTCTCCTTCATGATATTCGACCAGATCGGAGATGTTGAACACGGGGAGATGTTGAGCTCGCTAGGTAACTCCACCTCGTAGGCATTGCCCGAGTCCCGTTTGCCAATGATCTTGCACGGCCCAAACTTCTTCATTTTGAGTTTGTTATAGGTCTTGGCAGGAAACCGTTCCTTCCTCAGATAGACCATGACATAATCTCCTACTTGGAACTCTTTAACTCTGCGTTTTTGATCCGCCCTTGCCTTGTACCGAGCATTCATCTTGGCAATGTGTCTTGTCACTTCTTCATGCACTCCTTTCAAGTGTTCAAAGAAAGTCTTCTCGCCTTAGCACCGCATTTCTCCCTTGTATCTAGCCTTCTTAATTCTCAAGCGTTTCTCGGCTACTTCCATAGATAATCTGGAAGGGTGACCTATTGGTACTCCGATTGACCGAGTCGTTATACGCAAACTCAGCTTGCGGTAGAACCAGATCCCATCCTTTGGGATTTTCCCCTACCAAGCATCGCAGTAGGTTGCCCAAACTCCTATTGACCACCTCTGTTTGGCCATCTGTTTGGGGATGATACGTAGAACTGAACTTTAGCTCCGTCCTCAGTTTCTTCCACAGGGTCTTCCAAAAATAACCTACAAACTTGGTGTCTCTGTCCGACACAATGCTTCTTGGCAGCCCATGAAGGCGTACCACTTCCTTAAAGAACAAACCAGCTACATGGACCGCGTCGCTAGTCTTCTGGCACGGGATAAAATGTGCCATTTTCGAAAATCTATCCACTACCACAAAGATGGAATCATTCCCCCTCTGCGTCCGAGGCAAACCAAGCACAAAATCCATACTAATATCTTCCCACGGCCGCTCGGGTATAGGTAGTGGTTGATACAAACCAGTAGGGTCGCCTCACACCCTTTGCCATCCGGCAAATCCCGCAACTCCGCACAAACTTTTCCACATCCTCGCCGCAATTGTGGCCAGTAATAGTTTTCACTAACCAATGAGATGGTCTTGTCACGACCAAAGTGTCCAGCTAAACCCCCACTATGCTTTTCTTTAATGAGGTTCTCTCTCATTGAGCTCCTTGGAATGCACAATTGGTTCCCTCTGAACAACATCCCCTCTTGAACCAGGTAATCCAACCACCTACTCCTATCCAACATAACCGGTGTAGTGTAGGCCTTCCAAGCTTTTACAAAATCAGGGTCTGTAGGGTATAAGTTCTTGAGCTCAACGAACCCTACAACCTCCACTCTCGCTCTATCATCAGACATTGCCTCCTACTCAATGCATCTGCCACCTTATTGGATCTTCCACTCCGATGCTTCAGCACAAAGGTATAGCTCTGCAGGAATTCTACCCATTTGAGGTGCCTCTGATTCAATTTACCCTGGCTGTTAATATACTGCAGCGCTTGATGGTCGGTATAGAGAACAAACTCTTTCGGCAATAGGTAGTGCCTCCACTTCTTGAGCGCTTGCACTATGGCATAGAACTCTTGGTCATATACCGAATACTTTCGCCTGGCATCATTGAGCTTCTCGCTGAAATATGCAACAGGCCTACCCTCTTGGCTCAATACTGCTCCTATCGCATTGCCACTCGCATCGCAGTCCACCTGGAACACCTTATTGAAATCTGGAAGTGCTAAGACGGGTTGCTCAGTGACCTTCTTCTTCAGCATAGCAAAGCTTTTATCTGCTCCAACCATCCACTGGAATTCCTTCTTGTTTCCCTTCATTGTCTCAGTAAGAGATGCACAAATACTGCTGAAGTTTCTAATAAATTTTCTGTAGAAACTGGCCAGACCGTGAAATGATCTAACCTCGGTCACACTCCTTGGGATAGGCCATTCTAGGATAGCCTTCACCTTTTCGGGGTCCATTTTGAGACCGTTAG
This sequence comes from Wollemia nobilis, assembly GCA_028583015.1. Classification (NCBI taxonomy): domain Eukaryota; kingdom Viridiplantae; phylum Streptophyta; class Pinopsida; order Araucariales; family Araucariaceae; genus Wollemia; species Wollemia nobilis. Next base: position 1,552,299 of record JAQPPZ010016980.1, on the reverse strand, counting down.
CTGATATAACAAAGCCCAGGTATACCAGCTCCTTCACGAAGTTGCACTTCTTCAGATTGATCAAGAATCGCTCTTCCCGCTAGTTTCTCAAACACCTTCTTGATGTGCACCAGGTGTTCCTCTAAGGTCTTGCTGAAAATCAGTATATCATCCAAGTAAACAATCACAAATCTGCCCAAAAATTCTTTCAAGACTTCATTCATCAACCTCATAAAGGTACTAGGTGCATTGGTTAGCCCAAATGGCATGACCAACCACTCATACAAACTCCTCTCTCGGTTTTAAAGGTTGTCTTCCACTCATCCCCTTCTCTAATGCGGATCCGATGGTATCCACTCTTCAAGTCAATTTTTGTGAAGTACTCAGCTCCACTCAAGCAGTCCATGATATCATCCATCCTTGGTAGTGGGAATCTGTATTTAATGGTGATCTTGTTGATTGCTCTTGAATCTGTGCACATCCTCCATTCTCCATCCTTCTTGGGTGCTAGTACTACTGGTACAGCACATGGACTGAGACTTTCTCTAATCAGCCCTTTCTTCAACAGGTCTTGAACTTGTCGATTCAACTCCTCAGTTTCCACAGGTGTCATTCGATGTGCAGCCTTGTTTGGCAAACTCGACCCATGCACCAAATCTATGTGGTGACCGATCCTCCTAACAGGTGGTAAACCTTCAGGAACATTGTCAGAAATGATATCGTGGAATTCTTCTAACGAATCCCATGACTTCCATTGGAATCTCCTTGCATCCTTCTTCCCTAACTCTGGGGATTATAGCATAACACACATGATCCGGCTTCAGGCCTTCCAAAATTTTTTTGCCATCAACTAGACAGATTCGTGCACTGCTGCATACCTTCTCATCAGCCTCCTTCAGGGGTTTCAACTTATGGCGAACTCCATTCTTTGACAGAGAATAGGTATTAGCTCGACCATCATGGACAACACTTCGGTCAAACTGCCATGGCCTCCCAAGCAATAGGTGACATGCATCCATGGGCAAGATGTCACATAACACTTCATCTTGGTAAGTTCCAATGTTGAACTTCACCGGACATTGTTCACTCACCAGAACCCGATGGTCCTTTTGCAGCCATGCAAGCCGATAAGGGTGCGGGTGTTTTCTCCTTTCCATCCGTAGCTTGGAAACCATTTCCTCCGAAACCAAATTGTCAGTGCTTCCATTATCAATGATGATATTACATACCTTGCCTGCACACTTGCATCTTGTCCGAAACAGGCTATTCCTTTGGTCTCCCTTATTTTCTTCATTTAACAGGCCCTTCCGATGATCATGGCTTCCCCTCTTCTCGCCTCCTCTCGAGTGCTCGGACTCGCACCTTCGTCTCGCTACAGCAGCTCGGGCCCGACCCTCGGGTCTTTGGTTTGGCCTCTCTTGATGCCGCGGCGCTTGTATGCCCCCGTGTCCTTCCTCTCCGCAGCTTGAAGCAGTGTTCCTCTCGAAGACACCTCTTCCAAACCCTCGCCCCGACCTACCTCTTCCTCTTGGGTAGTTGTTGCTCTGACCGCATGGGCGTTGGGCATCCTCCTCCTTCACTTCTTTTTGCCTTTGCGTTGCTCGCTAGCTTCTCTAGCTTTCCCAAAATCTTTGTATCTTCCACCACTGCGTCTTCCACCCCTGTCCTTTCCTCTCTGCTTACCATCAAATCTTCTATTTAGTTTCTCCTCCACTTTTAATGCAAACTGATATGCATCTTCTACTGTGCTCATTCTAACCAGCCCCAACTCTTCTTGAATGCTGGTTCGCAATCCATTTATGTAGCATGCGACCTTCTCTTTGTTTGCCTCCGAATGGCCGATTCTGATTGAAATCTGGTAGAACTCCTCTATATATTCCTTGACAGACTTACTAGCCTGTCGAAGACTCTGCATTTTCTTCAATAAATCCAGCTCATAATCTGCAGGGATGAACTGCCTCTTTAGTTTCTCTACCATCCTATCCCATCTGGTGATCCTTTCCTTTCCCCTCCTGTTTCTTTCTAACTGCACTCCCTTCCACCAGATGCTAGCATGTCCCTTCAGCTTGGATTTTGCAAACCTGATCCGATTTGGATTTGATATCTCTTCGTATTCAAAATACTCCTCCATGTCATTAATCCAGTATATCAACTCCTCAGGGTTGAGGTTTCCAGAGTAAGTCGAGACGTCAAATTTTGGCTTCTTCCCAATTTGGGAGATGGCTCTATATAGCCTAGCCTCTCGCTGGATCCAAGGCCTCTTCCTCATCGAAGCAACTTCTTCTTCCCACACTTCATCTTCGCTGGGTTCTTCCCTTCTCGGCTCGACTCCTCTTCTTATTTCCTCTTGCAGGCCTCAACTTGCCTCTGCAGGGCTCTTAGATCGACCTCCTCCCTTCTTGCTTGCCTATTCCTCGCAATACCACGTCCTCTATGCGAAGGCATCCTGCTTTTCCTTCGCAACCCACAACCACGTCCTGGCACAAACTGCCTCACTGTCGGCGATCAGTTTGCACTCTCAGAACCAACCCGCTCTGATACCACTTGATCTAGGGCTACGCACAACACACAGCAAGAATGCATAAATTAACAATGCACAGGCAAAATTCCAGCAAGCTTCAATTAAAAACAAAAAAAAATAGAGGTCTCCTCTGCAATACACAGCAATCCCCCGCCAAAAATCAATGGCCAAGAGTCCTCCCCCTTTTCAATACAATGCATGCGCGCCTTTTTATCCTCGGCCGCCACCTTCTTCTCCATCATTACGCAAAGTGTGGGCCTCCCTCTAACCATCCACACGTATGCCCTGTAGCCGCATGCCATATTCTGCCAGATGCCCCGTATTATCATGGTCTGGGGTGGCCGAGTGCTCTGTGGCCGCCTGTCAAGCCTTTAGAACATCATGGTCGAGTGCTCTGTGGCTGCCTGTCAAGCCTTCAGAACATCTACCAAGGAATGCGCCTGGTCACTTGTCGTTTGGTGCCACGTGTCCCTGTAATCGCTCCATACTCGCGAGCCACCTGTCACTTCATGCCACGTGTCCCCTTGCATTGGTCTCTGTAGTCACCGGCTGGTCAACGTCGTGAGCGTTCTTGTCGTGATATCGCGACGTATTTGCTCCAAGGCTTTTTCTCTCCCCCTTGGTCGCGATATCGCGACGTTTTGACGTTGGGCTTCTCTCTCCTCCTTGGGGCCGCGATTCCGCTACACGTCACGAAATCGCGACGTCTAGGCCCTTCTTATCCTCTCTCCTCCATTGGGCCACAAAACCGCGACATGTTGCGATTTCGTGACATCTCTACATTTCGTACTTGCTGCTTCATTCCGGGCCACGAAATCGACATGTCGCGATTTCGTGACATCTTTGTATTCCGTACATCTTGGCTCGGAAGTGTCACGATTTCGCGACATCTTTGCATTGTTGAACCTTGCCTCTGGATATGTCATGATTTCGTGACATCTTTGCGTTCCGTACACCTTGGCTCGAAAGTGTCGCGATTTCATGACATCTTTGCATTGTTGAACCTTGCCTCTGAGAAATGTCTCGATTTCGTGACATTTTGGCCCGCTGGAGCCCTTCTTGAAAAAGCGTCGCGATGTCGCGACATTTGGCCCGCTGGTGCCCTTCTTCAAAAAGCGTCGCGATATCGCGACATTTTGGCCCGTTGGAGCCCTTCTTCAAAAAGCGTCGCGATATCGCGACATTTTGGCCCGCTGGAGCCCATCTTCAAAAAGCGTCGCGATATCGCGACATTTTGGCCCGCTGGAGCCCATCTTCAAAAAGCGTCGCGACATTTTGGCCCGCTGGAGCCCATATTCAAAAAGCGTTGCGATATCACGACATTTTGGCCCGCTGGAGCCCATCTTCAAAAAGCGTCGCGATATCGCGACATTTTGGCCCGCTGGAGCCCTTCTTCAAAAAGCGTCGCGATATCGCGACATTTTGGCCCGCTGGAGCCCTTCTTCAAAAAGCGTCGCGATATCGTGACAGTTTCAGTACTTAGAAGAAAATGCATTTTTGGGTGATGCAAGATTGCCCTTTGCCTCCGGATGCTCCTGCATCAAAAGATTATAACACCTATGTTCAAGATTGATTAGTTATATTTGTGGTCATTCTTTATGTGGGTGACTATATATTTTTCAATGGGTTATATGGGATTGAAACATGCCCCACCGGTATTACATCATCACCACATAGTGGTATTACAACAAATCTTGGATGATATCCATGTATCGTTTTGCAAGATTCAAACCTGGATCTCCTCCTTGAAATATTGAGGAATTTAACTGGTTGAGCTAATGCCACTTGATGTGGGTGACTACATTATTATTAGGAGTAGTGTTGATTTCATTCATGTAAAAACAAGGAGACATTTGATATGTCTAATGAGGCCTCTTTTTTTCAAATTGAAATTCAAATTTTAAAATCACAATGAAGGCATTTTCACTTCTTAGCTAAAGTACTCAATGAACCCATCATACTAGAAAATAAACAAAAATGGAAGATTGCTTGAAATACAACCTTATATTGCAATGTTATTTATTTAGGTAATTTATTAGTAGTTCTATTTTACTTTATTTACAATAAATTGGATATTTGCCTTTACTTCAAGGTTCATGTAAAAGTTAGATGGTCATTGACTTGGTCACATAATGCTCTAATTATTGATCTATAATTAGGTACTACAAACATATTGTCTGTGGCATATGTGATCGTCAACTAATGTAAATCCATGGTACATAGACTTGTGAGTTTAAAAGCTTTTTCTATGGACCACAATCTACTAAAGCACCTACTCTATATGACCTATTAGTGCACTCAACTCTCTAGGGAATAATAAAGGTATAAATGGGATTACTTGCAAATTCTCATTTACTTTTTAGCACTATGAAAAGCACAAGAAATATTGTAAAAAAGAAATCAACTACAAAAAATACAAAACTATAAATGCAAAATAAACAACTACAAATTAAAGCTGGACATAAACTAATACATAAAGAATATCCTACGAGAGCTCCATCTAACCTCATATTGACATTGGGCCCTTTCTCCAAGGAGTGAGTGTAGTTCTCCCATAGTTACAAAGAAATATTAAACACTAAAAAATAAGATGAACCATAGATTTGTGTTCTACTAATTATTGAAATAATATATGAGCATTCATTTGTATTTATATTACAATTATTTTTCCCTCTATGACTTCATTTTAGGTTTATAAATATCTTCTGAATGACTATTCAGGAATATCCACAAAAATTTAAAGCAGGAAATCCTAACAACCTCTAAATTGTTTAACAATCCACAAGATTGACTTAAAACTAACTACAACCTACATCAAATAGAAAACAAAAAGTTGACCTATGATGGAAACTGTAGTGGTAAGTCCTTGGGTTTTCATCTAGGAGACCCAAGTTCAAACCATGATAAGAGGGGACTGGGACCCCTCATAAAAACCTATGTAAACTCAATTTGCTTATTAAAAAAAAATAAGACAAAAATTTACAACTAATATTTCTACTATTATAAGGGATCACTTTTAATCTTTCAAGAATAGGATAAATTCAATCCCTTACGTATGATTGGATTCTTTCATTGTAATGGCTATTTTGGGTTTGGATTTTCTTTCAATGGCTAAAATATTCCACAACTATCATTTTTCGTAGGTGTTTGGCTCAAATTTATAGTTGCATTTCTCCTAACATGGAATTAATTGTGAAAACCATAACTAGAACACATGGTGCTATATTTCATGGTAAGCTATATTTTTTCTATGGTTGACCCCATAAATAAGCTAGAAGGGCATCCTTGATCTATGAAAAGGAATTAGCAACCATTAGCATTCTATATATAAAACCAAGTAAAAAACATGCTCAAAACCATAAAATATTATAATGCCTATATTTTAAATAGTTACATAATTTTATTATTTCCTTCACAACTAGAGGCTTAGAGATAATTAAGGTACACAAAACAAGGATTGCAATCAAAATGAGCCACATGATGAGATATTTTAATGGATCATTAGTTATATCTAAATAAGATTTATGGTATATAAAGGTACTTATTAATGATGGCTTTTGAATCCTTAATGTTAATGTAAAACTCACAGGATAAATTTCACATGATCAAATAAAAGATAACCATAACATAGTAAGATCAAGATAATGATGTAAGCATAATAATATGAGCAATTTAATATGTAAATAAAAAATTATAATATATCAAATAACATTAATTGATAAACAAAAATATGAATGTAATAGCCTAAATCATACATGTAAGAAGCATGTAGTAGAACTTACAATATTAATTGCTCAAATGTATGTAATCCTTTATTACTCCACTTTCCCTTACAAATATAGTACTTGAATCTTTGATATTCGATATAGAATGCTTCTCTATGGAGTACTATATAGCCATAGTAGAATGACTCTTTGAATACTTGACTATTCCTTTCTATATGCCAAGTCTTATAAATCTTGGCTTCTCTACTTGACACTTGCATACACATGACTCTATATTATATGCACACCTAGAAATGACTCTTCACTTAGCACTCTCTAATCCAAAGACACTTGTGCACATATACTCACATTAAACTTACACATTTACTCACATGAAACTTGTGCATTTCTTGCACATTTTTATATTACATAAAATATTACTGACACTCTAATCTAAGACTTGACCCTAGTCTAATGAGGGTTTCCTCCGTGAGGGCTTCCTCGGCGAGGATTTCACTCCCGCTTCAGCTTTGACATTCTAAAACCCTTTGAGCGGGAGGCCTCCTTTATCCCATTATAGATTTGGCTACTAGGCATGCTTAATTTCACTGTTGTGGTTCATGACCAGGTTTTTTGTTTACTGGGGATCTTGCTAGTATGTTCTGCTCTCTTATGGGTTAGGCATTATAACTCTTATCTGGGGTAGAGGACCGAATACTGACCCAAACCATTTGGGGTGAAAGTGGGTTGTTATGCTGTGATGGCTTTTGGCCCTATGTTTCTGGTGGGTTTCCTAGCTTCGGTGGTCTGTAGAGATCTATTTCTCCAGTTCCAGTAGTGGTGGTATGTTTGATCCTAGGGTTCTAAGGCTTATTTTTTTTGGATCTTACCATTCTCCCTCTCAGGTGCGATGCAAAATTTTATTATCTCCTTTTTCTTGTACCTGAGAGCGGTTGTTCTTGAAACCTTTTTTGTTGGCTCCAGTGGGATTTGTAAGTTTCATGGAATTTTTTGTGCAGATCTCTTGGATGGTTTTTATGTTGTGGATTTTTTTGGCTAGTATTTCTAGTGTTGTTTTCTTAAATCGACTATTATCATGAGGGGTTCTCCTATTATATGCTTTTTTGGATGGTTTTGTTGATTGTGATGATAGGATTCCTCTGTTCTCCTTTCTTGTTAGGTGACAAATTCTTCATTTTGGGCAATTTTTATTTGTAAATTTATTTTTAACCATGGTATTTTCATTATTTTGCTATTTTTCTCCGTTGCTTTAGATTCAAAGCACACGGTGGTTTGACCATGGGACAATCTCTTGTATTTTCTTGATAAAAATCTACGACTTATTTGCTAGGAGGTTGTTTCATTGGATTTTTGGGTTTGATTCGTGGAATCCAACTCAGTATTTCTTGATATCTTATTGTTAGATCTAAGGTTTAGGGTGCCTTTAAAAACCCTACTTGTAATAGGTTTGGGGACCCTTTTAAAACCCCTTCTATTATCAATAAATTTTTTTTTTACAATTATGTACCATGAAGGTACCATGGGGGTACATCAACAAGTACCAATTAATGTAATATTCTCTAACACCTCCTTGTATTATATTATTTGGTTATTGAAGACTTTAGTATTCAATCATGATCTTCATTTTTTAAGTGATCTTGGAACATGTTCTTGCTCTATTCTCTTTTTGCTTTCTTCTAAATTTTTTTGATCTTTTTTTGCTTCTTCAGGTTGCTACCTTCCTGTATCCTGATCAAATGAATGATTAGTATCTTTCAAACTTTGTGAGAGAAATTCATCTTCATTGATTATCAATTTTGCTGAAAGGGATTTGAATTCATTTTCTTCAATAGTTTCTTCCAACTCTTGAATTTCATGAATTTCTTGAGCTAGATATCCTTTTTTATTTACCTCTCTATATTGTAACTGAGGTTGACTATGATGATACTGAGAAGGATACTGATGTTGAAATTGTTATTGTCATTGTGGATTGTATTGAGTTTGATATTGTCTTTGCTATATTGACTTATTTTGACCACTTTGGTTCATCTGATTTCCTTGAGACTGATTCCTTGGATTGTATCTATAGAAATTTGTGCTATGATCCCTTTTCTTACATATTTGACAATATCTATTATTCCATTTGGATCTATCTCTTGGTGTTGAAGCAATATTACCTTGTGGATTATATTTTGAGACTAAGACATTGTTGGTCATTTCATATTTGGAATTTTTTTTACTTCATATTCTTGTAGAATGTTGACTATCTCATCAAATGAAGTATATTTACCTAGAACTTGCAAAGATGTGACTAAATGTTTATAATTTTTTGGAAGAGCTCTCAATGTCACTTGAACAAGAAGTTTGTCTTCTATTTTTTCTGTTAGAGTTAATAGTTTTGCTTTTATATATACTACCTTTCTAAGAAATAGTTCAATACTTTCACCACTATTAACTCTTAAGGAATATAATTGATATTGAAGATAGTAGCTTTGTTTTTCCCTTAAAATATTTTAGCTAAAGTATTCCAAGCTTTTGTAGAAGTTTTCACTATACGTATATAAGGTTATATTTCATCAGTTATTACAAATGTTAATATCATAAGTGCTTTGCCTTCACCATATTTATATATTTGAATATCTCTAACATATTTAGTAGGTTTTTTTTTTGCTCCACTAACTATATCCCAAAGTTTTTCCACTATTAAAATTGATTTCACTTTATTTTTCCATGAAGCATAATTTGGTCCTTTTAGAAGTTGAGATTCAGAAAGGAAAAACTTGTTATTCAACATAGTAGTACTCATAAGACCTTTGATGTAGACTACCTTATGTCTCCCTAGGTTTAAATAATTTTAAAATTTCTAAATTAAAAAACCTATGAAGTAGAAATCCTTATATCTCCCAAATATTAGAAACTAAGAAAATATGAATTTTGCAAAATTAACTTTTCTAAGTTTGAGGTTGAATACCTTTTGACTCCCAAATTAATTAATTTTGCAAATAATCTATTAATTAAAAAAACTAATAAATCAAATCAATTTAAAAACTATTAAGAAACCTTATAACTCCAATCTTAATATATCATCATCCTACTTATCTCTCCATTAACTAAATAATTAATGATAAACTAATCACTTATCACTCCTTAATTAAATATAAGCTTTTAAACTTAATAACCCTAAAAATTAAAATATTATAACTTATCTCTCCTAAGATTTTACTAAACCTTATTACTTCGAAAATAAACTTTAATAAAACTCTAATTTAAATTCAAGTTTACCTCCACTTTTCATGCACTCCAATTCTTCCTTGCTCTATTGTAATGTCTTGACTGCTTTCAAAGTAAGTTGGACAAACTATTTTAACCTACTCGCTTCAATGCAATGTGGCTCTATGAAGCGTTCTACCTTCTAGCGGTTGACTGTTCACTTCCAACATTCGCTCTTATAGTAGGTCTCAAAAGTTATACTGGCAATTACCTATGTTAATGCTGCTTAAGTTACATCTTAATGTATTACTCATTAAGGTTGCTCAAGTTTTCTCAATGTTATTCAACATGTCTAACCTTCTAATGCTTAGATTAACATGTGAAGAAAACATTCGCTTACTTTCTCAAGTACCATATGATGGTTATTCGTGTTTTGAGTCTTAGGTGTCACTTGTTGGCTGTTCACATCTTGATTCTCAAGTTACACCTTTTGGCTATTTGCTTTCTAAGTCCCTCAGGTGATATTTTGAGTCTCCTCTGGCTTGTAGGATGGCTCATTATATGCAATTTCCATCTAGTATCTTTGTGAATGGCTTACTATATATGCACTCTTCTTGGTGGCTTGGTGGATGGATAACTATATATATACTCTACTTGGTGGCTTAGTGGATGGCTCACTGGATATGCACTTCACTTGGTGACTTAATGGATGGTATCTACCCTAAATGATCAATCTAGTATTAATATCTTCTACCTTTAAGATAGTGCTCTAGTCACATATTTAACTCTAACAATGACTTATTTTGTCGTAATGATAGATGCTCTAGTAGCATTGAAGCTTTCTCTATTCTCTCAGAGAGATAAGCACTCTAGTAGCACAAAATTGTGCTTTTCTCTTAACCTCTACTGTAAGTGCATTGTTGCACTAATGGATTCAATGGCTTAGCTTTCACTTAACTTCTATGTGTAGGCTGAATAGATGGTTGGATAACTCAATTACTATCCTCTAATGTTGTTTGGATAACCTTCAATGTTGTTTGAATGGCCTCTAATGTTGTTTGGATGGCATTTATTCTATTTGTTGGTAAAATAGCTTTCTCTTCTTTATTTATTTTGATTTCTAGCTGAACTAATTTTCTATTACTGCTAGATGACTTTTCCCTCTATGCTAATATAGTTTAGGTCTTCTTTCTTCTATAGTTGGCTGAATAGAGCTTATTTTCAACCTCTCTCAATGTAAGCTTCTTTATTTTATCATGGGTCTTTATCTAATGGTATATCTTACTACATTATACAAGCCTCTTTTCTTTCCTCTAATAAGGACATCAATTTATCTATTTGTACCTCTTTCTTTGAAGGGTCTCTATCCTTCAATTTTATCTCTTAAATAAAATTTTATATCTAAATTTTCTATCTCTTTCAAGGTCTATCTTTGAGACCTTAATATTTCTTGCAATTTTTAATTGAACCTTGATTGAAGAAAGCTAACTATAATATAGATACACTAGTCCTTGATATATCCTTCTTATTTTATGCTTTCTCTTGCACTTGAAGATAAAAATTTCTCTATCTATTGTAGGAAGCTTCTCACTCTTTTGGTAATCAATCTCTGCTACAAATGGCTTAGGTCATACCTAAGAACCTAAATATCTAATGTCAAGGTGACATTGATGTCCCTGATTCTTTAATCAAGATACATATGACTTGATTGTATCGAATCCTTCAAATTTTCTCTTGAGTTGATAGAAATTAGTGTCAAGGATTATCTATGTCCCTAAAAATTATTTTTATGTCAAGGGTTGGCTATTTCCCTAAATGATAAACTATATTAAAGTTGATTCACCCCAATAGTTGAGTCCTTATCTTCACTAGTTATAATTATGAAAAGACCCTTTAGATGAGTCCTAGTCTTCACTAGTTATTCTGCAACCATGGAAAGACTCTATAGTTAAGTCCTAGTCTTCACTAGTTGTTCCTACAATTATGGAAAGAATAACCTTTCTACTGACTTTGATATTACAATAGAGTCTAGGTATAACTCCCTTTAAAGTAGTCAAACTCTAAATAAATTTTATCAATATGGATAAAATTGATTTTATATGCAGCTAAATAAATTTAACCTATGCAAGAAACTACTTGTAGTAGCTTTGATACCACTGATGGATTTTGAAGCCTTAATGTTAATATAAAACTCATAGGATAAATTCCACAGGATCAAATATAAGATAGCCACAATATAGTAAGATCAATATAATGATATAAGCAAAATAATATGAGCAATTTAATATGTAAATCAAGGCTTATAATATATCAAATAACATTCATTAATAAGCAACAATATGAATGTAATAGCCTAAATCATACATGTAAGAAGCATGTAGCAAAACTTACAATATTAATTGCTCAAATGTATGCAATCCTTTATTACTCCACTTTCCCTTACAAATGTAGTACTTGACTCTTTGATATTCGATATTGAATGCTTCTCTATGGAGTACTATATAGCCATAGTAGAATGAATCTTTGGATACTTAACTATTCCTTTCCATATGCCAAGTCTCATGACTCTTGGCTTCTCTACTTGACACTTGCATACACATGACTCTATCTTGTATGCACACCTAGACATGACTCTTCACTTAGAACTCTCTAATCTAAAGACACTTGTGCACATTTACATATAAGACACTTATGCACATATACTCACATTAAAATTGCACACTTACTCATGAAAATTATGTATTTCCTACACATTATTACATTACATAAAGTATTACTCACACTCTAATCTAAGACTTTACCCTAGTCTAATATTTACAAGCATGTACCATGAAGGTACCATGGGGGTACATTAATATGTACTAAATAATGTAATATTCTCTAACACCCCCTTGTATTACATTATTTGGTTATTGAAGACTTTAGTCTTCAATCATGATCTTCATTCTTCAAGTGATCCTGGAACCTGTTCTTGCTCTGTTCTCTTTTTGCTTTCTTCTGATTTTTTTTTTATCTTCTTTTTTTGCTTCAGTTTATTGCCTTCCTGTATCCTGATCAAATGAATGATTAGTATCTTTCAAAATGTATGAGATAAATTCATATTCAATGATTATCAATTTTGCTAAAAGGGATTTTAATTCATTTTCTTTAGTAGTTTATTCCAACTCTTGAATTTTATGAATTTGTTGAGCTAGATGTCCTTTTTGATTTCCCTCTCTATATTAATTTTTTTTTCATTTGCTAAGTCTTGGAAAGACAACGATTCATTGAAGTGTTGATTTATTATAGGGTGTCAATTCACTAAAGAACAATTATATGTAGTGGGTATGATTCATTGAAAAATGCTACTTTCATACCATCCAAATAAAAAATAATAGGTAAACTTTGTTGGAGATCACCGACATGCTCAATATATAGCAATAAAGTGACACCATCATCAATTTATTGACTAGTTGAATGAAGAAGAGGTTCGAGTTGAATAAGAGGATGAACCAAGTACACCACAACCTAACATATTAATGGTAGTAGGCCTCACATAGACCTCAGAGAAAAAATAAAAATTAAAAGAAACAACATTTAGTGAAAGCTAAGCAAAAGTGCCTTTAAAGTTGAAGCTGTTGGTCAATATATAATGCTTTGGGAATCATTAGTTGGTATGAAGGTAGGTACTATATATAAACCATTTTATATATCACTAAACCAAAAAAAACATCAAACCAAGCATTACATTTCATAAATTCCATAATTAATTTTTTTTTTCATTTTCTAAGTCTTGGAAATGCATTGATTCACTAAAGTATTGATTTATTATAGGGTTCAAATTCACTAAAGAACAATTATATGTTGTGGATATGATTCATAAAAAAATGATACTTTCACACCATACAATTATATAAAAATAATAAGGATAGAAACTTTTTTGGAGATCAATAATATTCTCAAGATATGGTAATAAAGTGACATAATCATCAATTGATTGATTGGTTAAATGAAGAAGAGGTTCAAGTTGAAGAAGAGGATGAACCAAGGACACCAAAACCTAACATATTAATGATAGTAGGACTCGCATAGACCTCAAAGAAAAAAAAATTAAAGAAACAACATTTAGTGAAAGCTACGCAAGAGTGCCTTTGAAGTTGAACCATTGGTCAATCTGTGATGCTTTTGGAATCATTAGTTAGTATGAAGGTAGGTACTATATAGAAACCATGTGATATATCATTAATGACCACATAATGATAAGATAAAGAGATAAACTGGTGCTAAGGTGTTAGTTTTGTCATATTCGATTATCTTGATCAAAATAATTATGCCTCGTGTGAAGTAATACAATAGGGCCTCGATCAAGAGCATGGGATTTGGCTCAATCAGAGGCCTCTAGGAGTTTTTTACGAGCATGAATCCTTGTTAAGATGTGCTATATAGGAACAATTGAACTTAGGGGGAAAAGGGATGTGATAGATAAAATAAAAACAAATCAAAATAAACAAAGACCTAAACTATCAAGGTGGTGATGTGCCAAAGATTTGCTAAGATCTCCCTACAACATAAGCTCGAATGATATGTGCCAGTAGTGAATTTCTCTTCTCAACATATATGATACAAAATAAGAGTTATCAACACATACACATGCATAAATACTAGTCAAAGCATGATAACCACATATGGCTACCCAAAAAGCCTCCCATACATGCATATACGCAAAATAAAACTCAAAACAGATAAAAATTGAGAACATACACATTTAAAAATATGGGTCAACATGAGAACCATAAATGGATACTCAAAAAATTGATGTGTAGGCCTCTAATATATATATATATGTGCAAACAATTTTTACAAAGATTGTTCCAGAAGTAGGGGTTTGATTTACCCACAAACCACTCAAGAGCCAACTGCTATACAGAGATAAATGAAAGCTTAAAATAGTTACAGATGCAAACTTGTTGATCCTTTACAAAGATAAAACTACTCTTATTTATAGATTATAATAGGGAGGGTTTCCCTCCAAAAACTCATGCAGAGATTTCAAGGTGACCAATGCTTTCTAGAGTTTGGTCATATATTCATGTAAGTTGCTTTGGTCTCCTCGAGGTCTCTAGATTTGGAGTTATGAATATCAAATGGTTCTGAGTCTTTGGATTATTAGCTACTACCATTATTACCATCTATCTATTTTTAGAAATTTCAACAATCTAAGTGCAAAAGATTTCATCATTTAATGCTCTAGATATATGGGATACTTTTGTTGTGACTCCCATGCTGCTATCATCCTTTTAAAGAGATATGAAATATTATTTTTTAGGAAAGGATGATACCACAAAAATGTTGTACACCTCAATGATTTTGATTTTTAGGGCATAGGTGGTTTTCTTCAAAAAATTTCTCACCATTTGACATCAAGACTTTTTGACGTCGAGTCTTTTGATCATGAGACCCCTATGTTGGAGCTTTTGCTCCCCATATTTGATCGAGACCTAATAAAATTTCAATTTTTGAACACAACCTTCCAAACATTAAAATTTTTTGATTGGTAGTTTCTTCTAATTTGTCTACAATTTTACCTCTACTTCCTACCATTGAAAATGATGTAGTGAGAATTCACTACAATTTTGGTAACTCAGGGGATCTTTAGCCTGCTAAAGCTAAGTAACCCAGAGAAGCTAGTGCCTTAGTCCATTAGGCATGGAGTTACGTAGAGAACTCACCTTTTGAAATGGAAGTAAAATTGGAATTTTCAACAATCAATTTGTATTTTCACATCTCTTTAACTATTAGATCTATCTCAAACCGTTGAAACTAGGATTATTTTTCTACATTACATATTGTACATATGTACAAGATTTAAGTGGATGATCTTATTTATTGGGCATGGAGTCAAATGAGCCTCTCACTCACTGTCTAAGTTCTTTATTGCTTCCTTTTTCTTTTCTATTTCTGTAGGTGAATCACTTCTACCTTTATAGGGATTGAATTTATAATCAACTTATTTGATTCAAGTAGATTGGTACTAGGCATAAAAAATATTCTTGGTGAAGTAGGACTAGTACTAGTGTTGACTTCTCTTTTGTATTTGACCCAATTGGCATGTATGTTCCTCCTCAAATTCAGATCCTTTGCCTCTTTTATGCTTTTGTATAGGGAGGGTACTTCCATCATTCTTGGTGAAATGCTTGGGCTTATTGGTTGAATCTTTCAAAGGGAGTGGACTCCACTACTTATGCTATATTTTGACCCATCTGATTGTTTCTCTAGTTCTAGGACCTATTGGGAGCTACTACCTCTACCTCCATGTACTCTTGTTCCCTTTCCTAGATTGGCATGATCTAGTTGAAAGTAGTAATTTGTTGAATGAGATAGGACTATGTAGAAAATCATATAGATGGGGTTGGTTGCTCCATCCCCTTAAATCCATTTATGAAAAGAACAATAAGGTGGTCCCATTCAATTATATAGTGTAGAGGGAGGGAGTAGAACCGCTTACAAATATTTCTTTTCAATAAATCCACTAGTATCCTTAGAGCCACATTTTGATTTATGATGTTATACAATTGGTAAAACCAAACCATATCTTATAGATGCTCTCATGGTGTTGACAATACTTCACCATCATAATATGGTAGAATTTGAAATATGGACATCGAATAGTCATCATAGGGATCTAGTGGCACTAGAGGTTGCAAGAGGACTTCTTTTGCTCAATACTAAAAATTTCACAATGAAGGAAGCACTCATTCTTTGGCCTGCAACATCCATGGTGGAGTTTTCATAATCCTTTGTATCTTTTGGTTAGAGAGATTTTTCGAAGTGAATGTAGCATATGCTCTGAGAGCAATTAAAATGAGGTCTTCATTGGAACCTCAATTTAGTATGTTTTAAACATTGGCTTCTTTTGATGTTAATTCTATAGTAGAGTTTCCAGGTGAGTTAAAGGTGCTTCAACAAGAAAAATTAGGCAAAGACCCTCATAAATTCTAAGCCTAACTTGTTATTGTGATTATGGGACCAATGATATGTCACTAGGATACCATTGGGTATGCAAAGAAATTATTGTCCTCTTTGATTGTACTGGTCAAAACAATCATGCCTAGCATAGAGTGACAAAGTAGGGCCTTGACCAAGAGCATGGGGTTTGGATCAATCAAGGGCATATAGGAGTTTTTTACAAGGCTGACTCCTTGTTAAGATATGAAATTTAGGCACAATTGAACTAAGGGGATAAGGGATGTGAGAGATACAATAAAAACAACTAAAAAAACAAAGACCTAAGCTACCAAGGTGGTGATGCACCAAATATTTGCTAAGATCTACCTATATCACAAGCCTAAATGCTATCTGCTAGTGGTGAACACTTTGTCTCCTTGAAATAGATTATCACAAATGAGAGTCACTAAACACACACACAAAGATGGGTCAGAGCATGGGAACCACATATGGCTACCAAGAAAAATTAGACATGTAGGCCTTCCATACACCAATAAATGTAAAATAAAACTCAAATTAGATAAGACTTGAGAACATACACACACATACAGATACAAGTCAGCGTGAGAACCACATATGGATAATAAAAATTTACACATAGACCTCCAATATATTTATATATATGCAAATAATTTTTACAAATATTGTGTGAGAAGCGAGGGTTTGATTTACCCACAAGCCGCTTAGGAGCAAACTACTTTACAAAGAGAAATTAAAGGAAATCTTACAATAGTTACAAATGCAAACTTTCCAATCCTTTACAAAGGTAAAACTACTCTTATTTATAGATTACAATAGGGAGGATTTCCCTCCAAAAACTCATGCAAATATTTCAAGGTGACTAATGCTTTCTGGTGTTTGGTCATATCTTCATTTAAGTTGCTGGTCTCCTAGAGGTATTTGGATCTAGAGTCATGAATGCCAAATGATCTTAAATATTTGGATGAGCAACTATCTCCATTATTGTCATCTACCTATTTTTAGGAATTCCCACAATCCGAGTGTAGAATATTTATTCATTTAATGCTCCAAATCTACAAGTTGCTTCTACTATGGTTCCATGCTACTACCATCATTTTGAAGAGATGCAATATTATTTTGTACGAAAATATGATACCACCAAAATATTTTACATCTCAACAATTTTGATTTTTGAGGCACAAGTGGTTTTATTCAAATTGTTTCTCACCATTTGACATCAAGACTTTGTGACCTCAGGATTTTTTGATCATGCAACCCCTATGTCAAAGCTTTTTATACCCATCTATGATTGAGACTTAATAAAATTTTGATTTTGCTACACAACTTTCCAAACCTTAAACCTTTTTGTTTGGTTGTTTCTTTTATACTTTGTTCACCATTTTGCCTTTGCTTCTTACCACCAAAAAATGTAATGAGAATTCACTACAATTAGCATTACCAATCATACAATCCATCTATGATATCAACCTAATCCATCAACCATTTTGAAATTTAAATTAGGATTATAGAAGAAAAATAAAAATGCATGAAGTAAAGAGAAAAATTCCATTGGTTTTCTAAACTAGAGTTCAAAATAGAAACTTAAATGCTAGAAAAGCTAATTTTTGGAGGAGACACAAACATCAAGAAAACAACTATTTAGAGGATAAATTGGATACCAGAATTAGAGGAGAGAGCATTGATGTGATCATGCAATTGATAGTTTCACTAGTTTAAAGCTTTGAAGGGAAGAATCACTAGACAATAGGAGTGCCAACATAGTCTTTTTGAAAATCAAGATTTTTTTGTTTGTTTTTCATGCAAAGATAGACTAGGAGTTTGATTTTAGAAGATTTTTAAAATTATTATGATTATAAATAAGTTCTATGGCATAATTATAATGATACTTTTGTATATCTAGAAACTTACATTACCTCTATGACTTAATAATATTCTAAAATATTTTGGAATAATTATTAATTTATTGTACATGGTCAGTTAATGTTGATTTGTATGTGTGCATCCTTATCACCTTGTTGTTAATAATAAAAATTGGTTATAGCTATTTAGTCTTGAATCTTTCATTCCCTTAGTATTTTCTATGAATATATACTTCAAGTGATTTTCATAAGTAGATTATCACTATTGAGTGTTTGTGAACAATCATTATTACATTTATTTTTTTTGTGATCTTTCTAAATGTTTTCTCATACAAATTTCATTAAAATATATAAAAATAAATAAGGAATCAGACCTATTTTTATGTTTATTGGATAAATAATTGATCATCCAAGATTACTATGTCCTATGACATTAAGTAACCACTAGATAAATCAACAATAAGCATTTGGCATGCCTTATGGGGCAAGAATTATATTTACATTGACAAATAAATCAAAATATATAAAAGGTGACTCCAAATAAGAACCTAGGAATTTATGTCACCCTATCCAAAGCCCACAGAGCAAAATAATTTGTAGATAAGTGGATATATTTTATATTTAAATAATCATAAGACCCCAAATATTTCAAATAATTCTAGAACTTTGAAATTTCCCAAATTGTATGCACATCCAAAGACAGGAACTCCCACCATTAGAATATAAAAAAATTGATATCTCCATTGAATAAGTTTGTAATTATTACGGATCAATCAAATTATACTTAAAAAATTCCAAAATTAAATAATCAATGTCCATTATATTTGATATAGTATAGTGATAGCCCACTAGTATCCATGAAGGCGTCGTTGAAATTCAACAATGATGAAGGGAAAACACTGTTAGAGCACATGCAAGAGTTGGCAATGTGAAAATATATCCATAATATTCAAGAAGAAAACATAATGGTCAAATTTATAGTCTTTTCATTGAGAGGAAGAATGATCATGTGGTTTAGAGGAGTCTAAAATTGAAAAATTACAAGTTGGGCTACTATTACAATTTATTTCAAGGAGAGATTTGAAGAAGTGACAAATGCTTATTCTCTTTTGTTGCATATTAATACCATATCAAGGCATCCTAATAAAATTATACATGAATTTAATATTAGATTCAAATGAATATTGAAACAAATATTAGACTAATAGATGCATAAGTCTTTACATATTATGATAAAGTATTGTAGCTGGATTTTATCAATATGGACAACACAACAAATTACATTATTTTTCCATAGACAATTGAAGTGTAATCTATGCAAAAGATATATTAGTGCAATTTGGTAAGCTAATTCCAACACCTCCTATGCCCTTTTCCCTGTAAGCATTAATAAGGCATTAACCCAATAATTACAATTTCCTTTGTAGTCACAAGTTAATCCTTGAAAACAACCTTATATAGGACCGATCCAGTAATTCTAAAAAAGGGATAACTATTTCTAAAGGAGGGAATCCAATTAAACAAGTACCAACCTTAAAACCACAATAAATTCTAATCTCTACCTCTTCTCATGTAAAACCAAAATAAATAGAAGTATAGGTCGAAGAGAAGGAACTATTGGTACAAGAACATGGACTTGAGTCATCTAAACAACACAATGAGGGAGATTGAGAATATAAAATTATAAAGAAGAATCTAAAATATCTATCCCTTACCTAGGGATATAAATGGTTGACTACACGATAATATTGAAAACATTTTCCTAAATGAGAAGTTCTTGCTACACCTAATAGTTTTAACATCATTAAAGAATTAAAGAAGACTCATGCTAAAGTAAGTATATTTAAAAATTTATTTTACCTAGTCATTTTCATTTTTTGTAAGAAGTAATAAGAGATAAGAATAAATCTTATGTGAAGGCTAAATTGATGTAACAAAAAGAACTAGTGAATTAATAAAATTATTGAAGTCAACAAAATTTGTTGGGAGGAGAATAATTAGAAGACCTTCGTAATGTTACATCATTGTAGGAAATCGATAAACCAAATACAATGAAGCATCACTTTTCTATATCATTCTTAGAGTAAAAATACTTTTGCTACATAATGCCATGATTGATTCAAAAGTTGTAGTGTATGTGATGTCAAAAATTAATTATGAAAAATTATCACATATACCAAGACAATGAACAACCATGTTCAAATGGATTACGTATTGCTCAACATAGTTGGAACATTAAAATACTTAATGATGATAGTGCACTCACATATTGAGTTGATAGAGTACATAGTCATTATTGTAGACCTTCCATCATTCTTAGAAATATTAATTATCTTGTGAATGGACTATAAAACTATCAAAAGGGGTATATATGAAATTATATGCATATAAAAGTAACTCATAAGCATAAAATTGTTTGAATTGAGTTTTAGGAGGTTTACCCATACCACATAGATACATTTGATGAAGTAAATATGGTACATTAGAATGAACATCTAGAGTTGGATAAGGAACCGCTAGTGTAGTATGATCAACTCTACATAATCAACATGATAACAAGTAGCCTCTAGGAATACTAAGAAGAGTTTTGAAATCCATATGAGGAAACTTACCATATAAATTATCTGGTTTTAAGCAATAAAAATGAAGTCCTAATATTGATTAAAGAAGAATTTCAAACCATTAGAGTATCATGGAATAAAGCAAGAACTTAAACTAGCACAGGAATTAGCAACACCCTTACCAATACTCAAGAAAATACTCAGAAATATTACCATATTTTATTAATCTATACGACAAATATTCTAGAATATAATGCATTCTACCTAGAACTCCAAAAAGTAGAGCAAGTCAACATAAAACAACTAAAAATATTTAAAGTATCTAAGATGGTCATAAAATAAATGAGATTAATCTATACCATGAAATGTGAGTAGATGATATCAAAACAAACATTGAGTTTAGAGCCTACTAAAATATTTTTAAGCAATTAATATTGAATCTATACAAAATGAAGAAAATCAAGATGTTGATTAGTTTACTACTTAGGTTACTAAGCTCAATCCTACAATTGGTATGTGGAAAATTCTAGATGGGACTAAAGTTATTTTTACATGTATAGTAGTTGACAACATTATTCAATGACAAGTATTCCATAGTGACCAATAGACCATTGAATTTATTATCAAGGAATCACATCACACCAAAGAGAAAAATGATTATGGAGATGATGTCAAGGATTGTTTTACACAACTAGAAGTAAATCAATTTCCTAGAAAACTAATCATATTACAAAGTCTACTCCATTGGAATGATAGTAAGAAGAATAAAAACATCAAGGTAAAGTATTTAGACTATGGACCTATTGAAGTTATCAACAACAAGATCTTGTTAGGTAAAAAATGTACTAATGGAGATATTTGTAGAATCAAAGATCTATACATAAAATATGATGATATCATCACGTGGACTTATTATGATTTTTAAGTCTATAACAAAAAGGTAATTCAACACACAATTGACCTTGTTCTAAAAGCTAGACCTTTTTATCACAAACAATGACCGATCAAATTCCAAATATAGAGACAATGATGAGAAAAGAGATGCCAAAACTACTTTAAGCATAAATCATCTATCCCATAAAGTATTCAACATAGGTGAAAACTTTAATGTTGATATACAAGATGAATAAATATCTAGGGCTCTACGTAAACTTTATAAACTTGAATAAAACATCATTTAAAGATAACTATCCCATATTATTCATGGATAAATCCCTTATAAAAAATATGGTAAGAGATGTTATGATTGCTAGACAATTTTTTAGGGTGTAATAAACTTTAGATATAAGAGGAGGATCAATATAAGACTACATTCACAAGCAAGTGGACAAAAATTACCTACTAGAGGAAGTTATTTGACCTCTCAATGGGTTGTGATATTTTATATAAGGCATTAGACAAGCTTTTAAGGGCTTAATTAACAAGATCAAAATCATCTATTTGAATAACATGATCGTATTATTTAAGGATTGAAGTAAACATTTGGAACACTTATATGTGGTGTTCGAAAGATGTGGGAAATTCAACATTTATCTAAAACTAAATAAGTTTATTTTATGTGCAAGAAGAAAAATTATTGGAATATTAGTCTTGAAATATGGTCTAGCTATTGACATGAACAAAGTCAAGGCTATAGTAGATCTGCTATTGCCCACCTCAAATGAAGATAATATTTTATTGGCTAGATTAGCTTCATGACAAATTCATTACCAACTTTGCATAGATAGTAAATACTATGGCTAAGATATTGAAGGACACATATTTAACCCAGTTAGAGTACGGTAAGGAGGTATTTAGAACATTAAGAAATCCATGCTTCAGTCCTAATGAACATATATTACAACAATAATTTTTTCTTTGTATATATTCAAAACAAATTGAAGCACTATAATAGTCTTGACTTAGAAAAATGATAAAATGAGGAGCAACCAGTTTTTTTTATGATTCAAACTCTTCACATATATAAAGAAAAATGCATTTTTATGGACAAGCAAGTCTACATAATGATGAAGGATTTAAGGAAGTTTCAAATTTAATAATGTTCTCAAAGTAAGACATCAATGTTTGTGGTACACCTAGGTGTCCAATATTTTGTGCTATAAGGTGAGTTGAGAGAAAAGTAGATAGGTTGAACTTTGAAGATGCATTAATTTGATATAGAATATAATCCAACACACTTGGTCTATAGAGTAGGGTATTATGTGAAAATATATAAAAGGTACATAGAAAAATAGGTGATCTTTATTGAAGAATATGAACAACAATGTGGAAACCATAGAGGATAGGATTAGTCAAGATGAATGAGAGATATAATCTAATATATGTAAAACAACATAGTTCCAAAAGGTCTCATAACAATTCATAAGAAGTTATTTGGACATAATATTATATATTATAGTCTAATTTACATGATATTATTTTAAAAGTGCTACGATAATATTTTATCAAGGTATGTTGAGAAGGAAGAAGTTCCAAATTTTCTTCAAGAATATCATAAAGGACTTGAAAGAGGTAATTATCCAAAACTCAAGTGAGTGCAAACCTATATCCATGGTTGGGGAATATGCATCCATAATAGTACATAGAAGAAATTTTTCTTTCTAATAAAATCTAATTGCCACTATTGAAATAACATTGTTACTATAATGGATTGTAAAGCCAATGGTGTAAGTCACAATTAGACCATAACTACTATTTATTATTCCTTATTTCTCCTTAGCATCAAAAATTGCTAGAGGAGCACAAGTGAATTTGTGTTGGAGTATATTATATTATTTTGTACATGCTAATGTACCCCATGGTACGTTCATGGTACATATTATAAATATTATATTAGGACCAAGTCTTAGTTTAGAGTGTGAGTAATATTTTATGCAATGTTGTAATGTACCAGGAAATGCACAAGTATTATGTAAGAGTGTATGTGTAGAAAATGCACAAGTGTCATGTGAGTATGTGTGTAAGTGTAATGTGAGTCTATGTGCACAAGTGTATTATATGTAAAATTATACAAATATCTTTATATTAGAGTGTTCATAGTGAAGAGTCATATCTAGGTGTGCATACAAGATAGAGTCATGTGTATGCACCAAGAATAAAAGCCAAGAGTCATGAGACTTGGTGTATAGAAAGGAATAGTCAAGTACCAAAAGAGTCATTCTTTTATGGATATATAGTACTCCATAGAGAAGCTAGAATGAATCATCATCATCATCATATAGAATCAAATCATATATTCATCAACAAGTGTTATATTTGTAAGAGAAAGTGGAGTAATAAATATTACATACATTTTGAGAAAATAATATTGTAAGTTGTGCTACATGCTTTGTACATGTATGATTAAGAATATTTACATTCATATTGTTGTTTATTAATAATTTTTATTTTATATATTATAAGCCTTGATATACATATTAGTTTTCTCATATTATTTTACTTACATCATTATCTTGATCTTATTATCTTGTGGATATATTATTTTTGATCCTATGGAATTTATCTTGTGATTTTTATATTAACATTAAGGCTTTAAAAGCCATCAGTGGTATCAGAGCTACCATAAGTAGTTTCTTGCATAGGTTGAATTTATTTAGCTACAAAAATCAATTTTTTCTAGTTTGATAAAATTGATTTAGAGTCTATCTACTTTAAAGAGAGTTAGACCTATAATCTATTGTAAGATCATAGTAAGTAGAAAGGCTAGAGTATTTCCATGGTTAAAGGAACAACTAGTGAAGACTAGGACTCAACTATAGAGTTTTTCCATGGTTGAAGTATAACTAGTGAAGACCAAGACTCAACTATAGAGTCTTTCCATCGTTGGAGATTGACTAGTGAAGACAAGGAATCATCTATATTGGGAGGCAAATCAACTTTAAGATAATTGATAATTTTAGGGACATAACCAACCCTTGATATTGATTTTAGAGAGAAATATTTCAAGAAATTAGATATTATTTGGTACTATTTTATATCAACTCAGAAGGAAGTTGAAGAATTTAAGACAGTCAAGTTTGAAAGAAACAATGAAAAAATGTAAAACATTGAACTAAGCCACAAGGATCAAGGGGTTGAAGAAACACCACATTAACCAAAATAGAGAGACTAAAAAACAAAAACAAGATAATGGAAGCTAACATAAAAACTGCAGTATCATATCATATATCAAAATTTATTATGTACAATGGAGAAGCCTTGCTTAAATAGGCAAGGAAAATCCACCACAATCGTAGGATTAAAAAAGAGATAAGGATTAATATCCACCGTAAGGTGTGATATGATTCATGGAGAAAAGATCTCAACCCTCCAAATGTAATCAATGAGTGTAACTCCCTAGGAGTGCCAAATATCCCCATAATATATAAATAAGATAAAAATAAATATCCACACATAAAGTGGGTGGGGAAAATAAACAAAACTAATGTAAAAGTAAAGTACCTAGGTGAGCATAAGCTAGAGTCTAAACACCTACTCTAACACCCCCCTTAAGTGAAGCAAAGGGTAAAAATGAAGTGGCATATCCATAGTATGAGTCCTAACAACAAAGCTTGATCATGTTCATGTACAATGTGCATCCAAAAGCTCTCAAACTAAAAGGTGGAAAACCACGTGGGAAAAAACCATCATGCTAGAGAGAAAGAAGAATAAGTAATAATAGAGCCAAGGAGTGCTCCCAACACCCCCTAGGATGACAAGCTCCATGAAAAAGTCCTATGAAGAAGTGGATACCTCTACGACAAACAATGTGTCTCCCATGAGGAAGAAGTAGACATGAAGCATCCATAGAATGTCTTCCCACTTAAAGTTAGTGTGAGAAGATAGGAACAAAATGTAGAATGATGACGTAGAATCCTTCAAAGAAAGCATAAGTGAAGATGTCACCAATAAATTATGAAATGAATATCTAGGAATGTAGAAGACCAAACCAACACCAAAATGGGGTAGAATATAGTTCTAATAAATACGCAAAAGATCAATATGCATGAAACCATGATGTGAAAAAGTGGAAGAGATGTGTGAAGAGCATCCATCAAGGAATAATCACCAATGTCCTACTGCATAAGTGATTAAGAGCCCATGGAAGCAACAAGAGAAAGAAGTTGAGGCTTAGAAGCCTCAAAAGAATCAACACGATCTTCAAGATCTCCAAGTGAGAGTACAACTAAAGATAAAATATTTGCATCCAACTCATGTTGATGTTGCAACATATACAATAGATATTTCATGGCATGTTACATCTGTACATATGGATGACTTCTTGGATGGTGTTGACTCTCTCTTCATTGAGTGTCACACATGTGATTTTATCAACATGTATGAGGAGCTCATTCATTTATTTGATGATGATGTATACATTGTATCTCCTCCATGTACTTCTTTCTTTGAGGACCCTTTTGTGGTGTGCCCTTCTTCTTTGAGTGAGCCATATTGTCTACCACTTTATTCTCTTGTTTCTTTCACATTGTATGATGTACTCCTACAATACCTCCAAGTTAATATATTTGAAAATATTTCAATGCAAATATGAATTTTAAAATTGAATAAAGCAATTCCAATTCTTCTTACTTAAAATATCTTCTAAGGCATTCAATACTTCATCTAAAGTTATAATTTATCACCTTAATTTCTCCTATTATTTAAATAACCTTAAGTATAAAAGCTTAATTAATTTTATCCTCAAAGATATGCCTTATACCTCCTTTAATATTTGAAAATATTTATATTAGATTAAATATTTCATACCTCCTTGGATATGGTGTGCTAATATTCAACTTGCTTCAACTCTAAAACCTATGCTTTATAACAATATTCACTCTCTACAATTAATGCTCCTCCTTGTTCATTAAAATTGGTCTTGTGGAGTTTGACTATCCTCTGTATTTTTCTAATCTTATATAAGGTTCTCAGTTCACAATCCAATGTTCTTGCTCTATTGTAATTAGACTATTCTCAACCCATGCATTAATAGGTGCTCTTTAGATGTTGCACCTTGCTCCAATCATGACTAGAATTTTGAGTTTCAAGTGCCAAGTGGCACCAAATATCTCTTGCACTCCTTTGACCATTTCTTGTGGTGCTCTACCCAATTGTACCTTGCTTAACGCTTGGTAAAAGCATTATATTTCATGGGCTTGAATATATTATGACTACCTGAATATTATAAATAGAATTTTACTCTCCTCAAATGAAAATATAGCATCCTCCATGTGGCAAATGGCTTCTTCAATGCTTGATTCTCCTAATTTTCTCTAATTTTATTCTCTTGTTGCTTGGATTTCAAATATTTGAAACTCTTCTATGTTGTTTAACTTTCCAATTTTCATCCAAGTTCTTCTTCTACTCCAATGCTCTCCTTCTATAGTTGTTAGATCTTGGTGATTCTTCTCATATCTTTGGGTACAGTTTCAATGTCCTCTGTAATGGTGCTTGCTCTCAGATTTGGTGGCTCTTTAAATTTTCGTGCTCAAGATTTTCAATGTCTCAACTTTCCCTTGTAACGCAACCTTCTATAACACTTTCCTTCTTTTTTACGTTACTTTATTTTTCTAATATTGTGGCTTTTCTTTACTATTATGGCTCTTATTTTCTACTATGGATTTACTATGGTGGCTCCTCCTTCTATATGGTGGTGCTTCTTTACTATGGTGGTTCTCTATGCCTTTGATGACTTGTCTTCACCTAAGTTTTGCAATTCTTGGTCCACCTTTTTGGTGTCTTTAGACACCTCAAATCTGCCTTGCAATTTTTCTCTATTGAATCTCTTCTTTTTACTCAATAGGAGGAAAAAATATGCATTTCAAATATAAAAACAACATATACTATTTCTACTTATCTCTCCCTTTCAAGCAAGTTTTTAACTTCAATATTTGTTGTTATGTTTTTGTAGATTTCAAGATAATAATGTCTCCTTCCTTGGCTTGGAGATACTCAACTTAAACTAGCTTTTTCTCCTTAAATAATTCTAATATGGTACTTTATAATATGGTACTTTAAAAAACCTTAAAATGAACTAGTATTTATACTAAAAGAATGATATTTCATAGCACCACTTTTACACAAATCTTGACCTCCTTTTGTAGCTAGTCTTCTTAATGATTTGGTTCACCTATTTGCTACCCCAAATTTATGAAATTTTTAGCTCTCCTTTCTAATTAATTTCTGCCTTAAACTTATCAATATTGTAGTTTCAATTCCTTGTGCTTTGTTTCCCTTAACTTACTAATATTGTAGCTCTGATTACTGCCTTCTTGATGTCCAAACCTCCTCTAATTCGTGGCTTTATGAATCCAATTTACTACTTAATATTGCTTTTCAAAAACCTTTAATTTGCATCTTCTAACACTGATCAAGAATTAGCTTCTATGCTGTCCAAATGTCTAAATAATTTGCAGCAATTATCCTTCTTCAAATGTTGCTAAAACCTCCTTTGCTTTGTTGTCCAAAGCTCTCTCAAATATGCTCTGAATCCAAATCATGGCTATCTTTTCTCCATCTAATGCTACCCAAAAAACTAATTTTTGTGACTTCAATTCTTCTCCTACTTTTTTCTCTTGAACTTTTAAATTTGCAGCTATTATTGCTTCCCAAATGCTGCTATGAAATTCTCCAAAAATGTAGCTTAATATCACCTTCAATTTTTTGTCCTATGAATATTCAATTTCTGCTATAAAAACCAACAATATTCTTCTTCACAAATCAGCCTTCAATTCCTTTATGTCTGTCTTAACTCTCAAATCTGGTGGCCTCTTCTAGCTTCTTTATCCTCCTTAGATATTTTCATATTCTAACTTCAAATTTGGCCTATTTTATGGCATCTTCCTCAATAATATGAATGTCTTGAGGTCTCCAAAAATCCTTTCCAAAGTTTGGCAAACTTCTTACCAAATCCTTCTTCCTTTTGAGATTGTTTTTGGATGGCAAAAATTATCCCAAATTCTTCTTTTTAGGAGCTACTCCTTCTTGCAATATTCTTCCTTGAGCTTCAAATATTCTCCAATGGCCACTTCTTCAAATTGCTTCAATAGGGCTTTTCTATCCTTCTTCTTCTTTCTCCTTCCAACTTTGCTTGAGATCTCTTTTCTTGGGTCTTCAAATTCTATAGCTTCTCAAATCTTCAATAGGAATTTTCCTAGTCCTCTTCTATCTTAAATCTTCTATATTTTATCTTCTAAAATAAGAAGTTCTTCAATGGGACCTCTTTCTTGGGTCTCCTCCTTCTAGAGTTGCTTTCTTCAATCTGCAATCTGTAGTCTTCAATATTTTATGAGAACCTCCTTCTTGAGTCTCCTTAATCTCCAATATCCAATATTCTATGGGGATCTCTTTCTTGAGTCTCCTATTTCTTCAATATTCAATAGGGCTCCTTTGACCTCTTTCTCTCTTCTCAATATTCAATCTTCAAGCTTCTATGGAGACTTTCTTCTTGGTTCTCCTTAATATTCAATGTCTACTTTTTATATAGCAAAGAACTAATCCCTGCATGAGGAAAGTACATAGACTTTCAGGCAATCAAAGATGAAATTATTCTCTATCCATTGTAGCAAGCTTATCAAATTTTGAGAACTATTTTTTTGTAAAAAAAAACTTAGACAACAACAAGTAAATACATGCAATTCTCTAGATCTCTTAAAATCAATCAACTTCAGTAGTTATCCTTCAATCTAGTGGAATGAGATCTATGTTGAATCCTAGTCTTCACGAGTTTTCCTACAACCCTGTGGAAAGAATCTAGCAAAAAATAACTTTAAAATTTCTAAAAATAAAATCTCCGTATATCCTCTCAATCTCTCTTGTGGATCTCCTAATCTCCTATCAATCTACCTTGTGCTTTGATACCACTATTAAATTTTTATGCTAGATACTTAATGAGAAATCAACCACAAGATATAAAATGAGAATGCAATATTAAATATATGATAATGACAATATACTAAGCATGTAAAACTCATAAGAAAATTTTGTAACTACTCATAAAACTGCCATTAATGAAGGCTCACAAAAATAGTACAATGATATAAAATGGAGGTCTCATACACTTTATATTTCTTATATGCTCTACATTGTATCTATCATATCTACATTCACTATGTTCTCTCTCTCTCTCTCTCTCTCTCTCTCTCTCTCTCTCTCTCTCTTTTTCAACATCAAAGGCCTATATATAATTAGATGTAACTCTTGGAATTTCACCTACCTATGACTCTTCGTCTTCTTATTCTATGGACTTATGTACACATGGACAACATACACATTTACATCATTACACATTCTAATAATACTTGTGCATTTATTACATTGCATAAAGTAAATACTCACACCCTAATCTAAGACACTCTCCTAATCTAAAGATGTACCCAATATGGTACATTAGCATGTACCAAATAATGTAACATATTCCAACACATTTATATAGACCCCCAAAATAAAAAACACCTAATTGTTCTCCTCTTTTGCAAGTTTTTAAAAACACTAGCTAGTGTAAAAAATGGTAGTGGTATATTTGATCAAGCATTGGCTCAGGTAATCCTACCACTTGGTACCTCCCTATTTGCTGTAATTTCACTATTTTTAGTTTACATATCTCTGTTTTCTGATTAATTGAATGTTTAAATCACATTTATTTTGGCAAATCAAGTAATATTTAGCATAGATACCTCTCTTTCAAAATGCACCTAGGCAAATATCAAATTCATATAGCTTGCATCTTAGGATAGCTTGTTTGTTGCATATTTCTCTTGTTTCCCTTAAAATAAAAATTATCTTTAGCATAAGCATCATTCAAAAGCAAAAATCATATTAGGTTAGCTCTTGTATTCTTGCATTTTGTGTGTTTATACTTAGCATGCATTTTAGGTGATATTTACTTTAGGTTTGAACAAATTTTATCTTGTTAAGGCTCGATAAAGAGTCAAATTAGTAATCCAAAACCTTAGGTGTTTGTTGAATAAACCCATTAAACACCACCAAGCATAACATCAACAACACACTTAGACACCTTGTTTTATACATGAAGTAGAGCCTACTCACATTGAATATTCTCATATCTTCAAGGTCTCCTTTGGAAAGAGATACTTGAGTGGGGAAGTAGGGATTCTAGTGGATTTCCCTCGAGCACAAACAAGGAATTATTAGGATACCTATAGGGAGTGTCTAGTAGTGGTAATGATGACTACATTCTAGCAAAGGAAGACTCTTGTGTAGAAAATATTTTTTTGGCATCAAATTTCAAATGATGGGGGTATCCAAATTAGTCTACAACAAAATATGGAGACACATTAGAGAACCATTATGGGGGCAGATATTGTTACTAATGTCTTCTCTCCTTGGCCTCTCAGTTCATATTATGGGGGGTGTTGAAATATGTGTAATTTGATCTTATTGTAAGACTAATCAACAGTTTGTATTAATCAAGCAACTATTAAATAGAACAATACATGCCCAGATTAGTCTGTAACAAATAGAACTAATCAAACAGACCAAGCCCTAATTAGGCAGTAGTTCAAACAGAATGATGCGCCTAATCCTAATAATGTAATAATATAACTAGATACGCTAACATCCCCCATTATTACATTATTTGGGTAATAATATAACTACTAGCTATACTAACATCCCCCTTGATTACATCATTTTGCAATACAAAGAGAGCTACGAAACAATTCAAATTTGACATGTCCAAGTGCCTTAGTGAAAATGTCTGCAACTTGAGCATCGGTGGGAATGTGCTGAAGCTGAATTCGGTGCTTCGGAACTTCATCTCGAATGAAATGACATTGTGTGTCAATGTGTTTTGTTCTTTCATGATGGACTGGATTATTGACTAGGTTCAAAACACCCTGATTGTCGCCAAACAAGTGTATTGGAGATTTGGATGGATGACCCATACTTTTCAGAATGCGATGCAACCATATCACTTCGCACATAGCGTCACGTGCGGCGTGATATTCTGCCTCTGTTGATGATATAGCAACCACCTGTTGCTTCTTGTTGTGCTAAGAGACAGGACCGGATCCAAGATGAAAAATATATCCTGAAGTTGACTTGCAATCATCAAAT
The DNA here is from genome assembly GCA_028583015.1 of Wollemia nobilis. Taxonomy (NCBI): domain Eukaryota; kingdom Viridiplantae; phylum Streptophyta; class Pinopsida; order Araucariales; family Araucariaceae; genus Wollemia; species Wollemia nobilis. The sequence continues at coordinate 1,520,444 of JAQPPZ010016980.1, read as the reverse complement.
GATCCGGCATAGTCGGAGTCCGTGTATCCTTGTAAGAAGAATTTGTTGTTCCTCTTGTATTCTAGGCCATATTCCATTGTGCCACAAACATAGTGAAGAACACATTTTGTTGCTTTCCAATGAGTGGTCTTAGGCTCTTGCATGAACCTCGAAAGATAGTTGATAGCAAATACGAGATCTGGCCTAGTATTGGTCAGATATATGAGAATCCCAATCAACTGTCGATAGAGAGTACCATCTACCTGAGGTGAATCATCATATCGCGATAACTAAATTCCTGTCTCCATCGGAGTTGCCATTGGATTGCAATCAGTCATGTGATATTTTTCCAACAATGTCTTGGCATATTTTTTCTAAGACACTTTGATGTAGTGCTCCTTCTGGCTGACTTCCAAACCAAGACAATAATGGAGAAGTCCGAGATATGACATCTCAAAATATTTACACAAGTCTCTTTTGACAGTAGAGATCATAGTTTCTAAACTCCCTGTAATGAGCAGATCATCAACATAGAGTACAAGCAACACTATCTCAGAACCCTGTTTCTTGAAATAGAGGTTTGCATCTGACGGACATCTCTTAAATCCATGCTGCAGGAGGTGATTGTCCATTTTTATATACCAAGCCCAAGGAGCTTGTTTCAGGCCATATAAGGATTTGACCAATTTTCAAACTTTCTGTTGTTGGCCTTCCACTTCAAATCCTTCTGGCTGAGTCATGTAGACTTCTTCTTGGATATCACCATTCAGAAAAGCACTTTTGACATCCATATGGTGAAATTTCCACCCAAACTGTGCTGCCATAGCACAAATAACTTGAATTGTGGTCATCCGAGCAGTAGGTGCAAAAGTTTCCTCATAGTCAATGCCTTCCTTTTGAGCATAGCCCTTTGCAACAAGATGGGCCTTATGCTTATCAATTGTCCCATATGCTTTGTACTTGACTTTATACACCCATTTGCATCCAATGGGCTTCTTTTCGTGTGGCAGATCGACAAGCTTCCAAGTTTTGTTTTTCATCAAAGACTTATACTCTGCATCCATAGAAGCCTTCCACTGAGGCTCACTGAGAGCATATTGTACTGATGTAGGTTCAAGATCGTCTATTGAAGACATAAACACCTAATCACTATCAATATCCATATCTTTTGTATCTCTCACTGGATCTACAGAAATTTCTTCAAAATATTGAAACATATCATCAACCCCAGTATTCTCTGTTGCAGCTTTCTCCTATCGAGCCATGCTGTGAGTACGAGGCCTATCCAATGTCAAATCTGGTGGAGTGGATAGCTTAGAGTATTTATTGTATTTGTATACCATTTTGGATTCTTCTTCTTAGGTGTTGAAGAAGATGCATAAGAACCTCCAACGTTTGATGAAGGAGATTTAACAACCTGAGTTTCCACAAGGTCCAGGTATACATTTGATGTGTTTGTTGATGTGAAAGCCTCATCAAAAACTACATCTCTACTAATGTGAATCTTCTTGGTCAAGGGATCAATCAAACGATAACCCTTAGAGTGCTCATCATAGCAAAGAAGAATACACTTCAATGTCTTCTCATCTAGCTTCTTCCTTTTCTCTTTTGGTATGTGCATGAAAGCTTTACATCCAAAAATGTGTAGATGAGAAATGGAGGGTTTCCTACCACTCCATGCTTCCTGTGGAGTCATTCCTTGTAGGGCCTTTGTGGGTGCCCTATTCAACAGATATACTGATGTGGTGACAGCTTCTGCCCAATATAGTTGCTCAAGTCTAGCTCCTGTGAGCATGCAACGAACCATTTCCATGATGGAACGATTGCGCCTTTCAGCAACTCCATTTTGTTGAGGAGTATAAGCAGTAGTTAACTGTCGTGTGATCCCATTTTATTTCAAGAATGCAAAAAATTATTTAGAGGTGAACTCCCCCCATCGATCTAAGTGAAGGGTTTTTATAGAAGTCCCTGACTCCTTCTCAACAGATTTCTTGAATTGTTGAAAAAATCCAAATGCTTTAGATTTCAGTTGAAGAAAGAATACCCACATCTTTCGTGAGTAATCATCCACAAATAACTAAAAATACCTCTTACCCCCACAACTTTTGGGAGTGAAGGGACCGCACAGATCGGTATGAACCAACTCCAGAGGTTTATTTGCTCTTGTAGAGCTCTTTTCAAAAGGCACTCTATGTCTGCTTTCCGCTAAGCGATCGAGCAAACTGGTAAAGTGGTAGAAATGGAAGGAAGACCCTTTACCATCTCATACTTACTTAACTCAAGTAAGTAACTAGAACTCAAATGTCCATATCTCTTGTGCCATAGGGAAGTTGCCTACTTTGTAGAGACTTTCATGGCTACATGTGGAGTAGAGATAGTATCTAAGGCAAATAAGCCATGCTTATATGAAGCAGTTGCAATGTTCTTACCCCTCCTGGTAATAGAACAACACTTCTTGCCTCCCTCAAAACTAAAGTTCACAACCATATCTTTGTCCAGAATTTGTGTGACTGACAACAAATTGTTTGCCAATCCTGGAACATAGAGAACTTTGTCAATCTGAAACTTGCCATCAGGAAGAGTGACTGAAATAGTGCCTTCTCCCCGAACCTTGTAGGTTTTATCATCGACAATAGTGATCGGTTTGCCCTCTTTGGCCTCAAAAGACTCAAACCATGATTTGTCACCAGTCATGTGTTTATTGGCTCCAGAATCAACATACCATATAGGATCCGTCTGCTTGGACACTGTGGTAGTCATGAGAACTTTGTGGGCTCTCTCAAAATCCGTGTCAAATTCTTCAACAACAACATTCACTTGTTATTTGTTCTTTTGTGGTTTGTTTCGGCCTTTCTATTTTTATTGTTTATTCTTATGCCAAAATATGTTTGTATCATGACCTTCTTTGTCATAGATCTTGTAATATCTCTTTTTCTATTGAGGTTGTTTCCCTTTTGAATCCTTTTGTGAATTTCCTCCCTTCTGAAAATTACCCTTCTTTTGGTTCTACCCTTGCCTGTTGATGTAGAGGGCAATGTTAGAAGAATTATCTCATTGTAGTTGGCATGCCTCCTCCTATTGAAGCATATTAACCAATTCTACAAAAATAACTTTCCGTTGTGATACCTGAAGGGAAGTGATAAACACCCGATAAGAATCAGGTAAAGCTCTCAATACAACTGAAGTAAGGAGCTTGTCTTCAACTGGTTCTCCCAAAGAATTCAACTTTGCTTTCAATTTAGAAACTCTACAAAGAAAGAATTCAACTGTCTCCCCCTGCTTCATGCTTAGACCGTGTAATTGAGATTGAAGAAATAGAATGGTGGAATCATTCTTTCCCTCATATATAGTATTAAGGGCATCCCATGCCACTTTACTAGTTGCACAGTCTGCAATATGGGGTTGAACTTCATCAGACACAGCAAGCAAGATGAGCACTTTTGCTTTGTTGTCTAGCTTATCAAAGTCTCTTTGACCAGTAGTTGGAACACCAGCAGCAGATGAAGGTCTGGTTGTTGCTCTAGATACAACATCCCATAAGTCATCCATTGCTAGGATGACCTTCATCTTATTTTTCCATGGCGTGTAATTAGGACATTTCAACAATTGATGAGAATCAGTCATTAGTTTTGCAGACATGATGAAGGTTCCTTATAACACCAATTGGTCCCCCTTTCGATATACCTTTTGCTAGGACATTATACCATACAAAATACTCGCCCTTACATGAGGGAAACTATAGGTATTTAGAAATATCAACAAAAATCACCCGCCCTTACGTGAGGGAAACTATAGGTAATTTTTAGAGATCATACGATTCGTGGTACATAAGCAGTACTGAAAGGGAATAGTATTGTTGATGGCACCTACCATAGAAAGTCTGCAATCCTCATGCGTGGGGCGTAACTTCCCCTAAACACTTTGGATTTCAGAACTTTCGTCAGGATTTACGCCTAAACACGAGAACTATTAGGGTAATGGATGGAGTAAAAAAAATGCAAAATGACAAACTTATCTCTCCCCGACGATTTATAGAGAACATACTCAGACGTCGTTTTGGCAGCTATATTAGGCGGTGGATACAATAGCACAATCACGACAGCTTTACCTGTAAGTGCTGGCCAGAGGTATCACAAATACCGAACGTTGCAGTGCAATAAATTGCACAGATGGGTTTTAATTATTTTGGGGACTTAGGGAGTGAATTTGATTTTTTTTTAACTTTTAATGAATTAGTGCAAAATAGAAAAATAATGCAACCTATAACATAAAAGTGCCCACAGGAATGACCCACTCGGTGTCGAGCGCAGTCGAAAATGCACCTTTACAATAATGCCAAAATTGCCTTTTCAAAAAAAATTACTCATCATCCCCCCCACAATTTTGATTTAAAGTATTTTCTTTAAAATATTTTAAATAACTAAAGGTAAAGAAAAAATAAATAAATTATTTTATATAGAAAAAAACTTTTAAATCTATATAAAATAAATCTATTTAAAATATTCTAAACTTTAATTAAAAATATATATATAAAAAAAAACTTTAAAAAAAAAAGTTGTTAAAAATAATTATACCTTTACCGCCGTTGCGCCTTGCACAAAAAAATGTTTTTGATGCTACCGAGAGTCGAACTCCCGACCCCGCGGTCGTAAGGAGCTTCCAACTGGAGCTCCTACCAGTCGGGCTACGCCGCCCGACGGGAAGGGAAGGAAAAAAACTTCCCTTTGGTCCCTTCCACGGTGAGAAAGCCCAAAAAAAAAAGGTTTTGGGAATTAATCCCACATCGTCGCGGCAGGCAATGTTGAAGCGAGATAAAAGGGTTATCCTGCCCTTTTAGCTTCGATTGCCTGCAGGCAATCAGACGTCCCACAGTTCTTTTGCTGCGCCAAGTGGTGCGTGGCTTGTCCACCACGCGTCGCATTCGGGTGGCGCGTGGCCAGTCCGCCACCTGTCATCGCGTCGTCGGTCCAGGTGGCGCGTGGCCAGTCTGCCATGTGTCACCATGTCGTCGGCCTCGAGTTTCGTTCCTAGGGTCCAGTCAGGTCCAGGTGTCGTCACGTCGTCGGCCTCGGGTTCCATGCTCGGGTCCAGTTAGGTCGTCGCGTCGTCGACCTCGGGTTTCATGCCCAGGGTCCAGTCAAGTCCAGTTGGCTTCGGGTTTCATGCCCAATCCGCTCCGGTCCAGTCCAGTAGCCTCCCCCTCAAGAATTGTGCCCGGGTCAAACTGCGACCAGAGTCTGAGTCACCTCGAGAAATGTTTCGAGGTGCTCACAGGTCAGGTGTTCCTCGGGAATCATGCCCAGCAAGTATCGAGTCTCCTTGTCATCTCCCAACCTGCTTTGATACCATGTAAGACTAATCAACAGTTCGTATTAATCAAGCAACTATTAAATAGAACAATACACGCCCGGATTAGTCTGTAACAAACGAAACTAATCAAACGGACCAAGCCCTAATTAGGCGGCAGTTCAAACAGAATGATACACCTAATCCTAATAATGTAATAATATAACTAGATATGCTAACACTTATTAGGCCAAGGCCAAAAATGTGAAGTACTTATAAGCACTATTAATGTAGCCTATGGGTATGTGATTATGTAAGCTTATGGGTATTCATCACTTATAGAAGCATATGGGCATGTTAATATAAGCCTAAAGGCCCCTTCCATATTTCACCCTTAGTAGTATTGGTTAATCAACTTGCATGAATAACCTTGCTTAAAGGGTGTAATTTACTATTTTTTATTATAAGTTAACCTTAAGGTCAAGTCAACATCATCTTGAGGTTAGTCTCTAATTTGGGTTTGGTACCACTATAAATACCCCTCAATGAGGATACATTTGTATCATAAGTGAATAAAATATAATAAATTGGGATGCCTATAAACACCACCTTCTATCTCTTCTTGTCATCTCCCTTTGTCTCTTTACTTCGTTTACTATTATTATTTTTTTAATCATTTTTTTTGCATGTGATTGTGATGAATGCATGTTTAATAATGCTTTTGAAAAATATTATGAATTTGAACACAAAGCGGTTGGGCTTGATTTTAATGTGGAAATCAAGTCTTTTGCCGTGCTAAGTATGCCAGAAACTGTGAGTCATAAAATTACTTGATTTGATTTATATCCACAATTTTATTTCAAAAATTGGAAGAAGAGCAATTATGTTCTCCTCAATCTCTAGATTTTAGCTAACTCCCTACTACTTATGTTAAGATAATTTAATCTAAAAGTAAAAAAATAAATCTTAGAAAGTAAGGATACAATAATATAAAGTAAATACAATAAATAAAAATATGGTTGTGATCATAGATAGATTAGTGTGTGATCAATTAACACATACAATACAAGTTGAATAACATCAATATGCTACAATCATTTATTAAATTTATAATACTAGAATAAAGGAGTAGTAACAAGTGAAGGATAGTACCACAATCACTATACATTCCACTATTCAAAAGGGTAGTGTCATAATTAATAGATAAATTCATGCATTATCTTTTTATTATTTTAAAAATGACTTTACAAGCATAAATGGATTTAAACAATGTAGCTCAAGTTTCATAAACTAGCTAAAAGATAGTACAATAGAGCCCAATAGCTCCTATTTATGGAAAATTATAAACCTAGAAATTACGTAAGGTAAGTTCCTTCTACTTATAGTAAAATATTCAATTTAGGGACATCTTTAGCAAAATGATGCACCTCTAAACTGTATATGCTTTCAATATTTCTTAAACTTATTTACAGATATTCTAACTCCTTGAGGGCTTCATATAGATAGAAAATACTGCTTTCTTAATCGTTTATTTGATTTTTTTGTTGACCCCTATCTTGCTTGAGTTGAAGGAGACAATTTACTAATCCTAGAGTGGCAACCCTCAAATTTAGAAATTGGAAATTCAATAATTTTGGAAAAAATTATACTTTTTGATCAATTTCACTTCATAAACTTGGTCAATTTTCTAATAACTTTCCAAAATTTTATTGATCTACAACATTGCTCCCAAGGCTAAAAATTTAGCTTTCTTGCTTCTCATGACCAAATTTTGGTAGGAATTTGAAGATAATAGTTGAGCTACTATAATAAGTATGTTGATCTATTATATTATCTTTTATCTTTGGGTTCTACTTTAGTTTCCTATGTTTTAAAATATTACCAAAGTATTTGATAGTCTAAATATTTGTTTTCATCTTTCAATACAATAGCTTTTGAACAAATATATCCAACATAATACTTTAAACTTTACTTCATTCCACCACAGTAACCATTTAGAAGAAGTGATGGTCTTATAATCACATAAACTAAAACTTAATACTTTACAATAATAATTATCAAGAAAATAATATCTTAAAATTTACTTCATTCCACCGCAATAACCATTTAGAAGAAGTGATGGTATTATAATAACATAAACTAAAACTTAATAATTTTCGATAATAATTATCAAGAAAATAATATCTTAAGAAAATTAGCTGGGCATTTGGTCCTCTCAAGTACTAAAATATCTAAAAAGATTGTCTATTTTTATTACTATCTAACAATAAAAATCCTACCTATCCAATATTTTCCCATGAAAAATCCTTGAATGTCCCTATTATCTCAATCATATTCGAAGCTTGAAAGAATAAGATCCCAATGAATATTTAAATTGATAAAGGAAGCACCAAAATATATTGATATAAATTATTCAAAATAACCCTTTTTCTAAAATATACATAACTACATTAAATTCCCATGAAGAATCTAAAGCTCAGTATTACAAATGATTATTAAATTCACATGAATGCACTAAGGTCCTTTCTATGTATATCTAATTATGATAATTTAAATATAATATTTGAACTATATTTCATTTGCATAGTAAAGAGGTGTTTAATAGACATGAGTTTTTTTAGTTCAAGAAGATACACTCCAAATTTAAAATCACCCATACTTTTTGTGATCTCATGATAATAATTCAACTTTAGCTTTTATCACAATGATCTAATCCATTCCTAAAATAACATCATATAAGCCTAGGGGTAATACATAAAGTTTAAGGTTAGAGGGAAACTACCAAGTTTAAAGGGATAATCATTTGAAAGCCTATGTTTGGTGTTTTGTCTCATATATATATATATATATATATATATAGAGGGTGTTCTTATTTTTCTATTTAGATGAATCTTAGTTTGAATATTACTCAACTAGAGGTCCTTGGTTATATGAAATGTGATAAGGGATATATGATATCTAGTTCAAATTTATTACTACCTCCAAATCAATACCTTACCTTAGATGGATATAAAAAATGGTATTATAAAAATTTCACTTTAATTTTTTCAAAGTATAATAGTGAAACCTAGTCTTGAAGATGTGGTAGGCAAAATACAATAATCTTTTAGTTGATTCATATGTGGATGAATTCTCCAAGGTAGATAGTACACAATTGATAGAATGAAATAATTTAAATAATTTGTATTTATAAGTATTAATATAAATCAAAATCAAGGTAAATTAACTAAAATAGTAATAGTTATTTCAAAGAAGCAAAATGAAAATAAATATATACTATGGAATTGATCATGGGAAATTGAGTGAAAATGTTTTAAAATTGGTAATTCTATAAAATGAGACCTTTACATAAATAAATATATATATTTTTTATCAATACTTAAAAACATCTGCCATGGGATTGAACCTGGGTCTCATCACTGATAATGCAAGTGGCATCCTTGTCGATAGACCACACACACAAACATAATTATATTTATTTAAGTATGTCCATCATATAATTTTAAGAGAAAATATAGTGAATATAAGTTGTAGCTTTTGAAGAGCATGCCTTTGTGAAAAAAATAAGGAAATGCTTAATAGATGAAGTCTCACACCATGGAATTTAGTTGTATTTTATAATTTAATTTTGTTTATTTCAAATCTTAAGCTCCCATATGGACTATGTTTTTTAAAGTATGTCCATCATATAATTTTAAGAGGAAATCTAGTGAAGATAAGTTGTAGCTTTCAAAAAGCATGTCTTTGTGCAAAAAAGGAAATGCTTAATAATTGAAGTCTCACACCATAGATTTTTGTTTTTGTTTTTGCTTAAATTTTATTTATCTCAAATTTTAAGCTCTCATATGGACTATGTTGTGGTTTAACAACTCTAAAATGCATTTTTTTATTTACTTTTGTTTATTTTAAATTTCAAGCTTCCATGTGGACTATGTTGTGGTTTAACAATGTTAAACTGGAGATCTTGTTTTGATGTCCCTTTTGGGGCATACTCTTTCTAAATAAAAAATTTCTGATTTCAAATTATAATATACCCTAGTTGTTTTAGTTTAATTCATGTATATATTTGTACTCACACTTTTAGTGTATCTATGCACATGTGGATCCTAATTTTATTACTTTACATCAAGTACTTTATACTTATACCTTGTATAACCACACACCCATGCAACCTTTCATCCCCATAGCAAACTAAGTTTGGAACAATATATTAAAATGATAAATATTAAATAAATGATCCCAGAAGGGTTATGCATAAGGGGTTGGACTCGAAATGTACTTGTAAAATAATGATAAATCCTAATCAAAATCAAGATAAATCAAGGCAAATCCTAAGCAAATCAAATCAATCATCTTCACACCAAAATTTGGGGCATTTTAAGCCCTAAAAAGTAAGGTCATATTTGGGGCACATTTTGACCTATTAAATCACCTTATAACTTCATAAAAATACCACCATTAGATCAGGCTCGAAAAGAGCTTTCCAACGAGTACAAATATATCTATTTTTGGATATATATTATGGTGAATAACCCTACGAACAAATTTGTCCTACAAATTTCAGGTGAATGGACCGACGTCGAGGGTCTTCATATTTGCCAATTTCCAATTTTGGAAATCCTAATATTCACCCAATTTGTGAATATTCACCCAATTTGTGAATATTCACCACTGTGCATAACTCTGGATCCCAATCATGAAAGTAATATGCAAGTTAAATTTATTTTTTGATGTTAAACATATTATGCCAAAGGACCATAATATAGTTTGTTGAATATGAATATCATGATAATAAATAATATGTTCACCTCCATGTTTCATAATTCATGTCTCTTTCGTTGGAATTCATGCACTCAAATAATTTAGTCCTCTATTTGAATAGCTCTATATGGTGGAATCTTATGTACAAAAATAAGTTTCTTGCTCTTACAAAAGGCTATTCTGCTAGAAATTGGGCCAATTTGGGTATAAGAACGTTTACTGATATTATTGATAATGGCAGTTTGAGATCTTGGGATTGTATTAGGACTCAGTATGGTCTTCCTGCTTCACAAAAAAGGACATACTGTTTCTTAAGAACTTCTTTTTTGCAGCTGAATTCTCCTAATTTTGTTTCAGATGAACAATTTTTGTTTGATAATGTGCGTTGGAAAGGTGATGTTCAGTTTTATAAAATCACTTCCAGGCAGTTATATAATATTTTGGCTGATACTAATGATATCATTATGCATATCAATAGAGTTTGGCAGATGGATCTTTCAGCGTCTTATGGTCAGGTCATTTTGCAGCATATTTGGTCCAGTCACTTGGAACCTAAGAAATCTTGGTTTAGATGGCTTCTTTTGCTTCAGAGACTGCCTATTTTGAATGATTCTAATAATATTATGAGTTGTTCTATTTGTAGAGTTCCTGATTCTGTTGAGCATATCTTTTTTGACTGCTTCTTTGCTCGTGAAATTTGGCACATGTTCTTGTATAATATGCAGGGATGGAACATTCATGATACTGTGACTAGACAACATATTTTACTGGGTTTTATTCCTCATATGCAAAAACATTTGAATAATTTTTGGCTTATATTATCATCAGAGATATTATGGATTATATGGGTGTATAGAAATAAGGAGATTTTTCAGAATTTGCAGAGATCACTTACTGGGTCTTTTAGAAGACTCACAAGTTTTAAAATTTTGTTACAAGTTGCTCAGAATATGAGAAGCTACAGGGACAAATACAGGTTCTTCTTTGATAGACTTCATGATGTTGGAAGACAAGAAGACTATTGTTGCAGTCTTGAGTATTTTGATTATCAGTTAGCTATGATTCAACATTTTATAGCTCTTTTCTATGACAGTTATAGAATGGTTTATGACATTACTTGAGTCTGTTTTAACTCAGCATAAGTAGTTGTATCTGGTGTTTTTATGTGTTGGTTTATTTTGAACTTGACATGATGTAACTTTTGTTTTCTTAATATATGAGTATACGTTCTTCCTTCAAAAAATTTATGCACTCATGAAATTCTCTTACTCTTATTTATATCATTTTACAATGTGTTTAATTGACCACTCTAAATTTAGATTTTACTCATGTCCTATGTTTTTTTTGTTGGAAAACACCTATTTTAGGTAAGTCCCAAGGAGGTAGGAGTATTTGTTCTGCCAAAATATCTTATTTATACAATTTTACATGTTTAATTGACCACTCTAAATTTAGATTTTACTCATGTCCTATGTTTTTTTTTGTTGGAGGTAGGAGTATTTGTTCTACCAAAATCACCCAGGGCTTGCCCGACAAAAAACCAATTACTCAAGGCTCATGCAGATTGTAGTAGTCGGAAGGCTTTCTCTAGCCTACTTTCACCATGACTAACTTTAGTAGCACCCTCATTATCTTTATTTATTAGATAAATAATTCTACACTTCTGTCAAAGATTTCCTTCCTCTCCTTAATTCAATTAATTTGTCTATATTTATTTTGGTATGTAAGGTAGAATTTATTACCAAACACAAAGCATTAGGGGAGAGGTTTCCAAAGTCTTTTGATTTTTTCCTCCTCTTCACTTCTTCATTGTCATTTTTTTTTCCTTCAAGATTCAAGGTCTGCAAGATGCTATAATTGAAAGGAACAATAGAAATATGATTTACATTAGGAATTATGGAGGGGTTTTAGAAAACTAAAGATTTTTCCAAGGTTATTTAATATGAATTAATTTTTGTTTGTACATATTTTATTTTAAAAGGGAGTTTAATTCAAAGAAAGAGAATTTTGTACATGTATATTTTAACAAAAGCTAACTTTTTGTATTGGTTTACGGGGGTGTGCTAATCCCACCCACCCTTTTTTGTATGATTAAACATTATTTTATTAATATAATGGCTTTTTCATCCAAAAAAAAAAAGCTAACTTTTTTTTATTAGGTAAAAGTAGAGGTTTTGAGAGGATCCCCAAACCCTAGTACATATGAAAAAGGGAAAGCCATAGTAGAAGCTAAGACTTTCACGACAAAGACCACAACCCAAGAAGGGTACAATACACTAGAGAAGGAATATTCAAACAAAACCACAAACAAGAGATAACCAGATAAACAAAACCCGTAAGGAGGACATTAAGAATCAACATAAATATTTACAACTCCCTGGTCTCCAATACCCAAAGGGACTATCGAATCCAATTGCTTCTTAACAATATCCTGAATATCCTATGTATCTAATTTTTATTCTCTGAGGGCTAGGTGGATTGGTAAGTGCTTGTCTAGCAAGGCACTTATCAAGAAGACACCCAAGTTCAAACCTCGAGGGTAGCCTGTTTGCAAAAATAGTAGTCTGATATGAATCCTCTGAGTGCATGCCAGACCAATGATGACGATACGAATACCGAGTGACTGATGTTGCTCTTCACGTCGGGTCAACAATAACAAAGCAAAATAGGTTTGGTGGAAGCAACCCCTATGGTTTGAACCCTACTCTTGTCAGTTACTAAAAATATTGTGGTTGTGACCAACTCTGCTATGTAACAAAAACAAATATCCTGTGAATATCGTTAACAATAACAATAGCCACTTTCATCGATCCCAATAGTGCCCAAAGGAAACAAAAGCTAACTTTATTTCCAATTAAATATATCAATTTCCCTTTAATTATACAAGTGATATTAATTATATAAAGAATAATCACATTATAATATAATTTGCTATGTCAACTAGCTCATCCATGGTTACTTAAACTATTATGATTAGTTGTAATAATTCAAAATCATTATTTATTTATGTGAACCTACCTAAATTTGTATGAATTACGCCATTTAAAAATAAAAATATATAATATAAATAAAAATTATTTCATACTAATGGAGAGTGATGTGGTATGCACGGGAGAGCGGAGCAAAGGAGCTAGAATTATTGTTCGATTGTGACCATGCTTTTGAAGACCTTGGGAATGCGAAGGGGATTGGTTTTCTCCCGACCAACCCTGTTTCTTTTGTAAAAGGGGTGAATGGTTCATTAGGTGGTGATGTTTTTACCCATTGCGACTTGTGACTTTCACCCTGATTTTGATGGTGGTTTGTAGGATATAGGGAGGACTATGTTTGTTTATCCGATCATTGTGGATGGTGCACCTCCCATCAATATTCATATGGTGTTAGGATTTGTATAATCCCCTATTTCAGACTTCCCCAAAACTTTGTTTAGTTGATGGTTGGATGGTGGTCAGTGCATATTAGCCATTGTATCTTTAGAGATATTTGTTTGGTTGGGTTGTAGTTGCTAGATTTTATCAGTAGTGGAATATTTATTCTTCTGCATGTCTATGGGGTTAGAACCTACAAGAGTTGGGGTTTACTTTTTTTGGTTGCCTATGGGGTTTAATCCCATAGGATTCAAGGTTTAGGTTCCTTTTCAAAACCCTGCTCATTGACCTCCGGGGTTGGTTTTTTTTTTTCGGAGATGGAGGTTCTTAAGTTGGATGTGCTGGTGTGTGAGAATTGATAAATTTGTTATTTAGGTGGATGATTTTCTCCTTTGTGAGTTGTTGTGTGCGGTCTCTATTTTTAGATGTGTCTCAAGGGATATTAGTTTATTAGGGTAGTTGGTTGGTTCCCGCTGTAGGGATTCCAAGTGTTTTTTTGTTTAATTCTTAGCTGCTCTTCCTTTGGCTATTGGATCCTCTATGTAGGCCTAAAATGACTACATACTTAGGAAAATTTTGCAAATTTTGTCTAAGTGGTAAATTCTTCATTCCACACACCTTACAATGTATTTTGGAGCAGATCCACAACAGGAGGCATGATCCAACTCGACACTTAGTAAATTTTCATTCTTCGAGCGATTTCGGGAGACTTATTTTGTTTTGGCTCGAGACTGGTGATGTCTCTCGAATTCGTAAAAGTTTTTAGAGGAGATGACATCAACGAGAAAAAAGTGCAGATTGGTGATCGATTGATATTTTGGAAAACTTCACGAACGACTAAGTTCTAGAAGGCTCGATTCCAAAGAACCCATAGAGTAATTTCACTCGAAATGGTGACAAGGCGGGATGTTGTGGACAAGGTGGATGCGGATTTGTGACTAAAGGTGATTTTGACTTCTCCTTTTCAGAATGGTGACGAGGCAAGATGTTTTATTCTGATAATATTGTGGAATGAAGAAAAGGTCACGTTGCACTATGATGGGTCCGGATTGACGATCATATGCCAATGCACTTGCTTAGCTCGGAATGGAATCCGCAAAAGTCATAAAGAAAGAATAATGTCGTTGATATTTTTATACAAATTGGTGAATACCTTACGGATAATGAGGGAATTTGAAGAACAAAGAGCGAACTCATTCCTGCTTAGCTTTTAGTTTATTTAGAAGCTGGATTGGCGATTACGTAGTTTCTAAGACATAATGATAATGTCACCAACATTTTAAAGCAGAATGGTGTTGTGTTCTCCCCATTATCATAATAAGCTTGTATCAAAATAAATCTGATTCATACAATAAGGGGCATCAATGGTGAGGATCGTGTTGAAAAATATGAGATATTTAGAGATATTTCTCCACTAGAATTGGAACAGTCAGTTGGAAGAAGAAGATGACGCATCAAGTATTTTCAAGAAAGTTGAACCAGAGGTGGTTACAGATCGACGACGAAAGATAACGTTTAAGAAGAATAGACGATAGTGCATGATTTCCAATGGCTTGGACTCCAGTTGCATCAAACAACCAGCAAGTTGCAGAAGCCTCGAGCTGCCATGGCAGACCACTTTCAGTGGATTTCTCGAAAGATGTACTAGTAAGCAAATTCCTGCAAGAACTCTTTGCTATGTTGTCAAAATGAAATCTTTGTAATGTTCTTTGTATTTTTTATTTCTACAAAATCTATAAGTAGAGGTCAAACCCTCATTTTTAAGGGTCTGCTCTAGTGTGTTTGCCTGTGCTACTGTAAATATTCCCAAGAGCTAATGGAAGGAGCATTACATTGATCTTTACCTAAAAATTTGTATTTTCATGCTTGATATCAGAGGTTCAAATTCTTTAGCTGTATTTATGTGAATACTTAAGTGGTTAGTTTGTTCCAAATTAATGTATTACTAGCTATTAAAGTAATTGAAATCTACTTCTGAGATTGATCTTTATTGTTAGGAAGTATATTTCTATAGAATCTAAATATTGGTGAATTCTGTTATTTGGATTATCATTGTTTGGAAATTGAAATCGTTGTCTGCAATGTTTCTCTATTGTGCTTTAATGAATGAAGAGTTATTCAATTTGTGATAATTTTGATCTGAGTTATGTATCTTTGGGTTAGTTTTTTGGAGCTTTTATGGTGGTGCAATGTTGTTAGCCTATCCGTCCAATATTGTTCACATTTCTCTAACCCTAATATTTTCTTACCCTAACCTTCAAACCCTAAGTGAGCATAATTGTGTCAACCCCCTGTTTAAGTTGATAAGGAACTGACCTACTCTGGAGGTTGGATCAGAAACTCTGTTTTGGTCTATCCAATGTTGAGTGCTGAGCTGCAGCTATCGGGTGCAAAACTGGAAATAAAATAGGAAGATAGACAGCTGCAGTATCAAGTGAATACTTGGTGCAATTCAGTACCCAACAGTTTTTGGCATGCCCGATGGGACAAGTTCATAAGGAACATGAAACCCATCAAATGAGTTACTATTATCTCAACCCAACAGATTAGGTGAATTATCTTGACCTTATAATTGAAGAAGAGCAAGTTCACATGGTGACTCCCTGGTCTTTAGACTCAAAAAAAGAATTATCTTTGTAGACCAGTGTCCTTTCATGTATACTAGGTCTTTCAAAAGTAATAACCCTAACTCCTATTTTTACTATGAGTTACCTTATAGAGGGGATGTTGTTGCCAGAAGTTTAGATCAATATTTCCTCGTAGAAGAAGAGCTTTTGGAAGAGGATCCTATAGTCCATCCAATAATTCCCCCAATAAGACCTATAGCCAAAAATATGGCATAAAACGGGCCTCCTAATCAGCCATTACAGAATTATCCCAGCTGGAACACAGTCGGTCCTCTTAGATTAGCCCAAATGAATGTCATCCCTCAGGCTGTATCTAAAGCTTTCCCCAATTATGATGGATTTGGGAAAACAACTTATGAGCACTGTCAGGATATCTTGAACCTGACAACAATCCACAACATAAAGGAAGAAGATATTATTGTAAGAATTCTAGACCTGTACTTCAGAGGAAAGATATTGCATTGGTTTAGAACCTTGGAAGACAATACTATCACTTCATGGCAAGAGTTAGCCAAGCCATTCATAGAGTAATTTAATGAATCTGCTGATCCTTTTTCTCAGCTTAATCAGTTTACATCCATGCAAAAACTCAACAAGAAACTATCGCAGATTTCAATTTGAGATTTAGCAGAACATGGAAAATAATTCCTCCCACTGCCACACCAACTACATGTTTGGCTTATATGTATTATATCCAAGCTCTTGTATCAGAGTTGGGGCTACAGACACAACAATTAGAAGTAGAAACCTTACCTCAAGTTTATAATGCAGTAGTTCATGCTGAAAATATCCTAATCAATATCGGAAGACTTCCCCCTAAAAATGTGTTGCCTTACAACTCATAAACCACTAGTAGCCACATTCAATCCACTAACCCCTCTTACATATACCCTCTATATTTATCATCCCCATATCCACAAATGAATGCAATCCCTCAACCAAAGTATGTGCCCTCTGTAGCTTCTTTTTCTCTACTTCCTTCTCAATCACCTCAAGAGTTTTCTACTATCCTGGATATACAAAATACTCTAAAAAATCTGAGTAATAGAATGAATTCAATGAAAAAGATAAACCAAGAAAGGTCACAATAGAGGATATTCCCATATGTAAACAAATATCAGGTCCAAGTAACAATACTGGTATCAAGGTGAATGCAGTATATGAAGAGCCAACATGTTCTTCAGATACTACTCTTGCAAACGTTTGGTATTTAGTATGTAATGACCCCCATGACTCATAATATTGTGTGATATACCAACACCATGTTCAGAAAGCTATGGATCAAGCTGAAAGGAATCAAAAGGGGAGACTTAATATGTTATGGCACCTTGATCAAATCATAGTTGGAAAAGAGTCAGCTGAGGAAAGCCCAATTGTTGTTATGACAAGGTCTCGAAAGAAAGCCTTGCAAGTAGACCCTCAAAAAATGGGACAATTCCAAGTCCCTTATCAGAAGAAAGTTGATCCCCTCCCTTAGAGTAGTAACACCTTCCATATTACTCAAGATAAGGGAAAAGAGAAGACATATAGTCTTCCTAAGAGACCGAAAAAGGAAACATAAGGAGACCGAATGAGATCTAAAGATGAATATCAATAAAGACTTAGGTTTCCCTCTATTACAAAAAGACAAATAATAGAGGCTACCCAAAAATATAAAAGAAGATATGGTGAGCAATAAAGAGGACTGAAAAGACTCTCCTTGACTAAGTTTGAATACAACATTATTGAAGAGATGAAAAGGATCCCATCAAAAGATAGCCTGTATGACACTCTGTTCATCCCTGGTCAGATTGACCTGCTTAAAGCTTCTCTCAATAAAAATCCTCAGAATGGGTTGGCCACAATAATACTTAGTATGCCATAATAAAATAAATCCTGCTATTTTAAATAATAAACCTCCCCCTTTCTATATATCCCTAAGAATGGAAGGTTGGATAGTCCAAAATTGTATGAGTGACTCAGGAGCATCAACTACAGTTATGCCTAAAGCAGTATGTGAGGAGATGGATATGGAGTATACCCAATATTTTCTTGGTGTATTAAAACTAGATGGTACACCTGTCAAGATAGTTGGGGTCATTAAGGATGTACTGATGAGGTTGCACAGAGCCCCTGAGGTGACAATAATGCAAGAAATAGTTGTGGTTGACTTAGAACCCTATTTTGGATTATGTCTTTCAAGAAATTTTACTGTAAAGCTAGGGGGATGTATGTATATGGATTATTCTAGCATGGTAATCCCTTTCAAAGTAAAGAGAATAAGGATAACACTAGAAAAACCAGTAGCTTATCACATTGAAAATATTGAAGAAGATATGTGCAATCTTAATCCCTTGGAATAATTTGAGCTGGTGGAAAATATTGAAGAGTTGGACATAGAGGATGAGTTACCTTTCAGAGAAGATTATAGTCAGTTCGGTATTGGTATGGGAACATATAACATCTCAACTGAATCAGAGAAGAAAATACCTTATATATCAAACCAATCTCTAAGAGAGAAAGAAACTTGTGTCATGCACTTTGATGGTGCTAAATGCCGAAATGGTGTAGGAGCTGGTGTGGTCCTACAATCCCAATCAGAAGGTACAAAAAATTTTGCTTAGAGACTGACATGGTCATATACTAACAATGCGGCATAATATGAGACCCTATGTCTAGGATTGATACAAGTAGAATGTATGGGCATTAAGATTTTGAATATATATGGTGATTCTAAGCCAATAGTCCATCAAGTAAGAAATAGATGCAACAGTAAGCACCATTACTTAAAAGCTTACAGAAATAGGGTATGGGATTTAATGGAATATTTTAACGCCCTTAATGTAAATTTTGTTCCCAGAGAAAAGAATACTCTGGATGATTCATTAGAAACAAAGGGAGGTAAATTCAACCCTTCTATAGACTTTGGAATCAAGAAGGCCAAGGGAATTAAAATAATCTTCAAACCTACAGTACTAGACGAGCATATTTTTTTGCAGGTTTTTTAAAGTGATAAACAAATAGTTAATTTTTGAAGAACACAAGCTTATCTTGAGAGGGGGGGTGAACAATATAAGACCACTTTTTACTTTTCTTTTCAATTCAATATTATGCGGTGTATAGACAACAATATCAATAGCAGTAATCAAGCAATGCACAAAACACCATACACAATAGAGACACCAAATTTTACGTGATTCACCCAATGTGGGCTACTCCACGGAGAAAATATTTTACTAAAACTTTCTCAATCAATTTCTTTGGGAATCCTTCCCAATTACAATATTTATGGATCTCTATCCAAAGGAGATGATGATCCCCTAATCTCAACTTCGTGGATCTCTTCCACAGGAGAACTCTTTCCTCTTCTGCTCTAGCTAGTGATCTTCTAGAAGACTCTGTCTCTCTACTACACTGATTGGTGGATCTCTCTCCACTTGAAGACTCCTCACTCAAATTTGTCTTCAACTATCCTAGTTGCTAGATCTCTATCCATTGAGACTCTATCCTCTATACTTTGTCACCTCTAAAGCTCTATCAATAGGCTCACTCAGAACCTGCTCAATAATCTCACACAGAACTTGTCCAAATATGCTCAACAAACTCACATGGAACTTGTCTAAATCTGCTCAACAAGCTCACACAAAACTTGTCCAAATCTGCTCAAGCAATCTCACCAAGAACTTGCCCAAATCTGCACTAGCAAGATCACCAAGAACTTGCCCAAATCTACACTAGCAAGCTCACTAAGAACTTGCCCAAATCTACACTAGCAAGCTCACCAAGAACTTGCTCAATAATTCAATCTCATAGAAGCATAAAGAGAATTGTTAGAGACTCAATATGTTCTATACTAAAATCCCAATATCAACTCAAATTAATCTTATAGAAGCATAAAGAGAATTGTTAGAGACTCAATATGTTCTATCCTCAAATCTCAATCTCAACTCAAATCAATCTTATAGAAGCATAAATAGAATTGTTAGAGACTCAATATGTTCTATCCTCAAATCTCAATCTCAACTCAAATCCAGAATATAGAATAGTTTGTTTCATGGAACTTGAACAATCACTTCACACAATCACTTGACTAGGCTCAAACAACTCTTCTCAACCAACTACCACAAGGAACAACTCTTTCTTACAAATCCTAGTCCAAGCATGTATCAACCAACTCAAATGTTTCCAACAATGCTCAACCAAAAATCTCACATAACAATGATAATCATGTTCTTTTCAAGTTCAAGTTCTTTGCATAACCAATGGGCTTCAACAACAATGCTAATAAAACATTTTTCACATAACAATGATACTCATGTTCTTCTCAAACCCTATCTCAGGTTTTTCACACTACTAATGGCTTCAACAACAATGATTATAAAACAATATTTAATAGCAACTCTCAACCCAGAAAACCTTGAAGCATTCAACCAAATACTTTTGAAAATGAAACCACAATTAATACTTTTCTCTCCAATGATATTTCAAAAATCAACCACCATAAAAAATCAATAGGAGAATGTGCCCATACCTTTTATGAATATGAAGAAGCCTTTTGGTTGTCCACAAAATCTGTCTCACTCAACACACTTTCTTTTTTCAACTTTCAACAAGGGTTAGAGATCTTGATTAATAACACAAAAATAACATCCAAATAAAACCTTATTACTCCTACTCAATAACATACACCATGTCACTTCATAAATGAATTAATCTCTTTTGAAAAAGAACAAAGCAACCTTCACTTTTGAACCTCTTTACAAAATCAGAAATATCTCTTTACACACACCTTATCTCTCCCTCTAAGTAAGTTAATAAAATAGCCCTCGGAATAAGATTTCCAACGATATATAATATGATATACTTTTAAATATTAAATCATCAGAAATCTCTCATTTTCTAAACATGCATCACAACCCTTATTCCTCCTAGGGCAACTTTAGAAAAATAAAATATATTAAAAATTATTAACTTGCCTCTGTCGTTGACGAGATTCAATCTCGTGACCTTCTTGCTCAGCGCCTTAACCACAACCAACCTACCGTTGGGCCACACACCCTCACATGCTCAAAAGGAGCACACAACAAAACCTTATACCGCGAATATCTACGCCCTTCAAAAACAAAATGTGCTTCACGCGTTTCAACACAGTAAAACACCTCCGGCAAGAATCAAACGTAGGACCTCCTGCTTCACATACAGTGCATGAACCACTGGGCCAAGGAGGCCTATACATTTGGCTTTACTCCATAATAGTCTCTTCAATGAACGCAAAAATCGTAAGCCTTTTAAAACCCTTTTCACACACACTTCGATACACGATACGCAGGCTCTTTTACCATTCGAATCCAAATATCAAATCGAGTGCTTAGGGAAATAAATCAAATATTTGGGCATATATATATGTCCTCCTCCTTTCCTTTGACGTCGACACTATAAATTAAATTTTAATTTTAAATTTAAATTTAAAATAATTTAAAATTTAAACTTAAATATTTAAAATTAAATATCTCCATCACCAGGGCACCTTTTTCGACGAAACGAAAAGCCAACCTAGGTTTTAAGAAAAACCTATTTCAAATCTGCCATCATTTTAAATTTAAATTTAAAATTAAAATTAAATATCTCCATCACCGGGTCACCTTTTTCGACGAAACGAAAAGCCAACCTAGGTTTTAAGAAAAACCCATTTCAAATCTGCCATCCATGGTTTTAAATAAAACCTTTTATTTTTCCTGCCTTGGTTTTCACAAAACCCTGTATATATCCATGCTCTCCAAAATATCATAATTGCTCATTTATGAAATGCTTTGGCCACCAAAACTCAATGTGATTCATGTGACATCAATGATCCATGTGACATCAATGACAACATAAAATCACTCAAATTTCCAAGAATTTTATGGTTAGAGAATCATGTCTCTCCACTTTCCTAGAGGAGAATTTAGAAGAAATTGATCAGTAGGACATTATCCAACTAAAGAACAATCATATCCCAAGAGGGTTGGTCACCCTTGAGAGTTTGTTTGATAATGAGGATAGAAAGAAGACCAAAGCCATGAAGGTCAACAAAAAAATCTATAAAGAAGTTGAAGTTGGTATAGAAAAGAAGCTCAATGTCGGAATCCAATGTTCACCTGAGGAAGCAAAAGATATCAAATCTCTATGCTTAAGATACCAAGACATTGTGGCTTGGTCATATGAAGACCTCAAGGTGTATGATAAAAAGGTTATCCAACATACTATTGAGCTAGAGCCTGATGCAAAACCATTTAGGCAAAAGAAGAGGCCAATCAATCCAAGGATCGAGGCCATTATGAGAGAGGAGCTCTTAAAGTTATTAAAGGCTAAGATCATATACCCAATAAAACATTCTACTTGGGTAGCCAATTTGGTACCCGTGAGAAAAAAGAATGGGGATATACGCTTGTGTGTGGACTTTAGAAATCTGAACCAAGCATCCCTTAAAGATCACTACCCTCTCCCTCATATTGATCAGATCTTGCAGGTAGTGGCAGGAGCAGAAAGATTCTCATTATTGGATGGTTACTCTGGATATAACCAAATTTGGGTGAAAGATGAAGATCAGTATAAAACAACATTCACCACAAAATGGGGTACATTTGCCTACTAGAGAATACCTTTTGGGTTGTCCAATGCGAGGAGCCACATTTTAGAGAGCTATGGACTATGCCTTTGGAGCACTGATCAACAAGGCTATTCTGATTTATCTGGATGACATGACTGTGTTTTCCCATGATAAAAAAGACCATCTGTCACACTTGGAGCAAGTTTTTCAAAAATATAGAGAATTTGGTATTTCACTCAATCCTAAGAAGTCATTCTTTGCAGTCCATGAAGGAAAGCTACTAGGTCATGTGGTCTCAAAATATGGCATGGCCATAGATCCAGATAGAATCACATCAATTCTTGCTCTTCCTTTGCCTACAAATAAGAAAACATTGCAGTCTTTCCTAGGCCAAATCAATTTTGTCAGGAAATTCATTTCTGATTTTGCATAGAAAGTAAGGCCTATATCTGAGCTACTCAAGAAAAATATTGAATTCAAGTGGACTAAAGTCAGGAAACAAGATTTTGAGATTATCAAGCAATCCATTGCAATAGCCCCAGTACTGGTAAACCCAGATTTCAGCAAATATTTTATTCTTTATGCATATGGAGCGAAGAAAGTTATGCCTCGGTGCTCACTCAGAAAGATGATCAAGGGGAGGAACATCCTGTGTTCTTTTGGAGCCAGACACTCCATGATTATCAGGGTCAAATACAACTTTATTGAAAGGCAAGTATTTGTTGTGATGAAGTCACTAAAGAAGTTCAAGCAGTATTTGGTACAGAGCAAGACCCTGGTATATGTAGTTCATCCGGATGTAAGAAGTTTTATCCTTTAGGGTGATCTAGGAGACAAAAGAGTTGGTTGGATTACCAAAATCTAAGAATATGATGTAGAAATACACCCCACAAAGCTAGTGAGAGGTAGAGCCTTATGCCAAGGGTTAATAGAAGCTGCAACATTGGCAGAGGTAACAACTTGCTAGGCAGTAGAAGAAAATTAGGTCAAAATAATACAAACTAAAGACTCTGATTGGATTGACCAGATGGTTAGGTATTTCCAAAGTGGAGTATGCCCCCTTAATCTAAGTGCTTCCCAAAGGAGGAGATACATGCTTCATGCTTTGAAATATGTATTACTACCAGAGGGCTTATACAAAAGAAACTTGGATGGAATTATTCTAAAATGCTTAAAGGATGACCAACAAAAAAGGGTCATGGAGGAATTCCATGGAGGATCAGCTGGTGGACATAGCTCAGGTAGGGTTACAACTTTAAAAATCATAAGAGTAGGCTATTATTGGCCCACTGTATTCATTGATGCTTTTAAAGTCACCCGGGCTTGTGACAAATGTCAGAGATATGTTGGAAGGACAAGGAATGCTTCATCCCCCTCAAGCCCATTCAAGTTGAAGAGCCTTTTCAACAATGGGGGCTAGATTTCATAGGGGTTATCAACCCCAATTCCTCAGTAGAGCATAATTTTATCTTAACTACCACAGATTATCTTACCAGATGGGTAGAAGCTATTCCTACCAAGAAATCAGATCAAGATGTTGTGATCAATTTTATGGAAAATTTGATTTCAAGGTTTGGAGTTCCAGAAGCTTTGGTGAGTGACAATGGCCCAACTTTCATAGGAGCCAAGTATATTGATTTTACCAGTATGGACTTGTAGAATCTACCAACAAAAACCTATTAAGGATTTTGAGGAAATCACTTGAAGGTAATAAAAGAAGTTGGCACCTATTGCTGGACCAAGCTCTATGGGCAGACATGATTACTATTAAGAAGTCCATAAATACTTCCCCTTATGCACTAGTATATGGCAAGGAGGCAGTGTTACCAATCCATTTGGAGATCCCAACACTTAAGCTTGTCAATTCAGAGGAAGAGTCAGAAGAAGATCCTGTGAAAACCAGGTTGACACATTTGCTGAAATTAGAAGAGAGTAGAGCTCAGGCATATAACAGTTTTCAAAAGCATTCATCAGACATTAAAGCATGGTTTGATAAGAAGGCCAGATTCAGGAAATTCCAGGTTGGAGACTCGGTTCTCAGGTGGAATGTTGATAGAGCAAAGCCAGGCAAGCATGAAAAGTTTGATTCTTTTTGGGATGGTCCTTTCAGAATAGTAGATGCTAAGGAGTCCAATGTATTTCAGCTGGAAGATCCAGAGGGAAACATACAACCAATTCCAGTGAATGGTTTTCATCTCAAGCTCTACTATGTGTAAGGAGTGATTTCATTGTAACATATGTATATACATTGTATAATTATTTTCCTCCTTTCTGCACTTTGTACTTTAATTTCTTTCTGCACTTTGTAATCGATTTTCTTTGAAAAATATTGAAAAAAGAAAATGTTTTCAAGAATGACTAAGTATGGGCTAAGTGCACAACGAAGTTCCATTCCACACTCAATTCTATGTAAAGCCTTCCGGAACGGCGTGCGCTCTTGAATCCGCATCAGAATACACTAGATCCCTAGAGAATGGTGTAAAGGTTTCTATCCCGCATGAAAGGAGAGCCGATGGTCAAAGGAGAGCAAAGGCATTCCCAATCTGGGAACCTTCCAAAGGTAATATAAGCCAGAGCGAAATCAAGACGGAAGTTCATGCATAGAATTTTCTAAGTGTCAGCGGACCCAAAAGCCTCTTAAGCCATCGGTTTCAAAATCAAAGTGGAACCAAGCAACAATTTCAATCGTGACACGTGGAAATCATAGAACGATCCTACATTCAATGCTAATGAACTCATGCCATGACCCAAGAGTAGCCGAAGGGGTGCAGTGAGGTGGCAGCACAATTTGAAATTTTGACCAATGAAAAGATAGAATGCCACCATTGAGCCATCGAAGGGAATGATTAAAAGTTGGAAAGTGTGCCAGTGGTGAGATCATGCAGTAGCTGCATTAATGGTGGAGGATACGCACATTCCAAAAAATAAAAAGTGACAAAAAGCATACACGACGCTCATTTGGTAGCTATTTGCATCCCCAGAGCGGTAAGAAGATGAAGGGATATTTAGAAGAATTTATTGTGAATTACAAGGAGAACAAAGTCTTACTACTGTCAAAATGGCCCCTAAAAAATCACCCACTGAGTCTTCAGAAGATGTTCAGGAGTTTGAAACTCTGGAGAAGAAGGTGGTGGCACCATATCTTGACAAGGTCGAAGTCGTGGCGGACACAGAAATGGTCCTCATAGAAAGAACGAAGCTAAGGAGGAATGTGAATGATAGATACAAGAAGAGAGTTGCTTTGGTCGTGGAAGGTAGATGTGTTGTCCTTTCTTATCTCTCTTTTTATATTTGTGATTATGTTCATTCCTGCCCTGAGTTGATAGCTGCAATAGTTAAGTTTTATGACCCATTGGCTAAAGCAGTAAAAACCTCTGAGGGCGAAACCCTTTTCAATATCACCGCCTCCTTTTGTCATAGACTCTTTGCCCTAGGGTCTGACCCACCAGTAATACCGAAACCGTTTAGGGTCATTGAGCAGACTGGGTTTTACACAACAGAAAAGTGAGCTAATGACGATGAGTCATTTAAAAATTGGGTTTATAAACAACTTAATATTAAGCCCAAGGAAAAATTGCCTGAGGTCCCTATCTCTATTGACAAATTTGCAAACCCCATCCTATTTTCTATGTTGGCTTGCATGGAGGGTTTAGATTCTGATAGAATGGTACATGGCTGGAAAATTACCGCAGCATACTGTATTTCTAATGAAATAATGTATGAGAAAGATGCGGGAAAGAAAGGGACTAGAGTGATTTATTTTGATTGGCCAACTTTTCTCGCATAGAGGATACATGAGCAGCTAGTAAGCATGAAAAGGGGCGTTGATGCTCCTAGTTTTAGGCATTGCTCAAGTCTGGTGTGGATGTTCTATGCTGCCACCAAAGACAGAATGTCGTGGATTCCGATCAAGGATAAAACCAATGATGGGGAACCCTTGCCGGTTTATTATTGGACAAGTCATTTGAGGAGCAATGAGTCCTATTATAGATTCAATTTGGAATTTTTGGGACCTGCCCTAAAAATAATGTATGGTAAGTGCCCTAGGTTGCCACCTTTAGCTGAGCAGATTCTGAGAACAAAGAGTGTAGAAGAAGGAGACTGGTATTTGTTGACCGAGGGTACGGTAATCAGATTGTATGGTTTCATGGGTAAACCTTTTCTCCTACCCCACTTTGTCATGGAGAGGCTTTTTGCCCTAGAATACCTGAGGCAGGTGGAGTACATTGATGCGAACTATGGTTCTGGGAGAAAGAGGAAGTCTTTACTTACCCACCGCACTATGGATGACATTACCATCACCAAGAAGGGGTAGAGCCAACAAATTGGCCAATACCTTGATAGGTTAGGTCTATTTTATATTCCCCAAAGATGGAGTTATGACCTTGATGGCATTTTTACTGCAAGGAATAAAACCCTAAATGGACCTAAGGCCTATAAATTTGAAAGGAGGCCCAGGGCTCATTTTGAACAAGGCAAAAACAATGATGAGACTGCTCTTTTAGAGTGGAATGTCTCAAATATGGGTCAAATGCCTCCATGGTTGGATTTTTATGAGCAAGTTGTTGATTTTGACCCTGAAAATAAGCCAAGTCATCGGATTACAGAGGCTACAATTGAAAATATTGAAGCTGAGTCAACAAAGAAAAAAGATCCTCCGCCTGAGGCTAAGTCTGCAAAGAAAAAGGATCCTCCACTTGAAGAAGAGATTGTAGAAGAAGAAGAAGAGGAGGAAAAGGGACCATGGAATGTAGCAAAGATAATAGATTGGTGGAGAATGAGGGTTGAAATTGGAAAGCCTAAGTCCAAGTTTGGAATGAAGATTGATAAAGAATTTTCAAGGAGATATAATAAAAACATTGGAACCTGGAGACAAAAGGATGTCAGAAACATAGTATTAATGGTTGAAAAACCCCAATCTGGCTCTGAATCCCTCCCTCCACCTACAGATCAAGAGGCTCAACTAGAAGAGCCAGGAACTCCTTTGACAATGGCTGAAGTACTAAAGACCTTTCATCCTACCATTGAGCAGGTGGAGAAGTTTCCTAAGGGGGCTAAGTTGATGAGCAAAATGCAATATTCTAAAGAAAAAGTTGTCAGTACCCCAGTTATTGAAATAGCATCTAGGCCTAAATGCTTAGCTCTGGGAGCATGACCTCCAGACACAGATATCAATTGGAAAAAGAAGGATGAAATTTTTAAGTACAAACCCCTTTCTTTTACCCCTGCAACATCAATTGAATTACGTCCTATTTTTGAACAATCATTACTTTCTGGAGTAGTGCAAGAAGATGTGTTGGAAGAAGATTCTAAGAATGAGATGACTGCTTTTCAATTGGTTCATAGAAGGACTAAGAGAGTCCCAGAAAGAGAGGAAAGAGAAATTTCAAAGAAACAAAAAATGGATATGGAGGAGATTGCTAAAGAGGTAGCTGATTTTGCTGTGGAAAAATTGATTGATCAGGAGCAACAACAAGATACGAAGGTAGAACAAGAGCACCCTACATTAGTAGGTGAAGGTATGGCTTCTAATCCCTCTTCTCCTCTTCATCCTCATGAGTCCCCAAAGAAATCTCCCTCCCTTTCTAATCAAGAAGATATGACAAGTGTACCTCCTCCCTCTCACAGTCCACCACATGTGTCATCAATAGCCATCGAGGTACAAGTCACTTCTGTTTCCTCACAGCCACCTCAAATCCCATCTTCAGCATCTGAGGTTCCCACTCCCTCATCTACCATCGCTTCACTTCCATATTTTTCATCACCACCATCAATGGGACACTGCGTTCCAAGTGTATCCATCCATCCGATTGTTAGTCTTGCATCAGTTTCCATGAGTCTACCAGCAACAATAGCAGTAGTAGTTACAGAGTCCACTATTGTCATAGAGGTTGTTGTAACTATATCCTCACCCCCATCATCGACAATTTAGTCTGCCCTTTCATTTCTAGTGTCATCATCTCCTCTGGCTACTGGTTTTTCAAAACCTGTCACTGTATCAAAAGAGCAGGCAACCACTCAGAGTATAAATGATTATTGGGCAGAAAAGCTTACTAAGCCTTCCAGCAGGATGGCTGTCAGAAGAAGAAGCATGTATGTTGATCCTGTTTCTAGACAAAGAATATCAAGATCTATGACTCCACTGGTGAGCAAACCTGAGACTGAGATGATTGTTCAAGATTATCGAGTGGAGGAGGTCACAGAAGATATTGATAAGCTTCCTGAGGAAGATGAGCTAATTATAGCCAAAGCCCACTTGGATACCTTCTATGTGAAGAATGATTTAGTCAGAGAGAAGGTAGACAAATTGGAGAAACAGGTTGAAAGGCTTAAGAAGAGTCTGAATAATAAAAAGGAAGTAGAAAAAGCTCTGAGAAAAGAGGCTAAGGGTTGGCAAGAGAAGTTTCAAGAAGCCAATAAACTAAAGGACCAGTTAGAAGAGCAAAAGAAGTTGAATGAAGATCAGGCGAAGGAAATTCAAAATTTAAAGCATCAACTTCAGATTGAGAAAGCTAAATCTTCAGGATTTTCTAAGAATGAGTTGAAAAGGATTAGAAAAGAGTTGCTTTCTGAGGTCTAGGAGAAATGTTCAGGGCTTCAACTTGTTATTGATTATCTTAATGATGCCAGCCGCCTACTCTCCAATATTCAGAAAGAGCTAGATCAGATCACTGGAGAGTTGTAGCCTATGGTGATTCTGGTAGAACAAATGTACAGGTTGGTGGATAGTAGACTCAGTGATTCTACTAAACCTATTCCTAATAAAGAATGGAATCTCACCAGAGTTGCTACTAGGATAGTGGTTAAAAAGCACAGGGCACTTCAAAGAGCCTGGCTGTTATTTGATAGGATTGAAAAGGTGATAAAGGATGTTGTTGAATTGAATAAGGAAATGATTTAGGTTAGCTTCAGAGGCCTCTGGAAGGAGGATCACAACTTGTTATCTATGGAAGAGATCCAGCAGAGCATTAATGATAATTTGTAGGATGAATCTAGAATAGATTCTCTAGAAGAGCCACTACCCCAAGAACAAGTTGTCCAATTGATCATGGATTTTACCCGTTTGAGAGATCTCATGGAAGATATGGTGAATAGAGGGAATGTTGCTAACTATGAAGACATTGGAGAGCTACAATATGTTTATAAGCAGCTCAAGGAAACATCCAATCCCTCTGAAGAAGTCTGGGAACAGGCCCTACAATATTTGGAATTAATGGTTCAGTTGTTTGGGAATACTTATGGAGAAAGAAGCCGAAAAACACCTACTCCAGAAGAAGAAGAAGAAGGAGAAGAAGAAGAAAAGGAAGAAGAGGCCGTAGAAGAAGGGGAGTTGGATGGATCAGTTACAGGCCCAAGAGGGGCTCACACTTAGTTCATTTTTGTTTTGTACATATGCATAAGTTTTGTATTTTTTGTTTTGACTCTGACAATTGTCAGAAGTAAGCAATAAAGGCATGAAGCCTATAGAGGCAGAAGAGCAACGGACTATATGTGAAGGCATTTATTGAAATAAGGCCTTATAAAAGGAGTAGAGTTGTGTCTAGTTTTTGAAGACAGTGGCGAGACCTGTATTTCTGACACAGTCTCTGTATGAGCGAGTAAGTTCTATATATTTTTGGCATCATTTCCATATGAACCTTTACTCTCTAGACAGACTGTTAAAATTTTCAGAGAGTAGTGTTTATATGGAAGTTATTCTATAAAATATGTTTTTGAAGATAAATATGTTTGACTCCATGGCCCAATGGATAAGACTCTAAGTTCGATTGGCTTTGCAAGCAAATCCACCCAGGAGGCGCCAGAATGTAGGCCCAAAATGGCCACATACTTAGGAAAATTTTGCAAATTTTGTCTAAGTGGGAAAGTCTTCATTCCGCACACCTTACAATGTATTTTGGAGCGGATCCACAACAGGAGGCATGAGCCCGCCCGACACTTAGTAAATTTTCACGCTTGGAGCGATTTCGGGAGACTTCCTTTGTGTTTGGCTCCGGACTAGCGACGCCTCTCGAATCCACAAAAGTTTTAAGAGGAGATGACGTCAGCGATAAAAAAGCACGGATTGGCGACCGCTCGATATTTTGGAAAACTTCACGAGCGGCTAAGTTTTGGAAGGCCCGATTCCGGAGAACCCATAGAGTATTTTCACCCAGAATGGTGACAAGGCGGGATGTTGTGGACAAGGTGGATGTGGATTCATGACTAAAGGTGATTTTGACTTCTCCTTTCTAGAATGGTGACAAGGCGGAATGTTTTATTCTGAGGATAGTGCGGAATGGAGAAAAGGTCACGTTGCACTATGACGGGTCCGGATTGACGATCATATGCCAATGCACTTGCTCAACCCGAAATGGAATCCGCAAAAGTCGTAGAGAAAGAATGACGTCATCAATATTTTTGTGCGGATTGGTGAATACCTTACGGATAATGAAGGAATCTGAAGAACAAAGATCGGATTCATTCCTACTTAGCTTTCAGGTTATTTGGGAGCTGGATTGGTGATTTCGTAGTTTCTAAGACAGAATGATGACATCAATAGCATTTTAAAGCAGAATAACGTTGTGTTCTCCCCGTCATCATAATAAGCTTGTATCAGAATGAATCTGAGCCATACAATAAGGGGGATCAATGGTGAGGATCGTGTCAAAGAATCTAAGGTATTTAGAGATATTTCTCCACCAAAATTGGAACAGTCAGTTGGAAGAGGAAGATGAAGCATCGAGGGTTTTCAAGAAAGCTAAACCAGAAGGTGGTTACAGATCGATAATGGCAGATAGCATCCAAGAAGAATCGACGATAGTGCATGATTTCCAACGGCTTGGACTCCAGTTGCATCAAACAACCAACAAGTTGTAGAGGCCCCGAGCTGCCATGGTGGACCACTTTCAATGGATTTCTCGGAGGGTGTACCAGTAAGCAAATGCCTGCAAGAACTCTTTGTTGCGCTATCAAAATGAAATCTTTGTAATGTTCTTTGTATTTTTAATTTTTGCAAAAACTATAAGTAGAGGTCGAACCCTCATTTTTAAGGGTCGGCTCTAGTGTGTTTGTCTGTGCTACTATAAATATTCCCAAGAGCTAATGGAAGGAGCATTACATTGATCTTCACCTCAAAATTTGTATCTTCATGCTTGATATCAGAGGTTCGAATTCTTTAGCTGTATTTTTGTGAATACTTAAGTGGTTAGTTTGTGCCAAATTAATGGATTACTAGTTGTTAAAGTAATTGAAATCTACTTTTGAGATTGATCTTTATTGTTAGGAAGTGCATTTCTATAGAATCTAGATATTGGTGAATTCTGTTATTTGGATTATCATTGTCTGGATATTGAAATCATTGTCTGCAATATTTCTCTGTTGTGCTTTAATGAATGAAGAGTCATTCAATTTGTGATAATGTTGATCTGAGTTATGTGTCTTTGGGTTAGTTTTTTGGAGCTTTTTATGGTGGTGCAATGTTGTTAGCCTATCCATCCACTATTGTTCACATTTCTCTAACCCTAATATTTTCTTACCCTAACCTTCAAACCCTAAGTGAGCATAATTGTGTCAACCCCCTGTTTAAGTTGACAAGGAACCAACCTACTCTGGAGGTTGGATCAAAAACTCTGTTTTGGTCCATCCAATGTTGAGTGTTGAGCTGCAGCTATCGGGTGCAAGCCTGGATAGAAAATAGGAAGATAGACAATCGTAGTATCAAGTGAAAACTTGGTGCAATTTAGTGCCCAACACTCTATTGTAGTAGTTTTGTTGCACGATCCTGGTTTCGATGGTTTTTGGCCCTCGCCTCTTGTGGTTGTTGTTGTGCTTCCTAGCATGGAAAATTTTTTCTTCACTTCTGGTTTTTCAGGCTCATGCTCAGTCTGGTTGGGGTAGTTTCACTTTTTACTGGATGCTTTATGGCTCTGATATATTGTTGACAGTCACTGTCGATTGGGAGTGCAGGTTCTTCGGTCAGGTGGCTGGTTTGCTCATGTTGAAGGTGGTGTACGATCCTCTTTGGATCATAGTGTTAGCTCGTCCCTATAGTTGTTTTCTTATGGATTTGAATTTTGGCTTTTCCTCCTCAGCGCTGCAGGTACTTGGTTCCCTTTTTTTGGCCTCTATTTTCATTGGTTGGTTTTAGATTCTTGGTGTTGATTTCAAATTGGTTTTGGACGGTTGCTTTGATTTGGTATGTGGTGTCTTCTACGGAGGGCTTTTATTGTATTTTATGGATAGTTCAAAGTTAGGTTACGGTGCTTCATTATCTTAATGATGGTCTATTGACCTAGCTGTTTGATTTGCTCCTTTTAAATTTAAACTTGCAATATCTTCCTCCAATATCTCTCTCGTGTGTGCTGGATTTTCAAATTAATGAGGTTTTGGAAATGTTTAATTATGGGGCCCTTGTGCCTTTTTCCCATGTGGGTTCTTTTGGTTGCCTCTTCAAACCCATTGTGTGGTTTGGGAGTTGATGTGGCCCTAGTTTGAGTTTGTTTTTTGTTGGTATGCCTTCGTTTGTTGGCAGAGTTTGTGTTATTTGATGGGCTTCCTCGTGAAACCGTTGTAAAAGGTTGTGGGGTCCCTTTCAAAATCCTCTTTTCCCTTAATAGTATCAATATATATATATATATATATATATATATATATATATATATCAAATATAAAATATTCCTTGTAAACACATATAGATAGTGACAAGCGTGAATTTTTTTGAACAGTTTCAATCTATGTCTCTATATTTACCAAATTTTAGGGGTGATATTTAAAAATCATTGATTTTGATGGGTATTCAAAGAAATTCAATGAAATTTAGGGTATAGATTTGCTTGATCCAAAGTCCTACATGAAACCTTAATTTTTTGTTCAAATGTCTTCCTACAACTTTCACACTTGTACATATACATATTTAAAATCATAAAATTTTAGATAGGAGGATTTATCAAAAATTTCCAACAACAACTTTGTAAAATTTATGAAATTATAAATTTATATACATTTTTATGTATCATATTTTATGTCAAGTTGTACTTATTTTTTCTCCTTTATAAAATATATTTTGAATTTCAACCTTGCCAAATTTGATCTCAAATTGGAACCTTGAGATATTTTAAGTGTGAAGTTTGATGTATAGTTTCCTAATAACAATTTTTTTTAAGAATTTGTATAGGTTAGAATAAAAAACACATGTATCACTACGTGCACACATTTACTAATATCTATCTATAACATCCTTTTGACATCAAATATTTGTGAAAGCATATTAAATTGAATTATCCTTTCATGGGAATTATTTCTAGTGTGACTCAACCAAAATTTGTGTTTCTATCATGTTTGATTTTGTAAAATAGTATGGCATATATGAATATTATCTTAATTTTAAGGTAACCTCACTATTAACAAGAGAACAAGTCAAGAATGAATCAAAATGTGCTAAGAGAATTATTAGTTATTGTCGTAGAAGTATCAATAAAGTATAATTTATACAAAAATTTAATAAGAATATAACATAAAAATCATAAAAAATTTGTAGCTATTTGCAACAATTAACTAAGTTATAATTTTTAAAATAAGATAATAAAAAGAAATATATTTTCTCTAAACAAAATATAACAGTATTAAAATATCCAATAAGTTTTATGTAATAAGTATTCCTTGTAATTGTATGAATGCCTTATATTCTATATTTAATATTAGAATATTCATTGTATTTTTTATTGATATCACAAATACAATATTGTAAATTTAATTAGTTATTTTTAATCAAACTTTGTGAATTATTAACCTTAACATTAATTTTTTGAGGATAGATGACACATACACAAGGTAACGTGAGACCATGGACTATCAAGTGTCAAAGGGACTCAAACCCTTGAACTCTTCATAGCAAGTGCCCACCACTACCAAGACCTTTGGCCTTGACATTTGATTATAATAATGAACAAATTAATTATTACAAATATTAAACATAATATAAAAAATTATAAACAAGTTTAACTTTAATTAAAAAATTGACTCCCCACCATCAATAACTTACTAATTTTTATTAAAACCATAAATTAAAAAAAAAATAGTTATTATAATAAATACATTTATCCAAACTAATTTTAAAAAATATTATTATAATAATATACATTTATCCAAACTAATTTCAAAGAAAATATTAAATATTAACCTTTCTAGCCAACATCTCTTTATTACTAAAATTCATTGACTTGTCACACCATAATATTTCAACTTAAATTTTGATGCAATCTCTTTAGAGTGATAAAGAAACATAGATGTTACCTATGTCATAATAATGTGCATAATAGTTCTTTTCTATGTTTTTTGTGTTGCGGTTGTTGTGTTTTCTTCTTGCTGTCTCTCTGACAGGTTGCTTTGTAAAAGGTTGTGAGGTCCCTTTCAAAACCCTCTTTCTTCTTAATAGTACCAAAAAAAATAATGTGCATAAAGTTAGTTTTGTCTCTATTTTAACTACTGTAGTTTAGGTTCTCTTGTGGTTTATTGCATGACGAAGGCCTATAATAAGGATGAAATCTTGAAGTAACTCTTATTTTTGGTGGTTGTTGTGGAAATTTATCTTGAGGTATTGCTTGTTATGACCTTGCTTGTATTTGAAAAGGATAATCAAAAGGTGGTCTTGAATATTTCTGAAAATTAAGCTCAGAATTACTTGAAAGGTCAAGGTGTCTGTTTACATATGAAGATGATCTTGCTTGATCCGTGTTATATCCGTTGACTTAAACATGTTTAGATTATTTAAATTGAGGACATAACCCTTGTCCTCCATAATAAAATTGTTGTATAGTTTGTGGTTCAAAACTAAAAGAAAAAATTATTGGGCCTTCCAAAGGAAGCCAATCTTGAATTAATGTTCCAAGACTGTCATTGACTTGCGGACCTTGTGAAGGAATAACAACTCTTCCACAATGTAAGGAAGGAAGTGGCTTAACGTCATTTCGAATGATTGTGTAGGAGGTATAGATGATGAAAGTGTTGCTTGTGGGTTATTTGGATGAGACAATCTTATGAGATCTTGTTGAAAATGTTCATGGGCAGGTTGATAAGATGCATTTATTTTTTGAGAGGAAAGAAGTTGGAAATAACCTTCTTGTTGATTTTATGGAGGGAAATTTGAAGGTTGAGAAGGGTGAGGAAGAGTTCCACAGATTCCATGTTGTTGGACACATAGTGGTGGCGTTGATTGTAAGTAATATAAAAAGCCATATTGTTGGGGTAAAGCTTTTTATTGAGGTTGAAAATGTGGATTAACTTGATCTACTAATATGGTAGAAGTAGGAGGTTGAGAAGGTGGTGCATAACATCTATCTAAATATGTGAAAGATTGATTAGATGGTGGCTTATTTGAAGGTTGAAGATGGCTGGATTGAGGAGGAAAAGGTTTGTAACCACCAAAATATGGAGAGAATGGTTGATTTTGTGGTGGTAATATTCATTGAGAGCCTAATGCAACTATATGTTGCTGAGGAAGTGGATTTTTTTGTTGGGTGAAAGGCTTTTTAAGAGGTGGAATGCTATTTGAGGGAAAATATGGTAGAGCAAGTCCACCACACCCATGTGGAGGAGTTGGAAGAGGAGGTTGAAAAGAGGTAGTAACACCCACTTGAAAGCTTGGATAAGATGGTCTAGGAACTCCATATACATGAGGAAATGGATGTAATTCTCTAATATGCATGTCAAACTTGTCCTTGGTAAAGAAAGCTATGTTGTGACATAGTGGGGACTGACAAATACAAACTCCTTTTTCCATCGTTTGGGTCTCTATTCCCTTGATATTTCTTCCACACCTATCATATCCACATACACAAATAACATTGCTTAGTTAGGCTAATCATAATCATATGTAATACCGAGATTGTCTATTAGTTATACTATCAATTAACAACAAAATATTATTAAATACTCAACCAAATTATATATTCACCAAGGGCACCGTACGCTTCTCACTATGCAAGATAAGCATAATGCATGCTTGCAACCTTTCTGCAGTCATCCAATACAAGATTTTGTTACTATAAAAAATTGAACGGGAGTTTAAAAACATATTATTGTGAAAATAGTTTACTAACCAGACGAACATACCATGCAATGGGAAGATTGCATTTAAAACAGAAATGGAGAGGTTGTGGCCTCGTCTTCTCCAAATATCCAATACTTCTTTTCATACAATTAGAAAGGGGAAATACTCTCTGCAGGTCTGCCATTTACTATTTCTTAGAATTATATTTGGTTATATATATGTTAAGCACACATATTGGAATTTGAAATCGAGAGACATAGACATTTTTAAGTGTTAAAAGGATCCAAATCCTTTACAGTTAACCAACATATTATGATCTGGTTGGTTGATAATTTTAAGAAACCTTTATATCATTCCCATTTCCATTTCCATTCCTTGCTATCCGACATGCCCATTGATTATATCTACAAGCTATTCTATGTTAGACAAACTTTTATGTTAATCTACTCTTATAATCATGGTCTGATATGAGATTCGCACACACTAAGTGGATACTGTAACCAAAATAAATGGTGTTTGAATGTTGCTATTGGATGGGATAGTTGTCTCTTAATGTAAAATTAATAATTAAGATGGTGAACAGTAAGTGATTTGTGGGGACCTAATAATCTCTTATAATACAATTTTGAGGACAATAGTTGCTAAGAATTATACCATCATCGCGAAGTCAAAATGCAATGCATGATAATATGAAATTGTTTATTCTTAAAATATAAATTGATATGAAGAAAATCATTGTATCACATATTTAAGAAGATTGAGAAATATGAAATTATTTAGACCTAAAAATTGAGAAAGATGACTTGCGCTAGGCATAGAATTCCTAGTGTGAAATTTGAGAAAAATAATTACTAGGAATTATACCATCATCGCAAAGTCAAAAATGCAATGCATGATAAATGATTTTGGACTACAAGTTCTTTTGGAATAAGTTATTTTTGAAGATTTTGAAATTTTTTGAAATATTTATGTAAATGATAAACTAATGTTGTCTAACAAATTTCAAAGAAATATTTTAACTTATTTCTAAGACAAAATCAAATTTATCAAGAACCAGTGTGTGATAAGTGAGTTCATTATCCATATTGATTTATCATAATGATACAAAATCTCTCAAGGATCAAATGTGTGTGCTTTGTGAAATTAATTTACCGATTTTGAGTAAGGTAGTGATACAAGCAAACTTTTATGAACCAATGTGTGTGCAAGTGAAATGTTCATTAACCATGATTTTGTGCATGCCATTGTACTGAACTACTATGTAAGTCAAGTTACCAAAAGCTAGCTAATCCACAAGCGGACATTGGTCTGTACAAAATAAGGTCACTAATGTGATAGACATGTCGCCACGCGAAAGGGATTACCCAAGGCCAAGCGGGTTGGGCACAAACCACCTGTTATGGGGCTTACCTCATGGCTTTCAAATAACTAAGGAATTCCAAGGATTCAAGATCACTACCCCCTTCTTTTCTTCTGATTTTTGGAGTAGGGATTTCTTGTCCATTTTTGAACAAGGGGATTTTATTGCTTTTTTGTTTTCTTTTCTTTTTCTTTCTCTTTTATTTTTTTCTTTTTCTTTTTCTTTTTATTTTTTTTTTCGGGATACTTGCTCAGATTAGACGTAGAGCAAGGGATTTTATTCGGGTAGGGGGAGAGCTTGTCCTTTTGCCAATTCTCAGTATTCTAGACCATGCACATAATAGGATAGCAAGGGAAACTTTTCGCTTAAGGAACTAAGACTACTATGTAGTATCCTTTTTGAAATTTGCAACAAATCATTTTTAGATGTGAGAATGTGTTCTTGGTTCAAGAAGTAGCAAGATCAGTTCCCAAAACTCAAAATTTTATTTAGTGAAGTAATAGTGCTTTTCGATACAAGAGAGATTTATAATCAAAGTGATGAAATCAAAATTATTAAATATGTAAATTAAGTGCATGGTTCAAGATAACTTTTGAATTTATCTGAAATAAAATAAAATATAACTTGAATTTTGGAAAACAACACACACTTGATGCAAAGAATAATATTTTAACAATTTGAAATATTTTTGGAAATTTTTATGTTTTC
Source organism: Wollemia nobilis (assembly GCA_028583015.1). Classification (NCBI taxonomy): domain Eukaryota; kingdom Viridiplantae; phylum Streptophyta; class Pinopsida; order Araucariales; family Araucariaceae; genus Wollemia; species Wollemia nobilis. The sequence goes on along the minus strand of JAQPPZ010016980.1, from coordinate 1,481,761 downwards.
TTGATTTTTTTGGTGTTTTGAGAATTGCAAACTAAATGATGAAGAAGTTATTTACAAGTATGTACAGAAATGGAATTTTTGTTTTATGCATAATATCTTTTGAGATGCATGATATTCATTGGCTCCTTAAGATATTTTCCTTCCAAGGTGGCCAAGCGATATGCACCTGATCCAAATTTAGCAGTGATGACAAATGGTCCAAGCCAATTAGGTTGAAATTTACCTTTTAAATATTTTCTAGCATTTGTATTTTTTTGATTTTCTTTAAGTACTAAATCACCAATTTCAAAAGATCGACTATGAACTTTCTTGGCATATGATCTTTTGAGTTTGTCTTGGTAAGAGCGAAGATGCTCTAGAGCATGAATACATTTCTCATCTAGAAGTTCCAACTTAGTCTTCCAGGTCGATATTCATCCCCTACTTCAACATCTTGAAGTAGAAGAGCTAGAGAAGGAACTTCTAACTCAAATGGAAAAATTACTTCAGCACCATAAACCAAGACAAAAGGTGAGGCACCTATAGGAGTACGAACACTAGTTCGATAGGCCCACAAGGTAGGATATAATTGCATATGCCAGTCACGACCTGATTTATTAACCAATATTTTTAGGATTTTGATTAAGGTTTTATTAGAAGCTTCAGCCTGGCCATTTCCTTGTGGATAATAAGGAGTAGACCATCGATGTTGAATTTTATATTTTTGACATAATTTCTTAACATATTTGTTCTTAAAGCATGTTCCATTATCAGAGATGAGAGTTGATGGAATTCCAAATCTACATATGATTTGATTAAAGATGAATTTAGACACTTGAACTCCTGTGCAAGAAGCTAATGGCATAGCTTCTACCCACTTTGTAAAATATTTTGTTGTTGTTATTATGAATTTATGACCATCAGAAGAAATAGGATTAATTTTACCAATAATATCTAAACCCCATTTAGAGAAGGGCCAAGGAGATGATATAGCTTGAAGTTCCTGAGCAGGAGCATGAACAAGGTCTGCATGTCTTTGACACTTGTCACAATGATGCACATAATCATTAGCATCTTTTTCCATGGAAGGCCAAAAATATCCCATTCGAAGGAGTTTCTTAGCAATGGCACTTCCACTAAAGTGTCCTCCACAGGATCCATCATGGGCTTCACTTAAGGCTTTCTTAGACTCTTCTAGATTGAGACATCTTAATAGGATACCTTCAAAAGATATTTTGTATAAGGTATTACCAACAATTACAAAGCGAACAACTCGCTTACGTAATAGCCTATGTTGGTTTCTATCTAATCCTTCTGGGAAGGTTCCATTTTGGAGAAAATTAAAGATATCTATATACCAAGGTTCTGGGGTTGTTTCATTAATTAAAAACACATCTAATGGTTCTAGACATGACTTAGAGGAAGTTGGTTCTTGGAGTTGGTGAATAATGATAGTAGCATACTCATCATCCAACTCCAAAGGTAACAAAGAGGTAGCAACAACCATGGCATCAGCAACATGGTTGCTAGTGCGAGGGATGGCTTCTAAAGTTACTTTCTCAAACAATGAAATAAGCTTAAGAACATACTCTTTATAAGGATGGAGCTTCTCATCTCGTGTCTGATAAACTTCATTAATTTGATTTATCACAAGCTGAGAATCTCCAAAGACTAATAAAACTTTAATTTTTAAGGCTAAAGTGGCTTGTAACCCTAGGATTAGAGCCTCATACTCTGCAGTATTATTAGTACAAGCAAATTGTAATTTAAAAGACAAAGGGATAAGGTGCTTTTGTGGAGATATTAATATAATACCGACACCTGCACCACTCATGCATCTAGCTCCATCAAAATACAAAGACCATGACTCAGATAGATCTTCTTCTAAGTTAAGGCACTCATCAGGAAATTCTATGGTTATAGGATGAGTAGACTCTAAAGGTGCAACAACTAATTGATCAGCTATAACTTGGCCTTTAATAGATTTTTGGCTGATAAATGTGAGTTCAAACTCACTTAGAGCAAGAACCCACTTAGTTGTGCATCCTAACAAGTAAGGTCTACTCATCAAGTACCTTAATGGATCAGACTTAGCAATAACAAATATTTTCTGACTGAGCATATAATGACACAACTTTTGCATAGAAAATACAACTGCCAAACAAAGCTTTTCTAATGGAGTATAATGGGTTTCATAACTTATTAATGTTCTACTTATATAATATGTGGCTCGTTCTTTCTTTTCATCATCAATTTGAGCCAACATAGCTCCAAGTGCAAGTTTCGAAGCAAAAATATATAAAATAAAAGGACAATCAGGTCTAGGAGGAACAAGCACTGGAGGAGTAAGAAGATATTGTTTAAGACTTTCAAAAGCTTCTTGACATTCCTTATCCCATTGGAATGGGATGTTTTTCTTAAGTAATTTAAGAAAAGGTCCTGTTTTATCTACCAACTTATCAATGAAGCGATGGATAGACTGTAATTTACCTTGTAAACTTCTTAATTCTGATATGTTTTTAGGTGGTGGCATATCAAGGATAGCCTTAATTTTAAGAGGATCTATTTCTATACCACGCATAGAAATAATAACCCCTAACAATTTTCCTGATTTAACTCCAAATACACATTTTTCTAGATTTAAGCGAATCATATATTCTCTTAGTCTATCAAACACTTTTCTTAAATCATTGATATGCTCTTCTTCCTTAGTTGAATGAGCTATAATATCATCTACATAATCATGTAGAATATCATACATCATATCATGAAATATATATGTCATAGCTCTTTGATATGTTGCTCCTGCATTCTTTAAACCAAAGGGTATTACTTTCCAACAAAAGGTACCCCAAGGTGTAATAAAAGTTATTTTGGGTTGGTCTTCAGGAGCTATTCTAATTTGGTTGTATCCTGAAAAACCATCCATGAGGGATAACATCCCACTCCCAGCTGTAAAATCTATGATTTGATCCATATTAGGGAGAGGAAAGTCATCCTTAGGGCATGCATCATTAATATCTCTAAAATCAGTACAAACCCTAACTTTAGTGGCTTCTTTTTTGGCTACTGGAACAACATTTGATATCCATTCAGCATAATCAATAGCTTGGATAAAAACTACATTCAAAAGTTTTTCTAACTCATTTTTAACTAGTAATGCTACTTTAGGATGCATTTTTCTAAGCTTTTGCTTTACAGGTTTTGCATCAGGGTGCACTACTAGATGATGCATGACCACAGAAGGATCTAGGCCTGGCATATCTACATATGTCCAAGCAAAAACATCAGCATACTCTGTGAGAAATGCTATATATTCTTTCTATCTTTCTTCACTTAATTTTGCTCCAATTTTGACCATGCGAGGGTTTTCTTCTATTCCAATGTTAACTTGTAAAACATTTTCTACCACAATGTTTAATTCTCTTTCAAATTTGGGTGGTGTGGGTGACACACCCATTTCTTGTAATTCTTCTAAGGTTAATTTAGCTAACTCTTCTTGAGGGGTAGTTGCTTCAACATGGGCTATAGATGGCATAGACCCATCAAAGAAGAATTTATTCTTTAAAACTTCATCAAGAGAAATATCATGAAATATATCTCCCTCTAAATATTCATCTGGTTCAGAAATCATGTCTGGGTATGCTATTGATAATATATTACAAGAATATATCCTTCTACTTGGTTTAAAAAATTCTTTATGTGCTAAATATTCTTGATATGTTACAAGTTGATCATCATCCTCAAATGGGAATGGTTGGGTTTTTGTAGGAATGTAACCAATACCACATCGGGCAGGCCATTCCTCAACTTCTAAAGGTTCTTGTATTCCATTTTCAAGAGGTCCTAAACCTTTACCTCTATAACCCATGTCACACATCATTTGTTTTGATTTTATATATCCATTAGAAAAGTAACATTTAGCAAAACCATTTTGATCAATTGTGACACTCACAATATTAATTTTACCATAATCATACCCTGCATAGACAAAGGCACAACTCCCAACATGATAGATACTTCCCAACTTTCGTGGCAAGCCCATCGTTCGAGGAGATGGTGGTAATTTAGCTAACACTAGGGAATCTTGAGTGGTAAAATTATTATGTTCTGAAGTTGTGAGTATTGAAGATAAATCCGGTAATACTTCATCCGAAGTAGGATATGAAGTAGAGGGACTATCTTCTTTAGTTGTAGATTTAGATGGTGTAGTTTTAGATGATGAAGGTGGACTAGGATGTGTTGAAGATATAGCAGGACAAAATGGGACTCCTATTGGTTCTGCCATAGCACACATGTCAAATGGTCTAGGATCACCATGGATAGTAACTAATTGATTTTTAAATTCAAACTTAACACATTGATGTAATGTAGAGGGTACCACTCTCATTGCGTTGATCCAAGGTCGACCTAGAAGTATGTTATACGATGCAGGACAATGTACAACAAACACGGTCGTATCCAAAATCCTTGGACCAACTTGCAATGGAATCGATAATACTCCACATGTTTCTTGAGTTTCATCATTAAATGCTTTAATAATCATTTTAGTTCTTTTTAAATCTTCATTTCTAAATCCAAATATTTGGAAAAATTCATATGTGCATATGTTTAATGATGATCCATTATCAATTAAAACTCTTTTGACACCTACATCCCCAATTAATGTTGTGATGTATAGAGGATTATCTCTATACATACTTTGAGGAGGAATATCCTTATCTAAAAAATCTATATAATTTGTTCCATGAGAGATTACAACATTAACCACAACATCAGGTTCTATATTTTGAGGTACCATCATTTTGCTTAAGGTACTCATTAATTCTTCTCTATGGATGGATGAAGTTCTTAGAAGATCCAAAAGAGAAATTCTAGTTGTGATATTTGCCAATTGTTCATTAATGTCATAAGGAGGTTTCTGTTGTGAATTTGATATATTATTTCCTTTTGTAGGTGCTTTTAATACAAATGGAGTTGATTTCTCATTTTGATTTTGAGTTTGAGTTTGTGGTTGAGAATTTTGATTTTGGATTTGTTGTCTAGTGATGGCTCCAATAGTACCTACAACATTATTATTTCACAAATAACCAAAATGAGGTCTAGCATTTTTTGCTTGTTCATTTGAAAGCATTTTTTGAGATGAGGGTCGAGTGGTCATTCTTCTAGGGAATGGTTCTTCTGGAACTAATAAATCTGTGATAGGGAGAATTTGATCTGACTCATCTTCAGAACTATTTGAATTATTTGAGGTGATGTCCATTTCACTCTCTGTCTCACTTTCTATGTTTTCCATGTCACTTTTTGTATCTTCTAAAGATGAAGATTGAAAATATTGTATTGGTCTAGTTGTGACTAGAGATAAAGTAGGTACATAGGAGGTTTGCAAATCTTGTTGTGGTAAAAAGCTACTAATGGTTCCTACATACCGAGTTGGAGGAGGAACATTATGATGTTCTACTTGATTTACTACTTCTTTACCATGCTTGGGTAAAGGATGTTGAAAAATATCTAAGTTTTGATTTGCATTCTGAGTTGGTTGTTTTTGGGTATTATTTTGAGTATTATTATTTGTAGGAAATTGTTGTACTTCCATTTTACCTTTATCAATCAAATCTTGTATCATATGCTTTAACCTTTTACAAGAATTGGTAGAATGTCCATCTACTTGATGAAAATTACAATGTAAGTCAGCCCTATATCCAGCTGTAGTGGTATCTGGTTGTCTTATCTCGGGTAACCGTATCAAACCTTGTTCCAATAATTGAGGTAAAATCATAGTTAAGGGTTGATTTAATCTTGTGAATTCTCTTGGTGGCTTATCAGGGATTTTCAATACAAACTTCTTTAGAGCTTCTGCAATGTTAACATTTGAGGTGTTTCTGCTATCAGTAACTCCATCACCTACTACTTGTTTATTCTTATATTGGTTCTTAGAAGTTTTATCCTCATATTTCTTCTTAAATTATCCTCTTCTAATGAGGGCATCTTCTACCCTCCTAGCTAGATCAATGGCTTGATCAAAGGAGGTTACTATAGCAGTAGAAAGCTCATAAGATAGTTGTTCTTGCAAATTACCAATGAATATGTCCAACATCTCATGGTGAGGTAATGCAAAATGTAATTTGCCTAAGAGTTGTCTCCACTTAGTCAAGAATTCAGCAAAACTCTCATCTTTCCCTTGTTTCAAATTGTATAAATCCTTAATGGTCACATGCCTCTCTATATAGGCACTAAATTGGTGGACAAACATTTCTGCTGTCTCTTCAAAGTTCCTTAAAGAATTTGTAGGTAGTTGATAATACCATTCTAGAGCCATGCCTCCGAGACTTTTAGGGAATATTTTTAGCAACAACAAGTCATCATAAGAGATGTCATGACATGTTGTCCTAAACATGCGAAGATGCTCAATAGGATCTTCGGTTCCTTTATATATCGGGAGGACAGGCATAGGGAAATGTTTAGGGTAGGGTTGAGCAACCACAATAGGATCCAAGGGTTGACTACACATCTCTCTATAACTGTATGAGGGATGGTAGGGATCTATTTGATCTAGACGTGAAGCTAATTGTTTAACCATGGCTTCAAGTCCCTATGGTTGTCCACCAAATTGATTTTGTTGCACCATGTTGTTGTGTCTTTGATGATAAGTTGGTGTTGTTGTGTAAGGATTTCCAATTGAAATACTATTGTGTAAAGCATGTGTAGGAACAATATTATGGAGCTTATATGGGATTGTGTTTTGTTGAAATTTTTGTTGATGATGATTGGTATTTTGAATTTTCTTAGCTTTTTGTGATGTAGCTATTTGTTGATTAGGAGCTTGAGAAGTAGAAGAATTTTGATTTTGTTTAGAAGTTGGATTTGTTGTTGGTGGTGGTTTTGCTATGTTTTGATTTGGATTTTGATTCACATTTTGGGATGTACCAGCTTGATCTTGATTTTTTTGTTCATATATGTTAATGGATTTCCACTTAATCGGAGAGCAGCTTCTATAGTAGCCTCCGTTGAATAATCTCCCATAGGAAGTTGACCTTCTATCTGTATCACATGATTAATGACATCTATATTATCTTTTAAAAACCCAATGAAATGTAGGGTAGACTTAAAAGTGAGATTACCTTCCTCATCCATATAAGGTCTAGTTGGATTATCTATTTCATCTTCTTTATTATCTTCTTCATCTTGTTCTGAAGGTACATAATCTTCAATAAGTACCCTATCATCAAGGTTTTCTTGATCTTGTTCATCAGACTCTATTTGTTTACCATTTCTTAAAACTTTAGGTATTTTGGTTTTAGGATTTTTATCTTGCAAATATATATATATATATATGCTTAAATTCTTGGGGTATATATGTTATATATATACCTAAATAAATAAATATGCAAATATGTAAATATATATTATATTTTTTTTTGGTTTTTTATGTTTTTGAAACAAAGTAGAAAACATAAATTATAATATCCTAAATATTATACTTTAGTCTTCCTGAAAGAGTCTATAGATATCATTAATGGGTTCAAGTTCTTCAGGTGACATATAGTGTTCTTCCTCAAACTAAAATTTAGCTTTCAAGAACTTGATAAAATGGGCTATGGTGATATTATCAACTTTAGAGTCTTGACCATAAAAGTATATTTCATGACAATATTCATGATAATGGACTGCCCTAGGAGTTCTATGAAATCTTCTCCTATTTTCTAAGACTATTTCTTGATCTTCTATGTGTGCTAAAAACCTATGTACTGTTATAGCATTTTCAAGGTAATCATCAAAGGTATAAATAGTTGAAGAAATACTTGCTCTTTTATCCATCAACCACCTCTCACACGCCCTTTGAATATCAAAGTAGCGAGAAGCGTTTTCAGGATCCAGGATTCTAGCTATGTCAAACCTTATAATTTGGTTAAGTCTTGGTTCATTGGTTTTTATAATGTCTAATCTTCTCCAGAGTTCAGTCCACTGTTCTTGAGATGGGAGACTTGAGTTTTCAACTATTTGAGAAATTTCTTGTGTAGATAATAATGTCCTAATGTTTATGCATACAACTCTTCTTATGTTGTAGTCTAACATTTATGAAATTTACTTAAAATGTGCAAATTTGACTAATGATCTTGTTTGGTTTTTGTTTTTATGTTTTTGTAATTTTTATGCTTTTTTGTGTTTTATAAATCAGAAAGATGCCTATGTTTTTCACGTCGGGTTCACCAAAGAATGTAGCTCTAAAATTCTCGCACTCCTTTCCTCCAGGCTAATGGATCCGCACCTCGAAGGGGAATGGGAGAATAGTAGGTCTACACCTCGAAGAGAGGCACTTGAGGTCGTGCCTTCTTTGGTGATTTTTTGATGAATTGTTTAGGGTTCACCAGGAAACATTTTATGGCAGTTTCCATGCCTAGGTTTTGGAGTTTGTTTGATGTATTCTTTTAAATAAATCTCACATACACCTAGTTTGGTCAATATGCAACTACGCTAACTTATATGCGATTTTAATTCATATGCAATCAACAAACAATAGAAAACAGGAAATAATGAGCAATGCAATGTTTATAAAGTGATTTGAAATTCTGACCTAGGTTCGGATGGCTAATTTTTGCACTTTTATGCTTGCTGCAGACAAGATCGGTCAAAATCGGACAAGATCGGGTGATACGATCTGGTGATCGGTTGGTCCGATCTTGCACAAATCTAACCGATCAGAGCAAAAACCTGCAGTTTTACAAATTGACACAACAAACAACAAATTTTATAGAATAATGTGCATGTAATAAGATGAATTAGATTAAATTATGAGCTAGTATCAAAAATGACGATATAGATGAATATAGATTCAGGTTATATGCATGAACATTCATAAAAGAGCAATACTAAGTGAATGAAGACCTAATGCATAAATTGAAATGGATTAAGAATGATTTAGCAGATAATAAATATGATCTAAATAATGAGAAATAGGGAAAGAAGATGCAAACAATGAGGTCTGGATGCCCCCAAGCAGCTTAGGAGTGAAAAATTGTTGATGCAGATAAGATCGAGCAGTTTTAGGCGAGATCGGGTAGTTTCGTCAGAGATCGGGTAGTACGATCCAGAGATCGGGTGGTACGATCCTGCACAAATCCAGTCGATGCACAAATTGAACCTGCAAAAATACAGCACAAAGGTGAAATGATAGAGCAAAGTTATGCAAATTTTCCAAGGGGAATCTAGGGCGAGGAGCCTGGATTAAATAGAATAGGATTAGCTGAGGGGTTGGGCTAAAAATGAAGGGTGTTACAACTTCCCCTATTCTGGATGAGATCATTCGATCCGATCTCGTAACTATCGTAGTTGGCCAGGTAACGACAAAGGGGTTGTAACAATTTTTTTGCCTTGCTAAACAGGGCGATTTTTAGTTTTGGATGAGATTGGGTGGTATGATCTCGTACAAAATCACCCGATCTCGTACAAAATCATATGATCTCGTACAACAACTAAAAATTGAGGCAGCAAGTTAGGGGATAGTTTAATTCAATTTTTCTAATGTTTTTAACTTAGGCTTGATTAATGTGGGTCAATTTTGATCCACTACACGTAGTGTTAGTTCATTCCCTGTGACTATTTTCTTGTGGATTTGAAGTTTGGATTTTTCTCCTCCGCACTGCAAGGGCCTGGTTCCCTTTTTCTAGCCTCTATTTTCATTGGCTAGTTTTCGATTTTTGGTGTTGATTTCAAATTGATTTTGGGCAGTTTCTTTGATTCTGTGTGTGGTGTCTTCTACGAAGGGCCTTTATTGTATTTCATGGATAGTTTAAAGTTAGGTTACAATGCTTCATTATCTTAATGATGGTCTATTGACCTAGTTGTTTGATTTGCTCCTTTTAAATTTAAACTTGCAGAAGGTCATTGAGTGGGATGTCTTCCTCCAATCTCTCTATCTCGTGTGCGCTAGATTTTCAGCCTTCGTTTGTTGGCAGAGTTTGTGTTCTTTGATGGGCTTCCTCATGAAACCGTTGTAAAAGGTTGTGGGATCCTTTCAAAACCCTCTTTTCCCTTAATAGTATCAAATATATATATATATATATATATATATATATATATATATATATATATATATATATATAACATTCCTTGTAAATAGATATAGATAGTGACAAGTGTGAAGTTTTTTGACCAGTTTCAATCTATGTCTCTAGATTTACCAAATTTTATGGGTGATGTTTAAAAATCATTGATTTTGATGGATATTCAAATAAATTCATTGAAATTTATGGTATAGATTTGTTTGATCCAAAGTCCTACATGAAACCTTAATTTTATGTTCAAATGTCTTCCTACAACTTTCACACTTGTACATATACATATTTAAAATCATAAAATTTTAGATAGGAGGATTTATCAAAAATTTCCAACAACAACTTTGTAAAATTTATGAAATTATAAATTTATATACATTTTTATGTATCATATTTTATGTAAGTTTTACTTATTTTTTCTCCTTTATAAAATATATTTTGAATTTTAACCTTGCCAAATTTGATCTCAAAAATTGACTCCTCACCATCAATAACTTACTAATTTTTATTAAAACCATAAATTAAAAAAAATAATTATTATTATTATAATAATATGCATTTATCCAGACTAATTTCAAAGAAAATATTAAATATTAACCTTTCTAGCCAACATCTCTTTATTACTAAAATTCATTGACTTGTCACACCATAATCTTTCAACTTAAATTTTGATGCAATGTCTTTAGAGTAATAAAGAAACATAGATGTTACCTATGTTATAATAATGTGCATAATAGTTTTCTTCTTGTTGTTTCTATCACATGTTACTTTGTAAAAGGTTGTGGGGTCCCTTTCAAAACCCTTTTTCTTCTTAATAAAAATAATAATATGCATAAAGTTACTTTCATCTCTATTTTAACTCCTGTCGTTTAGGTTCTCTTCTGGCTTATTGCATGACGAAGACCTAGAATAAGGATGAAATCGTGAAGTAACTCTTCTTTTTAGTGGTTGTTGTGGAAATTTATCTTGAGGTATTGCTTGTGGAAAATTATCTTGAGGTATTGCTTGTTGTGACCTTGCTTGTATTTGAAAAGGATAATCAAAAGGTGGTCTTGAATTTTTCTGAAAATTAAGCTCAGAATTAATTGAAAGGTTAGGGTGTCTGTTTACATGTGAAGATGACCTTGCTTGATCCGTGTTATATCTGTTGACTGAAACATGCTTAGATTCTTTAAATTGACGACGTAAACCTTGCCCTCCATAAGAAAATTGTTGTATAGTGTGTGGGCCAGAACTAAAAGAAAAATTTATTGGGCCTTGTGAAGGAAGACAATTTTGAATTAATGTTCCAAGACTGTCATTGACTTGTGGACCTTGTAAAGGAATAACAACTCTTCCACAAGGCAAGGAATGAAGTGGATTACAGTCATTTTGAAATGATTGCGTAGGAGGTATAGATGATGAAAGTGTTGGTTGTGGGTTATTTAGATGACACAATTTTATGAGATCTTCTTGAAAACGTTCATGGGTAGGTTGATAAGATGCATTTATTTGTTGGGAGGCAAGAAGTTGGCAATGACCTCCCTGTTGATTTGATGGTTCATGGGTAGGTTGATAAGATGCATTTATTTGTTGAGAGGCAAGAAGTTGGCAATGACCTCCCTGTTGATTTGATGGAAGGCAATTTGAAGGTTGAGAAGGGTTTGGAAGAGTTCCACGGATTCCATGTTGTTGGACACATAGTGGTGGCATTGATTCTAAGTAATATGAAAAGCCATGTTGTTGATGGGGTAAAGCTTTTTGCAAAGGTTGAGAAGGTGGATTAACTTTTTCTACTAATATGGTAGAAGTAGGAGGAGGTTGAGAAGGTGTTGCATAACATCTATTTAAATATGTGAAAGATTGATTAGATGGAGGCTTATTTGAAGGTTGAAAATGGTTGGATTGAGGAGGAAAAGGTCTATGACCACCATCAAAAGATGGAGGAAATGGTTGATTTTGTGGTGGTAATATTCGTTGCGAGCCTAATGTAACTTTATGTTGCTGAGGAAGTGGAGTTTGTTGTTGGGTGAAAGGCATTTGAAGAGGTGGAATCCTATTTTGGGGAAAAGGTGGTAGAGCAAGTCCACCAGACCCATGTGGAGGAGTTGGAAGAGGGGGTTGAAAAGAGGTAGTAACACCCACTTGAAAGCTTGGATAAGGTGGTCTAGGAACTCCATATACATGAGGAAATGGATGCAATTCTCTAACATGCATGTCAAACTTGTCCTTGGCAAAGAAAGCTATGCTGTGACATAGTGGGGACTGACAAATCCAAACTCCTTTTTCCATTGTTTGGGTCTCTATTCCCTCGATATTTCTTCCACACCTATCATATCCACATACACAAAGCACATTGCTTAGTTAGGCTAATCATAATCATCTGTAATACCGAGATTGCCTATTAGTTATACTGTCAATTAACAACAAAAAGATTATTAAACACTCAACCAAATTATATATTCACCGAGGGCACCGCACGCTTCTCACTGCACAAGATAAGCAGAACGCATGCCTGCAACCTTTCTGCAGTCATCCAATACAAGATGTTGTTACTATTAAAAGTTGAACGGGAGTAAGGAAACATAGTATTGTGAAAATTATTTACTAACCAGACGACCATACAATGCAATGGGAAGATTGCATTTAAAACAGAAATGGAGAGGCTGTGGCCTCGTCTTCTCCAGATGTCCAATACTTATTTTCATACAATTAGAAAGGGGCAATACTCTCTGCAGGTCTGCCATTTACTATTTCTTAGAATTAGATTTGGTTATATATATATATATATATGTTAAGCACACATATTAGGATTTGAAATCGAGAGAGACCAGAGACATTTTTAAGTGTTAAAAGATCCAAATAACCAACATATTAGGATTTGAAATCGAGAGAGACAAGAGATAATTTTAAGAAGCCTTTATATCAATCCCATTTCCATTCCCATTCCTTGCTATTCGACGCGCCCATTGATTAAATCTACAAGCTATTCTATATTAGAAAAACTTTTATGCTAATCTACTCTTATAATCTAAGATGAGATTCGCACGCACTAATTGGAGACTGTAACCAAAAGAAATGTTGTTCGAACGTTGCTGTTGGATGGGAAAGTTGTCTCTTAACGTAAACTTAAAAATGAAGATGGTGAACAGTAAGTGATTTGTGGGGACCTAATAATCTCTTATAATACAATTTTTACCAGGTTGTATGGTGATCCTATGATGGAATTTTGTTACTAGTTTTTGTAAAATATAAGCTTCTCAGTTAATCAATCACAAAGAAATAAACTCTAATCTCTAAGGATATATATATAATATATATATAATTTTATTGGGTTTAGGTTTTTATGTGTATGTTTAATCTTATATAAATTTGTTTTTCAAGATATTGTACCTTATCATATCTTTTAAACACTATCTAATGTGGCATTCATAGATGATTGATTATATATTGTTATGGATAAGTAGATCCGTTGTTAATTTATTTATAGCTTGCTATGTAAAATGCAAGGCTTACGAGGGTTTGGGTTTTAATATTAAGGTTAGTTATATTAAACATTTTAAGAGGTGTTTGTAATGTAGTTTGTATATAAATTGTGTTTTTATATGTAAGTTGTATTGGAGAGGGCTTGCATAATGATATAAGATATTAATGTATGTAAAATTGCATATGAATGATGATTGGTGTAATTCACTCAATATGTATATAATTTTATCATATGTTATATGAGATATGTTTAATGAGATGAAACATCACTAATTGTATGTAAATAGTTATTATAACTAATGTGTTGGTTATTGCACTCATTTGTGTGTCATACTTTCAAGGTACTAAAATAAGCAAGCATCTCTTTGACATAAATCAATAGGATCATGATTGTTGTGCAAGAATGCTTTATAATAACATATTAAAGGCAAAATAGTCATTGGCCACTTTGTTATGAAGGTAATGTTCATCCTTGGGTTCAAATTGTGTTTCACTTAATAATGAAAGCAAGATCTAATTAAGTTTCCATGCTCTTGGAGATCTACTTTGGTTATAGATGATATGGTTAGTAATCAATAGGCGTAAGATAGTTAGTTGAAGTGATGGTATCTTAGCTTGAAAAAGGGCCACAAGCACAAGCCTTGATACTTTTTATCTTCTTTCCTAGTTGGTGGTAAAAATAAAAATAAAATAAAGGACTAGAAAAGATCCTAGAATATATTTTTTATTCTAAATGGTTACATGAAGTTTGAACCTTGAAACACTTGGTTATTATCACATGAAATGGATTCATACTACTATGACAAGTAATATGTGGTCCTAAAAATATTCTAAGTGAGGTGGATGAATGTTATTGACATCTTTTTAAGTATAACTACGTTAATGTGTAATTATTTACTTTTTATACATATAATATAGTTTTGTGATTTATTATTGGTGTTATAAGTACATGACTAACTTTTGAAATCATTATCTATTGTATGCATATATAGTAATGATATTCACATTTTTCTATTGCTAATTAAAATAATAAGTACTCATCTATTCATAAGATAGGTTAGAGTACACAAGAGAATGATAAAATATTGTGTCATGGTTGGACTATAGTCATACATAGTCAAGAGCATTTTTTATATGTGTATTTTGCTCTTGTATTGTAAGTGGATCACAAAGAACAAAAATGGATCAAATCCTTTGTTAAAAATATTCTTTTACTATATTTTTTTATATGTTTATATTCTAAATTAGTTATCATATAAATAAGCTATTATACCATCCTTGTAAAGTAGTTATTAATGTCCATGAGGTCATAGACCATATGGGATGACCATCATGAACTATGTCATTTACCAAACATATGACAATATAACTATACTCTAGTTATCAAAGTATGGTGTACAATCTTGTAGAGAAAAAACACGATACCAAACAATGCTAAATAAAATAGAATTCAAATAAACTAGATATTGCACAACAAATGAGATATATATTAAACGGAAGAGCCTAAAAACTCTATTGTTACAATAGTGGATGTAAGAATCCCTTGTGATACAATTATTACAAATCTTGCTAGAGTTCTTCGAAATCCTAGCTACAACAAATGGTGGTGTCTTCAATTGTGTTTTACTCCCAACAGAGTTGAGTGGGCTTCATATATCCATTGAGCTAGGCCACTTCAGCTTAAATAGCTATCCAATGCTGATGAATCTCCAGATCTTCACACAAAAGATGAAAGAAAATAGTTATTAATAACTGAGAGGGCTCCACTGTGTGAGACCTTTAGAAATCAATAAAACCCTATCATACAACACTACTGTAAGCAAATAAGAGATTGAAATTAATAAAATAGAGAATAATTTACCTTGCTTCTTGTTGGTTGTCTTGGATCAATTGCAGGTCGATGGTGAAGGTGTGCTCTAGCGACACTCGAAGATCTTGCTTGTCATCAAAATAGGACTTTAAAATGTGATAGGGCTCTCAATAAGAGCAACATGGCACTTGTGGAGAGCGAAAGGGTTCTCAAGGCAGTGGTGGAGAGTGGTGGGACACGTGTAGAGAGCGGTAGGGTGCTTAGGGCTGTGACAAAGAGCGGTAGGGCACTCGCAAAGAGCGATAGGGTGCTCGGGAGGTTAGATCAAATTTGTGAAAGTAGATCTATGATGATGAAGGATGCGACGATGGTGGCGGTGAGCGAGGTGATGGGGAATATGGTGGACGGAGTGGGTTTAGGCGATAAATGATGGGCTAGAAACTTAGTGAATCCAACAACTCAAAATTTTTGAAAACTTAAGAAAAGACTCGGGGCACTTAGGGATTCCAAAAACTCAAGGGTTGAGCCATAAAAATGGCTCTTATTTATAATCCAAACTAGGGCATGCTAGGATTTCAACAACACTAATCGTGTGGCTGATATTAAAGCACATCTAAGGGTAGATATTAAATTTAGGGTGTGGCATGGATTGATGTGGATGGATGGACAAGATTAAATGAAATTGGATGGTTGGGATTGATTTATTTATATAAATATACATAATATAATATATAAAATATTATTATTTATATATATATTAGTAATTAAGGATCATTTCATTAATATCGGGTTTTAAAGGTTAACCCAAAACCTATTACAAAATACAGCCTTAAGCTGATGTGGATCCTTGCCTTGTTAAGGACTACATGTCCTTTACTATTCCTTGCCTTTCTAAGCCCAAGAAACGAGTGGGCTTGATACCCCTTACCCATACTAATAGCCCAACCATCAAGCTGACAACATACCGTAAGAACACTATAGACCCCCAGACATCTTTCAAGACAATCTACAGAGCTATTAAGAACGATATCCCCAAGAAAGACCCTTTCCTCAGTACAGACAAAAAACCAAAATTTGTCACGAATTTGAACATAACAGAGTTGACAAGCCAAAATTCCTCTATACCAAGCGGTTGGATGGAGGAAGGTAATTTTCCTCCTCATCATCATCCTTGAGCTCCTTGACCTCCTCATCCTCCTCATCTTCATCCAAGTCCTGGAAAAGTTCATTCGGCTTTCCACCCTGATATCCTTCATTAAAAAACAGATTGGTGAGGGCTCCATGGAGCTCATTCATGTGCTGAATTATGTTGCCCATAGTGTCCCCACCTCAAATTTCATTTGTGGTCATTTTGCATTACTTATTCCATGTCATTAAGAACCCCTTGCTCCCATGTGACAAGTCCATCAGCGTCCACCCCTAAGTTGGCCAACTTATCTGCCATTTTATTACCTTCCTGGAACACGTGTTGTGCCAACCTATTATTCCTAGCTTAAAAAAGGATCCTTACCTCTTCTATGACTAATTTGATCCACCACGGAGGTTTTTTCCCATTAGTTAGGAGGTTTATAATGTTCATTGATTTTCCTTCAACTATTAGTTTGCCTTCGGTATCTTGGGATATCTGCAACCCTCTCCATAGGGCTCTTGCTTCCACCTCATTATTTGTCTTTCTTCTAAGCTGTTCAAAAAATGCCAGCACCAAGTTTCCTTAGTGGTCACAAACCACTCCTCCAGCACCTGCTCTTCCAGGATTGTCCTTAGCTACACCGTCAAAATTGAGCTTTAACTAACCAACCAGGGGTAAGGTCCACTTCACACCTATTTTGAGATTGGGCTTAATGACCAAGGGCTCCTCTTCCAAGGTAATATGTAGGGATTGAGCAAGCTGTTTTTACCAGGTATGGTTATACTGAGCTTCATAGGGGATGATACTAATATTTTCATGAGCAAAGGCAAGGATCTTGTCAGTAATGGTTACAAGATCATGGCTAGAACCCTTAAAGGCTCTATGGTTTCTTTCTAACTAGACTTGCCATAGGAAATGGTGAAGGAAAATATTCCACATGAACTTGAGCCTAAGGTTATTAAAGGGGTTAGGCCATTGCTGGAAGAGGTCAATGATGGAGGCCGATCTAACCCACGAAATGCTAAAAGCTTGGAAAACCCCACCTAGAATATCATCTGCAACCGAAAATTCAAGTAAGATATGGAGGGTGGATTCCTAGTTAGCCCTACACATATAAAAAATATTAGCAATTATCATACCTTTCCTTAACATATTATCAATGGTGAGTATCCTCCCTTGGATCACTAGCCACAAAAAAAGGAGATTTTGGGGATGAGATTTTTGACCCACACCAACTGGATCTGGAGGATGGGATCCTCAAGATCAATCATAAGCTTATAGGTGGATTTGACTGTGAAATACCCACTCTCGGTTGCAGCCCACGTTACATGGTCCTCTCCACTTCTCATGGGAATGAATTTTTGGTGTAGGATATTTTGGATTTCTTCTGACCCAGCTTCAAATCCTGGTATCCTGATTTATTTCCATCTAAACCTTCCCCTATTTTGCATCATAAAATTAGCCACTTTCCTTACTATGAACTTATCAGTATAATCCTTGAACTTGGCTAGGTGTGGCAAATTGAGAGAGAGCCTCCTCCCTGGCCTACCTATCATCCCAAAAGCTAATATTTTG
This sequence comes from Wollemia nobilis, assembly GCA_028583015.1. NCBI lineage: Eukaryota > Viridiplantae > Streptophyta > Pinopsida > Araucariales > Araucariaceae > Wollemia > Wollemia nobilis. The sequence continues at coordinate 1,463,748 of JAQPPZ010016980.1, read as the reverse complement.
CCCGTTCCCTAAGATCCATATCAGCCCTTTATTGATGATATTTCTACTGGTCAAGATTACCTTCCAAAAAGTTGATCCTCTATTTAGGATATTGTCCTTTAGAAAATCAATGCCTTGGAGGTATTTTATTTTAATAATGGCAGTCCATTGGTTCTCCTCGTTGGTTATGAGATGCCATGTTTGCTTAGCTAGTAGTGTTGTGTTCAACTGAGATAATATTCTCAGGCCTAATCCCCCATTCTCCTTAGGTCTGCATACCTTACTCCATCCAACTAGGTGTATTCTCTGTTTTTCCTCCGACCCTGACCAGAGGAATTTCTTTTGGAGTTGTTCAATCTTTTGGTATACCTTATTTGAGGCCTTAAAAATGGATAAAAAATACACAGGGATGCTCTGAAGGGAGGCCATAGTGAGGGTAGCTTTACCTGCCTGAGACAGAAAGATCCATTTCCAACCAGCCAGTTTATTTTGAATTCTTTCTACCACATTATCCCACATTGATTTTCTTAGGGAGCCTGTAAACAGGGGAAGACCTAGGTAAGAAGTAGGGAGAGCAGTAATTGAATATCCAAAAATCCTGGCTATCCTGACATGCCTTGGAATGGGGGTCTTGAGGAAGTAAATTTTGCTCTTGAAGAAGTTCACCTTCTACCTAGCCGCCTCCTCGTAAAGCTTTAGAATGCACTTTATCCTTCTAGCTTCAACTACTGACGCCTGGGTCAACATAAGGATATCATCAACAAACTATTGGTGGGTTATCGGATTGGTAAGGGAGGTGGCTTCAATCCTAGAAATCAAACTTGCGTTGCAGGCGGCTTTGATAGTTCTTACTAGAACCTTCGCCATAATAATGAACAACATTAGACTGATCGGATCCTCTTTTCTGAGGTCTCTAAGGCTTTGGAAATACCCTACTGTCATACCGTTTACAAGGATAGAGAACCAAGGCTTGAGAATACATACTTTGATAAGTCTTCCCTGAACCGAGCTCCCCTGACAAGGAATCACCCCATCAAGAATCGATCTTCCCTGAATCGAGCTCCCCTGACAAGGAATCACCCCATCAAGAATCGATCTTCCCTAAACTGAGCTCCCTTGACAAGGATCAATCATGAGGGGTAAGATTCCTTTCATCCTATTAGCTATGGCTTTAGTAAGTATTTTGTAGGACACATTACATAGACTGATTAGTCTGAAATATACCATCATTTTGGGGATCGGGCCCTTAGGATTCAATGTAATGAAAGTAGAATTAAACCCTCTAAGGATGTGTTTTGAAGCTTGGAACTCCTTGATCTCCAAGATTACATCCTCCCCAACAATGTCCCAGAAAACTTGGTAGAAACGAGGAGGGAATCCATCAGGACCTGGGGCCTTATCAGGTTCCATGTTGAACAAAGCATTTCTAATTTCCTCCTCTATGAAGGGAGCTAGAAGTTTGGCATTAGTGGCCTCATCTATGACACTAGGTATGAATTGGAGGAGAGTCTCCTTGGCTTCCTCTTGGCATTGGGTTTCATCCCCAAGGAGGGAGCTGAAATAACTAACAACTTCTTCTCTGATCTCAATTAAATCCTAAGTTTTGGATCCATCAGCTCTAGTTAGTTCTTTGATCTTATTATTACTTCTATTTCTCAGGGTAGTGATATGAAAAAAAATTGAATTTGAGTCACCATCCTTCAACCATAAAGCCCTGGATTTATGCCTCCAATAGGTTTCCTCACAAGCCAGAATATTATGATATTCCGAAAGCTTAATTTGCTCCTCTGTTCTTATTGTTTCATCATAAGTACCATTTTGAATCATGTTTTCAATAGCCTTCAGACTTTCTCCCACTTGTTTCTTGTTCTCAAACAGGTTCCCAAAAACATCCTTATTCCAAATTCTCAGGTTTTCCTTCACTGATTTCAACTTTTGGGCTAACTTAAAAGCTGAGCTACCCTGAATGGGTTGTTGCCACCAACTTTTGATTCTTTCCTTCAGGTTTGGATGTTTGATCTGCATTGACTGAAAGCGAAAGGGTTTCTTAAAGGATTTAGCTTGCGAGACCTCCAATAAAATGGGGTTATGATCTGACGTAATTTTGGGAAGAGCTTGCAGAGTGGAGTCTCCAAAAATTGTGACAACTTATTTTGACAGAAAGAACCTGTCTAACCTTTCCTGAATAAGTTGGCTTCCTATCCTACAATTGCTCCAAGTAAACTTAGCCCCTCTTAGCCTCACATCCATCAGTTCGTTAGGATTGAAAAACTCATTAAATTCTTCCATGCTCCTTGTTGGAAGCCTAACCCCACCCTTTTTGTTTGAAGGGTATAAGGGAGTATTGAAATCTCTTGCTACCATCCAGGGAATATCATGAAATATTGCGTTCAAGTGGCTCAGATATTCCCACAATGAGGTTCTTCCTTGAACTAAATTGGGTGCATACACATTTGACACAATCCATAATCTATTCTTGTCAATGTCATGAAAAAATACACTTAACACCATGTCATCATCCTGAATAATGTTGTCTTCCACACTCCTAGAATCCCATAGCACCATGAGTCCTCCTAAAACTCCTCTTGCCTACTTGAAAACCAAATCTCCTTGACTCCATATTTTTTTTGCTGCTATTTTCGATTGGGCTTCATATGTTTTTGTTTCTTGTAATAGAATAGTGGTTGGGTTGTATTACCTTCTTATTGAACTGACCACCCTGTGGGTCGATGGGCCATTTAGGCCTCTCACATTCCATGAGAGTACCTTCATTTAGACTGTTTAGGATTTTTTTCCCTCCCCTTTCCTTGGGGAGGTTTGCCTAATTTGTTATCATCTTGACCTGGGATAACTTGTATCAGTGTTTTTGTTTTCCACTTGCCACTTCGTTGTTCGTCCTCAATCTATTATGTTCAGCATTAGACATCCTTCCCCTCTTTTTCTCAATGTCGTAATCAATTGGGGATTTTTTTGTGCTTCTGGTCTATTTTGGGCTAAAATGAGAAGGTACAATTTGTTGAAGGACTAGACTATAACACTCTTCTGGCCTGTTTGTTCCTACCATTTCAGTCCTTGATTCTAACTCTTCTATCCTTATCCTATACTGTTGTGGATCTTCCTAAAAGTTTATAGGGCTTTTGGTTATGATATTTGAAGGACCTGATTCCTTTGATCCTATCTCCTCCATCCTTTTCCTATATTCCTCAGGGGTGTGCTTTAATCCTTCCTAATGATTTGGGAGTCTTTTAGTTTTAATGTTGGAAGGACCCGATATGGACGGGGATTCTAAATTTTCTGGTAATTCAACCTGAAGGATTCCATGCTCACCCATATCCCCTTCTACCGTCAGGTCAAAAATAACTTTAAACTTATTTGAACTTGGGATTCTAGAGATTACCTGATTTTCCTCCTCGTTTTGTTGCTTTCATTTCTCCTGGGGTTGAGCCTGGCTATCCTGGTCCTGGTAAATATTGTTGTTATTAGCCAGCTTGAACCCTCCTCTACCTGTTGGTCCTCCCGTGGATTGGTTCCTAGGGAATGCTTTACCATTTGTCCTTTTGCCTTCTGTCCTCTGAGCTTCTCTGCTAGTTGCTAGACTTGGACATTGATTTTGTAGGTGACCTTGAGTTTTACATTCTATGCAAAATGCTAGTTTATTTTCATATTCCATCGACTTTTTCTCAGATAATCTCCATAGCCCAGTTCTACGAAGGTTGGCATTTCAAAATCTAAGTCTGCGTTGACACATATCCTTGCATGCATCATCCTTGTCCTTGCCAGGATTGAATGGTCAATGGAAACCAACTCCCCAATGGCTTTGGCAATCTCTTGTAACCAGTACTCATTAAAAAACTAAGCGGGAAGGTTTGGCAGGCAGACCCAGATGGGAGCTATATTAATATTTTGTTTTTCGGGTCAAAGTCCTCCCCCCATTTTCTGAGAAACAAGCTACGTTTTCCTAAAAACCATGGTCCGCTTGTTATAATATGATTTGCATCCTCCTTTTTATTGAATATTAAGATGAAAAAGCCCCTAGACAAAGTAGCAATCTTCAGGTTCCCAGTTTTTCTCCATTTGGATAGCACCTAGGAACGTATAGTTTCTATATCAGGCCTTCCGACCAAAAACTTGACTACTAGTGAAAACTCCTCCAGGGATAAAAACGGACCCATAGCATTCGTAGGTGCCATAATCCGGTTGTTCTCAGGTATGAGGGGCAGGAGTGAATGAAAATCACTCTTTTTGCCTTTTAGGGTTTCTACAAAGGATAGACCTCTTCTAGGACCTGCAGTACTCTGCTAGGTCCATTTGTTCGAGTCTTTTTCAGGGGGTTCAGGTCCTTGTACCTTGTCAACTTGCTCCTGAATGGGCCCCTGACCCCTTCTAGAGATAGTCGACCTACATGCCTCTGGATCCTCACCTACCGCCTGCTCGAGGTTCCCGTCCGAAACATTCGAACATCCTTCTATGCCTTCACTGTTCTCGCTGCTCCGCTGCTCATATCCCGAAAAAAATCACAATGGTAGTTAGTGGACCATTTTAATTTCGAGTTTATTTAAGGTTTTTACTTGGAGTAAAAATTTTACTAGGTAAAGCAAAGACTATAAAATCTTATCTAGCTGGGGCAGGGGCTATAGTGATGGCTTTTGAGTGAGTCTAGCATAATAACAATTTTAAATACTAAGCTAAGTAAAAAATTAAGCAATTCTTTGGTTGAGGTTTTTTAATAACCTATGAACCATTATTTAAATATATATATATATATAATAGGTGGAATTGGTTGGAAAGCTAAGATGGAGGGCAAATGACTATGTTTTGGTGGTGGAAATGGCGGGAAAGCATGGATGAAGGACAAGTGGCTAGATTTTGGTGTCTATAAATCCTACTCCCTATAGGATATGAACCTTGGACCTCCTATTTATAGTTTCAAACTATTCACCATTAGGTATATTCAATGTGTAAAATTAATATTATGTTTAAATAAAAAATAAATTACAAATGGTTATCAATAATTCAACAAGGATGCATTTGAAAGTTAAATGATTGCATATGTTGTTTATTTTTTGATCCACGATATACATTAATATTATATTCATAGATATACATGTTGGACTATTGAATGTTGAGTCATGAACTTGGATGGCATTGAGATCCCAAAGTAATGCAAACTATAAGTAGGTATGACAAATTTGTAAAAGATGAAAAATATGGCCTTATATATTAGGAAAAATATCAACTCCAATATGAATTACATTCTGGCCTATTCTCAGTTAATGGATGCCTAGGTAGGAATATGGCCCATACCTTGATGTTTATAAACCTTAGATAGAAACGTTAGGTGACTACCCTTTTGATGCAATTAACTAGGATGGGGTCCACAATGTGATTTAGCACTTAGACTACCTTTAGAATATTAAATAGTTTCCATATTGTGTCCTTGACCATCAATTCATATGGAGTATACATATTTTAAAAAGAATCCTAAAGATTGATTATGTCTAGAAGCCTAAAATCCTAAAATTAGATAAGTGTGGAAACAATCATAAATGTGTCAAAATCCACTTTTTATTATAGATTAAATGATTTTGATATCATTCTCAAGCATCCTAGAGGTATGCATTTATAAAATAATTTAAAGTAAATAAGTGTATTTTGTATATTCATTTACTTAACATTTATAAATGTATACTTAACCTTTACACATTCATTTCTTTATAAAATGTATAAATTTTGATAATTGCACTAGTTAATTTTCTATTGTGTTGATGGACTACTAGTTGGCTACTAAGTCAATTACTACTTCTTGTTTATAATAGGTAGTGTAGTAACTTTCTAAAAGTAGAATCACCTGAATTGAGCCTTAGATTCAAATTGATCTCAAATCCAAAGAATTTTATGTCACCATAAATTTCACTATTTAATTCTTGGTTGCTGATTGTGCCTAATATTAGAAAATGTTCAAATCATAAACTTAATATAAATACCAAGTTAGATTTCTAATTTTTCAATAATTGCAAGAGAGTTATCTATGAAATTACAGAAAATGGGCTTAAATAATATGAAACAAGGAGAAGACATATAGTATTCTTCTTCTTCTAACTCCTCATCTAGCATAATGTGCTATGTTAGTCCTTCAAATTCTCTCACATCCCTCCAAGGAAGATATTTGTATCTATATCCATCATCTACAAAAAAGAACACTCTTCTTCTCCCATAGATTAACTTTTAGCCTATAAATGAGTCCTTACCTCAACATCAATGGTGGGGCTTCCTATCAATCACTCAAGGAATCAAGCATTCAAGGACAATATTTTTTTATTAAACAACATCCCCTTAAGAGTTTAGTACCATCAAAGGTCTCTCTCTCTCCATTCTTGCACTTTGTGTATTTCTTTTACTATATTACTGAATTGTTTGGCTTATACTACTTTCTACTAGTTAAATATTACTTCTTCATTGTCTATACCTATACATATTTTCCCTCTTGTGCCTTGATCATCCCTCTAGAATTCATATACTAGCACTTGACATAATCTCTCCTATATTTAAATTATTATTTTAGGGTGTTATCTAGCTTAGACTTAATCTTGTGTTTCCTTCACCTACAGGGTGTATTTAATTCCTTAACTTATCCAAATCTAGATAAAATAGACCTACTAAACCAAATGATCAATGTAAACTACTTATCAAACCACTACTCTATCTGACCCATTGTATTTATAAACTATAATGCTCCTCTATGGATCAATGAGATGGAAGAAATATTTAATGTTTCCATTGGTAGTTCTTGAAAATAATTAAATGAAAACTATGGATGTTTACCTTAAACCTTATATGGACTATCATGCATATATTATGCCTTTACACAAACTAGGCATAGAAATTTACATATTATAGAATTCTTTGTTGGATACTTTATGCTATCTAGGAATATTTATTTTTTCAAGTACATTCAAAATGTGTTCAAAGCTTCCAGTCATATTATTTGATTAATATTGGCTAATTATATATGATCGATTGTGTTTTATTAGGTACCTCCATAAAAAATGCCATGTGGATGATTAAGCCCACCATGGTTTTAAATAAAACCTTTTATTTTGCCTACCTTGGTTTTCATAAAAATCCTATAAATAGCCATGCTTTCCAAATTATCATAAATGCTTATTTATGAAATATTTTGGCCACCAAAACCAAATGTGATCTATGTAACATCAATGATCCATGTGACATCAATGACAACATAAAATGCCTCAAATTACCGCAAATGTCCAACAATCTCCTCCTTTGTCATTGATGGCAACACCTCTAATGCAAACACCATAATCACTACAAAAACCATCTTTGAGAATCAAAGTTGCTTCCCCTGACTCAATACTATCTATGGAGGTTGCTCCCCCTAACTCAATACTCTCTTTGGAGGCTGCTCCCCCTAACTCAATGCTCTCTTTGGAGGCTGCTCCCCCTAACTCAATGCTCTCTTTGGAGGCTGCTCCCCCTAACTCAATGCTCTCTTTGGAGGCTACTCCCCCTAACTCAATGCTCTCCCCCTTACTCAAATCTCTCACCCTTTGACATCAATGGCAGAAGGGACACCTATGGGGATAAAAGATATAACTCTTAAGCTTAGCCCCCCTCACCCCCTTCTATTTTGAGGTGATTAATTTTGGGGTGGGAGTACTTTTACTCCCATCTCACTTTGTTTCTTTCCTCTTATCAACTTCCTTCCATGTTTTTCTGATATCCTTATCTTGATGAATTACTTGATCTTCTTGTCTTGAACCTTTTTGACCTTCTTGCCTTGAACCTGTTTGAAATTGAGTCCTACACCATCTTGCAATATGCCCAAATTTATTGCAATTAAAACACTTGATATTGTAGCCTTTGGCTAGTGCCCATGTCCTGAAATTATTCTTAAAATAATTTCCATATCCATTCCTTTCCTGAACCCTGTATTGTGAAGCTTTGTTTTCATAACCATTATAACCATGACTTTTGAATTGTGTAGCTCTAAAACCAAAACCATGTTGCTCATTTCCTTTGCACTGAAAAGCTCTATGACCAATCCTGTTACATGAGAAGCAATGTCCCTGAAAACCATACCTTCTTCCAAGGAAAAATGCTTCCATTGGAAATCATTGCTTCAAAGGAATTACAAATATTTATATAACAAATTGTTTGCTTCACCACTTTAGGATCAATAAAATTATGTGTGCTACCCAAGTCAATGAGAATTATTAGTTATTGTCCCTTGAAATACCCTCTGATCTTCATAGGTTAGGGATAGATATGTCTACTAAGGCATGAACTAAGATTTTTGGTTTGGGTTCTTCTTGGACTTCAATTTGCTCTATTTGTTTCTCTTCTACCTCTTGAGACCTTGTGGTTGTTGACTCATCCACATCAAGCAAATACAATTTTTGTTGCACACATTTATGGCTAGGTGAATATGTTTCATCACAACTATAACACAACCCTTGAGCTTGGTGAGCCTTCATCTCTTCTCAACTCAATTGTTTGATGGTGGGTAACTTGTTAGTCAGATTGTTGGTTGCTTTATTTGGGAATGAGGGTCATGTTTATGGATTTGTAAGTATGTCTCTATGCAATAGATTTATCTTTGACTAGCCTAGCCAACCCTATGGCCTGCTACAAGGTTTGTGGCTTAAAAATTTTAACCTCAAGTTTAATATCATCCTTCAACCCAGTAATAAAAAAATTTCGAATGAAGTCTCCATTCAAGTAAATAGTATGGTTTTCTAAATTTTAAAACTGATCTTGATAGTCTCTAATAGTTGAGGTTTTTTTAGTTTAGTGAGGGCTCCCTAAAGTTCCCATACTCTTTAGGTTCAAATTGAGTGAGTAATTGTGTTTCAAATTCATCCTCAATAATATGGGGATGCACTTTTCTAACCCATTAATACCACTATGAAGCATTAGATTTAAAATTAAAAGATCCAACTATGATCTATAAGTGCTATCGAATGTTATGAAGGTTGAAATACTACTCTACTTGGCACAAACATCCCTCTTGGTCCTTCCCATCAATTTTTATAAATATTAACTTTGGTAGTCAATATATATTATTATTGGGATAGGTGTTGTGTATTTCCCTTTCGGTATTACTCAACCCTTCTTTACGATCAAAAGGACCATATCTACCATATGTTTGGGTGTTACTGGCCAAGCAACTTTCCAAATCTATAAATTTTTCATTCATTTCCTCCTTAATCCCTTTTTGTTCCCCTATCACATATGTCATAGATTCATTTAATGTTTGGATCTCACCCCTCATCTAGTTTAACGCCTTAGTGAGTTGGTTTCCAAGGGTCCTAGAGAGATGCTCATCCCATTGAATTAGTTTGTGATATATTTATTGCTCCATTTGTTGACCTCTAATTCATGTAGCCATATACCAAAATTTTGAGTCTTTTAACACTACTTACTAAAAATAGAAGTGTTATTTTTTCTAGCTACTATTTTTAGTAATGGTCTTGAAAAATGTTTGGGTGCTATATATCAACATGGTCACCTTGAAAAAATGATCACAATGGACTAGATCTACAGATGACATTTTTTAGGACCTCCCAAAAAGTGTATGGGTGTTATATACCAAAATGATCTACTTTATCAGACGATCACAATGGGATATATCTCAAAATGATATATTTATCTTCTCAAGCATAGTTTTTAAGTTTGTTTTTGTTTTAAGTTTTCTTTTTTGTAAAAGCTTTTAGATTTTATTGTAAACAAGCTTTGATAAAAAAAAAAAAGCTCTTACGGTGGGGAGGAATGATAGGGAATGACACATAAAACTTTCTATTTTACAGTATATGGATATACTTTCTATTTTGTAATATATAGTTGTTATGGATAAGATTTTGACAATATGTTCTTATCCAATTGTACTCGCCTATTTATAGGCCCTTTATGCACAATAATAATCAGTTTGTCCTTGGGAGTCTTCAGTGTGTGAGTTTTTTTGTGGATTATCCACATCATTTTGATATCAGAGTAGTTGTTCTTGCTCCTTTTCTATCTATTTTTTTAAGGTACCATGTTGTCTAAAAAAAGTCTCTCCCTCGAAGATATTTATCAAAGAGCCAAAGCGCTTTTGACGAATATTGAGTCCATTTGTGTTGCCATGCTAGCAGAAGAAATGGCATCTGCTAAAGATGAAGTTCTTCTTATCGAAAAGGAAGAAGATGTTGAAAAAGAAAAAGAAATTCTTCTGGTTGAAGAAGAAATTGCTGAAAATCATGAAGCAATACCTGATCTATGGGCACAATGCCCATCGTCTTACCTTTAGACGATATTGCTACTAAAAAATTTGAATAAATTGATGAAAATCATGTTGTTATTTTACCTGATAATGTTGCAGGTTTGTTTGTTGCAGATTTGAAAAGTGCAAATTCGTTTGAGGACTCTCCTAATGAAGCCCATGAAGTTGAAGCTAACAAGATGCAAATTCCTGATCTATCTTACAATGAATCAAAAGAGGAGCTTGTGGTTTCCATGTTGCCTCGATTTATTCTCTATGGTCCATTGGCTCTACAACCATGGCAACCTCTTTGTGATCCTATCTCCTCGACGATGTTGTTGCCATCACTTGCCTTCATCAACAACATAAACTATGGCCCTCAACATTTCTACGACTCTATCCTCCTCTCTAACTACTCTATGTTGTTCCTCTTTTCTTGTGGCCCTACTTTGTGTGCTCCTCAACCAACACGTGCCCCACCATGGCCGTCTCCTACAGTTTTTCTGTGTAGTTTTCCTATGCAGTTTTTCTATGCAGTTTTTGGTGGATCTTTGTTCTTTTTTCCGCCCGCACTTTCTTTTCGTGTGCATGCCTAAACCAGGTAAACATTCCCCTAGTGCTGCGATATATTTTCCCCTCTACCTATACTCCCCAATCGTATATTCACCATGATATTCACCTGCTCTTTGTTGTATTCTATCTGCAATGATAAAAAAAAACAATTAAAATAAAAAATGGTAGATTCCTTACAGCCAGATGAGATTTTCCTTCCCTTTTGCATGCATTGGAGCCCAATGCTCCTATGGTGGGGAGGAATGATAGGGATTCATATGTATAATATTTGTTTCTATATTTGTATCGGATAATATGCACACGTAGTTTATTTCCAATTTAATAGTTTGGATAAGGATTTGACAACTTTGATCTTATCTACAAACTAAGATGTACTTGGCTATTAATAGCCCATTTTGCAATGCATTCAGTAGTTCTGAATTATTGAATCTTTTGTGTGTGTGATTTGTGCTTTTTATTCGTATCACTACTATTGTTTGTCTAACAACTCCTCTGGTAGGCTTTATCTTATTTGTTACTAACAAATACCTAGTCTAACTTTGTTCCTCACTATTACTGATAACTATCTTGGCAAATTTTATTTTGACTATTATTGGCAATTGCCTTAACTAATATTATTATTGACTGTAACTAATAATTTTCCTTGAAGACTCTATCTTGATTATTACTTACTATTGCCCCAAATTATATTATTCCTAATTATAACTTATAATTACCTTGATAGACTATCTTGATTGTTACTAACTTCTATAATTATCTTTATCTATTATAGTATAGTCAATTCAATGATAGTGTAGTCTCCTCAATATGCTCAATTTTGTGGTTAGGGTTCTTGGTGCTAGGATTAACATTTGATGGAAATAAGGTAGCTCTAGACCAAGGTGTGTGCATTATCCATAGCCCTTTATTATACCATGGTGAAAAATGATAATAATAATAATGCTCAGACTAATATTTTAGGCCACTACTCAAGGAGGATTTCGCACATACCTTTAAGTGTACTACCTACCTCTCTGATAGTACAAGAGAGTGATCTTCTAAATTGTTGTGCTCGGTGCACTGTGGATAGAAATATAATCTAAAATATTCTTATGGCTGAAGGTTTATCCTAATCCTAGGGGGTCTCCTTGTATACCCAAAGATACATGGGAGCTCAAGTTTGTATATGGGTGTTGTCTAAGGCCCAAGTATTGGAATCTAACCACCTTTCACTTCACTAGACACTTTATGGGTAATATAGATTACCCAAATTTATATACCAAGATTTTAAGTTCTATGATTTTCAAACTTCATATTAAAAAATCGACAAATTTAATAACTAAACATATAACTCAAAAAATAAATTATATTTTGAATGTAAAGGCCTAACTTTTAATTAATTTAAAAATACAAGTCTTTACAACAAAAAAAATGGGTGGATAGGCACACCCCAATAGGTAGTCACACTAACTCAGGTTGAGTTAGGAAGCGGTTACTCAAAACAACAAAAACAAGGTTAAACCCGTCACCAACCACATCACCAAAAAGCATGCATTAAATCATGTCAATCATGGGGGGTATGCTCACGAGGTGAATGTCCCTCACCCTCCATATGCTGCCAACCGGTATTAGAAGGAATGGAAATGAGCCACCCATCCTCCCTAGGCGTGCGAACATTATCACTTGTATCAGAGCCATCAATGCCATCAGATACACCCCAACCCACCACATTAGTTGGAGCGACTGGGCACGTGGGAATGGGATCTCCCCAACCAACAACTGGGTCTAGCTCCACCTGGAAAACCTCCCAGCCACTGCCATGATGAGATGTATTATTGCCAATGTTACCTTGGGGTTGGCGAACATGAGACGATTGAGACCAATGTCTTTCTGTAGATCAGGAGGGAAGTCATCGACGAGAGCATGATCGAGAAACTTTGCGAGATCGAGAAGGCTCTGTAGAAGGCATTCGACTGACCGTACATGGGGTATTACCCCAGTGCTGCATAAGAGCACGAAGATGCTCCACCTCCATATGAAATTTCTCCACTTGAACTAAAATCTGGAGCCAAAAATCAGAATAAACTGTGCACTTATCAGCAATTGAAAATTCATCTGAACTATGCTGTTGAGAAAAGAGAACTCTGTTACGAGTTTTCCAAATATGAAAGAGCACACTGATGCGAAGAATGTTCCACACTTCCAACAAGGGCAAGGAAAAATCTGGTGGGTCACCAAGCAAAGCATGATGCCAGGTGAATGAACTGGCCATATGAGGCCGAAAGAAGGACTCAAGCCAATCCCAAGCCATTCGAGCTTTCCTGCACTACCAAAAAATATGAAGGGGATCCTCTGGAGCACCACAAAAATGGTAGGAAGGATTCTCTATTCCAAGATATTTTAATCTTTGTCCAAGAGGAAGACCATAGGATAATAAGCTCTAGGTAAAGAAAGCCTATTTGGGTTCAATATATCCTGCCCAAGCCATTTTAAATCTTAGACTCCAATGAGTCTGAGTGGAAAGAAGATCCCACCACTCATTGAGTCTTTGAACTATAGGGACATTGGGAGTAAGCCAAGCATACCCTAACTTAGGTTTGTAAGTAAGAAGTGGGGTTTTCTTAAACCATCCCCAATCAGACCACCAAGGCTTTTGAGAATGTCTACAGATCATGGGCCAAAGAGAAAAAGGGATACAATCCAAAATAGTGTCATAAGTATTCTTATCATCTGGTCGTAGACCAAACAATCTCCTGAAATCATCCCATGGGATCCAATCCCTGGAATATCTTGAAAAAAATCTGCCACTATTGAAATCCCTTTCTTGAAGAACCGTTGAGCATGAATCCATTGCATGGAAGCAAGAGGGGAACCTTGAAAAGTAATAAAAGGTGACCACCAAACATTATAAGTGGAAATAGAAGCACCTTTCCGATGCCCATCCCCTTGCCAACACAACCAGGGCTTAATTTTCTCCCAAGCCCTCCATATGCTCTGAATGACAAAAGAGCCTTGAATTTTAACTAGGATAGGAGCAACCAGGAGGGATTGAAAATTCATGCCTTTCCAAGCCTTCCTACCAAGAGGTAAACTAGTGGAAATGCAGTGCCAAATTAGAACTTTCCAAGCTTTAGAACCACTTAAGGCTCGAAGAATCCATTTAGCAGATAAAGCAAAACCTTGTCTTTGACAATCATGTAGTCCCATACCTCCTAATTTTTTGGGAAGACAACAAATCTCCCAAGCAACTCGATGAAACCCTTGTTTATGTGATGAGTTAGCCCAAAGAAAATCCCTTAAAAGCTTTTCCAAATTTTTATAGCAAGCTTGAGAAGGGACCCAACATGATGAATAATACACATGAGTAGTAGCAATAATTTTGGAACACACCTAAAACTTACCAACTAGAGTAAGTTTTTTGGTGATCCAAAAGGAAATTTTTTCTCTACTTTTTGTAAAACATAATTCCACAAGATAGTAGGGGAACTCTGGAATGCAAATGGGATGCCAAGGAATTTAAACATCTCCCTTGGTTGGATCCAATGCCACTGGAAGCTTTCAAGCCAGCTTGGAAGGTCCAAAGAGGATTGCCTATAGCATGAGGTCTTCCTCCATTGAATGCTAGATCCTGATGCTTTGCAAAAAATATCCAGGCAATCTAGTGCTTGTTTGATAGAGCGTTCATCCTCATGAAGTGTCAAAAAAGAATCATCTACAAAATATCCATTTATGAGTTGAGAATATTCTCCAGGTAAAGAAATACCCTTAATATTACCTTGACTCACTTGGTTAGCAAGAAGGTATCCAAAAGCTTCAACTGCCAATATGAAAAGAGAAGGAGCCAAAGGACAACCCTATCTGATAGATCTGAACAATCCAATTGATTCAGACTGACAATTGTTCAAAGTAAGCACAACTGAAGCATCCGCAAAAAGCATACTAATCGAGCTCAAAAAATGTGGCCCAAAACCAAGAGCTCGAAGCATGGTAAGGATGAAATTCCATTCAATCCTATCATAGGCTTTCTCAAAATCAATCTTGATGAAAAGAGTATTTTGTTGAGTGGCTCTAGCCCATTCCATGCCCTCCCAAACAACAATTACATTATCCAGAATGTATCTACTCTACACAAACCCAGTCTGCTCAGGGTGGATAATAAGTGGCAACAGAGGTCTAAGGCGTAAGGCCAAAGCCTTAGCAATAATTTTGTAACTCACATTGAGTAAAGTAATAGGCCTCCAATTGGTGAGCACTTCTGGATCCCCCTACTTAGGAATGAATTTAATATTGCCCTTATTAATTATAGAACCTAAAGAGCCAGAAGCCATTGCTTCTTGATAAACATACAATAAATCTGGGCCAACCATATCCCAGTACT
Source organism: Wollemia nobilis (assembly GCA_028583015.1). NCBI lineage: Eukaryota > Viridiplantae > Streptophyta > Pinopsida > Araucariales > Araucariaceae > Wollemia > Wollemia nobilis. The sequence continues at coordinate 1,448,581 of JAQPPZ010016980.1, read as the reverse complement.
CCTTATAAAATTCACAAGGAAATCCATCTAATCCTGGAGCTTTATCATTAGCCATCCTGGATAGGGCTTCAACAAGATCATCCAATGACAAAGGGCATTCACAAGCTTCCTTTTGAAGAGTTGAAAGCTTCTCAGGAACAACTGCACAACAAGCTTGAATTGCAGCCTGTCGTTCAGGAGTTAACTCTTGAGAAGCAAAAACTTTTTGATAATGCTTGACAAAAACTTTAATAATATCAGGAAGTGATGTCCAATGAACCCCTGCATCCTGAATAACATTGAACTGAATGACTTGTCTCAAGGGCTTTATTTTTTGAAAAAATATCTTTTGAAACCCTATCACCAATTTTCAGCCAGTGAAGTCGAGCATGAAGTTGAGCTCCCCTTGCTTCATAAAGCTCAATTTTTTTAAGCTCATGCCTAAGACTTGCAACTTGGGCTTGAAGAATAGAGCTTAGAGGGCTCACTTCTAGTCTGATAGAAGCTCGAGCTAGTTCAGCTTTAAGGGTTGCATTAGAGATTCATCTCCGCTTGGCAACTTCAACTCCTAAATTCTTGAGAAGAATAGTTGTTCTGGAGATAGCTGCATTCCACTAAGAAATTCTACCATGAATTCCAGTTGGTCTGGGAACTAGATTCCAAATCCTATGAATATGAGTAGACATAGTTTGATGTTTCAAAAAATAAATATTTAGATAGAACTGAGACTTGAATTGATGAGGTGGAGGCAGAGAACAAGAAATGGAAAACACAATGGGAGCATGATCAAAAAGGGTGGTATCAGGAATAGTTGAAACAAAGGGTAGAGAAGTCGACAAGTGATGGAAATGAAAATGAGAATGTTCAGATAGCATAGCTCTATCAAGCCACTTCAAAATATGGGCATTGCCAGCTTGAAAGTTGGACTAGGTATACCACACCGACTCAGGAAAATTGGAGGGTATAAAGTAGGAATTAGGGTCACTCAACCCAAGCTTATTCTTGAAAAAAAACATGCTTCCCGCTCTCCAATATTCCAATGCATAGGGAGCAAACCAAGTTTGTCAACCGGTTTCTCCACCATATTGAAGTCACCACACACCACCCAAACCACTTCAGGCAAGGAAAGAGCAAGCCATCGCCATAAAGCACACCTTTTCGGTGCATTATTAGAAGCATACACATTAATCAAACCAAAAGGGATACCACCAACTTCAAAAAGAATCCAAACTGCTTGATTTGAGGGGTCCACCCCCATGTGACAATATGAGAATGCCACCTAGGAGAAATGAAAGTGACAACTCCTCCTCTGCCAGGAGTATGATGGGAATAAAAAAACTTACTTGTCGACCATAAAAAGGTACAGGTACTATCCAAAATGAAGTCAACAACTTTAACTTCTTGCAAACATAAAAAATCCAAACTGCCATGCAAGCGAGCAACATTCTGAATCTCTCTGCGGACCTGATATTTTTGGACTGGGTCCATCAGTCCTCTTACATTCTAGGACAAAAAAATCATTGAGGATGATCGAGGTTCATTCCCTCGAGAACATCTTCAGTATCTCCCAACTCTCCTAGGGAAGTGAATGAATTGATGAGAAATCATTCATGATTTTCCCTAAGAAAGTCAGTTTGATGTCTCTTTTCTTGATGTAACCCATCATGAGTCGGACTACGTGAATGATGGGACCTGGAGAATGACACATCCTCAGGTAATGCTTGCTTAAGAATGGAAGTAGCAAAATCATCATAAGAAGAAGATACTAGAGGTGGTGAAACTCCATCTGAAGTAGGTACAAAAGAGGACCCTCCTAGTGTTGAGGGAGATGACTGCATCAGAGTAGTGGGAGCTGAAAGGGCTAGCATGCATGGTGCCGAGGGTTGTTGCACCGGAGGGTTGGAACTAGAACCTCCCTGCAACATCGATTGCTTAGGTTGATGATTTTTCCTATTTATCATGGTAGTCCATTCATCTGGATGATTCTTGGCTCCTAGAGCTGGAGTTGTCAAAGCAAGGGGAGGAACAACAACATTGCATGATTTGAACTTATCAGCCATAAGCGGATAATATTTAATTTTGTGCTCTGTGGATTGACAATGGTAGCAGGTGTTGGGTAGATTAATGTACACAACACGTTGCGTAAAAACTTTATCACCAATATTCAGGTCAATAGACTCAGTAAGGTCCTTGGAAAGATCGACTTTGACACACACACGCCTGTTAGGGCGGACATTATAGAATTTATTTGGTTCTAAGCAGACCACCTTCCCAAGGGTGGAAGCAATACTTTGTAGGAATGGCCAAAAGGTCATCGGAAGACCAGGGAACTCAGCCCAAACAGGCACTTCCAGAGAAGCCTCATCATTGATAGAGAAATATCTGGACCACTGTTGAAAGATAAGCAAAGAGCTTCGAACATACCAGGGACCCCGACTAAAAACTTCTTGCGCATGCTGAGCATCAACAAAGCGAAAAAGAAAAAACCCTTTTGACAAATTTTGGATATTCTCTATCTTAATGCCATAAGGTTGCCAATACTATTGAATCCAAGATCGGATCAGAGTATCATTCGGGATATGACCCAAGAAATATCCTATCAGGGTATGCTCTTCTAGCCACTTACATGCATTATCAAACTCAATAACAGGAATTTCAACAACAGGATTGACATTGTTACCTCGTGGAAAACTTTCGGCATGAACTTGCGGGGTCTCTTCCCTGGCGCCATTCCTTACTCCGACAGCTTCAACATAAGTTGAAGCTACCGTCTGAGCGACAACCATTAAAAGGACGAAGGCAGATTCCCAGCTCCTAGGGTTTTCTCACACTAACCTAATTTCTGTGCAAAGACCATTTCTCTTAATCATAAATTATATTTTAGATCTTCTACTATTTAACATTTCATTATATTTTTTATAGTCTAAATAATGTTTAATTTTATAACTTGATTTCACTGATAACACTTAATTACCTAAGATAATCCTACACTCGTTTTTTTTAAAGGATAATTCCTCTCTTGAATGAAAAATTAAAATAATATATTTTATTTCTAAATAATTGAACCCAGATCATATCACAAATAATGCAAGTGGATCCTTACCGGAAACCACACCACACTCACGAAGATTCCATTATTTATCTTTAACCAAAAAATTACTATAGTATAAATTTCATAAAAATAATAATCACAGAAAATTAAAATAGACTATTTCATTAACTTAAGTAATATTACAAAATTTAGTTTTTTTAAAATACAAAATTAATTATCTGTCAAACTCAGACTATTTAATAAATATAAATATAATTACGCCGAGAGGCGTTCTTACAATGGCAAACAGGGGGTGGGAGGCAAAGAGGTCATACATGTTGTTCTTACAATGGAAAACAGAGATGGGAGGTAAAGAGGTCATACATGTCACGCCGTAAACAATTTTTTTTTTAATTAAAAAAGTCGACATTAACAAAAACATTTAAAATATTTAAACTAAAACAGCCAACTAACCAACCGTTGCAAACATTTAAAATATTTAAACTAAAACAACCGACTAACCAACCGTTGCAACTGTTTAATAAAATAGCTTAAATATAAAGGATATATATCTAAAAACGTCAAGAGTTATCAATCCCAAATTTGAGTTTGAGAGTTATCAAACTCAGACTATTTAATAAATATAAAGATGATTGCTTGATATTCTTAGACGATAAATTTGAATTTTGGTCTCATCTATAGTAATATTTGATTATTCACATGCCACCAACGTAGCCCTTCACGGTATTTAAGAGGTGTGTCCGTACTTTTACATAAATTAAAATTTCAAAGATCGTTTACTTCATTAATATCAAAACAAAAATGTACAAAGTATCCGCCCGAAGGCTAAAGACTATAAAATATATATATATATATATATATATATATATATATATATATATATATATATATATATATATATATACAATTATATAAACAAAGATTATAAAAACTAGAACTACGAACAACTACCCAGTAAAACCCATTACAAAATATCTTTATCATCCCAAAACCCAAGGCAACAACAGGAAGGAACCTCGGATCTGCATAAAAGAAACTATAAGTTGCGATCATTTTTAGCATTGTAATCTAAAACAAATATATGAAGATAATGCCGAATCAAAAGCACCTGAGAATAGCCGTCAATTTGAAAATGAAGCTTTTGAAGATGAGGAAAGAAAAGAGAATTCTTTGATCTGAATTTGGACTTTAAAATTATCATCACACGAGCAACCTGTAGCAAAATTTTCAGCCTTGTGAGTCTCCTCAGAGACTCAGTAAGGATTCTCATAACTTGCCGAAATAACTCATCATTTCTAGCAGACCAAATATGCCATAAAATCTCAGTAGATAACATTAACCAAAACATATTAAAACAGTGATGCATCTGAGGAATGAAGCCAAATAAGATATGTTGTCTAATAGGCACATTACTGATGTTCCAACCAATCATAGTAGAAAAAAACAAACTCCAAATTTCACGAGCATATAAACAATCAAAAAATATATGATCAAATGTATTTGGAACCCGACATAGAGAACATATAGAATAATTATGAGGCTCTCTACTGATTGGCAGCCTCTGTAACAAAAGCATCCATCTAAAACAAGCCTTTTTAGGCTCTAATGGACTGAACCATAAGTGCTGGAAAATGCTTTGAATATGATTAACAATGAGAGCCAGTTGCCAACTACTGTTGACATGACAAACAATACCAGAAGCATCCTGTAAGAGAATATACAACAACTTAGCCTTAGTGCACTTGAGTCTGGTACCATCGGACCACTTACAAGAATCATAAAACTGCTGAAGATCATCAATAAAAACATGTCGTCCATGCTGAAAAAAGGAAAGCCTTAGTAAAGAATATGTCCTCCACTGAGATTGTGGAAGATCATACACGAAACTAAGACATTCCCAAGGCATGATATTACCGTTGACCAATATATCATTAAAAGTATTAATACCTTTGGCTGCCCATTTTTTAGCAGAACAACCTCTAATAAGAGCAAGAGGCTTATTATTGTACCAAAGATTCCACCAAATAGAACCAAATTTAAAATAAAAACCAACATTGTGCCTTGCAAAATTCTCAATAACAAATTTTCATGAACCAATACCCAGGCCCTCCAAATACTATGGAAAACTGCTGAGCCAGCAGGTACAACATGAAACTTTCTAAAGAGAATATCCGTAATGTGCAAGTTTTTCCAGAATTTTGCTTTGTGAGGGACAACATTGGAAAGATTATATCTGACCAGAACCTTCCAAAGTTCACTGTCATCTAAACATTTCACAATCCACTTAACAGATTGAAATTTAAGATTTTTCAGTCCTAAACCACCTTTCAACTTTTCAGAAGTACACCACCTCCAATTAACTAAGTGCCTTTTAGTCCCACCTTGACCATCTGACCATAAAAATATGAGAATATATTTTTGAATCACATCCACCTGATAGGCAAAAAAAGCCAAGTAGAAGAAAAATAAGTGGAATATAAGGACACATTTTTTTGGCAGACCCGACCAGCAAAAGACAATAAAAATCTGTTCCATTTGCATAATTTGCCAATTATTTTGTTTTTAACCCAGTCCCACATATCTTTGAGGCAAGGATCCACTGCAAAGGGAATACCAAAATAACGAACCTGCTTCGTAGGTCCTCCCCATTGAATAGGAAATCTAGAAAACCAAGAAGGAGGATTCCAATCCCGACCAAGAAAAATTGATTTGGGAAAGGAAATCTTAGCACCATAAGCACTTTGAAAAATAGATAGAACATGAAACAAATTATTCATATTTTCCTCATTTAAAGAAACAAAAATGTTAGTATCATCAACAAATTGCACATTAAGAAGGTTATCACCATTCAGAAGAGTAATGTCTTGCACCTTAGAATAATATAAATAATGTCTGAGCAAATAGTAAAGGGCGTAACTGAAAATAACAAAGAGAGCTGGCGCTAAAGGACAGCCTTGACGAATAAACCTTTGAAGATAAATATAACATCTATATAAGTGACAACATCGGACAAAAGGACCCTGACCATCTTATAAAAGTTTGGAGGAAAGTCAAAAACTTCAAAAACCATCCACATAAAATCCCATTCAATTCTATCATTAACTTTTTCAATGGTTTTCCTCTATTTTGTTCTTAAACTTTACCTATTCATGTTAAACCGTCATTGTTAAACTTTACTTATCTTCTCGTCTTTCCTGATTTTGTTATCCAATGATATGGTTCTTTAGTTTAAAATAAAAAAAAACAAATATATTTGACTACACTGAAAGTGCCACCAAAATTTAAAATGAACTTTTAAGTGGTTAATAGACCAATAGCCAGGTTGTCAACCAAACCAAATTTTATTAATGCTCACTAGAACATGGATTTTATTTTTTTAAATGAATATATAGTGAAGTCAGTTACTATATAAACCTGCACTTACCAGTTATCATATATTTATTCCATTAGAAACGATAAATATTTATTGTTCAAGAAGACAACAAAGATTTATTGCCCTGGTACCAGCCAAGTCCTTATTCATTGTTGAGTGAGACAACACAAATTTATTGCGACTCAATGGTAGCAAAGTCCTTATGAATGCTACTTGCATTATAAATGATGTGATCCGGATTCAATCTCATAATAAACGTGATAGATGTATATAAAAAATATTATTAAAAAAATAATAAAAAAATTAAAAAAATCCTTATAAATAAATTATTGTCCTTAAATGTATAAGATCATTGATAGCTGCCAAGTCCTTTTTATTGCTCAACCAAACAACAAAGATTTATTACCCTAAATATAGGGTCATTGATAGCAACAAAGTCCTTATAGATAAAGTGCGCTCGAATTCCTAATCCGATTTCATGTTCAACTGCTCCCATTCGATTCCTAGTCCAATTCCATGTTCAGACTGAGAAGAGATTCGATTCCTGGTCTGATTTCCTGTTCAGACAGTAGTCCGTTGACTATATGCATGTCCTTTTTAATCTCAAAGGAGCAAGGAACAATGTAAAGAACGATTTTAATTTTATTAAGTAATACATATATAATAATATTTATATGGTAAGTTTTTTTAATCTTTGAAGGAGGTTCGGGGTTTAAGTCTGGCGGCCTACGTTGGATATAAAAACTCCTCGGCAAGCCCGAAGGGTATATCCGAATGGGACAGACCTCGTGGAATGGAAAGTCCTGGCCTCAGGGGGCAACAATTTTCCTTAACATAAAGTTTGGTCTGCGAGGGCTAGGTGGATTGGTAAGACGTTGGCCACTTACTAGGAGGAGACCTAGGTTCAAACCTTGCGGGCATGCCCACTTTAGGGCAAAGGTAGTAGTTTGACTAGAATCCGTTGAGTGTGCGCCAACTTGATGATGGTGGTACCAACCCCGAGCCATCGAGGGGTCTCCCTCACTCCGGGTCGTGTTTACCGAGGCGAGGTAGGGGTTATAGTGGTAGCTCCATAATTTGATGCTACGACCGAAGGCAATGTGATTTGACCTTGTGACCAGTTGTTCAAAAAGGAAAGGCAGTTGCCAATTCCTCTATGTATAAAAAAAAAATACATATATACTCTCATAAAAATCTGTGTAAACTCATTGAAAAAAAGTATTATTATATAATCAATTAAAATATGTTTTGATTCATATAACGTTAGTTATGAAGTTTGAGTTTGCATTCGAGTTCGATACTTTTAAAGTTCGAAAGAATTTCAACATGTTTAAAAATTTGGAATAAAATTTGATATATAATTTTTTTTCTGGATAATAAGGGGTTGTACTCGAGTCGCCCACCCTTGACAGATTACATTTTTCTTCTTTTTGACAAATTACATCTCTCTTTATTAGAGCTTGAGTGTTTACAAATAGATACACTTCTCATAATTGAGATGCTATACCTATAAACCTACATGATTTTACATAAAATATTTGAATTTTTTATTTTCATTTTTTAGATCTTTTCAGATTTCTGTATGAATACAATTACTCCAAAATTTAGCATCTTTCTTGACATTTTCCTATAGTAGCCTTCACAATGCCAAAACTTCATCTCTATTGTCTATGTTTTGCATCTTAGTAGAGTAATATTTCCAAAACATCGCACTATCATAGTTTGTTTTACCAAATTTGAATTGCTAGTTTCCTTCCTCACTGAAGTCATAGCCCTTCGTTTCTCTTCCCATCGTTGGAATCCTAGTTGACAAATATTTGCAATTTTGTTTTTTGCGACTTGAAAAATCATCACTGTCCTTGTTTTGAATGATTGATTTCACAGCGTCGTATCTCCCTCAATATTGCTCAAATTTTTTCATATGATCACTCATTTTAAAGCTATTCAAATTCTGCACAAGTTGGTCCAAGAATCGGCTAAATCGGATAACTCTTCATGAAGATATGGCTCCTAAAAGATGAGTGTTTTTCCAAAAAAAAATTCTAATCCTTCGCACTTTGTAATTTTGTTTTTCACGATTTCAAAAATCGTCATTGCCCTTATTCCGAATGGTTGACTTCATAGGGTTGTATCTCTCTCAATTTTGTTTTTTGCGACTTGAAAAATCGTCACTGTACATGACCACTCATTTTAAAGCTATTCAAATCTACACAAGTTTATCCAAGAATCGGCTAAATTAGATAACTCTTTGCAAAAATATGGTGCCTAAAAGATGAGATGTTTTCAGAAAAAAAAACCCTAATCCTTCGCACTTTGTAATCTTGTTTTTCTTATTGTAAGCAACCTTTCGTTGTAGCTCTTTCAACTGACCCAGCCTTCCACACTCTTTCAACCATATCAGCGTTCCACGTTCCTTCAGTCATCCCAACCTTCCACCCAACATCTCAACCTTTCGCGATAGCTCCTTCAGCGAGCCCACCTTTCACGCTCCTTCAACCAACCCAACCTTCAATGCTTCTTTAGCCTTGACAAACCCAACCTTCCACGCTTCTTTAGCCTTGACACTCGAAAAATAAATTTGATATATTATAAATGTATATAAATCTTTTCAAATAATTTTATTTTTATATTAAAAAAAAAAAAAAATCAATGAGTTTACACATGTTTTTAAGACGGGTCATGGTCCTTATGAGTGGGGTTTGAACGTTAGACCTATCAAAGAGAAGCCAATTATATAAAATTTAAAATTTAAATATATAAATATATAAAATTATAATATTTGTTTTTAAAAATATTTTAAACATTTTTTTAAATATATACTTTAAAATATATTATATATTTTTTTAAAATATACACATTTTAATAAATTTATCCAATAATTTTGTTTACACATGAAAAGATTATTAAAGGTTTAAATCAATAGTTTTTTTAAAAGATAAATTATAAGTTTTCTATCAATTATAATAAAAAATCATATTTTAGAAACTAGGTTTAAAATGAGATCATTGTATTATTTTTATTGAGTTTTAGACTTACAAATGCAAATATTAAAAATCACAAATGCAAGATGACTCCAATTAGGTCGATGGAGTCTTTTTTTTCTTTTTCTTTTATTTTGAAGAATTCGCAAATTATTTGAGATGAGGGGCATTTCAAATAGTAGGTGCAAAAATAATAAATCCCCTTGAATGGAATATTTGTTTGTCAGTTACAACTTTCATAGCTACCCATGAAAGAACTAAAAAAAATAATGTTCCCATGAGGTTGAGAATAGATTGAAAATGATTGCATTTGATATAATTTTTGCAAAAAATTTCATGCTTTCAAATGACATGTTCTCTTGTCAAGTTCAACTATCTAAATCATAGCCTACAAAGAAAAGGAAGGAGATGTTGCAGGAGGGCTTGTTCACAACTATCGTGTCGTGTTTATAGCACTTCCTTTGTATTTATTTTTCAATTGCTAACCATTAATTTTAAGAATTTTTATGCCTGTTTCCCACCCAATTTTTTAAAGCCAAATTTAAGATTTGTTCACCAAATTTAATTCGATGATTTTCAAACTTTATATAAAAAATTTCATGAATTTAATAACTAAACATATAACTAAAAAAATAAATTATATTTAGATCTACCACTGTTTAACATTACATTATATTTTTAAATAATATTTAATTTTATAACTTGATTTCACTTAATAATACTTTATTAACTAAGATAATCCTACATTAATTTTTTTAAAGGATAATCCCACTCTTGAATGAAAAATTAAAATAATATATTTTCCTTCTCAATATTATAAACACTGCCAATAATTTCACATATTTAATCATGATCCATTTTTTATCTTTGATCAAAACAAATTTGGGGGAGAGGGTGTGCATTTAGCCATATATGTGGTAAAACTCCTCATGTATGCAGATGATGTAATTCTTGTGGCCAAAACAGCCAAAGATCTAGAAGATCACCTTCAAGCTCTAGAACTCTTTTGTAAAGAAGTTGGGATGCAGTGAACACAAACAAAACAAAAATTATGATTTTTTCAAGAAAAAAGAAGAAGCAACAACTCAAATTTCGGCTTTGCAGAAAAACCGCTTGATGTAGTAGTAGAATACAAATACCTGGGCATATAATTTCATGACAAACTTAATTGGAATACATGTAGGATGAAAATAACTCAAAGTGGTTGGAGAGCACTATATGCACTTCAAAACAGGTGTAGGAATGTCGAGTTGTGGGACTGGAAGACCACCAAGGTCTTATTTGGCCTACTTGTTACACCGGTTCTGTTGTATGGTTGCCAGGTGTGAGCTAGTGGCACAACAAATGTAAAATGGAGGCAAATAGAAAGGATTCAAAAATATCTAATCACAAACTTTCTCAAAATTAAGGCCACAACCCCTTATGAAATTATTCTAGTCGAAACTGGAATGTTCCCTTTAGAAGCAATTACTATGACTAAGCTGTTATGTTACTTGAAAAAAACAGAAAACATGACAAATGATAGATGGCCCAGGGCAACTAGGGACGAAGAGTTGCATAGGCGAAAGAATACATGGATGAAACAAAATAAGAAATGGATGAAACGTTGGGAAATCAACATAAATGAATGCCCAAATGTCAACAAAGACATAAAAAATTATGTGAATGAAAAGTTCAGAAGTGGAGTGTGAAAAAATGCAAGCAAAAAAAAACAATATTATATTGCAAATTTTAACCCAACGTATGACCACAAGGAAAAAGCGTATATAGGTGCTGAAATCAAGTGGAAGGAAAAAATACTCATTGCTCAGATAAGGACTAGCTCTCATAGGCTTAAATGTGAAATAGGGAGATGGACAACGCCCAAAGAACAATGGGAAGAAAGGATATGTACTTTATGCAGCAAGGATATGTACTTTATGCAGCACAGGGACAGTAGAGACAGAGGAACACTTCATCTATAAATGCCCGAGTTTTTCAGATATCTGTGACAAATACAAAAAAACACTTGGGAATGAGTTTATGACATATTTATTTGAAGAAAGTAAAATAAAAAAAGTTGGGGAATTGCTAACACAAATCAGCAAGAGATGGAACAACCTTCTCAAAGATATTAAAGGTCATATGATATGATTTGAGTAATTGTACTTCCATATTTGAGGTCCCATAGACCATATTTGGGTCTCGCGGACGTAATTAAAATTTTTCATTTCATTTCACATATTTAATCATAATCCATTGTTTATCTTTGATCAAACAGTTTCAATATAGTATAAATTTCATATTGGAATAAACTATTTAATTAATCTACATGTTTTTTAATACAAAATTATTTATATATAAAGATACTTACTTGATATGCTTATTTGAAGTTTGGTCTCATCTATAGTAATATTTGATTATTCACATGCCACCAAGATAGCCCTTTACGACATTTAAGAGGTGCGTGTCCGTACTTTAACCTTAATTAAAAATTCTTATGTTTTCAATGGTTCTCGGTTTTTTCCTGGTTAAACTTTACCTGTTCATGTTTATTTTTATTTTTTAAAGCTAAAAATCTTTTACAGAATTATTTTAGTGAGAGTTCACGATTAAGGGTTTTAGATCTTCAAAATCATTCGGGAGTCGAACCATTATCAATTAAATTTTGGATACCCAATTCAACTTTTGGTAAGGTGGAGATTCAAACCTCCTTTCCCGTACCAACATTGAACATTATCAATTGAATTTTGAGTACCCAATTCAACTTTTTGATAGGGTGGAGATTCGAACCTGAAACCTCCCTAAAAAGATTGCCTTCCCCTCTCCAACTCACCTACAATACCTGAATCTGTTCATATTTATTTAGATGTCTTCTCTTACCTTTCCTAATTTTACCATCCAATGATATGATTCTATAGTTTAAAATTTCAAAAAACAAATATATTTGACTACACTGAAAGTGCCACCAAAATTTAAAATGAATTTTTAAGTGGTTAATAGACCAATAGCCAGGCTGTCAACCAAACCAAATTTTATTAATGCTCACTTGGAACATGGATTTATTTTTTTAAAATGAAAATATAGAAAGTCATTTACATCTATTTTATTTTAGGATTTGAATTTGATTTTTTTAATAAAACTTTAAAGAGATTATTAGGTTTGTTGAAATCTCACAAGTTTTTATAATATGGCATAAAATAATTTCAAATGTTATGACAGAGATTAAAAAACTGCACTTACCAGTTATTAGTTCTGATTTAGATTCTACACTTACCAATTATTAATTATTAAAAATACTAGCTGTAACTAACTTCCTACCTAACCTAAAAAACAATATTAATTCTATTAGAAAAAATAAATATTTATTGCTTGAAATGTATAGGTGCATTAGTAGCAGCCAAATCATTATTTATTGCTCAAGGAAACAGCAAAAATTTATTACCCATAAATGTATAGACTCATTAATAGTAGTAAAGTTTTTATGGATAAATTATTACCCTGAAATGTATAGTCTTATTATTATTGCTCAACCAAAGCACAAAGAAGATTATTGCCCAGAAATGTATAAACTCTGGTAGCAGCAAATAATTTCTAATCCAATTTTATATTGAAACTGCTCTTATTGGATTCCTTAAAAAATCGATTCCTAGTCCAATTCCATGTTCAGACTGAGGAGAGATTCGATTCCTGGTCTGTTTTCCTGTTCAGACAGTGGTCCGTTGACTATATACATGTCCTTTTCAATCTCGAAGGAACAACGCAAAGAACGATGACGTCACAATGAGGCTCTGTACCAATCAGATTCAAGTGGCTGAGATCAAGTCCACGTGATCTCAGCAATCTTCACGGAAGCCTCAAGTGTATATGACACGTGTACATGACACGTCTGCCAGCGTTGACACCTGTCCATGCATTGGAAACCATACAGCCCGGTTAGTATCGTGCGCGGTTTCGTCGACAGGTTGTGTGTGGGAATTGTGTCCACTCAATCGTCTGGGAGTTGGGTGAGCACTCTTGTCAAACAGTTGGGGTGGATCCTCTCAGATTAAGAACGCGTTTTGGATGAGCACCTTCGTTAAACAGTCGGCGTGGAACGTCCAATCTCCCGAACCCTTAGCTGTATTCTGGAAATTTTTTTTTGGAGTGGATCCTCAGATTAATGATGCGTTTTGGATGAGCACTTTTGTTAAACAGTTGGCGTGTAATCTTCAATCTCTCGAACCCTTAGCTGTATTCTCGAAAAATTTTATGTTTCTCATACGATTTAAGAACAGGCCAGGAAAACTATAAAGGCTTACAATGTATTTGAAGTGCTTGTCTTTTGTCCCGCGTTTTCCGAGATCTTCTCCGTGGACGAGCTTCTTTATCGAGTTACTAAAGGTACCGGAAAACGTTATGACTGTTTCAAACTTTTTTCAATTTTACGGGCTTACAATACAATTCTCGCCTCATTCTTGTGGTTTCTTGAATGGTCAAATCCTGATTTAGGGATTGTCCAAGCCTCGACCGAAGTCTAAATTTTAGGAATTAGTCGCTTTATGAACCCTGCAAGTCTAGATTTTGTAGAAACGGTCAAAGCTTTCGCAAATGCCGAAGACGTAAGCCTATTGAACTGTGTTAGGAACTTGTTTTTCCATATAATATGTTATATGTGTGCTTTGGGGTTTGAACCCTCGGCAACCTTGTGAATTTACTCAGATTGATCACTTGTGCTGTTTATATTGTGGCTACAGTTTTCATCTCTTATAGGTCATGTCCAAACTTACATAAAATTTCTGGTGATCTAAACTCAGAGAACCACAGGATTAAATGACCACAAAGATCCATAGGATTAACATCAGATTATTTTTTATTATGAGATTTTAAAATTTATCTAGGATTAAAAAATTAAAATCGAAAGATTAGAAGACAATTGTCACCGAGGAAATGCTATTTAGATGGAATAAGAGCTAAAACACGCTACAATAACATCAAGCTAGGAAATAAGTATTCTCAGTGGTTGTGGATTGGGCTTTGGTTTGGTGGAAATTCTGTGGGATTTAACAATTGTTGGTCCAGGTTCAATTCTCAGTTTACCTTAGACATTTCCCCGGCATTTGACCCCTCTTAAGTCAAGTGCAAACCAAAAAAAAAAAAAAAAAATCAGTTTACTTATAAAAGAACTGATTCTTGCATTGAAGCCAACTTCGTCCTTCATTGAATCTCTTGCTGTACAGTAGCAAGATATTATGTTATCCTTGGAGGCCGAGCATCGGAATAGAAAGATTTGTTAAGGAGTATTTGCAAGCATGAGAGGGCGGACGAGAAAACGAGGAGAGGTAATGCTTGATGTATGCAAATTGCACGCTAGTTGCGCACATGGAAGCTTTTCCATTGCACTGATTAGGAGCTCATTCTACACCTTTTGGTTAACTTAATTTGACAATGCAGACGGACAGTTGGCTTGAAATCTATTTTCTCAAATGTACATGCCTGCAGTTCTTTTGGCCAGCTATTGTAGTGAAGAAATGGCTCAATATCACTCCTAGGCAGGATGAATTTAGCGCCGATGACAAAGATACTGAAAGTGAATTCGATGATGAAGGTATGCTTTTGTGATCGCTGCAATGCTGTATTCCATTAAAACACGTCACCATGTTGAATCATGATAACGCTGGAAATCCCAATTAAATATTATCCTATATAATCTTTGCAGAATCAAGGTGTGCTGAGAAGGAACCACTTTCTGAGAATGGTAGCAACCGAACTGTGTCGCGTTTTCAAGCTACTGGTAAGAACCTTTTCAGGATCATTTGCTGCAGGATTAAAGGGAAAGCTTTTGTGTAATGCCATATGTTGAAATGAGCTTTGACAATGTCAGTGGTGCATCAACCAAAGCTTTTTGCTTTGATTTTGGTACAAATTCAAGGGCTATAGTATATACCATTTTACAGTTTGCATCTTTCTAAGATTGTTACTTGTCCTGTTGAATGCGATCATTATTGTACTTCTTGTTATTGCATTATAGCTTTGTTCTCTACTATTAGAGTAGTCAATCCCTTTTGTGTCCCTACATCATCATCAGTAAAATGAGTAAATTTTGGTTTGTGCTAATAGCAGGTCGTTCTTAACCTTTTTTTTTTCCCCAATTGTAGGAACTCTGCCTGAAGATTTTTTGCGGAGACTAACAAGAGGCAACTCATTGACAATGCGGGCCCAGTATATAGAGACAAAGGAAATTAAGTTAGTCAACATATATTTGTCATGCTCTTCTGTTGTTTATCTATCCAAAATTTGGAGATTTGTCTCACTATGATTTAATATTTGCAATCTCCTCTTATGTGGCATTTAGCAGGATATTAGTGGGTAGTTGGAATGTTGGAGGAAGGCTGCCACCTGATGATCTGGATATTGAGGAGTGGCTAGGTACAAATGATCCTGCCGATATATATGTGCTGGGGTAATTTTTCCTGATTGAAGCTACCTTGATGCACACAAAGACCATTCTTTTTTATTTGTATAAGATTTAATGGCTTTTATGAGCAGCTGTTCTTAGTGCAATTGTATTGTGATCATGTGATAATAGCTTGTATGAAACAACTAATTTAAGTACAGATCAAGAACATTTCAGCCTCTTCTGTAGACTTAGAGGATTTCATGTTCTGCCTTTTTTAACTTTGCTATCATCGTGGGAAGTTATTTGTTGTAATTTCTATTTGACCACAAGCTTGGTATACTAAAATATGATAATTTCTATTTGACCACAATCTTGGTAAACTAAAATATGATAATTGAAGTCTAACAGTCTATGTAAGATTGGTATACTTATGAACATAGTTACGAAAATCGGATCAGAATCACGGTTCGAATCGAAAAATCGCGATTATGACATAATCTGATAAAAATCGCATTGGAATTGGCATTTTTGAAAAATCGGCGAAAACCAGAATCGAGATTTAGCAAAAAATCGCCCGCGGCTGCATGCGTAGAGGAAAAGGGATAAATAGTGTTTTTTTTTTTGTTTTCTCATTTTTCTTCCTCCAAGCTTGAGAGAGAGGTCTGCCTATTTTCTACCACACCAAAGAAAACCCTAAAACGCTTTCAAACAACATATTTTTGTAAGTTTGAAGGAATCCGGTAGTCACCAACAGCCACCAAACAACGGATTATTTTGGAGTTTGAAGGATCCCGACAGCTACCAACAACCACCAACATCTAGGAATATACCCAAAGGATTCGTTTGAGGTAAGCAAACTGTTTTTTTTTTTCTTTTTCTTTTATTCTATTGAATCTTATTCCAATTTGTCAAGCATATTTTTTTAGAGTTTTGTCTCAACGATGCAGCGCTTCAGGTTGTGAGCACATTTGGAGTATGTTTAAGCACATACACTCCAAGAAGCACAATAGGCTTACACAAGAAAAGTTGAATGATCTTGTGTTTGTTCATTACAACTTTCGTCTCCACTATAAGAAAATTACAGGAACAAGTACCGAGGCCTTTGACCTAGATGAGATTGATCCATCGAATGATTGGATCACAGAGGCACAGGAGGAGCAGCAAAAAGATGTTCTCTTTAGCATGGATGAATTTGAAAACTTAGAAAACCTAGCGGAGGAGATGGCAACAAAGGCACACGAAGAGGCACAACCAAAGCAACAAAGAGAGACTAGAGCTTCTACTAGGGCAAAGGGCAAAGGCATTCTAAGACATTGATTGAGATTGTACTTGACATTTGTCATGACTCATGACACATTTTGTAATTTGTACTATTATATATTATAAGCAATACAAGATGTGTTTTGTCACTTTCGTGTGTAGTAGTTTAAAACTTTAATACTTTGGCTTTAAGCTTGTAGCACTTGCCATTTTCATGTGTAGTTTAAGCTTGTATCACTTATAGTATTAATATTTGATTTGCATAGTGTTAATTCATTGTGATATGCATGAAAAAAAAATTCAAAAAAGATTTGCATTTTCTTCGTTCTTTTTTTTGGCTGAATTTTTGCCCATTTTTTGTTGATTCCCGATTCCGATTTAATTTTTTTCCAAGCTGATTCCGGTCCGGTTCCGATTTTCTCAACTATGCTTATGAAATCTGCTTAGAGATATGATTAATTTCGAGTTCTTTTGCCTTTTTCTACTTTCTTGCTTTTGTAATGAGCCTCAAATAGTGAGGGTGTTATAGAGAATACTTTTTAGTTGAAGTACTTTTCTTGGTTCTAAGTCACAGCTGTGTGTATCTTTGCAGTTTCCAAGAGGTGGTTCCTTTGAATGCTGGCAACATTTTTGGTGCAGAGGATAACACTTCCGCCTTCAAGTGGGAAACTCTCATTCGTAGAACATTGAACAAAACCCAACCAGCTACATCCAAGTGTAAATGCTATTCTGCTCCTCCTTCTCCATCAAGGGTTAGGGCATCTGATACCATTGCAGACGAGATATTATTTGAAAGAGATGCAGCAAGTGATGATAATGTTTGTATATTACCTCAAAATGTAGAAAAAGATGCCCCTTCTGATGCCCCCAGTGATCCTCAGTATCCTACTAACTTATATAATCTCAAAAAAGTCTCTAGTAGCTTAGGAAGAACACGGGCAACCTGGCCAGAGGAATTGCTAGACTCAGAACTGCAACTTGCAAAATCCCTTGTTAATTTGAAGAGGGTTGACAGCAATTCTGGAAGAATTGGATTGGACTCCACAGAGCCTTTATTGGACTCTGAAACTCCGACTTTACGATCAGGTGCTAAATTAGGGAGGGTGTACAGTATGTCTGGAAAGATTAAATTGAGCTGGCCAGAACAGCCATTGGATTTGGAAACACAAAATTTACTGCCCAGTGTTGGTTCCTTCAAGAACATTCATTTCACAGAAGAGCTGAGGAAATGCCTGGAGACAGTTTCTGTATCAGATGCTGGTGCAGCATCTGCAAAACCCACAAAGGTCAGGGCATGCTATGTGCGGATAGTTAGTAAGCAGATGGTGGGATTATTTGTATCCATTTGGGTTCGTCGATCCCTCAGGAGACATATCAACAACATAAAAGTATCCCCTGTTGGAGTCGGTGTGATGGGCTACATTGGTAACAAGGTAAGTGTTTATAACCTGACACAGCCAGAACAATAATCTGCATATTATACTTGATGATTATTCTATGAAAGTTATGTCACTTAAAGATGTTTGAGTCCTACAAAAAAGTGTAAAGTAGATTAATCATTGATTCCTTATCTTTATTTTGTTTAAAAATTGAAACATAGTGACCAGGATACTTTGGTGTTCATCAATGTGGTATAAACATAAATGTTTTCCTGTACTCTATACTGGAATTTAGTTGGTCTAGGTGAATGTTAAATGGAATTATTTCTTGCAACTCAATGAAAGATCGATAATTTCTATAACAGCATTTTAAGTTGCCAATATTTTTGAACCTTAGTTTGACACAACTGCGGTTCAAATTAATAGAAGCTGAAATTATTAACTTAATAGGGAATGTGTTAACATAAGTTGTAAAGCATATATCTCACTCCACCATTAAACAACAAATGCTATAAAAAATGATAATGCCTAGTGCAAAAAATGCAAATGTCCTTACCGAGGTACACATTTTCTAGCTATATTGTTTAGTGATAGTGCTGTGCAATTGTATGGTTGCTTTGGCATGCTCACCCAACCTTAAAATGGATGTATATTGCGTATAACACAAATGCACCCTAGACATTGCGTGTGCCCCTACCCTCAAAATGGATCTGGTGCGAACTTATGCTTGGTGTGCAGTCCCAACCAAAGGTCCGCACAATTGGTGTGCAGTACTTATTTCTTAATCCTCTTTCTTTTCCAATGGTGTGCAATTTGCAATCATGATTTTTTTGGTAGAGATGCCTAGCAATGGTACTAATTGTCTAACATGTATGAAGACTTCTCAACAGTCTAGACATGGAGCAGCTAATCCCACTCTAATTTGGGTTGCAAAATAGATCAAGAATCAACAAAGCTTGAAAATGATTTGAAAAATTTCATAGAGGAATCAGGAATTAAGAAAGACCAGAAAAAAGCTTCAGCAAATTGCCCCTTTTGCTCCGGCTCCATTTGACTGCGGTAAAAGATTTTGTTTCCTTTGTGTACTGCATCCACTGCTATGTGAAAACAGCTGCCTCATGCCATACCAAGCCTATGGTTTATGATGTTAACTTTGAACATAGTTAACTAATGGCATCATTTTCAATACTGATAAATTCATATGATTAACAGATGGCCATAAGAAAACTAAAACATTAGTGGGTGTAGCACAGTGGTGAGGTTTCTCAACAATGAGATAGTGACAGAGTTTAAGAGTCAATATATAGTTAGCACTTTGGGACAAAGTCATCATCATCTATTCAGGCGACAACATTCACGTAACGACAGATTGGACTTCAGCTCTCAATCAGCATGACGACACTCCAAGACGACATCCTCTAGATAGCATCCTCCAGACGACATCCTCTAGACGACACTAGCAAGTCAACATCAACATGGTGGCATGACGACACCCATGTGACAGCATGACCTTCAAACGACAACTTTCCCAGATGGCGACTGCACTCCAACAAGATGACGACTCTCCACAACAATAATCATGCGTGTCGTCTGACGGCGTCTGCACTCCTTGACTATGACTTGCAACTAACAGATCTGATTGCGTCTTCCAACCTGCAACCAACTACCTTGACAATGCATAACAATAATCTAGTAAAGTGATATCAACACACAAACATCCAACACATGAATGGAGAATGGTTTTGTGTTGATGATTTGCCAAAATGATGTTATAGATTATAGTATTCAGACTTGCAATATGCTCCATCAATAGCAATGGCTTCTCACAGCATGTAGATACCTCTCTTGTATCCTGCTTGTGTGTATGTCTCTATGCACTTATGGATTCTTTTCAAACAATGAATGGGAGGGGGTCTTCTTATAGTGCAGTCCTGGTCGTTGGTGGCAACGGTTTCCAGGACACACTGCACATAACTACTTCCTCCTTGCCTACGTACATAATGCCAATTTTGCAATATATCAAATATTATGGTGCTTAACTATGATGGCTAAATATATTATTTGCATTACATTTCATTTCATTTGGACCAAACTTAGTGCATAAAACACTTAGACATTTCTGTAGACAATTTTACTTTTGTTTCTGCTTATGTCCAGAACTAGTGCCTACATCTGTCCTCCCCTTTAAATTGGTTGACGTCCTCGTCGACTTCCTTCTCTGTTCTAGTGGGGTGGAACTTGACTGTTGAGACTATGGAACAAAACTTCTCCCAGTTTTTCAAGTTGCGACTTTAGTGCTTCCTTGTCTTCCTTGAGTCTCTTGGCATAATTAAAATACTTGGCCCATTCAAGACCAAAATGGTTGGCTTTTTGTTCCATTGCTGCCAACTTCGTCAAGAGCTCCTCCTCCCTTTTCGCGAAGGCCTCATTCGCAGTTCCCTGCATCATTGTTGCAAGCTGCTCATCCCTTTCCGCAATCAATTGATCTTTGTGCTCCAACTCCTTTGTCTTGGCTTCCAACAACTGCTCTCTGATTGAGCACTCAGATTTCAATTGTGCTATTACTGTGTCCTGTTCCTCATTGGCTTTGGTCTTTTCTTCGACCTCCTTATTCTTCTCCTCAACCTCCTTGGTCTTTTCCTCAAGCTCTTGTTTCAGCTTGACTAGTTTTGCTTCAGCTTCCTCACTTGCCTGTCGAAGTTTAGCTTCTATTGCCTGTAACTGGTTAGCTTTCTCTTCACCTACATTGTGAAGCTTTTTGATACCTGCAACTAGCTATCACACCAAGCATGCCAAAAAATTTGATCATGGTATAGGTCGGTACTTTGGTGCCAATAACACATAATGCATATTTGTTTCATTCAGTGGGCAAAGTACACTGTGACTTCCGTTTATGTAAATACAGGCTAGTCTTTTGTACATCGTTTGGGTTCCCTCTGGCAGTTCTTGTACCCCAACCATGGTTTTGACACTGCTAGTCTCCAACTTCCAAGCTTGCATTTGATGAATGCTGGCAAGTTCCGTCATCCATTCCTCATCATGGATCCAGTTCACTAACTTGCCCAACTCATTCTCTATCATCAGCTGCCATTTTCTCCACTGTCCAACACAACCCACTTCAAATTCTAATTTCAATTTGTCAATGACTCCGGATATCTTCTGCAAACAAGTACTTGTGCATCAATGTGCTCTCCCAACTCTGGTGGTTGCTTGAAGTTCGACACCTCTATCAACACATGCTCACTTAGATCATCATCCGTGTCATTATCTGTGGTTGTTTCTCCCACATTCTCTTCTACTTGCCTTGATAGATTGATGACTTACCTGCTTTTCCCTCCATTACTGGTTTGTTTTGTTGTAGTAGCCAATTGTTCCTTCTTTTAGCTGCTTCCTCCTCTAAATAACATGCATCTTCTTGAGATCTCACTATCATTTGAGTCTGATCTTGGCTGTATTGGTACAGGTATTGCGTCCTCCTGTGCTGACTCTTTCCCTTTCTCTGGTGTCTTAGCTGGCTCAGTTTGTTTCCTTGCCCGTTCCTCTTCTACCATGGATGTAATCTCAAAGTGTGGCTCCCCCTGCACTGGAGGTGATGCACTTGGATCAAGTTGTTGAGCCTCTGCCAAAAATTCAGTTGCTCCAACTTGTACATCTCCTATTGCATCCACTGTTGCCTGGACCTCCCTATCCATGGGCACTATCTTTGGAAAATCCAATTCCTGCTGAGCCTGCGTCTCAGGTTGTTGTTGTTCAACTGTAGCTTCCTCTCTAGCCTCTTGCTGGATTTCTCCTTGCTGCTACGTTTCTTCCACAACCTGCTCCATTTTGCCGCCTTCATCAACTGTGGCCTGTTGTGGGGGTTGAGGTTGTTCTTCCAATACCAACCTCCTACACTTATTCTGCTTTTGGCCTGCCTCTGGCCTCAATGATAGTGCTTCCTCCTCTAAATCTTCACTATATACATCATCTAGTACATTCTTCCTCCTTAATATCTTCTTCGTCCTTGATATTTTTGTCGGAGTGCCTCCCTTCGTCTGTGGTTTTGCATCCATCCACCTTAGAATTGTTAGTTCCAACTTCGGTAACTCTCTAGGAGGATCCAATCCTAGAATTTGCACCCTTGTTTGTGTTGCAGCATTCAACAACAAACTAATGGCATGAAATGCCATTGGAAAATTCTTTGTACTCCACATCAAGAAATTCTTAATGCGGTATGAGAGGTAGGATGCCCAGTCATAGGCTTCGCCAACTACTACCCCTTGCATATATGGTATGAGCCATATGGATAACTCTGAGGCTCTCTGCTCTTCGGACAATCTTGCCATTATAACAATCATGGCACATTGTAGCTCTTCACTCCTCAACTACTGCTGCTTAACTCCGCAACTCCCATGCGATATTAATTTCTGCACTTCTTTTGGGGTGAGGTCCGTCACTTCCTGGATCAATTGTCTGCTCTGGTTGGAATCCATTGAATCCTTCACCACTGGTATTCCTTGATTTGGCAGACCAAATGTCCTCCTGAAGTTGCCTGTTGAAAAGACAACCATCAGCTCCCTGTCACCCACTCGCACTTTACTAGCATTCAGTTGCGGATCATACGTCTCCAACATTTTCAGCAGATAATCCTTAAATAATTCTTTGTCAAAATTCAGAACCTGCAAAATGAAGTTAACTCCCGCATCTTGCAACCTGACCTGCAATGGATACTTCTTTAGAGCCTTCTTCCACCATGTCCAACAATATTCTCTTGTTGAGTGTACCCAAGTGATATCTTTCAGAGGTAACTTTTCCTTTTCTTTACTTTTCTTCATTTCCTGGTGTCTAGCATCCCTTTTCCATTTTTTCTGGAATGCTAGCACCTGCTCTTTGCCATGATTGCCGCTCATTGCCTCTTCCCGTATTAGAACCATAGTCTCTCTCACATGCCCGTGAGCATCCTCTGTGACTATGCCTTTGTCATTTCGACACTAGATCAGGTAGAGCTCTTCCTTTCTGGTCCGCCTGTCAAATCCGTTTGGGAATATTCAGTTTCTTTGCATCTTTGCAATCTTTGCTCTTCTTGGTCTAATGGCAGTTTTTTACACAACATACCTTTCTGGCAATAGTTTTTTAGACGATGACGACGTGTTTCTTCAGACGACACTGCTTGGGTTTTAGACAACGCTCCTCAGCCATCACTTATCTCAGATGACATACTTCCCTTGCTGCAATCCTTCAAACAATGCTTCCTGTCCACTACATCTTCAGACAAGGGCTCTTCTGACTTCTTTTCCTTTGACGACACTTTCAGACGATAGATCTGTAGCACGGTAACGAGGTTCCCAACTATGGAATGCTGAAATAACAGATTTAGGAACCAATCAAAACTGCAGTCATCAGATTAGGCTTTCAGTCATATGACATACTGCCCTTTACAGTATCACAGGACAACAAAAATGCCATTGTACGTCAAACTATTCCTACTTGTATGGCATAGTCTTTATGGCTTGTATGACACAGTCTGTCACTTGTACGACACAAAGCATAAGACGGTTCACTGCATGAACAATGCAATCTTCAGCAGTACAATTCCTAGACTTGTACGACAACAATTGTACGGTAGTCACATGTACAATGCCCAAGTCTTCATCAACAATTCTTGCAACAGTAAGATGACGACATCACTTGGGTTTTCGTATAGACTTGTATGAGTCTTTATGTACGGATCTGCAGTAAATAATTCTACGGTTACTCTTCAAGTGCCGTCATTCTCTACAACCTACGACCTGCCATTACAATAGCATACACTGCAATACAATGGAAACAACAACAAACAGCATGTAAAGAGAACACAATTGGAATCAATGTCTTGGCATTAACTTGGTAACTGCATTACATATTCATGGCAGACTGTAATGCCTGCAACAGTATGTACTCTCCACTATGCATCTTCCTCACTAGACATGATTCACAGCATTGGATTGCAATGGAAATGAACAGGACTGAACGAATGCCTGATGATCATGATCCTTCAAATGAAGGAGGGGGGTCTTGTTAAAGCCTTGTCCTCAACCGTTACCAACAATGGCTTCCTTGGACAATGCACCACCCAACTCTCCTTATTTGACATTTACATTAATCCGTTATGTACTTAGGTCTATTTGCAATTTATTAACATTTGACCCAAATTACATTTTATGTGCATTTCATATGCATTTACATTTCTCATTTCACATTTCACATGTATTTCATTTACATGTGCATTACATTTCATTCTATTACAAAAAGTCTTAATGCAAAACTTTTACTACTTTTTCTTCTGGGAAGCTGTTTAGCTGCCCACATCTACCCTCTCCTTGAAATTGGTCG
Source organism: Wollemia nobilis (assembly GCA_028583015.1). Classification (NCBI taxonomy): domain Eukaryota; kingdom Viridiplantae; phylum Streptophyta; class Pinopsida; order Araucariales; family Araucariaceae; genus Wollemia; species Wollemia nobilis. The sequence goes on along the minus strand of JAQPPZ010016980.1, from coordinate 1,423,848 downwards.
GCGTCCTTGCCGATGCCTGCTGTTGCTCTAGAGGACTCGGTTGCTTCTGCTGAGGTCCTGAACAGGAGCTCCACCCATCTTTGTGATTTGCAATTGAACAGCTGTCCGTCCATCCTTCAACTTTCTTTCATAGTTGCAGTAACAAACATCTTCTAGCCAATTCATCCTCTTTTGCTTTTATTTGCTCTTCAAAACTTTGTTTTAGGCCAACAACTTCTGTTTCTGCTTCCCTCTTCATTTTCTGCATTTCTTCATGGCCTTGGTTAACCTGTTCCTCCTTGGATTGGTATGTCTTTTCCAACCCAACTGTTAACCAATCAATCCAATGTGTCAAAAAGTTAATTTTTTTTCATACAATGGTGCCAACTCTGGTGGAATTTTCCTATATTCCACTTTTGCTGTATCTGCTGGAAAAGGATCCAATGCACCTGCATTTATATACACTCTCCGTGGTACCCTATAATTGGTCTGTGTACCCTTTGGTAGCTTCTTCCCTTCTGTCATCCTTGCCAATCCTGCAGTTTCTATCTCCCATGGTTCTTTTTGGCAAATTTTAGTGAGCTAAATTGTTCTTTCATTATCTTGGGCCCACTGTACTGCTTTTTCCATCTCATCATAGACCATTGATCGCCATTGCCTTAGTTGTCCTACACAACACATCCAAAACTGTAATCTGGCAGAATCAAACACTTGCATCATCTTTTTGAAGAACCCGTCAACTTGATCATCTGTTTGAGCACCTTCTTTGGTTGACAACCCGAAACTAGGCACTTCAATTATGAAATGTTTGCCTGGTGCTCGGGGTGTCTCCTCCTCTTCCTATTCCATGCTTATTCCTGCTCTGTTTTCTCCCAAATTGAGAGGTCGTTCACAATTTTCTCTTATGGCTCTGACTGGTTTTCAAGGTTGGTTGGCATTTAGCTACCACTACCTCTCTTGAATATTCTATGTTTTCTCTGGTTCATCTACAATTTGAATCTCCTTGCCCTTCATTGGCTCTTCTACTACTTCGGGCACCTCTATATCTCCTAACAGATCTTGAGCTGTCATAGAAAATTCAAACTGCCTTACATCTGTCGTTGGTGGTGACGCGTTGGGATCTATTTGCTGCATCCATTCAACAATTCCTGGCAGTTCTACTTCCACCTGATCTGTACGTGCCATGTCTAGTGGATCTTCCTCCTCTTCCTCAACAACCTCGACTATTTCTTCCTGTTGTACTGTCTCAACTAAAGGTTTTTCTTGCAGTATAATCCTTTCCTGCTCTTTTTGTCTCCTTGTTCATATAGGATTATCTTGTTGCCCTTCTTCACGTACTTCCTCTCTTCTTTCTATCCTTTCCTCAACCTGCTGTTCTGGTGAGAATTTTGTAATCTGTTGTTGCTGCAAATCAGGCTCCAATCTCCGTTGCCTCTTCTTTCTTCGGGTGCCAGGTCTTCTTTCGACTCCTCACTATCATCTTCTTCGATGATTTTGTTCTTCGTAGAATCTTTTGAGTCCTTATTTTGACTGGAGTGGACTTAGTTATTGGTACTACCTGTATCCACCTGAGTATTATTGGCTCCTCATTCAACAATTGCCTGGGAGTAGTTAGTCATGGAATCTCCATCTTGGCAAATGATACCACGTTCAACATTATCCCAAATGCATGAAAAGCCATTGTGAAATTCTTGGTCTATTGCTTCAAGAAATTCCTGATGGGATATGATAGATAGGATGCCTAACGTACTGTACTCCTTTCACTATACCGTGCACATATTGGATCATCCAAATGGGCATTTACGAGGATCGTCTTTCCCCAGATAGTTTGGACATCACTATATTCATGGTGCACCACAATTGATTTGTCTTTAACTAACTTTGCTTCACTCCACAACTTCCATGACTTGCCAACTTTGTTGCTTCCTCAGGGGTAATATTAGTAACTTCATATATTTTTCTATTCCATTCTTCTATGTCCATTGGCTCCATTCTCATTGGTATTCCTTGTTTCGGCAATCCGAAGGTTCGTCGATAATTATTTGCTGAAAACATCACTCTAACTTCGCGATCCCTGATTCCAGCATTTGCAGCAAATAGTCCTTGAAAGATTCCTTGTCAAACATCGGAATTTGCACTATGTAGCTTACTCCTGCTTTCGTCAATGTTGCTTTCAGTGGGTGGTATAGTGCATTTTCTTGCCACCACTTCCTACAAAATTCTCCTGCTGGCTGAATCCATGTTATTTCATTTAGGGGTATTTTCTTTTCCCTTCCTATATTCTCCTCCCCTTGTTTTAGTGAATTTTCTTGTTCTAGATTATCTCTGTCTCCGAGGATGATCTTTTTCTTCCATCCTTTGATCGTTCTTTCTTCCTCTTTTCCTAGTATACTCTGTCGGTCTTGATATTCCACCAAGTCTTATTTTGTCTTCTCTTTCTTGGTACTGTCTGCTATGTAACGGGCCAGGCAAGTGTCTACGCCTTCTATTCTTTTGAGATGTTCTCGAAAATTTATTCTTCCACTCATACTGATGCCATTCACTCTACCGTACACCCTTGTACCTGTCAACTGTATGGCCAACCCTTGCGCTTGCACGACAACTTCCTTAGCTTGTACGACTGCTTCCATTTTCTTGTATGGTTGTTTGCTCAGTCTATAGGACCACTTTATCCTTTGTAGGCATTCTTCCTATAGTCCTCTGCACTTGTACGTCGTATTTAGCCAACATTCACTTCGGCTCTTCCTCCTCTGTACAACATCCTTCTCTGCTCTTCTTTGTTCACACTTTCTGCAAACACCCTAGACTGCACTTTGGTTATTGAGACTTCTCCAGGCAAGGGTTACCCTTTTGTGCATCAGTTGATACGGGGGTTTTTAAATTTCAGTTGTCTTTCTTTAACCTATACAACATTCCCTTTTTCCGTATTCTATATCAATTCTTGGCTTCATTGCATAGATTCCTCTGCCCAAGCTGTTTCTCTTTCCCTTCTCTGCGTTTGTACGACTATACGGTTGTTTGTACGACTATACAGTTGTTTGTATGCCCACAGTTCTCCTGAAAAAATTTCAGCAGTTAGGGCACTTTTCGATACCCAACTGCAATTTTCCTCCTTTGTCCTTTTGCAATGGCGTCTTCCTTCTACTCGCCCTGCTTCCCAAATGCTTCTGTCTAATGCATGTTTACACTACCTTTGTGCCCCTATTTATAATGTTGAACTTGGTTGGGAAACGGTTACGATTACCTCCAAAGCTGCCATGTCACCTTTTCTACATGGCGCTTTTCTATTTTCCACTTTATTTTATTATTTATTTATTTATTTTAATGTACATATTTACGTCTTTCGTTGCTTCACTCAAAGTTGTCGTACAACTTGTACGACCTCGCAAACTTGCACTTCTAAGACGTCTGCCACCCACATATCTTTTCCTTATTCTTCTTGCCATCGTTGTGTTTCATCTGTTGTACGATCTGTTCGACTTGTATGGCCAACATTTGGTTGCTTATTTGTATGGTCGCTTTCCATACAATCCTCTTGACAATCATTTGTATGGCAGTTTGCCGTACACTCCTCTTCATTTGTACGACTTCTAATTGTATGACTTACGTCTTCATGATTGGGACTTATATGGTCCCCGTTTGTACGATCTATGTTTGAATTTCTTTGTACCAAGTCCATAGCTGGACTTAAGGTTCGATTTTGTCTTCGCGCATTTTCTCTAACTTGTTGTACTCTTTCATGTCTCATGCTGTTTTTGTCTTTTGTATGTTGTACTTCGATGTCTTCCCCCACCACGAGACGGTCCCGTGGCTCTTCCTCTTCTTGTCGAGCGGATCTCCATAATTTGGAATTGCCTCGTAACTCCTGGCTATCCAATATCTATCTAGTCCCTCGATTGTCTGTGACGACTTCTTTGTTTCTGACATGGCCTCGAGGTGGTCTTAATTGGTTGTTTTGTGCCTGACCAATGGATGGTCCTTGCGGCCCATCTCGTCAATCCTGCAGCCTAAGGGTGGCAGGAGGGAAATTTCTTCCTCTCGAGCCACTGGGAGGGAGGCCAACCAAATTCCTCCCTTGGCCAGGTAACCTTAGACCACTCAAAAGTCTTGATTGTCTCCCTAAGTTGCCTAAGTTACCTCTATTCCTTTCTTGCAGTGTGCTGAAATCTTCTTCCTCGCGAATCCTTAATGACGCTTCCTCCAAGTGTCGTTTGAGTCATCTATCTTCCTCCAGATAGTTTTGCACTACGGGGCTAACTGTCATATTTCAGCTAGATCTCCTTATAAGGGGGGATTCTGAACTTGAACTGTCCATCACAATGTTAGTCTCATGAGGACTTGTACTATTGCTTGTATTGGTTACCCGGTTTCTTTCTGGTTCTTCTAGGGATGTAGGTGCTTCCATAACATCTCTCCATAGCATTTCAGAAACCTCCTCCCTACTTAACCAATATTGCGTAGGATCATCAGATTCCTCCTGATGTCGTACATCTTGACTTGGCGCTATTCTTTCCTCAGTTGCTTCTTGTTGGTCAGGTTCGTTTACTTCTACTTGCCTTCTTGCTTCCCTTTCATTGAATTATTGCACTATATCATCCAACTATCGGATGATCTATGCCCTCATTCTTGTGTTGTACATACGCAAGGTATTCTTCGTGCAATCGTTGCGCCTCCTCATGCGTTCTTTGTTGTAGGAATCCAATCTAGGTTAACGGACTTAGTTTTTCAAACTCATTTTCTTCAAGTTCTCTTCTATTTCCTGGAGTTAGCAATTGCTGCTCTTGTTCTTCAGCTCCATTTGGGAATCGTACATGCAACCGTACCCTTCGTTGTTCATTCGAGTGAGGTACTAATTCCTGCTGCTCTATCACTGGTTGCACTTCCCCCTCGTGCAAATAGCCTTCTCAGTCCCATATCTTCTTCCTCATTTGAGCATTCTTGATTAGCTTGGCTTGGTTCCCCTCTTTCGCTGATCACTCTTTGCTACGTTTTATTGTCTTGTGGATTCGTTTATCTGGATGAATAAACATTGCGCCTTCGCCTTATAGGGTTTTAGTCTAGACCCATTCATTTTTTCAGGAATCACTGTCCCATCCAGTTTTTGCAATTTAACAGTGCCATTCTCCATCATTTCGATTACTTTGAAGGGTCCAAGCCATAAAGTCTTCAACTTACTGGGTTTAATTTCTCTCTTGCCATTATGTCTTAAAACTAAGTCATTTGGCTTCAGTTCCATTTTCCGCAAGTGCTTATCATGCCACAACTTCCTTCTTCTTTGGGCCACTTACGTTGCCCATTGTGCCATCAACCATTTCTCATCTAGTTGGACTAGTGTTGTAAGCCTCTCTTCTAGGCTTTACCGCCACTCAAACTTGGTACTAGAAACTTCACGTGCACTATTGCCTCTTGTCCATACATCAACTGGAACAGTGTATATGGTTTGTTGTTGGATTAAAAGTTGTCTTGCACTCCCATAGGGCTGATGAAAAATTCTCCTCCTAGTTTGCCCTTGCTATGCCATAGGTCTTATACATAATCGATACTAAGATTTTGTTCGTCGCCTCCACCTACCCTCACTCTGGGCTAATATAGACTAGGCAACGAATGCAAAATTTTAAATTCCGTTGTCAGCTTTTTGATTACTTCATTTACAAAGTGATATCCTCTATCACTTGTCAATTGTAGCGGAATCTCAAACCTGGTAATCACTTGCTCATACAAAAATCAGGTTGTGCATGTTGTTGAATTATCTGGTAGTGCTTGAGCCTTGACCCATTTCGCCAGATATTTGGTTGCCACTACTGTATATCGACGCTTCCTTTCCTACTTGTTTTCAAAGGTCCTACAAAATCCAAGCTCCATCTATGATTGGGATGGATGTAATGGCATGAAGTCTCTATGTAACGGCTTCCCAGTTCTCTAACATGTATCACATGCTTTCATGAACTCCTTCACATCATGATATAGGGTGGGCCACCATAGACTTGCCAGAAGCATCTTCCTCGCGGTCACATTTGGTCCCATATGCCTTCCTGTTAGTCCTTCTTGGGCTTCCTTCAGCGTTATGCTTACTTCTTCCTCCATTACGCATCTTCTCAGAATACCATAGGATGATGACTACACTCCAATAGGATGACGACAATGACAAAGAAGAATTGCATGTCTAAGTTTTTGTACAACATACACCATTCCGAGTGCTTGCCTTTCAGTTGTACTATAATTCCTTTCATTTCTCGACAACAACCGACTTGCAAAGTAAATAGGCTGGTCTAGCCTAAATTGCCCCTCCTAGACCAATGCACATCCAATCGCAAAATTGGATGCATCTATGTGGACATGAAACTCTTTGTCCCAATTTGGGAATACCAGAATGGGTCTACATACTAACTTTGCCTTCAACTCCTCGAAGGTCGCCTAATGTTCCTCTATCCACCTAAAAGGAATGTTCTTCCTTAACAAATCTAATGGGTGGGACACATGGGCAAAATTCCTGATGAATCTTCTATAGTATCATATGGATCCTAGAAAGATCTACAACAAACTCATGTCATGTGGTTCTTCCATGTTCACTATGATGCGAATTTTATGAAGATCTGTTTTCAGTCCTTCTTTACAAACTGTGTCCCAATAGTTTGCATTTACTTGGGTTCAGCACTAAGTGAATTCCTCCAGTGGTTGTAAGTGCTCTTCCTTATTCCCATACAACGACCAATCATCTAGGAAAGCTTTAAACTTTCTTGTCGACATTTGTTCAAATATATACATAATAATCCTTTGGAATGTGGCGGGGCCTTGCACAACCCAAATGGCATTCTATTGTATGTGTAAATGTCATTCTCCACAACAAACATTGTTTTCAACTTGTCTTCCTCTGCAAGACTTATCTAATTATAGCCAGAAAATCCATCCAAAAATGAGTAGATTTCATGTCCAGCAACCTCCTCTAGGATGGAATTAGTAAAGGGTATTGGAAAGGGATCCTTTATTTGAACAACATTTAGACTTCTAAAGTCTACACATATGCGGATACGCTTCACCTCTTTCAAAGTGATCACAATCGGTGATACCCACTCACTCATTGTGACTTTGAAGATTATGCCAGCTTCCAGCATCTTCTGAATTTCCGCATTTACCAAAGCTGCGTATTTAGGGTTCATTCTATATGGCCTTCTCCTCATTGGTAAGGCTCCCGAAATTAACTGGATCCGGTGTACGCATAACTCTAGAGGTATCCCTTTCAAATATTTATATGTCCATGCGAAAACTTCTTTATATTGTAGGAAAATTTTGAAAGCTGTTGCTTTCAACACTGGGTCCCACTCATCTCCACAATGGATTATCTTTTGTTCTCCTTCACTTCCCAAGTTTACCTCGACCATCCTTGGTCCTTCGTATTTGATATTTTCAGGTTCGTTCGTTGCTCTTGCCACATCTACTATGTGTGCTGGTTTTTCATCAATTACAACATCACCGACTATATATTCTACAAAATTCTTAGGGAATGTCCATTTTTCTTCTTCTTCCTTTGGTGCGGTTTCCTTGCTACTTTCAACGATTTCATCATGGATTTCTTCAGTCTCCTCTGCTTGTATGCAGAGGCAGGTGGGCGGAAATATTTCATACTCCTCCATTTGCCAGTGAAGGAGTCTACTATCCGATCGATTCTCATCCTCACTACATTCCTCCAAGTGCAACACTCCATCCTCATTGGGTTCATATCTGTTATCTTCATTTGAGGAACTTCTCGACTCATCAGTCATTGCAAGGTCCTCACTTATAGTTTGATTTTTCAAATGGATCATATATTTGTGCTGACCCCTCTTGAATGTGAGTCGATCCTTCTCCCAGTTGTGATTAACTTTGGCCATTCGTAGCCATCCTCTCCCCAGCAATGCGTCATATGCTGGCTTCCGTATCGTTATCACAATGAAGTCCATGATGAATTCCTGGTCCGCAATCTTTACCTTCTGAGCCAATAAGACTCCATTTCAATTCCATATTGTTTGGCATTGTATAACTTAAAATTTGGCAACCATAAAAATGGAGCCCCAATCTCTTTCCAGGTTTTCTCTAGTAGCACATTAACACTTGATCCTCCATCCACAATGACTTGTGTCAACTTATGGTCTAGTATCTCAATATGAATCAATGTTGGCTTTTTACCAACATCGATCATTAACATTGTTGGATCAATAAATTGATCCTTTCTCTTCACTACTTCCTCTGACTAGCTTTGCAATTCCATTACTCTCCGTGGCTGCAATTCTTCTCCTATTATTGCATGTAGTGTCGGTATGGCGCTAAGTAAACTTGCCACTTTTACTTCTATTGTCGTATTTAATACTTGTGCTGCCAGCTCATAAGTTGACGACTTCTCCGAGGCTAATGGTTTCTTTAATTTCTTTTGCTCCACTAATCGCTCCTGCTTAGCTTTTCTCATTTCCTCCTCTATCGCCTCTTGCGCTTCCTACCATCTTTCTTTTTCCATAGTAGGGTCGGGGTACTGATCTTTCTTAGCCTATCCTTGTGTAACAACCAATACATTGTTCTCTTTCTGATCTGTAGGAGGCTCCTCAATGTCAAGAAAGTTGACATTCTATGAGTTGCTTGTACTAGCTTTCTTTGGACAATTTGCCTCCTTGTGATTGCCCGGTCCACACCATCTGCACATATGTGTTACATTGTTTCATGCTATTTCTTTTGTCTGAGGGTTGGGATAGTTTTTGGCAAAGTGCCCCCACTCTTGGCAGTTCCTACATTGGATAATTGGTCGTCCGTCCAAATCATATTGCAATTGACTTTGACCTCCTTGTCGATTGCCTTGTTGGTACTGTCTGCCTCCCCGACGGTTATTCCTATAACCATCGTTGGTTGCACCTTGCCCATTCCTCGAGGTGTTTGGTTTTTCTTCTTCCTCTCCTTGCACTATCATTGTTTGGTGTCTTGCACCTCTTAAGTTAAATGGACAATCGCCAATCGCATGACCTAGTACGTCGCATATGCACATTTTCGGATAGTTGACATTCGTGTGCCCTTCAGACTTACAGTCTGAGCACCATATATCCTTCTTATCTTTTCTTCCTTCACCTTTTACTTCTTTAATCATTCTATCAAATTCCTTTTTCATGGACTGAATTGCATTATGCAATTCCTCCTTGTCACTATCAAAGTCATCACTTCTGACATGACTTCCTATTCCGACTATTGTTTGTTTGGCTTCACTTTCAAAATTCCTTGCTCTCTTGTATGCTTCTTCATATGTTGAGCAAGGTATTATCTTCATATTTTTCTTATATCAGGGCAATAGCCCATCAATAAATCATCGCTTAACCATCTCATCCGTTGGTTTCAACTCCATTTTGTCTATGAGTTGCTTCAATTGCTGGTTGTAAGTCTTAATGTCTTCATCCTTCTTTTGTTTTGTAGAATATATTTCAGTTATAATCTCCGTATCATCTCTTAGAGGTCGAAATTCCTTCTTGAATTCGTCTACTAAATTCTCCCATGTGGTGAAGGGTTTTGTGGCTTCTCTTTTCAAGTACCAATCTATTGCGATTCCTCGCAACGTGGCAGGAAACAATTGTAACCATTCCTCGGGTTGTCTAACCCCGTTTGCTTTCCATATTGTCGTGCAAGTGCCTATATGCCTTGTAGGATCTTCTTTCCCTTCTCCTATGAAGGGTGGGCACTTTTGTTTCCCCGCTTTGTTTGCAATATTAGCCATTGGTGAGTGGTTATCCTCTCCCACTTCTTCGTCACTCAATGACTGTTCGGATAGCACTTCAGCCCAATGTGCTTTTGTCCTTGGTGGCTCTTTTGGTTGTTCCATTCTAGGTGCTTCGGTCCTAGGCACCTCGTCAACTTGTGGTGTCTCTTGACCTTCCGTGTTACTTTCAAATAGCCTCCTTCCGAACTCCGGTGCACCTTCACTTTGCGACCTTCTTCACGAATATACAAGTGGTGGATCTGGCCTACTTGCCCAAACACTCACATGCGGTTGCTCTAGTGCCTGACTCTCATCCTCTGCACTCCTTAGAAAACTCCTCCCCGCTTGTTTAGGCGTCACCATCCACCCTTTGTCACCTTGTGCATGTTCCACGTTGGTGTCTTGACTTATGCAAACGTTTCCTTCGGCTATTTGATGCAATTCCCTTTGCACCTCTTCCTCCGTTGTTAACAACAACGTTTGCCACCTTTCACTTTCCTCACTCGTATTATCCTCTTCTCAAGGATTCCAAACTCGTTTAAGTATTGGCTCTTCAGTTTCTCGCAATTGTAGTTCTTTATTGGTTATATTTTGATTCCTTCTTTGAGTAATCGTTGTGCTTCTTCTTATGGGCACTTGCTCCTCTCCACAACCTTGTCTTCCATGTCCTTGCGGTAATGTATCTATCATTCACCTTTCTCCTTTCGTGCGTATTAATCCTTTACTTGACCCATTTCGCACGACAACGACACCAACGCCACATGTAGCATGGTGGTGAGGTTCCCAACTATGGAATGGTGGAATAATAGTTTCAGGAACCAATCAAGACTGCAGTCATTAGATTAGGCTTACAGTCATATGACATATTGTCCTTTACAGTAGTCACAGGATGACAAAATGCTATTGTACGACAAACTATTCCTACTTGTACAACATAGACAACATAGTTTATCACTTGCATGGCACAAAGCATAAGACGGTTCACATCATGAACATTGCAGTCTTTAGTAGTCCAATTCCTAGACTTTTATAGCAGCAATTGTATGGTAGTCACACGTATAATGCTCAACTATTCACCAACAATACTTGCAACAATAAGATGTCGACTTCACTTAGGTTTTCGTATAGACTTGAACGATAGTCTTTATGTTGAGAAATGTAGCTCGGACAGGAACTTCTTGCACAGGCTTCAGTATGAACGTGCTAGAAGTGGTTCGAGACATTTCTAATTCTATTTTGAAATTCACTTAAGTGATTTTCTATTTTTAAGTTCACTTAAGTGATTCTATTTTGTAATTCACTTAAGTGATTCTATTTTGAAATTCACTTAAGTGATTTTCTATTTTTAAGTTCACTTAAGTGATTCTATTTTGTAATTCACTTAAGTGATTCTATTTTGAATTCACTTAAGTGATTTTTTATTTTTAACCTTAGGGTTAGAGAGATTAGGGTTACCTTTTTCAAGGATAAAAGGAGAAGATCAAGAGTGTTTTAGGACACAGAAAAGAATGGGAGGAGAACAGATTGTTGAAGGAAAAATACAAGCTTAGGAGGAGAAGAACAGTGATTGCTGGCTAGAAAAGCAGCAAGAGAGCAGAAGTGTTCTGCTGTAGCTGTAGCCTCTTTTATTTGTAATATTTCAGGTTCAGAAATATATTTAACTTCTGCTGTTCACGTTGTTTATTTTTCCAGCCATCTGTGTGATTGTTGCATGTTTGAATAAATTATTCTCAGATCTGATTTATTTTAAAATAACATAGGACAGCAGTTATCTAGGGTTGGAAAATTTACATGGTATCAGAGCTAGGTTCTGTGATTGAGATCCTCAAGGGTTTACAACAGTAGATCACTGCTGGATATTAAAAAAAAAAGAGTAAGTAGGTTTCATATTTTTTTTGCTTGAAGGACTAAGCTTATTTGCAGGACTGTTTTTTTGAGTCATTAATATTTCAGCAGATCTCAAAGATGGCAGCAGCTAGCCTCAGATTTGAGGATAGATTGGAAGGTGCCTCCAATTTTTTGCCCTGGAAAGTTAGGGTAATGTTCTTATTGGAAGAGAATGATCTCTGGGATATTGTCAAGGATGATGTGACTTTGCCTACAGATCCGCAACAATTGGCAGCTCACAAAAAGAAGGAAGTGAAGGCCAAGCGGATGATCTTGGATGCAGTGAAGGATCACCCGATTCCTCACATATCCGAGAAGACTAAGGCAAAGGAGATGTTCGATGCCCTGGTTAGCCTCTACCAGAGCGAGAACATAAACATGAAGATGATATTGCGGAACAAACTCAGATCTATGGAGATGACCAGATCCGACACCGTTACAGTTACTTTGATGAAGATCACGCAGATTCGTGATCAACAGGCAGCAGTAGGGGAGAAGGTTGAAGACACAGAGTTGGTGAACGTGGCACTTAATGGTTTCTCAACTTCATGGGAACCATTTGTCAAAGGCATTTGTGCTCGTGAGAACCTTCCCAAATTTGAGAAACTGTGGGATGATTTCATCCAGGAGGAGACTCGGATGGAGTCAAAGGCCAACAAGAAAGGTGGTGACGATAACCTAGCTCTTTTGGGCAAACCAAGAAGGGCAAAGGTAAAGGACCCAAAGGGTAAGGTAAAGAATGAGGAGTCAACCTCACAGTCAGGGAAGAAGGACTTGAGCAAGATCAAGTGCTTCATTTGTCATAAGCACGACCATTATGCATCACAGTGTCTAGACAAGAAGGGCAAAGGGAAGCAACAACAGATGCAGGTAGCAGCCTCTGCAGAAACTCAGATGAGTGAGTTTGCTGCCAAATTCGAGAAGGATTTCTCATTGGTCTCTTGCCTTTCTACCAGCACGGTTCCAAGGAATGCTTGGTATGTGGATAGTGGGGCATCTCGGCACATGACATCAGCCCGACAATGTTTTACCAGTCTACAAGAGCAGGACTCAGGGGTTCAGGTTGAGCTTGGTGATGATACCAAATATCCAGTTGTAGGAATTGGTACCATTCCTTTTCGACTCCAGTCAGGGAACTCTTTAGACTTTGATGATGTTTTGTTTGTTCCAGGTCTCAGGAAGAACTTGCTTTCAGTTTCGGTTATGGAGGATAAGGGTTATGCAGTGGAGTTCAAGAACCAACATGTCCTTATTAGACCAAAAGAATCTAGCCCGAAAACAACACAAGTAATAGGGGTTAGAGAAGGCAGTCTATACAGGTTGCAGGGTGAACCTGTTCGAGCCCTAGTTCATAGCAGTAACAACTTGTGTGAGTTGTGGCACAAGAGGATGGGGCACCTGCATCATAGAGCGTTGCCTATTCTGAGGGAGATAGTCACAGGTCTTCCAGAGTTCAGCATTGAGCAACAGGGAGTATGCAGAGGGTGCACGCTTGGCAAGCATGCCAAGGCTGTTTTCCCAAATAGCGAGCATAGGTCTAAGAAGATACTAGATCTAGTACATTCGGATGTTTGTGGACCGATGTCAGTAGCATCAATTTCAGGTAGCATGTACTATGTTTCCTTTATTGATGATTTCTCTCGCAAGACATGGATCTACTTTTTAAAGACCAAGGATGAAGTCTTTAGCAGGTTTCAGGAGTTCAAAGCTCTAGTTGAGAACCAGACAGAGAAGAAGATCAAGGTCTTGAGATCAGACAATGGGGGTGAATATACCTCCAAGGAGTTCGATGGTTTCTGCAAGCAGGCAGGAATCAAGAGGGAGTTGACTGTTCCATACAACCCACAACAGAATGGGGTTGCAGAGCGAAAGAATCGATCCATCATAGGGGCTGCTAGGGCCATGATTCATGACCAGGGCTTGCCGATGTTTCTTTGGGCAGAAGCATGCAACACAACAGTCTACATCCAGAACAGGTGTCCTCACAGGATCTTGGAGGACAAGACACCAGAGGAGGCATTCACTGGTGTGAAACCAGAGGTGAGTCATTTCCGCATCTTTGGATGTCCAGTTTATATCCATGTTCCGGTAGAGAAGAGGACCAAGTTGGAGCCCTCCAGTAGGAAGGGTTTATTTGTAGGATACAGTGAGACTTCAAAAGCTTACAGGGTTTATATTCCAGAGAAGAGGAAGACAATAGTGAGCAGGGATGTAAAGTTTGAGGAGGACGTTGCATCCAGGAAGTCCCATGAGCCTATTCCAGTGATAGAGAATGAGGAGCAAGAAGCTCCGAAGGTTGAGCCAGGGTCACCAAAGACACCAGTGGTTTCCAGTTCAGAACAACAACCTTCAGGTGAGGAGGTGGAGACATTAGCCCCTTCCAGTTCTATCAAGAGACCTCAATGGCTTACACAGACATTGAGGGATGCTGAGGAGTATGTTGAGGCTCCTAGCAGCATGATTAGGGAGAGCAGACCTCCAAGGAAGTTTTCAAGCTACATGGCATTGATGAGTAACATCATAAATTCAGAGCCTACCAGTTTTCAGGAGGCAACAGACCAACAGGTTTGGCGGGATGCCATGGTGGAGGAGTACACCTCCATCATGAAGAATGATGTTTGGGACATAGTGCCAAGACCGGAGGGGAAGTCAGTTGTGAGTTCCAAGTGGCTCTACAAAATTAAGCATGCTGCAGATGGCAGCATCGAGAAGTTCAAGGCAAGGTTTGTGGCGAGAGGGTTCTCCCAGAAAGAGGGAGTGGACTATGAGGAGACTTTTGCTCCAGTCGCCAGATACACTTCCATTAGAGCAGTTATGTCTTTAGCTTCATCTATGGGATGGCGGATTCATCAAATGGATGTGAAGACAACTTTCCTTAATGGGATCATTGAGGAAGAAGTGTACATAGAGCAGCCTCAGGGCTTTGAGGTAAATGGGAAGGAGTCCCATGTTTGTAGGCTGAAGAAAGCCTTATATGGACTCAAACAGGCACCGAGAGCATGGTATTCCAGGATAGATGGATACTTGCAGAGTGTGGGCTTCGCCAAAAGTGATGCAGATCCTAATCTATATTACATATTTGTTGGGACTGATCTACTCATTTTGGTGCTATATGTAGATGACTTGTTTCTTACAGGTGCAGAGAAGCTCATTGCAGGGTGCAAAGCAGATATGGCAGCTGAGTTTGAGATGAAGGACATTGGCATGATGCATTACTTCTTGGGTTTGGAGGTTTGGCAGAGACCTAGGGAGATATTCCTTGGGCAAGGTAAGTATGCAGTTGAGATCCTGAAGAGGTTTCGGATGGAGGACTGCAAACCTATGGCCACACCCATGATCACTAATTCGAAGAAGGTGACAACTTCAGATTCAGAATTGGTGGACCCTACGTTGTACAGGCAGCTGATAGGATCCTTGATGTATTTGGTCAACACTCGACCAGATATATGTTTTGCAGTGAACACCTTGAGTCAGTTCATGGTGGAGCCAAGGCAGGAGCATTGGGTAGCAACAAAACATGTGCTCAGATACTTAAGGGGCACGGTGGAGTATGGTCTAAGATATCTTGGAGATGGTGAAGTGAGGTTGCAGGGGTATACAGACTCAGATTGGGCAGGCAATGTAGCAGACAGGAAGAGCACCTCAGGGTGTTGCTTTAGCTTGGGATCAGGCATGATATCCTGGTTCAGCAGGAAGCAGACTTCTGTGGCACTTAGCTCAACAGAGGCCGAATACATGGCAGCCAGTATTGCTAGTTGTGAGGCCATTTGGCTTCGCAAGTTGCTTACAGTATTGATTGATCAGGAGTTGGATCCCACGGTGATATACTGTGATAATCAGAGTTGTATCAAACTCTCTGAGAATCCAGTATTTCATGACAAGTCCAAACACATAGACATCAAATATCACTTCATACGAGACAGGATTCAGAAGGGAGCCGTAAAGCTCCAGTATATTCCCACAGATCAGCAGGTAGCTGATATTCTGACCAAGCCCTTAGTGAAAGGGAAGTTTGAAGCATTCAGAGACAAACTTGGATTGGTGCAGAATTCCTTCCTCGCTAAGAGGGAGTGTTGAGAAATGTAGCTCGGATAGGAACTTCTTGCACAAGCTTCAGTATGAACGTGCTAGAAGTGGTTCGAGACATTTCTAATTCTATTTTGAAATTCACTTAAGTGATTTTCTATTTTTAAGTTCACTTAAGTGATTCTATTTTGTAATTCACTTAAGTGATTCTATTTTGAAATTCACTTAAATGATTTTCTATTTTTAAGTTCATCTAAGTGATTTATTTTATAATTCACTTAAGTGATTCTATTTTGATAATTCACTTAAGTGATTTTCTATTTTTAACCTTACATCTCAAGATGAGATGAGATCTAATCTTAGGGTTAGAGAGATTAGGGTTACCTTTTTCAAGGATAAAAGGAGAAGATCAAGAGTGTTTTAGATACACAGAAAAGAATGGGAGGAGAACAGATTGTTGAAGGAAAACTACAAGCTTAGGAGGAGAAGAACAGTGAAATTGCTGGCTAGAAAAGCAGCAAGAGAGCAGAAGTGTTCTGCTGTAGCTGTAGCCTCTTTTATTTGTAATATTTCAGGTTCAGAAATATATTTAACTTCTGCTGTTCACGCTGTTTATTTTTCCAGCCATCTGTGTGACTGTTGCATGTTTGAATAAATTATTCTCAGATCTGATTTATTTTAAAATAACATAGGACAGCAGTTATCTAGGGCTGGAAAATTTACACTTTATGTATAGATCTATGGTAATCAATTCTACATTTACTCTTCAAGGGTCATGGCTCCCTACAACCTGCAACTACATTAGCATACATTGCAATACAATGGAAACAACAATAGCAAACACCATGTAAAGAGAACACAATTGGAATCAATGTCTTGGCATTAACTTGGTAACTACATTACATATACATGGAAGACTGTAATGCCTACAACAATATGTACTCTTCACTATGCGTCTTCCTCACTAGACACAATTCACAACATTGGATTGAAATGGAAATGAATAGGACTGAATGTTTGCCTGATGATCATGATCCTTTGAATGAAGGAGGGGGGTCTTATTAAAGCCTTGTCTTTGGTCGTTGCCAACAACGGCTTTCCTGGACAGTGCACCACCCAACCGTCTACTTATTCGGCATTAACATTAATACTTTATGTACTAAGTTCTATTTGAAATTTACAAACATTTGACCTGAATTACATTTTATGTGCATTTCATATGCATATACATTTCTCATTTCACATTTCACATGTATTTCATTTACATGTTCATGACATTTCATTCTATTACAAAAAAATATTAATGCAAAACTTTTACTATTTTTTCTTCTGGGAAGTTGTTTTGTTGCCTACAAGTTCCTCTAACTCTTTGCCTCAGACGACACTTTCAGACACTACCTCCTTTGACTCTCAGCCTCAGATATTTTAGACGACAAGTACTCTGACTGGTCTTTGGACGACAACTCTTTTGACTGCAGCTTTTTTAGATGACTGGTACCCTTTTGTGAGCTAACTAGTACAAGCATAATTTTAAATTTAGTCGTTTTCTCCGACATGTACGACCCTCTCATCTGTTTGTATGGTTTTTGTCTGTCCTTGCCTTGATGCATAGGTACCTTTCTCTTTGTTGGTTCAATTGCTTCCTTCATCTGGAAACCGTTGTCTGCTCCTCTAATTTAGCAATGTCGGCGCTCTTTTGTGGCTTTCCTCCTACGTTGCATTGTAATTCCTTTTGTGTCCTCCTCTATGTAGACTAAGTGATTGCCAATGTGATTTGCCTCCCTGAATTGCCTCTATTTATAATTGCGGAAGTTGGTTTGCCGCCCGTGCAAAAAGGTTGTATAACGGCCACTTTGTTGATCTAGACTATTGGATGATTGCCACCTCATCACCCTGCATGCGAGTGACAGTGCTTTTCTTGCTTGCCTTTTATTTTTGTCTTTTTCTTGCTTTTTTTTTTTAATTTTAATTTTTATATTTTTCAAAATTTTATTTACATACTTTACAACGTGACGACTACAACGTATCCCCTCTTGTGTATGATTCGTACGATGACACAAACTTGGATCTCCATCGTGTCTTCTGCTGACGAATTGCACACTTCTTCCCTATGATGGTGATTATCCTCTTGTTTCGTCTCATACTGTGGTTACTTGCTGTTTGTCCATCCTCATGACGACAATCTTCAGTTTGGGTCTTGTCTTGACGACATCTTGCTTCCTGGCCCTCTTCTTGATGAGGTCCTGCCATATGATGATCTTCCTAATGGCACTTTGCTGTCCTATCATCATGTTTACGATCTCCTTCCATTTTGTCGGCCTACAAACTACAATTTGCTGTCTTGTCCAGTTGCAGATTGAGCCCTACCATCCTGTTAGCTTGTTTATGACACTTTGGCGCCTTGTTGACCTATTGACGGCCTCTTGGTATTCTACTGTCGTGCTAACAACATTCAGGTACTTGCCTTGTTTGGCTATTGCTTGTCTGCCTAACTGGACCTATGGTATAATCCATTCTTTACAACTCTTCCCTACTTTGTCGGATTCTTTCTTGTCTAATCCGGTTCCGTTCTCCTGCAGTCCTATTCTATCTTTGTCGTCTCCCCTCGTGATGGCTCCCTTACCACTATTCCTTCCATCAGGCGAACCTCCATAATGTGGGACTGCATATTCCCATCCTCCATCTGTTCGAGGTTCGTTCGAGTTCTCAACCATTTATTACGACGTCTTTGATTTCGAGGTGGGCCACGAGGCAATCTAGATAAGCCAGCCTGATGGTCATGCAAAAGGTGGTTGTTTCATGCTTGATCAAAGAATGGTCCTTGTGGCCCATCCTATCGACCTTACGATCTAGGGGTAGCGGGAGGGAGGCCAACTAAGCTCCTCCCTTGGTTGGGTAACCTTAGACCACCGAGAAGACCTGATCGTCTCCCCAAGTTGGCTAAGTTACCTCTTTTTGGTACAACTACTAGGGTACCTAGTAATCCTTGCAAACTACTAGGTTCACCTTTTCCTTCAGCAAGAGATGGTGTTTCTAACCTTCTTTTGGTCCGTCTTCCTTCCTCGTAGTTTTCTTGGGCGTCTCTTCTCTCTTCTGCTTGGGGAATTGGTTGAACTCTTGTTAAGTTCCTCTTGGATCTCCACACTCCATATGCTTCTTATTCTCTTGTCATCATTTGTTGTTCAAGATCGTTTAGCTCATCCTGTCTCTGGGCTTCTCTTTCATTGAGCCTTTGCATCGTCTCATCCAGTTCTTGAACAATTTGTTCCCTCATTCTTTCATTATATCGTCGTAGAGTCTCATATTCCTCCTGCAACCTCTGCATATCCCTACGCATCATTGGTTGTAGGATTTCAAATTGCATTAATTGCCCTGCCTCTTCTTGTTCACTTTATTTGCTCCAAGATTCACCATCAGACCTTTCTCTTGCTTCAGACTCCATCCTTCTCAAATCCGCATCTATAAGTGATTGGAGTCTTCTCTCTTATTCAGTGTTGGGGAATATTACATGAACCTGTATACTTCTCCGTTCAGTTGATCTAGGCTCCAACTCTCTCTATTCAATAACAAGTTGCTCTCCACCTTCTATCCCGAACAACCAACCTAGATTCATTCCATCTTCTTCATGATTTGCACTATGATTCTGCGCAGTCCTACTTGGTTCTCCACGTCCTTGGAACCAAATTCCTTCAAAGCTATCTGAAGATTGTTGCGGTGCCTCAACCAGTCTTCCTACAATTTATTCCTTTGATGATTCGAAATCAACCATATTTACTTGTGCTTTCACTTTGTATGGTTTCAAGTTCGAACCATTAACTGTCTTGGGACACTGTGTCCTGTCTAACTTTTGCAACCTTATTGCATTGTTATCCATCACTTCTACCACTTGGAAGGGCCCAAGCCATAACATCTTCAGCTTCCCTAGCTTGATCTCATGCTTGCCATTGAACTTGGGCACCTAGTCACTTGCCTTCATTTTCATCTTCCTCAAATGCTTGTCGTGCCACAGCTTCCTTTGTCATTGGGCAATATTCGTTTCCCATTGAGCCATTATCCGCTTCTTGTCCAGTTGTACAAGTTTCGTGAGCCTCTCCTGGTCATCCAAATGGTTCTCTATTACCACCCTCAAACTGGGTAGTAGGAACTCTACTGGCAGTATAGCCTCCTACCCGTACATGAATTGAAATGGTGTATGGTTCGTCGTTGCTTGAAGGTCCTCCTGTAAATCCATAGGACTATTGGCAATCTCTCTTCCCATTTGGCTCCTTCCACTCCACATGTCTTGTGTATGATTGATACTAGGACTTTATTCATTGCTTTTGCCTACCCATTTGCTCTTGGTGTAGCAAATTAGGTGAAACAATATTGAGATTAATCAAAATTATTCATTACTAACATTAGCATTAGGACTAATGTTATATAATACATAAAATAGCAATGCCAACTAATTCTTCCTTAACCACACTAACAAACGCGCCTGGTCAGGTATAGAGTTAGGTTTAGGATTGACTACCTAGGATATTTAGGATTTAACCTACTTACCATTAGATATTTGAAACAGTAAATATCTACATGGTAATAGTACAAAGTAAATGTAATAATCTATGTAGTATAATGCAATATACTACCTATTTTACCCTAACATCCCCACTTTATTACATTACTTTGATATACAAAGTTTACTTCGAAACAGTTCAAACTTGACACGTCGAAGTGCCTTTGTAAATATGTCAGCAACCTGTTCATCGGTGGGAATGTATTGGAGCTTGATTCTGTGTTTAGGAACTTCATCACGAATGAAATGACAATCTGTATCAATATGCTTTGTACGTTCATGATGTATTGGATTCTTTACCAAGTTCAAAACACCTGAGTTGTCGCAAAACATGTGAATAGGAAGTTTCTTTGGTAGGCCCATGGTAGCCAAGATGCGACTTAACCATATCGCTTCACACACAGCTCCACGTGCAGCATGATACTCTGCCTCTGTTGAAGATAAAGCAACCACCTGTTGCTTTTTACTATGCCATCTAGGGATCCAGCGTAGTCAGAGTCAGTGTAACTCTGTAAGAAGAATGTGTTATTCTTCTTATACTCTAGACCATAATCGACACTACCCTGAATGTAGTGAAGAACCCTTTTAGCTGCTTTCCAGTGAGAGACCTTTGGTTCCTGCATGAACCGAGAAAGATAGTTTACAACATAAGTAATGTCTGGTCTAGTATTGGTCAGATAGATGAGGCTTCCAATCATCTGTCTATATAGCGTGCCATCTACCTGTGGTGATTCATCATATCGTGATAACTGAAGCCCTGATTCCATCGGTGTTGCTTTGGGCTTACAATCAGTCATACGATATTTTTCTACTAAAGTCTTGGCATACTTTTTCTGAGTCACCCTAAGATGATTCTTCTTCTGTTCTATCTCAAGGCCAAGACAGTAGTGGAGAAGTCCAAGATAT
The DNA here is from genome assembly GCA_028583015.1 of Wollemia nobilis. Taxonomy (NCBI): domain Eukaryota; kingdom Viridiplantae; phylum Streptophyta; class Pinopsida; order Araucariales; family Araucariaceae; genus Wollemia; species Wollemia nobilis. The sequence continues at coordinate 1,402,789 of JAQPPZ010016980.1, read as the reverse complement.
GTCATATCAAATGACTCTTTCAAGTCATCCTTCACGGCGTTAATCAATTTCTCTGAATTGTCGGTAATGATCAGATCATCTACATATAATACAAGAATCACTATTTCAGAACCTGTGTTCTTGATATAGAGATTTGCATCAGATGGACTTCTCTTGAAACCGTGTTGCAGGAGGTGACTATCCATTTTGATGTACCATGCTCTTGGGGCTTGTTTCAGCCCGTATAATGATTTGACCAATTTGCAAACTTGTTGCTCATGGCCTTCCTCAGAAAATCCTGGAGGTTGAGTCATGTATACCTCTTCTTTTAAGTCACCATTTAGAAAGGCACTTTTTACATCTATTTGATGTAATTTCCATCCGAACTGTGCTGCCATAGCACAAAGAACTTGAATGGTGGTCATCCTTGCAGTGGGTGCAAAGGTTTCCTCATAATCAAGGCCTTCCTTTTGAGCATAGCCCTTCGCCACAAGATGGGCCTTATGCTTATCTATGGTACCATCTGCCTTATATTTGATTTTGTAAACCCATTTGCAGCCTATGGGCTTCTTTCCTTTAGGCAAATCGACCAACTTCCAAGTTTTGTTTTTAATGAGGGATTTATGTTCAGCATCCATAGCTGCCTTCCCTTCCACTGAGGCTGACTAAGTGCTTCATCAACTGTAGAAGGTTCATTTTCATCATATGATGACATATAAACCCTCTCCTCATCATCTTCCACATCTTCTCCACTTTTTAACTCTTTATTAACAAAAAGCTCTTGAAAATCTTTACAAAGATCATCAACTGAAGTAGATGCTTCTGCATTTTTTTGTCGAGACATGCTTCGTGTCTTTGGACGATTGAGAGTGAGATCTGGTGGTGAAGTGAGTTTGGAATCTTTCATAGTACTAGTATACCATTTTGGAGGCTTTTTTTGTTGTTGAGGAGTTTGTGGTTGTTGCTCCTCATCTTCTAGGTATACTGATGTAGTGTTAGATGTGAAAGCTTCATCAAACACTACATCTCTACTAACATGTATTTTCTTGGTGAATGGATCTATCAACCGATAGCCTTTTGAGAATTCATCATATCCAAGAAAAACACACTGCAGAGTCTTCTCATCTAACTTCTTTCTTTTCTCCTTAGGTATATGCATAAAAGCCTTACACCCAAATACTCGTAGATGAGATATGGAGGGTTTCCTTCCACTCCATGCTTCCTGAGGAGTCATACCTTCAAGAGCCCGTGTGGGTGCTCTATGTAGAAGATATACTGCAATTTTTACAGCTTCAGCCCAGTAACTGTGCTCAAGATTGGCTCCCTTAAGCATACATCGAACCATTTCCATAATGGAACGATTTCTTCTCTCAGCAACTCCATTTGATTGAGGAGAATAGGCTGTTGTTAACTGTCTTTTTATCCCATGTTTCTGTAAAAATGAGGAAAATTCTTTTGATGTGTATTCCCCCCCTCGATCTGAATGGAGGGTCTTTATGAAACATCCTGATTCTTTCTCAACAAGTTTCTTGAATTGCTGAAAATAGTCAAATGCTTCAGACTTCAACTGCAAGAAGAAGACCCACATTTTCCGTGAGTGATCGTCTACAAACAATTGAAAATACCTTTTTCCTCCACAACTAGTAGACATAGGACCACACAAATTTGTGTGAACTAACTCCAAAGGTACCTTAGCTCGGAAGGAGCTAGGTTCAAAAGGTACTCTGTGTTGCTTTCCTGCCAAGCAATCTGAGCACACTAGCAAAGTAGATGAAAGAGTAGGCAGTCCTTTCACCATTTGATACTTACTGAGTTCAAGTAAATACCCTGAGCTTAGATGCCCAAATTTCTTATGCCATAGAGAAGTGACCTCTTCTGTGGTTACTGCCATTGCAGTATGTGGTGAGGTAATTGCATCTAAGGTGAACAAACTATGTTTGTATGAACCTGTTGCTATATGTTTTCCTTTCTGAGTGATAAAGCAACGTTTCTTTTCTTTGTCCACTTTGAAATTGACATTCATGTTATTGTCCAGGATTTGTGGAACTGACAAGAGATTATTTTTCAATCCTGGTACATAAAGAACTTTTTGAATCTTACATTCTCCATCTGAGGGCCTCCTGCCCTCTCAGATCCCGATGGTGGGGCCCGGATCCTGAGGATCGGAGGGCCTCCTGCCCTCTCGGATCCTGGGTGGCGTTTGGTGTGTGTCCAGCTGGGAGGGGAGGGCGCTCTTGCCCTCTCGGCTCTCCCAGTCTATGGAGTCCACGTGGGAGCATGAGGGCGCTTCTGCCCTTGATGCGCTCCCACTAGTGGCTCTGTGGGGGCTCGGGCCCTGTGAGTGAGAGCCGAGGCAGGGCTCCTGCTCTCCACGGGTGTCAAGTTGGTCGGTCGACCGCTGAGCCCGATCGACAGCAAAATGCTGTCGATCTATCGGCTTGGTGAGGGCGGTCGATCGCTGCTCTCGATGCGCTTCTTGCCTTGGGTCGCGGTCGATCGACCCCAAGGTTTCCTAGGCCCTGGCAGGTCGAGTTGACCTGGCCAAAAATGGGCCTCGCTCCGCCATCGAGCTCGCCTGTTGAGGTGGGTTTGGTGGCGTCCAAATGTCACCAGCTCGTCCTCCGGGCGAGCCAAAAAAGTTGGCTTTGATGCCAATGTAGCAAATTAGGTGAAACAATATTGAGATTAATCAAAATTATTCATTACTAACATTAGCATTAGGACTAATGTTATATAATACATAAAATAGCAATGCCAACTAATTCTCCCTTAACCACGCTAACAAACGCGTCTGGTTAGGTATAGAGTTAGGTTTAGGATTGACTACCTAGGATATTTAGGATTTAACCTACTTAGCATTAGTTATTTGAAACAGTAAATATCTACATGGTAATAGTACAAAGTAAATATAATAATCTATGTAGTATAATGCAATATACTACCTATTTTACCCTAACACTTGGGTAGTACAGACTAGACAAGGAATGAAAGATCCTGAACTCCATGGTTAGGTTTTGGATAATCTTGTTGACAAAGTGTCCTCCTCTATCACCTGATTTACAATCTGAGCACCACATATCTTTCTTTTCTTTCCTCTTTTCTACTTTTATTTCATTGATCATTCTCTCAAAATCCTTTTTCATGGACTGAATTGCTACATGCAATTCTTGTTTGTCATTGCCAGAATCATCACTTTTGAAGTGACTTAAACCGGTTGTCGTTTGTTTGGCTTCACTTTCAAATTTCCTTGCCCTTTTATAGGCTTCTTTATATATCTAGGATGGTATTATCCTCATTTTCTTCTTGTATTGTGGCAATAGCCTGTCAATAAATTATTTCTTTACCATTCCATCTACCGGTTGCAACTCCATCTTATCGGTGAGTTGCTTCAGTCGTCGATTATAGGATTTTATTTCCTTGTCTTTATTTTGTTTAGTGGAGTAAATTTCTGTTATAATCTCTATGTCATCCCTCAATGATCAAAACTCCATAAATTCATCCACTAAATCTTGCCACGTTGTGAATGGTCTTGGTGCTTCTCTCTTCAAATGCCAATCAATTGCGATTCCTCGCAATGTTGCTGGAAATAGTTGTAACCATGCATCTAGGTCCTTTACTCCATTTTCTTTCCAAATTGTAGTGCATATCCCTATGTGACAAACAGGGCCTTCCTTCCGTTCTACTGTAAAAGGTGGACATTTCTATTTTCTTGCTTGGTTTGCAATATTCGCCATTGGTGGTTGACTTCCTTCTCTCAATTCATCCCCACTCAATGATTTCTCAGACAACACTTCTTCTCTATGTGCTTTTGTCCTTGGCAGTTATTCACTTGGTGCTTTTTTATGTTCTATGTTGCCTTCAAACAACCGTCTACTAAACTCTAGTGCACCTTCACTTCGTGACCTCCTTCGCGAATATATTACCATTGGATTTGGTCGAGCACTTATGTTCAGTTGCTCTGGTGCTTGACTCTTGTCCTCTACACCCCCTGGCAATTTCCTCCCCGCTTGCTCTGACGTCAACATCCACTCGTCGTCTACTCGTGCACCCTCCACATTGCCGTCTTGTCTTATGCGGATGTTTTCTTCAGCTATTTGGTGAAACTCACCTTGCACCTCGTCTTCCATTGTTAATAACAATGTCTGCCACCTTTCGCTCTTGTCACTTGAGCTATCCTCATCCTGAGGATTCCGAACTCATTCCACCTCAGTTTTTTCAAGTTTTGTCCTTGACTACAATCCATGGTTGGCAATTCTTACCCTTCATCTCACAAGTTGCTTTGGAATTCTTCCATGGTTTCGTCTCCTACGTTTGTGCAACCAATAATTTGTCATCCACCTTGTTAATCTTCACACGTGCTAAATGGAAACATGCCAATGCAAATATCAACTAACAAGTTGACTTATATTTCATTAGGCAATGGCCCCAAATGTAGCACAACAGTGAGGTTTCCCAACAATGAGATAGTGACAGAGTTTAAGAGCCAATATGTTTGCAGTCAACACTTTGGGACAAAGTCATCATCATCATCTATTCAGACGACCACATACATGTGACAACAAATTGGAATCAAGCTCTTAGTCAACATAACGACACTCGAAGACAACATCCACTAGACGACATCCTCCATATGGCATCCTCTAGATGACATTCTCTAGACGACATCCTCTAGAAGGCATTAGCAAGTCAACATCAACATGGCGACACGACGACACTCATGCAACGACATGAAAACATGACCTTTCGATGACAACTTTCCCAAATGATGACTACACTCCAATAGGATGACGACTCTCCACGACAACAATCGTCGGCGTTGCTTGATGGCGTTTGCACTCTTTGACTACGACTTGCAACTAATAGATCTAACTACATCTTCCAACCTGCAACCAACTACCTTGACAATGCATAACCAATAATCTAGTAAAGTGATATCAACACACAGACATCCAACACATGAATGGAGAATGGTTTTGTATTGATGATTTGCCAAAATGGCGTTTATAGATTACAACATTAAGACTCGCAATATGCTTCGTCAATAGCAATGGCTTCTCACAGCATATAGATACCTCTCTCGTATCCTGCCTATGTGTATCTCTCTGTGTACTTAAGGATTCTTTTCAAACAATAAAGGGATGGGGTTTTCTTATAGTGCAGTCCTGGCCATTGGTGGCAATGGTTTCCAGGACATGTTGCACACAATTGCTTCCCCCTTGCCTATGTACCTAGGACATAATGTCAACTTTGCAATATATCAAATATTATGGCGCTTAACTATGACGGCTAAGTATATCATTTGCGTTATATTCATTGGCATTTCATTACATTTCATTTCATTTGGACCAAACTTGGTGCATAAAAACAATTAGACATTTCTGTAGACAAATTTACTTCTGTTTCTGCTTATGTCCAGAACTAGTGCCTATAGTGGGGTGATATCAAAATGATATCTGAAGAAGCATGAATTTGAAAATGAAGAAATGGATAATTCCAATTGTAGTTGCTCTATTTTTGAATTTTGAACACTAATCTAATATACCATATAAAGAAGAGAAAAATTGTCATTTCTTGTTGAAAACACAAAGATAATCATTCACATATGCTTGCAAAATGGTGTTCCACTTGGAGATGATCAAATTGCTAAATCTTAATTTGGTTAATTGAATCAAACCAAAACCCTGAACTCCATCAAAGATATGGAGTTGGAAGATTATATACATAATGAGGATGCATATAAAAAGAAGAAATTTTGATGGATGCTGTAGAAGACAGCATTTTAATTTGTTAAAATTGTTATATCAAAATGCCAACAATGATGAGTTGATTCAGTGACCTCAACAAAAACACCATGGATATGAGCACCTGTGAAAAACCTTGTAGATATCATATGGAAAATTTATGCATATTCCTATGTTTGGAATTTCGATCCGCTCTAATACCTGCTAATCTGATTTAGGTGTCTTATCTATGATGAGATCCAAGGGAGATATTATTTTCTGTATAGAGGTTTACAAAGGTTGCTCACTACCTTCTTTCACTATCCCAATAAAAAATGTTTGGCTCTATACCTTCGAGAAGCCATCACTCTCAAATATCAAGGAACACTCAAAGACAAAGGCGAATTACCTCCTTTCATCCTCTTCTAATAGTTAGAGGCACTAAAGACCCATTGGATGATACTGCTCCTCCAGAGATGGTGCCAAATCTATGAGACTGTGTTCTTCCCAAGAAGCAGCTATTCGAGCACCTTCCTCTTCCTCCTCATCACATTTTGGGCATGGAAGATTCATCACCCTTTGGTATACAGGGTGAGCTACTCCCTTTTGCTCACAATTCAAGCAGTCATGACTGGCATGGATTACCTCCTTTTGTTTCGAGGATCATGGGCCTCTGATGGTACGAGAGTATATATGAGACATTCCCTTCACCCTCATGTGGTTGCTCATTATGTCCCTTCTAATCCAAGCTACTGTCCCATAGATATCAACAAACCATGCATTGGCTCATTCATAGTGATCAATGATGATGTCTATCCCTTGTCTACTGATGCTGATGTCTATCCTCTTTTGTAATGAATCTTTCTTACATGGCTATTTGTCCTGTACTCATACTACATAGTAGTCACATTAGTGGCTTCCCTGTTAAATTTTTGTAACTTTTGGTTGGCAGCTATGATTTGGAGCTCTGCTTTTTGGTTACCCATGCTCTAGTAATAGGATGTACTTTTTAAGTCCCATTGACTTACTTTGGACACCTATAGATATTAATATAGTTCTTTCTTTTTTCTTTCTTTGTATGTATAGAGTTGACATTTACAATAATGAATATGCAATTCTCAATACTTGTTGCGGCTCTACTGTTTGTTCTTGTTCTATGTATTGAGTCATTCAGGTATTAAATCTAAAACTATTTAAATGCACTTCATTTGATATTCATTATCATGACATTTCCACTCACCATAACATATTGATCTTGAAATTGATGCATTGTTCCCCAGATTGCCTAGGATCTAGATCACATATTATTAAAGCTTATAGATCAAACTTTAAGCGAAGAGGAAAGGAGGTCAAATAACATTGACGCTGGACTTAATATGGTGTCTAAAAAGGAATATATTCAAGAATAATCATATAGAACACAAAATTAGAGAATCCTAAAGATACAAATGGCCATAAAAATCACTGAAAAAGTTTCCTGAAAAGGCATGAGGATGTGAAGAGTCATTGGAGAGCACAATAAAAACCAACAAACAGAGCATTTGAAGTGCATGTCTAGGTATGTTTACAAGAGCAAAGAGTAAAGCTGTCCCAGAGATTGCATCCAAAAGAATTTTAAAAGCCATCTTTAGGAATTCCAAAAGTCATTTGGAGGAATTCAAAGATTAGACAAAGGAACCTCAAAATTCACTGAAGTGTCAATACTTAAATTTCCTCTAGAGGGGATTGAAATTATATTCGATACTTGACTGCTCTATCTTGAAGGTCACCCTTCTTGCAGCAGATTTGAAGGCCATATAAGAAGATGGTTGGTGATCATTCCTGATTTGGAAACATGGTTTTTACTTTTCTGGTCTCATACATTTGCTTTTTATTTATAAAATTTTTCTTTGAATATTAATTGTTTTAAAATAAGTTTAGCCGTCGACATATGTAATGATCAAACACAACAATATAAGTATTATAATGGATTGACGCAAGGAAAGATGCAAATGATGAATCCTTCAAAAGACGAAAATAAAAATAAAAATTACTACCTAAACTTATGACTAAAACATTTAGATCACATGGCTTTCAAGGGAAGACTTTTTTACAAAGTAGATCTATGGAGATAGAGAAAGAATTAACGGAACTAAAGATTGATGGAACTTTCCATATGGAACTTTATCATTGTCAGCAAAAGAAATAGGGTTTACTAATGCTTAAGAGTAGATGAAGTAATCTGTCACTTAGTGCTTTATAAGATCATAAATATTTATGCAAATGAGGTAGGAAAATACAATTGATTTGTAGACCTCATTTGGGCATAAAAGAAGTTAACAATAGTCATTAGTGAAATTAAATTTTAAATTTAGTATAACTTGGATATGTCTTTGATATTGCAAGAGGGTGTATTCAATTCAATAATCTTATAGACTTTTATTTTTAATTGGTTGTATTGATTAAAATGGGCCCCACCCATACTACATTGTGACCACAAAGTGGTATTACAACAACTTGGCTGTCACCATATAGTTTATCTAATTATGTCACATGGTCATTAGGTGCTAAGTGTTCATGTTTACAAATCATATACTATTGTATATTGATGTCTCCCCTTGTTATCCCATTGTCATCCCAAAAAGTGGGACAAACTCCATATGTCCTCAAAAATTGTCTAGTCATACCACATTGTCAACGTTGTAGAAACTTTGACAATCATAGCTTTAACTACATTTAGGTGGGCAGGAGCTCTATAGGCATCGATGTATGTAATGATTTGAGACAACAATATAAGCTTCATAATGGATTGACGTAAGGAAAGATGCAAATGATAAATCCTCCAAAAGACACAAAAATTACTACCTAAACTTATGACCAAATGAAGACATTTATAAATGTAGATCTATGGAGATAGAGAAAGAGTTAGGCGTACCAAAGATTGATGGAACTTTCCATATGATTTTTAAGGGGGTTTACATTCCTTTATCATTGTAGGCAAAAGCAATAGGAGTTACTACTGCTTAAGAATAGATGCAGTAATCTGTCTCTTAATGCTTTATAAGATGATAAATATTTATGCAAATGAGTTGGGAAAGCATGATTGATTTGTAGATCTTATTTGGGCATACAAGAAGTTGACAGTAGTCATTAGTGAAATTAAGTTTTAAATATAGTATCACTTGGGTATGTCTCTGATATTGCAAGAGGGTGTATTCAATAATCCTATGGCCTTTTTTAAATTGGTTGTATGGATTGAAATGGGCCCTACCCATATTGCATTGTGACCACATAGTGGTATTACGACAACTTGGCCATTACCATGTAGTTTATCTAGTTATGTCACATGGTCATTAGGTGCCTACATATTCATGTTTACAAACCACATACTATTGTGCTTTGATATGTCTCCCCTTGTCATCCCACGTTTGTCCCAAAAAAATGGGAACAAACCCCAAATGTCACCAAAAATCGTCTAGTCATACATTGTCATCGTCCAAGACACTTTGTCAATCATAAGTTTAGCTCCATTTGGCTGGGCAGGAGTTCTTTAGGCGTTGATGCATGTAATGGTCGAACACAACAATATAAGTATCATATTGGATCGACATAAGGAAAGATGCAAATGATAAATCTTTCAAAAGACCAAAAAAAAAAATACTACCTAAACTTATGACCAAAACATGTAGATGAATGGTTCTCAAGGGAAGACTTCTTAACAATGTAGATATATGGAGAGAGAGAGAGAAAGTTAGATGTACTAAATATTGATGGAACTTTCCATATGATTTATAACAGGGTTACATACCTTTATCATTGTAGGCAAAAACAATAGGAATTACTACTGCTTAAGAAATGAAATCAAATGAAATATTATTAATGTCTACGGTGGGCCAAAAAAGACCCAAGGGACTATAAGAAGGACAATAATGTTTGCCAGTTAGCAGGCTAAAAAGCCCAACAAAGAAAAAAAACTAGGATAAATACAAGACGCAACCCGAAAATCGGGGCAAAGATAAAGGGAGAAGAGAAGGGAGAAAAGAAGGGGGGAGGGCTGCAGTCCAAAAGAGTTAAGTGCACGCCAAGAAGAACAGAGAGAGAGAGAGAGGGAGGGGGGAGAGAATATCTCGGGAGGGGCAAGCTCCAAAAACCCCAGAAACTAATCTTTCCTAACAATTGAGGCCAAAGTATCAATGCTGAAGAAGTCCATTATCTGTCTCTATCCATCGCTAGGTCAGGCCCCTAACAAACTATGGGTGCGCTATCTAGTGACCCTGCTTCCATTCGAACTGGATGATGTGGAGCGTTTATGTCTGGTGTCACCTGGTCCGTCAAAGCTGGTAAAGTAGGTTGTGATGAGTCAATGATGAGGGGGGCGAGATCCATCTGGAGGAGGAGAGCTTTTATGTTGACGAAACCAAGTTGTCTCCCTAAGAAAGAGTGTGAGACACCGTTGACCAGGGTACTTGAAGAAGGTAGAAACAGATCGAGAGTTGCCTTGAAAAGGCAATGGAATCTGCTTCAGATTTTATAGGGACAGCAAAAAATAAAGTGAAGCAAGGTTTCAACTTCACCCAAGGAGCAAAACAAGCAAACCCGCTCCTCTATCGAAATATGGTGATCTAACTCGATCCGGAGTTGGTGAGAACACACCCTGAGTTGCCCAATTGGGATTCGAAGACTATGCATTGTGTGTTGTTGAAGGTATGAGGAGGAACTATTTTGCCCTCTTGAATCTATAGAAAGTGCTCGTCGTAGAAAGACAACTTGGGGGAAAGAGGGACAGCAGGAGAGATCCATGTGCATTTTGCGTACTGGAGACTAACATCATTTTGGATCTCGTGGAGCATCTTCTCCTTACTATTCCGAGAGTGGGGGAGAACACCCAAGGAATAAGGGGGAGCCTATCTATCTATATCTGAATTCTGGCCAGGAGTGTAGAGACCTAAAAATACCAGCTCCTCTGGCCTCCCCGAGAGTACATTAAGTAACTTATCACTTAATGCTTTATAAGATCATAATTTTTTATGTGAATGAATTAGGACAGCACAATTACTTGTAGATCTCATTTGGGCACAAAAGAAGTTGACAATAGTCATTAGTGAAATTAAATTCTAAATTTAGTATCGCTTGGATATGTCTCTAATATCCCAAGAGGTTGTATGCAATAATCCTCTAGCTTTTTTGTCCTCCTTAAATTGGTTATATGGATTGAAACGGGCCCCACCCATACTACATCGTGACCACATTGTGGTATTACAACAACTTGTCTATTACCATATAGTTTATCTAGTTATATCACATGGTCATCAGCTGCCCCATATTCATGTTTACAAATAGCATACTATTGCATATTGATATGGCTTCCCTTCTCATCCCACCATCATCCAAAAAAATTGGGACAAACCCCAAATTTCCCCGAAAATTGTCTAGTCATACCACATTGTCATCGTCCTAGAAATTTCGTCAATCATAGCTTTAACTCCATTTGGCTGGGCAAGAGTTCTTTAGGCATCGATGTATGTAATGATCGAAGACAACAATATAAGCATCATAATGGATTGACACAAGGAAAGATGCAAATGATAAATTCTCTAGAAGACAAAACATTTACTACGTAAAATTATGACCAAAAGATGTAGATGACATGGCTCTCAAGGGAAAACGTTTTTACTAAGTAGATCTATGGAGATTGAGAAAGAGTTAGGGGTACTAAAGATTGATGGAACTTTCCATATGATTTATAAGAGGGTTAAGTTCCTTTATCATCGTAGGCAAAAGTAATAAAGAGTTGCTATTGCAATGAAGTAATGTGTCACTTAATGCTTTATAAGATCATAAATATTTATGTGAATGAGTTAGGAAAGCACAATTGATTTCTTGATCTCATTTGGGCACATAGAAGTTCGCAATAGTCATTAGTGAATTAATTTTTAAATTTAGTATCACTTGGATATGTCTTCGATATCGCAAGAGGGTGTATTCAACAATCCTCTAGCTTATTTTATTTATTTTTTAATTGGTTATATGGGGTTGAAATGGGCCCAACTCGTACTACATTGTGACCATCACCACATAGTGGTATCACAATTATTTGGCTATTACACATGTATCTCTTGACAAGATTTGAACGTGGATCTCCTCCTTGAAAGTCTAGGAATTTACCCGTTTAGCTCATGCTATTTAATATCCTCTAGCTTATTTTTATAACATAGTTATATTTTTGTTAACAACTTACATTACATCTATTGGTAAAGTTATGAGCATAATTATTGTATCCGACACTCCTACATGGATACTCATATCTGCGTACCAGATATGGTTACAGGTACAATACTTCTCTGATATTGTATCCAAACTGAATACATGGATATTGTATCCTAGCATATCCGGTACATGCCCGTATATGGTCTATATCTAATACATCCAAATATGCCTAGGCATGTCTGGAGCTGTACCCACAACATGATATAAAATGTAGAACATACAATTTTAAAAAAATAACTTTTAAATTAAAAGATAATAAAAATCTTCATTTTAATTAATAAAAATATCTTATATAAAACTTATATTTGCATAAACATTCGTATGTTCTATGTGTTTCTTTCAGTATACAAATATATGTGCTTTTTATGATTTCGTATCTAGCCATTTCCACAGTAGGGGGATCTTGAAAAATGGCCATATTCATATCCGATACAATGTCCGTATCAAATATAGTGTCTGTTTTCATGCAACATAAGAGAGAATGTCCTTAAAAGGAGTATGAGGTGTCAATTTTCAACTATTGGAGTTAGCTTCCAAGTGTAAGAGTGTTTTGTAAAATCAGATATGAATCAACAAGAGATATCATCTTGTATTTGAATTTTTCAAGTCATTTGGAGTCTATAAATACTTTTTTTTTTTTTGGTAAGTAACAGAATATTTACAGCGGGTTTTTTGAACAGGATCCCAAAACCTTAGTTACATCATAAGCCTAGGCTGAAAAAACGAACAAAAAACGGGGCTGCGCCCAAAGGCAGTAATCCGGGGCCCGGGGCCCTGGGCCCTGGTGCCTACAAAAACACCTAGAACAAACAGCAACAAAACCTTGGCTAGAAGCCACCAAAACCAGAAAACGCCACCGCCAAACGCGCAGAAGCTGGACGCCAGTAAACCGGTGGACCCAGCGGCCGTCCGGGCCCAGGACGGGGCCCCACTCCGGTCAATACTACTCCCTATCGGGGCCGTCTCCCAGCCTGCGCCGGAGCTCAGCCAGGGCAGTGGCAGCGGAGGAGGCTGCTTGGGCAGCCGCATTCAGAGAGCCGATAGCCGCGTCAAGGAGGGCTCTGATAGCCAGATTCTGCATTCTGCTGCCTGACTCGGAGCTAACATCGACGGGCTCCGGGGCTTCCTGATTGGTCCTCTTGGCACTGCCTGCAGCCCTGATGCTGCCAGGGAAGGGGCCTTTGCGGGCGCCCCCAGGAGTCGGGGCCCCACCTGTGCCCTGGGCCGGAGTCCTGCACTTTCGGGTTGGTCTGCGGCGCTTCGGGGCAGGGGAGCCTTCAGGCGAGGGGGACTCCTTAGAAATGGAAGCAGCAGGGGAGCCAGCTGGGGAATTAGCCGCCTCGGGGGGACAGCAGACAGGGAGGAATGCGATGGAGCTGCGGTTGGTTGGCCAGAGCGTGCCTGTACAGCACGACCATGAGGCCTTGGTGGGAGGGCCGGGAATGGCTTTTGCGGGCACGGTCAATGGAAAGACCCAGGGAATACAACAGAAAATGGGGAGTGCTGACCACCGTGGCCCCTCGGAGGTGGTTGAAGTAGCTCAGGTGGAAGCTGAAAAGCCTCTGGTCCGGGTCGTCGTAGGTAATGTATTGCATTACCGGGACGATGGCCTCATCAAAGGGGGCGGGAGGTTGGAGCGAAATAGGTTTGCCTTGTCCCATTGCTGCTCGGGAAGCGGGACAGCTCCTCCTCCCAATTATGCTTGTCCCGCCTGACTACTCGCCCCTTTTCCTCATGGTGGAGGCCTGTAACCTCTGTTAAAAATTCTTTGTTAACTTTAAAATGAAGCCCCTTGACCGTAACCTCGTCGTCGTTCCACGAGTCCAGGAAGCATTGGGTGATCTCGTCATCAGCTCCAGCGAATTTGCTGAAGAAAGGAGTGAAATGCTTGGCGTTGGAAAACAGCTTGGCCGACTCGCTCAGAGTGAGCGTGGAAGGCTCGATGAAAACACTTTTGGCAGCCATGGGGCAGGGGAGGGAGGGGAAATCTGACCAGAAGCGCGGGGGCAGGGAACGGGGGAAACAGACACAGCGGGAAGACTCAGCGCACGACGGATTTAAAACCATGCAGGGGGCCGAAGAAAGGGGGAGCCATCGACGTCGGGAATGGGCGCTCGAGGTCGGGTGCGACACGAGGGGGAGGGGCTGAGGGGGCGCGACTGCAGGTTGCCACGCGGGGCAGGGGGAGGGGCCACTGCCAGCGCGCCAGGTGGCGCAAACTGATCGAGGGAGCGACTTGAGGGTACAACACGGGATAATGCCACGGGCGGACTGACGTGGCATGGGGATCCGTCCGCAAAGCGATCGAGGCAGAAAAATCGGGGAGGGCCGACGAGGAGACAGTCTTGGAACTGCCAGAGGCGCCAACGGAGCAATGCAGGTCCACGTCGGAAACAACCGAGCTTCTGGCGTGGCCGAGCACACCTGCCACCGCGAGGGAGATCTGGGAGACCAACAGGCTGGCAGGAGACGGGCCTGGAACAGGCGACGTGGCGCCACAGGGGAGGAAGTCTTCTGTCCTCTGGAAACCACGCCAGTGGAAAGTTGGGGCCCGGCACGGGGCAAGTTAGACACCAGGGTCCTCCACATTGTTGGGCTGATCTTGCATGGTAATGTGAACCAGAGCTTCGGGAAAGTTCGTGGTCCAGGTAGTGAAGGCGTCAGCAGAGATGGCTTGGTTCGCCATGAAGTCGGCCGCCCTGTTGCCTTCCCTGTACACGTGTCGGAAGCTATGATCGGGGAATCCCTGGAGGACGGAGAGGGCTTCCCGGATGAAGTTGTGGATGCGCCAGAAGCAATTGCCCGGACCGCGGGCAGCTTTGATGATGACTTGGGAGTCGCCCTCGATGATGACTCGTGAGGGAGACTCCCTGAGGGCGGTCAGCCCGCTTAGCAGAGCTGCTGCTTCGGCAAAGTTGTTAGTCTGGAAGCCGAGCGGAGCAGCAAACGCCATGATCAGGGCCCCGTGGCAATCGCGGATGACCCCACCCGCCCCAGAGGGCCCGGGATTGCCTTTAGACGCGCCGTCGAAGTTGAGCTTGACCCATCCGGGGGGCAGTCCACCTGGTCAAAGATCGACAGGAGGGGGCGGGGGGGGTCCGGGGGAGCTGAATGCCGAGAGAGGATAGGAGAGCGGCTTCGCCCAGCCGTCGGGGCGCCTCGGTCAAGGGGATGGATCGGGAATTCTCAAGGGCGAAGGTCACGGCCTTGGTCGCAATCCACTGGGGGGAATGGGCCGGGGAGGAAAAGGCTCTGCTGTTGCGCTCAAGCCAGAGTTGCCAAAGCATATGGGGAAGGCAAGAACTCCAGAGGAAGCGGGTGAAGGGATGGGCAAAGGGGTTGGGCCATTGCAACAGGAGGTCAGATATGGATTTGGGGCCCGCCCACTGGATGGAGAATTGGGAGAGGATGAGGCCCAAGACTTTAGACGAAAAGGGACAGTTGATAAAGAGGTGGTTGGTGGATTCCCAGGCATCACAACAAAGGTAGCATCTATTCGGGATCTGGAAGCCCCTCTTGATTAGATTCTCGATCGTCAGAATCTTATTTTGGATGGCCGCCCAAACGAAGTGGCTGATTTTGGGGATCAGCTTCTTGGCCCACACCTGTCGGGTTGGGAAGGGAGCCTCGTCAGGGACTCTCTGAAAATTGTATGCAGATTTGATAGAAAAGACTCCGCTGGGAGTCCCATGCCAAACGCATCTGTCGTTTCCTCCGGAGGACGGGATGACAGTCACATTGAGGAGGCCCTGGAGTCTGGCAGCTTGAAGCGGGTGCCTGGGGTCCAGGATGGGCTTCCAGGTAGCACGCCCCAGGTTCTGAGAGAGATAGGCCGCAACCCTGGGACCTCTGTCCGCCAGTCCTGGTTTGAGAATGAGGAGCTCTCTGTCGGAAGACAGGGCCTCATCCTGAATCCATCTGTCATCCCAGAAATCGATCTTGGCTCCGTCCCCGAGGATCCATCTGCTCCCTTTTCGGATTATGTCTTTGGTGGAGATCAGGGACTTCCAAAAGGCTGATCCATCTCGGGGCTGAGAATCGCTGAGGAAGGGGTGCCTATGGCAGTATTTTCTGCGCACAATGCTGACCCACTCATCAGGGGTGTTGGTGTGCACCTTCCAGGCATGCTTGGCCATGAGAGCCTTGTTCATGGGAACCACCCGCCTGAGCCCGATCCCTCCCTCAGCTTTGGGGCGGCAGACCAGGGGCCAGGAGACTAGGGGAATCCTCTTCTTGTCTTCACTTCCCGACCAGAGAAAGCATTTCTGAATTTGTTCGATGTGAGCTGCAATGGAGGCCGGGATTCTGAAGACCGACATGAAGTATATCGGGATGCTTTGCAAGACTGCCGTCAAGAGGGTGGCTCTGCCAGCCTGCGAAAGGAGGTGACCTTTCCAGGGGGCCAGCTTCCTCTGAATCCGCTCAATCACCCCGCCCCACAGGGCCCTGGAGGACGCACCTGTGAACAGGGGGAGCCCGAGATACGAGGAGGGGAGGGAACCAGGGGTGCAGCCCAAAATCCGCCCGATTCTGATCTGTCTAGCCAAGGGGGTGTGGATGAAGAAAATCATGCTTTTTTGGAGGTTGATTTTCTGGTCGGCCGCCTCCTCGTACAAGGTCAAAATATGCTTGAGAGTTTTGGCTTGGGGAATTGAGGCAGAGGTGGCAAGGATGGTATCATCCACGAACTGCTGGTGGGACACAGGGGGTAGGCCCGACGCAGGCCTGATGCCTAAAATGAGACCGTGGGTCACAGCGCCGAGATGGTACGCCCCAGGGCCTCAGCCAGGATGATGAAGAGGATCGGGGACAGGGGGTCACCTTGGCGGAGGCCTCTGGAGCTGGGGAAAAATCCGGCAGGGGACCCGTTGACGAGGATAGAGAACCACGGGGAGGACACGCAGTTACTAATGAGCCTGACCCAGGAAGGGTGGAACCCGAACTTGAGGAGAACCTTGGACAGGAAATCCCAGTTAACTCTGTCAAAGGCCTTGTTCATATCCAGCTTGAGCAGAAAGGAGGCCTTTTTGGATAGGACAGCCGAGTGAATGGCCTCATGCATGATAATGACCCCGTCAGTGATCAATCTGCCTTTGACCGAGCTGCCCTGACAGGGGGCAATAATCAGGGGAGGATATCCTTGAGACGGGAAGCCATGGATTTAGTCAAGATTTTGTACAGGACGTTGCACAGGCTAATGGGGCAGAAATCCGAGAGGGATCGGGCTGCCTGGGTCTTGGGGATCAGAGCTATGAAGGTGGAGTTGATACCTCTGGGGATGGATCGGGCAGTCTGCAGGTCCCGGATGGCAGCACACACTTCCGGCCCGACAATGTCCCAAAATGATTGGAAGAATCGGGGGAAACCGTCCGGGCCCGGGGCCGCCTCAGCCTTCATGGAAAAGGTGGCAGCATGGATTTCGGAGTCAGACAGAGGCTGCAACAACATCTGATTTGCCATGGCCGAGACAGAAGATGGGATGTGCTCCAGAAGGGAGTCAGCCGCATCTGGGGACATGGGGGGGCTGTCACCCAGGAGCTCCTGGAAGAAGCGAGTGGTTTCAGCCCGGATGTCCTCTTCTTCCTTGATGATTCTGCCATCGCTGCCCACCAACTCAGCAATTCTGTTGGAGCCCCTGTTCCTGAGAGTCGACGCGTGGAAGAACTTGGTGTTTGCATCGCCATCTTGGAGCCACAGGGCTCTCGACTTCTGTCTCCAAAAGATTTCCTCCCGGGCCAGGATGTTATGATACTCGCTGAGAACAAGGCGCTCCTCATCCCTGAGCCCCGGGTCTTGGGAGCCAGCTTGAAATCTGGCCTCGAGGGCTTCGAGTTTTTCTTTGAGAATTGCTTTGTTTTCGAAGATATTGCCGAACACCTCCTTGTTCCATGCCTTGAGTTGGTCCTTAAGGCATCTCAGCTTATGGAAGATTTGCTCAGCGGGGCGTCCAGGGACTGGGGGAGCCCACCAGCGCCCAACCTGGGCCCGAAAGTCAGGGTGATGCAGCCACATGGACTCGAACCGGAAAGGCCTCTTGGGGGAGGGCCTGTGGTCGGTTTCAAGGAGGAGGGGGCTGTGATCAGACCCGATTTTGGGGAGGGCCAGCAGGGTGGCATCAGCAAACATAGGCAGGGCTTCCTTGGACAAGAAAACTCTATCTAGTCTGACCTGGATATGATTTGCTCCCGCTCTTCTGTTGGTCCAAGTGAACCTGGCTCCTTTCAGGCTGACGTCCATGAGCTCGTTGAGGGCAGTAAAGGCACCAAAGTCCTCCATGCTCTTGCCCTGAGCCGCTGAGCCCCCGCTTTTATCAGAGAGGAACAGGGGGTTGTTGAAGTCCCCGGCCAGGATCCAGGGCAGGGGGGCGAAGGCTTCTCTCATCGAGCTAATTTCCTTCCATAAGGCTGCTTTCTCGATGGGACTGTTAGGAGCGTAGACGTTGGACAGAATCCATGAGCGCCTTGACTTTACGCAGTGGACCAGCATGTTGATGATTCTAGGGGACGAAGATATGAGTCTTCCTTCAAAGCACCGGGGGTCCCACATGCACAGCAGACCCCCGGCTGAGCCAGCCGTAGGGGTAGACAGGGACTCGCAGTTGCGCCAGGTAGCTTGGGCTACACGTCGGGCAGCAGCCTCATCTATTTTGGTCTCTTGAAGGAGGAGGAAGGACGGACGGTGATCCCTGCGGAGTTGGCCGAGGATCCTTTTCTTGGGGGCCCCATTGAGGCCCCTGATATTCCAGGTGATGAGCTTCATTTGACACCCTTGAGGGGTCGCTTGCCCCCCTTCCCAGAATGAGCGGGGGTTTGGATCGATTGGCGTCCGTCTTGGAGAAGCTTGCCCCCACGTCAGATAGAGTTGCCTGGGAGCCATTGGCTATGTCATCTTCAGTGATCCTAGTCCGCTGATCGCCCAGGGTGGGGCGCCCTCTTTTGAGTTTGCTGCCAAAGTCTATGGCAAAAGACCTGCTCCGGGTCATCTTAGGACTGACTTCGTCGGGCCCGGACGAAGAACTAGCTTCGATCTCTTCATCGGACTTCTCAGATCCGCACTCCAAGGGAGGAAGCCCAGCAGGGATCGTCGGGAGGGCCGGGAGGGGGTCAAGGGAGGAGCGGGGATGGGGGGGAAAGGGGGCCCCGACCAAGGGAGCCGACGGGGAAGAGAGCCTGGGCGGCTCGCTTGCTTGGGCGCAAGCAGGGCCCTGCGGGGAGGGGTTCAAAGCGGGCTGGGCGGGAGAGCCTGGGATCAGGGCCACGAAAGACGACCCAGGGAGGGGAGGGAGCGAAGGGGAAACCTGGGGGAGGTCGCCCTCCAGACCGAGGTCCATATGAGAATCCTTTGGGGCCGGGGGGGGGCCCTTGGTGGTCCAGGCCTGGGATCTGGGGCCGTCGCGAGGGGGCCCGCGAGACGGGGCCCGACCTGATTGAGAAGGGGGTTTGGGGGGAGGGCCTTCCGCCTTTCTGGAAACTGGGCATTGGTGGGAGAGGTGGCCCTGAGTGCTGCAGGTGGGGCAGAAGGCGGGTTTGTTTTCGTAGATCAGGGGCTGGCTCCAGAAGTAGGACCCAGAGGAGATGGTCACCGAGGAGGGGAGAACGGATTCGAGATTGGCGTTGACGCAAAATCGGGCATGCACCATCCGGGATCCTGCCTTGGTAGCAGGGTCAAAGGCCACCAGGTCCCCGACCGACTGAGCAATGAGTCTGAGGACGTCTTCGTGCCACAGATGGAAGGGAAGGTCTGGGAGCCGAACCCAGACCGGGGCGAAGTTGATGCTTTGGGTGCTGGGGTGGAAGTCAGCTCCATACCGCCTGAGGAAGAGGCTCTTGCGCCCCAGAAACCAGGGCCCGCCCGATAGGATCTTTTTGGCGTCCTCACTGTTGTTTAATTTGATGATGAAGAAACCCTTGGTCAGGGCAACTAGCTGGATGTGCCCGAAAACCTTCCATTTGGTAGCTGCCCACCTGCGGATGGTTTCCATGTCAGGACGCCCTCCCAAGAATTTCCCTACCAAGGAGGCAGAAGAACCAGCTACCAAGGAGGAGTAGACCTCCTCCTGGATAGAAATGTGAGTGCCCTCGAGGGAAAGACCTAGCCCCGGGGCCCGGGAAGGGGCCCTGGTGCCCGCCAAGATCTGCTGATAGGAGGGTTTGGGCCCGCCCGGGACAAAGCCCCACTCAGGAGCAGGGGACTTATTCCCCAGCCCTACGCTCGCATCGAGGCTGGCCTGTGGGCCAGGGCCCAAGACACCCTGGCCCCCAAACGGATCAAGCGCAGACCCATCCTCTGGGCCCGTCGGGGGTCCTGCAGGCCCGGGACCGGGCCCCGACGTGCCTGTCCCCGACCCCGAGCCCGATCCCGACCGGGGACCTGCACCAAGCATTGAACCTACCCCCAACCCCGCTCCTGCTCCCGCGCCTGCTCCCGCTCCTGCTCCCGCCATCGGAGATGTCACAATTCCGAGTCTATAAATACTTGATGTACATACCCTATCACAAATTTATCTTGTGTACTTTTATTTGCAATTTATTCGAATACTCCTTAAGTCATTAACAATTTGCATGCATTTCAACACCTTCTGTATCTGTATTCTCATGTCTTGGGAGATATTTCAATCCTAATGTGAGAAAGCACTATGTTTTTACATGGCACTAAAGCCCCGAATATTGAACCTCAAGGATTTCGATTCCTACTCCAATAGGCATGCTTGGAGAGTTTTGCACCACTAAAGAACAACGAATTGTGCTTTCGATTTTGGAAAGTTGCTTTGTGTTGTCTTTGTTGGGTTGGAATCATGAATGTGAATAGAATTCATGAGACATCTTATGGATTATAGTCAAAACTGACTTGTTAGTCCTCAAAAGAGTGCTTGGGACTTCTTAAGTGTGATCTGTGTTGGAGGATGTTTAGGTGATCTTCAGAAAAGCATGTTTGGATTTATGATATGCTTGTTTGGCTACATGATTGGCAGATCAAGTGTTTTTGGGCCAACTCATTTTATGGATATATTTGAAGAAAGCTTTTCATGGAGAGCTATGTTTTCCTGTGGGAAACCTCCCCTTGTGATTTTGTGGTCTCAAGTACATCTATTTTAATTCTAATTGTATTTTTGGGCGAAAGCGTGCAGAACTCTGGAAAAATAGCAAGGATCACTACTTTTGCTCTTTTTCCCTTTTATCAATTTTGACCTCATTTGATTAGTAAGGCCTTGTTGATGAATGGTGTTGGAGAGCTGATGCCTTAAGTTGTGGTGATGAACCAATCGTTGATTGGCAGAGTAGAGATGTTTGACCGATGCTCAAGAAGGAGCTTGTTGACGGTGACCAACAATGCAAAAGAAGAGATAAAAGGAGCATGTTATAGTATTCTTGTAATTGGCAGATAAAGACCTTGAAGTTTTTGAGTAGTGAGAGGAGCAGAGGTGTTTACTAGTGATTGGTGTCACACAGGTCGCATGTTGGTGGAACAGATCATAAGCCCATGCAAAGTGGAGAAGAGGAGCTAGTCAATACAGAAAGTTGCTGCCTTTGTGGTAAGGTGCATGATGGTACCTTGAACATGTTGGTTGTTGGGCTTCAAGAGAGGTCATTTGATCCTAGCCCCCTTGGGTGTTAACAATCTCCTTTTGTGCATTTTAGAAGAGCGGTTTGTTTTCCAACTCTTGAAGGAACAATTTGAATGACAAATTTAATAATCAGCCAGGACTCTTCACTTGTACTGCAATCGCAACACCTGCTTGTATGACAATATCATTTGTACAACAGCTAGAGAGAAGAAATTTGGAGTCAAGGGGAAGTTGTTTAAGTGGGTTGAGTGAATACTACCTAAGTGCAGACAAGGAGAGGAATCTCTGTCAGAGGCTAAGGCAGGACCATCAAAGGCCAAGATGCAGTTGTCTGGAGCCAAAGAAATAATTTGGAGCTGATGGGAGGCTGTTTAAGTGAGTCGAGAGAAGGCTACCAAAATGTAGGCGAGAAAAAAAATTCAGCTTAGATAGTGAAGGTTTCTACAATGGTGACAAGCGTTGCCCATCATGTTGGTTATGTTGGTCATGTTGATCAAGTTGATGATACGGCTGATTGCAGAAAGTGGAGTGAGCAAATTAGAAAACAATGTGCTACAAGTAGTAGTTTAGAGTGATGCCATTTGTAGAAGACATATGGAATAGAAGACAGTGGAAGGAGTGCGACAAGAAATTTTAGAACATTGTTTGGTGCTTCTATCTCTAGTGTTCAGCTCATGTGATGTCAAGGATGCCGACATGTTTAAAGGATGCCAACATTGTTTGGTGCTTCTATCTCTAGTGTTCAGCTCATGTGATGTCAAGGATGCCGACATGTTTAAAGGAGGGGATAGATGTAGGTAGGCAATCTCTCCATAATTAGTAAATAAGTTTTGCCATTTTATGTTATTTTGTAGTTCGTACGCAAAGTGTTTGACGAAATGTGCGTATGTATAATTAATAAAGTCATAATGTAATATTTCATATTATAATGTGTAATGTTAAGTTATGTATGGTGAAGTCATAAAGTGACTCATGAAATGAAATGAAAATGTAAGTCAAATGCATGTCAAATGTAAATTAGGAAAATGATGAGGTGTTGGGTAAATGGAGGTTGCAACTACCATTTAGTTGTATAAATAAAACCCTTCCCTCATTCATTCGTATGGTGATGGTTGGAGTTGTGTCAAAGGCTGAAGTGTGTGGTAGTTGGGTCATGTGGATGTTGTCGGGAGGTTGGTTGGTGGTTGTTGGCTGAAGCATGTAGGTGTTGGAAGGAGATATTCCACACAGATGTATATGTAAGAAGATGTTGTACGTAGTTAATTGTACAGACTATTGTTAATACAAGATCTGCTTATATTCATTTATATCTGCTATTGTTATTGTATGTATACTGCATGTGTTGTCATGATTGCTGCAGTAGATAGGTTCTGTATTGTTCCTTTTAAGCTTGTGAAAGTCACAGTTAAAGTGCTGCCGTACAAGCAGTTGTTGTGATTGCAGTACAAGTGAAGAGTCCTGGCTGATTATTAAATCTGTCATTCAAATTGTTCTATAAAGTGTTGGAATACAAACCACTATTCTACATGCATGTGATTAACATATGTGATCATCCATGGGGACAAACAGATTTCTTACCTAAATAATATTGACGTTAGCATCAGATTTGACTAATCACAAATTGTTGAATGAATATAGGGGATTGGGTGCAAACTGCGAATTGTATAGTTACAAGTTGTATCTTGAGGGAAGAGGTAATTATATTCTATATTCAAATTCAAATTCAAATGCAACCTTCTGGTGCCTTGGTTTGTGTTTTGGTATCTAATCTTGTAGAGGGCATAACTCTTGCATGTGATCTTCGTTTTCTGTGTCATTGGTCGTGTTGGATTTGTTTTTTAGAGCTCCAAGCAGTGGTGTCTATTATATTACTATTTGTGTAGTATGGAATTTTATATGGAAGCTCAAATTATGGGGCTGAATAAGGAGTCAATGTTACTTAATGACCACAATGGCAGCATGTGAGGACAACACATATGCAGGCATGGAAAAGGATTCCAAGGTGCATCAAGGGTACCTCGTGATAGGGAATAAAATACTCCAATACATGTGACACTACACTAGTGGGCCACACAGCCTCAAATTTGGCAGTTGATGATGATACTAGGAAGCCTCCTCAAGGATATGCGTATCATCTGGGATCAGGTCCAGTCATTTGGTCATGCAAGAAACAAAATACAGTTGCCTTTTCCACTTCTGAGGCCAAGTATAGAGGGACTATCAATGTGACTACGAAATTAATATGGGCCATTCAACTTGGCTATAATCCAAATGTAGACAACAAGATCAAGCACATTAAGGTACACTGTCACTAAATCAGGTAGCTGAACCAAGGACCAATCTCTTTCTCAACTATCACAGGACTGAAGACTATGTTGCAGATATCTTTACCGAACTGTTGCCAAGTTTGGAAGCTCATATATTTTCTATGGCTCCACTAAGTGGAAATTAAGGGGCTATATAAAAGTAATGCTATCTACTCTATGGTGTATTTTCGTGTCTAATATTTAGGAATACTTCTATCACAATGTGACAGAGCACTATGTTTTCAGTGTTCACACACATCAAAGCGACTCTATGCAATAATTTCAACGAAAATGTTCTCTGCTTCATGCCCATATCTGTTGGATTCATTCTCATTCCTCTATTATGAGGAATTCAATTCCCTATCTAGCATGCACTACTTCTAGCATTCTAGTTGTGTAGCCCAGGGACAGGCAGAATCACCAATAAAACTTGAAGGCTTTTGAGCACAGGTGAACTCAACTTCTGCTAATGACTTCAAATGAGAATGATTCAGTACGTGATAATTTGGTTATATGAAAATTTAATTTGTTGGAATTTACAATACTTTTTAGAAAGCGTTTCAAAGCATACATTTACCACAATCATATGTAGAATAATAAAAGAACAAAATAGAGAGAGGATATAGACAAAATAGATGAAACAATAGAATAAAGATAGTCAAAATAAGAATAAGGGGTAGGTGCTAGTATGCACCCCCACGGACACATATCACAAATTGATGCAATGGATCAATCATTGAGGGTATTTATAATGATATGTAATACCCAATTTATTGCTAACCTCAAGCCACATAACCTGGCTTGAAAGTTAAATTACAATATTGTTGGAATATATTACATCATTTGGTACATGCTAATGTACCACCTTGGGTACATCTTTAGATTAACAAAGTGTCTTAGATTAGAATGAAAATAATTACTTTATGCAATGTAATAAATGCATAAGTGTGAAGGTATTTTGGCAATGTAAATGTGCATAGTTGTCCATATGCACATGTGTCATAGAATAGGAAGATGAAGAGTCATAGGAAGAGTGAAGGCCAAGAAAGCTCCATATGAAGAGTCACATTCCTTTGTATATATGTGTATATGAGGGTGTGAAAGATAGAGCAAGATATAGAAAGATATAGAGTGATTGGTCATATACAATCATAATGGAGAGTGATGAAGTATGATGTATTTGAGGTCTTTATTCAATAAAGATCATATTTTCGTGAGCATTTATTAGTGGCATTTATATGATTCATTTATGAAGTTATTTATGAGTTTTATATGCTTAATAGATTGCCATTATCATATATTTCATATTGCAACTTTATTTTAGATCTTGTGGTTACTTTATTCTATGTATCTAGCTTCAAAAGCTAACAAATATATTAAATATACTAAACCCTTAATTGAGGTTAACCATACAAGTGGTTTAACCGATATCGCTAAGGGTGAATATATCAAAACTGCCCACAAGCTTACATAAAGAACGGTCGTAGGCTTACATAAAGGATGCCTGTAGGCTTACATCAAGGACACCCATAGGATTACATTGCACATGCTTGAAAGCTTACATCACATGCGCTCAAAGGCACATCAACACTGTCAGTCTTGGCCAGTAAGGTCAGATCCTCGAAATTCAAACACCCTCCCATAATCTGAGCTGAGGGGCCAAGGAGGGGAGACATTAGAGATGGTAACATCTCCCCCATAATGACTGCCCCCATCATTTGAAAGGCAACCGTAGAAATAAGGCATACCTTGCAC
The DNA here is from genome assembly GCA_028583015.1 of Wollemia nobilis. NCBI lineage: Eukaryota > Viridiplantae > Streptophyta > Pinopsida > Araucariales > Araucariaceae > Wollemia > Wollemia nobilis. The sequence continues at coordinate 1,377,218 of JAQPPZ010016980.1, read as the reverse complement.
TGACCATCTAAAAGCTACTCCTCTTGCAGCCACAAAATCATCTATAACATTGTAATAGGTCCTTGAATTGATGCCATCAATGTGCAGAGCTCAAAAAACCGTGTGATTTGGAAAAAAGGGCCCAAAAAACTTTGTATCAAAAGTTATAGTAATTGGGAAGTTTGGCAAAATATCACACAAAAATCAGAAATAAATAAATCTCAAATCTTAGAGGGAGAAATTTGCCAATCAGGGCTTGCACGTCACATTTGGAAAGTGCCACCTGTCCTGTGTTGACTAGATGCCTTCTGCCACTTGTGTACCAATGTGTTTGTTTTGCAAATGGATAAATGAGACTTGGCTGAGTTTGATTAGTTAAAATCCTTTATATATATGACAAGGTTGTCATGTGGCCATGTCTGCCGGCCATGTCATCAAAGAGGAACAAAAAGGAGGGATGGTATTAGAACTTGAGACCTTGCATGGGGAGTGCTCTAGGTTCACTAGCCTAGCCAAGCACCCCTAGAACACCTTAAACTTCAATATGGCATGCCAACCTTTTGAACATATTTGCAATAGGTTTCAAAGCAAAAAGGCATACATTGTGTCCTTGCTTCAAGAGCCAAAAAGAAAATAGGCTCCACCAAGATTTGAACTAGCAACCTTAAAGATGCAACAAACATAACCAACTGCCACGTTGATGGGCTGGTTGGATCTCGAGTTGTACCATGTCATAGAGATGGAAAATGTACCCTAAGAGTTCTGCGCTAAAGAGGTTTGGACCTGTGATCTCAGGCTTCATGAGAGAACCAAGAGTGGCGTGCTGTCCAAAAGGGCATTGAACCGTTTGTGATGGGGAATCACAACTTACCAACTGATAAAGTGCGAGGAAGATATGAATGTAGATAGGCAAATTGATATGTCTGCAATTAGTGAATTAGTATTATCAATCTGTGTTATTTTGTAGTTGTATGCAAAGTGTTTGACAAAATGTGCATACATATATTTTATAATATTTAAAGTGGCAATGTAATATTGTACGTGATAATGTAATGTTAAGTCATGTATGTCGGCAAAGTCATAAGTCATAAGTTTGTTTGTCTGTAGTGGGAAATGTCATGTAAATGCAAGTTACATGCATATGAAATGTAATTAGGGAAATGATGACGTGTCAGGTAGTTGGAGGGTGCAACTCATTTCTAATTGTATAAATAAGTCCCTCCCCTCATTCATTCATAAAGAAGGTTGGTGCATATGTGCATAGGGTATGGTGCAGTCAGGTCATGTATGCAGTCATGAAGAGTATTTTGCACAGGGTTTGCAGACTATAACGCTGTTACTGTACAACCATTGTTAAAACAAATCTGCGTATATCATTATCATTTATCATCTGCTATTGTTGTTTTTTGTGTATTGTTATTGCTAATGGCTGTAGATCTGTAGAATTATTTAAGTAGAAATGGAATTGTGTGTAAGTATGTTAAATTTCATTTCTACAATGAACAATTGGAGAACAGGGTGTTGGTGGGGTTTGAATCAGCTATCTCCTCGCTAAAAGAATCTCTTTCCATTACACTATCCAAGAGAGCGTCCAATACATCATGCAGAGAATCACCAAAAAACATCTAAAAGGTGCCATGAGACTGTTGCGTGTGGAAAGGTAGACTTGAACCAAAAACATGGAGCACAGAGAGTTGAAAAAGGATTGCGCTAGCCATGGAAATAGAGAGCCACTTGAAGAAAGTAATGACACTAGGCCATAATCATGGCATCCTTGTTAGACTAGTTGCTTCAAAGAAAAAGGTGCTAATGGGTTTTTAAAAATATAGCATGGGAGAGATTTGAACCTGTGACCTTCCGGTGGTGAAGGCTTTAAAGGTGGTTGTGCTGACCAAGATGGTGGAAGTGTAGATTGAGAATAGGAAGCCATGTCATAGCTTAAGAACCTCAAATTGACAAAGAGCACTAAAGAAAAGTCAACACTCCCTCAGGAGAGAACATGGAAAATTGAACCTGCAATTTTCCACTTGGAAGTCTTTAAAAAGTGCTGCACTAGCCACAATCATCAACGATGTCAATAGGACAAACTCTAAAGTCCTATTTAAAGGCGAGAATAGTGATCCAACAAAGAGGAAAATGTAGTGCCAAGTGGATTTGAAGTTGTGACCTGTGTGCAAAGAGCAGTATTAATGCCCCCTTATACTGACCAACTGGAGGGAATTAATTGTTGTCGCATTTAGTAGAAAATGATCCCCTCCAATCAAAAATGGTAAATGAGAGGATGGCGTGTGAATTTTTTGTGTCGGAATTCAAAATTTTAAAAATTCCCTCCAAAAACAGTGAATGTTTTTTCTTCCATTTTTTTCCCTAGTGCCACTGGAAGGGTTTCTTCTGCGTAATAGGATGATGCTGCTCAGTTTTGGTTGGATGCCATGTTGGAATTTAAAATACTTTTCCAAAAGCATTCCGAAGCATACATTCACTACAATTATATGCAGAATAATAAAAAACGAAATAGAGAGTGCATATAGACGAAATAATAGAATAAAGATAGTTGAAATAAGGGGTGGGTGCCCGTAGACACCCTTACTATCACATATCACAAACTGATGCAATGGATCAATCATTGGAGGTATTTATAGTGATATCTAATCCCCAATTTATTGCTAACCTCAAGCTGACATAACCTGGCTTAAAGGTTAAATTACAATATATTAAATATATTAAACCTTTAATTGAGGTTTAACTAATATTATTAAGGGTGAATATGTCAAAATTGCTTGTATGCTTACATAAAGAATGCTTGTAGGCTTGCATAGAGGACACCCTTAGGCTTACAAAAAGGATGCACATAGCCTTACATAAATGATGCCCATAGGCTTACATTAAAGGATGCCCATAGGCTTACATTGCACATGCCCGTAGGCTTAACTTACGTGTGCCTATAGGCACATCAATACTTCCGGCCTTGGCCAATAAGGTCAGATTACTAATATTCCAACATAATCATCCTGTTTATTTGCTCTATTGTAAGTCATAATCATGTCCTTTTCAGCATGTTCGGAGTCAATGAAGAGTATATTCCATTTTGGTATGTCGCAAATGTGGGAAAGCTATAAAGGATCATCTTTTTGTGATAATTTGGCCACATGAAAGTTTAATCATGTTGCTTATGTGTTATATTCTAAGTTGTCATCTTAGTATGTCCTTTTCAGCATATTCCCAGTCAACAAACAGCAAATTCCATTTTTGGACTGTCGCAAAGGTGGAAATGCAAATCTGTGACCGTTCTTTTAGAATACCAGTAATAGATGTATTTATTCTTCCCAGCACATTGTCCTTTCAGTTTGTCCTATCATTGGGACTGTCTGCAAACCAAAAATGATCCTTGGAAGCAGGCTTCTGTAGTTTTTGAGTTCTTAGTTTTTAATGCTTTCTGATAAGTCCTTTTCATTATGAGCATCTAGTGAACCATATACTCATTAAAAATCTCATATTGTGTTTAATTGACTTCATTCGTAATATATGATGTTAATTGATTTATAAGATGAACGCTGACATGGTTTCATAATGCAGGGATCTATTTCAGTCAGCTTGTCCGTTTATCAGACAAGTTTTTGCTTTGTTTGTTCACACTTGACATCTGGTGAGAAGGCAGGGGATGAACTAAGACGAAATTCTGATGTACAAGAAATATTGCGCCGGACACATTTCCCTCCTATTTCTGAAGGTGAACTGCCTCAGACCATTCTTGAACATGAGTAAGTTATAGGAAAAGGTGTTTACATCTTTAAAATCTATGAGATTAGTGTTTCAATGCTTAAATAGATTGGGAAAGTCTAAAATTTTCTTTCCATTGATGTACTTATTAATAGACAACATTAAGAGGAATATGTTACTTTGCCTTGTTGAAGCAGATGCTTTAAGCAAAGTGTTCTATCAGTGTGCAGAATGTTGTTTGTGACTACAAGTTATAATGGTCCCTTACGTTTTGTATTTGTTACATGAAAATATGTCGAAGTCAGAGACCTCTTAATTACTAAGATTTTATACCGTTACCAGGTCAAGTTGTTCTTTTACTAATTGTGAATCCATTTATAATTTGGGCCTGTATAACCTGTTCTTGCAAAAATCTTGTTACCAGTGAAATATGGCTTCAAGTTTATCAGTTGCATTTATACTGGCCAATTTAGTATGTCCTTCCCTAGAAATAATTTAGGTTTTGCAATTTAAACTATGGTTTAAATCTACTCATTTTCAATGAACTGTTCTGTAAAATATATCTGATGGTAGTCCATTATATGATTGTAGGATGTTTCCCAAAATGTAACATCTCATTATTTAAAAATCTAATATGGTCACATTCCTGTCAACTTACCTCTGTATCTCTATTGTATGTGTAAAATCTTCGTAAACATAGACAAATTATGGTTCTGCTTGGAAGTGGTGTGTTAAGTTAGATTTGCCTTTTGTTGTTGTGACGAGAAATTTTAATTCATCACCATGATTTAATTGATTTTGTTATTGTTCTTTCCCTTGGTTCTTTAAGAAAGAAACTAGATTGTTGTGCAATATTCTATCTTTGCAAAGGAATAATGACAGCATCAAGATGTGAATTTAGGAAGCTATCCAAATGGAAGTGTGGACTTCTGCCTTAGTACTATTATTCATGCATCAGATGACTAAGTTTAGCTCATGCATTGCTTCGTTTGCCAGTAACATGACATTCTGCTAAAAGAATTCTATACTATTTTGGCAGCCGAGTAATCTGGTTTGGAGACTTGAACTATCGCCTCAACATGTCAGATGTGAAGACACGAGAGCTTGTTTCCAAGAAAAATTGGCAAGAGCTTGGTAACCATGATCAGGTGTGATAACTGACTCTATAGCTACTTTCTTCTTGTGCACACAAAGATGCTTGGCTTACATGTTGATATGCTTAATTATTTATATGGGATCTTTTGGATGACAGCTTAGAAAGCAGCTGCGTAAAGAGCATGTCTTTGATGGATGGTTTGAAAGGTCAATAGACTTTGCCCCAACCTACAAATATGAATTTAATTCAGATAAATACTTTGGTGAAAATTCGAAGGAAGGGGAGAAAAGACGAACCCCAGCATGGTAAGATTTTTCACTATGTCTATGTTTATGTTAGCATGAGTGCTTCTAATTTATTTATTTATTTCTCCCAATTGAGTCAAATAATTTACTATTAGTTTTTTCTATAGGTGTGACCGTATCCTTTCTTTTGGAAAGGGCATAAAGCAACTTTCATATAAGAGAGTTGAGCAAATGCTGTCAGACCATAGACCAGTGAATGCAATTTTCTTAGCTGGTGTAGAAGTATTTTCGTGCCGGAAGCTTCAGAGGGCCTTGTCTATCACAGGTGCAGAATTGGAGGTTGAAGAGTTACCACCTGAGGCAGAGGTTGGATTTGGGCTACACTGTCTATGACTCTTACAATTATTTTTGTTTACTGATCAAAACATAGGCTATTGCTCTGACAATAATTGTTTATTGATTGAAACAAAGGCCATCTTTCAAACTACTAATTGGTTGGTTGTGCATGCCTAATAACAGGATCTTCCCTTGTGGCAACACTAGAATTGTTTTGGCATGTCTTCAGTTAGATGCTAGGCAATGGTGCTAGTTATCAGCCTCAGTTCAAGGTATCCGGATCGAGGAAGTTGCATTTTCCGGGTTCCCCTTTGCATGGCAATCCCAATGGTTGCTTGTATATTTTTTTGTATGCTTATATGTAACATTATTTTTCAATTCTAATAATGAGATCCATGGCTGCTTTTCTTCATCAGATTTCCTGCTTAATTAAGCAGTGGTAGATACTTTCCTCGGTTATTTTTCAGCCATTTGAGGCTGATATCATTTATTGATTTGTGATCTCTTGGAGAGCATTTCAATCAAGGTCATTGTTTGACTGATATTCCACTTGTTTGAGTTGACAACCAAGCTTTCTATTCTGTATATCTATAATATGCATGACAATGCAATTGTGCCCTGATCTGTAATAACGCATCTATAATCTAACTTGATTTGCTTCTCCAAGCCAGTCGGTTCCAGGCATGAATTCATTTGCATAACCTACTGCTCTCTGAATTGAATGATATTTATTTCTGTTACTTAACAAATTATCAAGTTTACACAACAAAAAGTTGCAAAATTCTCCTTACACTAGTATTTGAAAATAAAACAAATGTGGGCAGCTTTGTGGGATTCCTATAATAGGCCCTTAGATGTCAATGAAACTTAGAACTAATCAAAAAATTCAAGAGGCTCTGTACAAGCCAAGTCGAAAAGGAGATAGAATGTAGCACTTAATTTTGCAACAAGCTCTGTTTAAGTCCATCCATAAATTCTTGTTCATTCAATTTTTTGGTCATCGAGTACAAAGTCTCCATAAACAATGATATCTCTATAAACCATAAACTGTGTTCCACTAAAGCTTCTAGGATGGGGATGGAGCGTTCTGTTTAATTTGTACAAAGATATTTATGATATTACAAGAAGCTTTCTTTAAGTCCATCCATAAATTCATGTTCGTTCAATTTTTTGGTCATCGAGTACAAAGTCTCCATAAACAATGATATCTCTATAAACCATAAACTCTGTTCCACTAAAGCTTCTAGGATGGGGATGGAGGGTTTCCTTTAATTTGTACAAAGATATTTATGATATTACAACAAGCTCTCTTTAAGTCCATCCATAAATTCATGTTCATTCAAGTTTTTGGTCGTTGAGTACAAAGTCCTCCATAAACAATGATATCTCTATAAACCATAAACCGTGTTCTACTAAAGCTTCTATGCTGGGGATGGAGCGTTATGGTGTGAATATATCTCCATATATTCACACGCACGCATTTTTAGGACATCAATATATATATTCACACGCACACCTTTTTAAAAGCCATCAAGGGGTTGCATGCTATATGAGATTCCACGGCATCCTCAAGATAGTTGAGGAGCCATCCCAGTGTCCCCAAAGTGTCCTGGATTGCACTCATCTCAAGAATGTATTATAAAACCTGTGGATGTCTTAGGTATGGCCGACTCGATGGCATGGAAGGGTGGAGACTAGAGTCATGCTAGTGGCCCCAGGATGTCTTCGATTGCACTCATCTCAAGAATGACTTCAAAAACCTTTGGATGTCTCGAGTATGGTCGACTCTATGGCAGCATGGTAGAAACACGTGTGAAATTTTCTAACCATCTGAGTGTCCCCAAAACACTAAATATTATGAGATAGGGCCCTTGGGGCCTAGAGATGTGTCCTTGTGGAATATAGATAATAAATTTAAAGTATGTTTATTTCCTCACAAAAGGGATAGATAAGCCATACTTGTTATTTTATGAAATAAATAAAGTTTTTTAAATGTCTGAGACAACATAGGTTATATGACAACATAGGTTATATGAGACGATCTTAATGAAGGATGTGGATTAGACAATATATGGTTATCCAACCTTATTTTGGTTATCAAAGTATGGTGTACAACTTTAGCCTTTTCCAAAGTCTCAGACATATTTATTAGATTTTTTTTTTTTTTGGAGTTTGAAAGTCTGCACAATTAGGCCACTCTTGTTGACAAGTTATAGAGGAGAACTCTTAATATCATTCTCACCATTAGCGGTCAACTAATTTTTCATTTTCTCTATGATGAAAATACATTAAAAAGGGTCCATATTCATGGTATAGGGTGATCTTTTTATTATAGGGTGATCTTTCTATTAGCATTGAGATCCATTGATAGGCAAGTTTGACAATTGTTAGATTCACTATTGTATAGTGGATGATATCTATACCTCTATTCCTCCATTCATTTTTACATCTGTTGGATATTATTTCCTTCAATAAAAGAGATTGTCAATAAAAGAGATTGTTAGTATCTTAAGACATCTTATTATATTTTATTATATTTTGTGTACGTGAGTGATATATTTCATGTTTTACTGAATAATAAGGTTCCATCCATTGTTTCTTGGATATTATAATTTTTTTACAACTTGATTTACTATGGATGATATTTTTTATTTATTTATTTTTAATTACGAAAAAAATCAAACCTTCTTCAGCAAATTCTTTTTATTTCAAGGCTAAGTTTCTTTTTATCTTTAATATTTTTATTTTAAAACTAGCAATTGCTTTTCCTTTATACCTTGGGTTTCTTTTATACAAGTTTTTGTATTTTTTTTCATAGAGAACCTTTATAAACCCTAGTCCGCTATGTAAAGATAAGTCAATAGAACGTTGTTGTTGTTGTTGTTGTTTTTTTTTTTTTTTTTTTTTTTATTATAAACTCCATCCATTTTTGCTTTTGGTATGACTACTTCATTTGTTTTAAGTGTTGATTGTCACCTATGTGTAATCACATTTACAAGAATAATTTTTTGATCATTCATTTGTATCACATGTATTACATATACCCTTAAAAAACATCATTCATCTTTTTTCTTTTTTTTTTAGAGATAAGGAAATAATTCAAAATCTATGTGTATCAACAAAATCAAAATGAGAATGTGAAGGAAACATCTATGTTTAGAAATAATTCAAAATCTATGTGTATCAACAAAATCAAAATGAGAATGTGAAGGAAACATCTATGTTTATATAAACATCTATATATAGAGAGCTATATGGGGCTTTTATTGGGTGTCACTCCCATAAAAAAACATATTATATTGTTCTTATTATAATATAATCAAGTTAATTTTTTTTTGGTTACATAGGAGAGTTGGTCACAATCGCACAATTTTAGTAACTGACAAGTCTATTCCGCTTTGTTATTGTTGATCCGGCGTAATAGGGACCACCGGTCGCTCGGAATTCGTACTGTCATCGTCAGTCTGGGATGCACTCGGAGGTTTCAGATTAGACTACTACCTTTGCAAACAGGCTGCCTCTCGAGGTTTGAACCTGGGTGTCTTCTTGGTAAATGCCTGGCCAGACAAGCATTTACCAATCCACCTAGCCCTCGGGTGCTCAATCAAGTTAATTAAACCATATCCAACTTACCTTTTATCAAAGATATTTTTTATTTGCCTTTCTATCAAAGATACTAACCATCTTTTGCAAATTTCTAAGTTTTGTCATTTTTTTTTTCATTAAGGTAGAAGAAGGGGTTTTGAAAGGGACCCCAAACCTTTTACAATAAACATCAAATAATAAAATTTACACTCTAAATATGGTTCCAGAAATATGATTCCAGACCTTAAACAAGAAGATCAAACAACCTATATATTGTCTAAATTTTTGACTTCAGGATCATTTAAGATTACAAAAAATGTAACAGACAATGAACAATCAACAGACCCAGACAAAGCTTAAACCAACAGAGATCAAAAACTATCTTTGGGAACCATCAAGCATGAGACTCTTGTGGAAACATATTACTCAGCAGGATCAAGCATGTCATATTTCCTTCTGATGCTCCGGTTGCAGGTAAAAATAATGACTGATGTTTTTTAGGTGGACTCAAAATCATGAGTATTGGGACTTAGAGAAGCCCCACATACCAGCTCCAGTCCCATTGAGAAACTAGATACAACTTGTAGCTCACAAAATAATAATTAGTAAAAAACCAAGGGTAGAGCAAACCAAACCAGAAAGTGGAGTTCATCAGAGGCAGAATCTTGTTTGCTCAATAACACACGTTCCAACTCCAAAATAAAGGATCCACCATTGTTGGATACTCACTGTCAAGTCCTCTTTTCTTTCCTTCATCCCTGATCTTATACTTGTAGCAGTCAGATTTGTTCAAACTCCTCCCTCTAGATGAACAGTAAAGCTTTTGAAATCCCCTTAGCAAATATTATCTCTGATCTCATTTTGTTCATCATCCTTGGCTTTGTTATTTATAATTTCTTGAACATTATGAGGGAAGGTTAACTCCCAACACTGTAATTCATCCAAAGGTACACCCATGTTTTCCAGATAGTCAACTACCCCATTAGCCTCTCTGTAGACATGGACAATATGCACTTCTTCAAGGAGCTCTAGTTTAGTGTTAATCTCATTTATCATATCTGCTATATTCCATCTTGGTGGGTGTTTTCCATTCAAAATGTTAATGATGTTTTGCAAATCTCCTTCTATTATTAATTTCCTTATATTTAGCTTGGCAAGAAGTGACACACCCATAAAGGTTGCTCTAGCTTCAACAACATGACTTGTTTGATCTCCTAGAGGCTCTGCATAGGCCAAGAGTGGTCTACCCCAATGATCTTGAAAGATGCCTCCTGCTCCAACACTCCTAGGATTTCCTTTTGTCGCTCCATCAAAATTCAATTTTATCCATCCACTTGGTGGCCTTTTCCATTTTGAATTGGTTTGTGGATGAACTAGGGATGAGTAGGAATTTTGATAATTGGAAGCTAGCCCCCAAAATCTAGCAATTTCTTTCTTTGGGTCTGGTTTAAAGTCATTTTTGAACTTCATGATACCTAAATTTTCCAACACTGTACTTAAAATTCTATTTGCCACTGATGTGCAGTTTCTCTTCTTGTCTTTGAAGATCCGATGGTTCCTTTCTTTCCATGTCCTCCATAGAACATGTGGAAGACTTAACCTCCATAACATTTGCAGCCTTTACTTTTAAAGGGGAACTCCTATTGAAGATAGATATCAAAGAGAGACTTGGGGAGGACCCACTCTACCTGGAAGTTCTTCAAAATCTTATTTAGTAGCTCAACTATAAATGAGCAGGTACATAAGAGATGATCAATATCTTTCTCACTCATTTCACAAAGAACACACCTATTTGGGAATGTGAAGCCTCTTTTACGCAAATTATCCATGGTCAAGACCTTATTTTGGACTGCTAACCAATAGAAGTGTGCTATCTTGGGAATGAGGTATTTGATCCAAATCTTAGCTACAGGCAACCATCCAAAGCCCTCCCCTTCAAGGAGATAATAACCTGATTTTACATAGTATGTTCCTTCCTTGTGGCTCATCCAAATAAGAGAGTATGAAGATCTAACATTGTTCAAGAAATAGACCTATAGAAGTATATTTAGCTTCCTTAGCTTTTGTTGATTTCTGTCATCAAGATTATCCACCTGTAAATGTTTCCATTTCTTACTATTTTCCTTAGTGATTATATAATCTTTGACTAGGTCCCCATAAACAACCTCAACAAAAGGTTTTAACCTTGCAAAATATGGATCCTCGTTGAGAGGAATACTTTTAATCCATTTATCATTCCAAAAGTGTACTTGGGGTCCATCCCCAATCTACCAACATTTTCCTTGTTGTAAAAGTGACATGGTTGTTTGAAGACTATTCCAAAGGTTTGACCCTTTTTGTAGATTATCTACCTCTAAGAAATTTGAGGTATGTCTCAAATATTCTACCTTGAGGATGTGAGCCCAATTAAGATTCACATTAGTTGTCAGTTTCCATCCTAACTTACCCATTAGAGGTAAATTCATTCTCCTCAGCTTTCTAAAACCCAGTCCACCCACTTCTTTTCTAGAACACACCTTATCCCAAGACACTAAGGCTAATCTTTTCTTCTCCTCCACTCTGGACCACAGGAAGTTTCTCTGAATTTGCTCTATTCTCTCACAAATTTTGGTTGGCATTTTGAATAGAGACATGAAGTAAATGGGTATGTTTTGAAGCGATGACTTGACCAACTGAGCTTTACCAGCCTGGATAAGTAAGGAACCCCTCTAGCCTGAAATTTTTTTCGTTAAACGCCCACCACTGGGTTCCAGAGAGCTACCTTCATCCTTCCTTTAAATAGTGGTATTCCTAGATAGATGGTTGGAAGGTCTCCAATGTTGCAGCCAAAGAGACGAGCTAACTTAACCTGTCTTGGGTCAGGAGTGTTCAAAAAATAAATTTTGTGCTTATCATAGTTAACGTTTTGACCTGTAGCTTGCTCATACTGATCCAAGATAAATTTTAGCTCTTTTGCCTATGGAATAGAGGATTTTAAAGAGATAAGTGTATCATCCACAAACTGTTGGTGGGACACTAGTTGCAAATTAGTAGCTGGGATGATCCCTTCAACCCTACCAACTGTTGATGCCATTGAGTTTGACCTCCCCAAAGCCTCAACAAGGATAATAAAGATATAGGGAGATAAGGGATCTCCCTGTCTCAATCCCCTCTTACTTGGAAAATATCCTATTGGAGATCCATTCACTAGGATGGAAAACATAGCAGAAGAGAAACACCCTTTGATAAGACTTACCCATTCTTGATGAAAACCAAACTTGTTCAAAACCTTAATTAGGAACTCCGAGGAGACTGTCATATGCCTTGTTCATGTCCAACTTTAGTAACATTCCTATATTTCCACTCTTATCAATGGAATGAATTACCTCATGAATGGTAATTATTCCATCTAAAATTTGATGCCCCTTCACAAAACCTCCTTATTAGAAATCAATTATAAATGGCAATACATTTTTTAATCTGTTGGCAAGGAAATTTGAAACAAATTTGTAAAGAATGGAGCAGACTTATCGATCAAAAGTTAGAAAATGACTTGGCTCCAGCTACTTTTGGTATTAAAACTAGAAATGTTGAATTGACATCTTGACATCTCTTGTCATTTTTTGTTTTTATTTGTGGGTTTACCCCCACTTCTTATTAACACTTAGAGGGCGATTTTGTTTTCCCATATCAATAGCCCTTTGAGTTTCTTTTTCTCTTTGTTTTTGCTTCTTGGGGTTTCCTTTCATTTTTCATTCCCACCAACATTTCCATCTTCATTAATCTCTTAAATCTTCTCACACTCCTCATATCAAGCCTTATCATCTATAGGTTTGTCTTGTTGTAAATGATCTAAAGTGCAAGGAATAACCTCAATAGTACATTATTCTTAAATTTGACCTAGAAACCTTAGAGTGCAAGCATGCCCTTCCATAGCAATCACCTTCTTATGCTGCCCTAAAAATCCTAAATTTCTAAGGATTTCCTCCATCCTCATTTCTTTATTTTGCCGCTATTGAAACCCTCAAGTGCAAGGGACATTCTCTACACCACTTCTACTTATATTACCAGGAGAGGATTCTATACTACTTGAGAAAAATGAAGATTTACCTAGAATAAACTTGACCTCTTCTATCGTCTTTGTTTTAGGATTTTCCTTCACATCTTCCTTTGCATCTTTAATTCCTTTTGAACTTGAACTTACACATTGTACTTTCTCATCCCTTATATCCTTTGTTTTTTCTAACGATTAATCCAAGTGAGCTATGGTGGCCTTTGCCATATGATGTTGTAGATAATATTTTTTTGCCTTTTCTTTTGGAGTGAAATATCCTTGATATGATCTAAGCTTCTATTACAATATGATTTCCTTTTTTCATATTGAAGTTTATCTCAAGATCAAAATTTTATTTCTTTCTTCATAGTTTTCACTTTGCAATTGTTTGCCATGTGCCTAGTCTCAACAATTGTGGCATCAAAATGCAATATTTTCATTATTCACTTGTTGATTCCATTCTCTTGATTCAGATTCCAAAAAGCCTAACCCACATTGGAAGCTTTTTAATAGTTTATGCCTCTCCAATTTTTTTCACTTCATGGTCTTAAATAAAGGGCATATCTTCCCATAACCCATGGACCACAACTCATTATTTTATCCCTAATTTTTCAATTGAAAAAATTGATTGAGAAAAAAACCTTTTAGGAAGAAAAGTCACTAAGTAATTTGCTTTCAATCTCCACTTCCACTTGATTCAATTTTAAATCTCCGATAATCTTGGCTAGTATCCATGGAACTTAATTTTTTTTAAGGTAGCTTTATGAAAGGGTTTCCCTTTCCATTTTACATCAACTTAGTCACATTGAGCTATTTGGTGCCACCAAGATTTGAACCTTGGTGTGGGTTACATCAACTATTTGTCCCAACCGTTGAACCAAGGACCCATTGGCCATAGAACTTACATATTAACCCTTTACTTTTAAGAACCATTATATCATGCTCGATCATATCATCCTTGATAATCACTTTTGGTGTAACATCCACCTCTTGGATCAAACTTGCCATATATTCGTTCTTCTGCATATCTCCAACTTGAACATCCATACTTTTGGCTAGGGCATCCCTATTTCTAGTTAGGGCATCTTGACTTCCTATTAGGGCTTTCAAATATAACTTCCCTTCCATACTACCTAACAAGGCTCATTCTTAGATCGCACTCCCTCTGGCTCCCACTCACTCTAACTTCTACTCCCTCCTTGCTTGCACTCTCCCAAAATAAAATGGACCTAATGACCACATAATTAGATTCATATATATTTACTATGTATGTTCATAAACATATATTTCATTTATAATAAATGTATGAATACGATGTAATTCCCAGAAATAACTTTGATTTAATGTTGTAGATTGAATTAAAGCTTTTATTCTTTGAACATCATAAACCTAAACCTCTTTAATCAAAAAATAGAATATTATAATAGAATAAAATTAATTTCTTATTATTTTCATTCATGAAAGAATAATAAGATGTAGAATGCATGGAAGAAAAAAAAAAACAAACTTTAAAAAGGTTTTAAAAAAAAAAATTACTCTAAAAGGGTTTTATTTGATGTCTTTATTTATTAAAGAAGATATCTTGTATATAAACTGAAACTTATTCCATAGTTGATGTCCTTATTTATTAAAGAAGATATCTTGTATATAAACTGAAACTTATTCCATAGTTGAGCCTCGCAACGTTTTCTTGCTATAAAATTAGCAAGATGGCTAAAGATACTAGTTTATAATAAAAATAAGCAAGGGACTTTAACAAAAGGGATCAACTATTTTTGTTGATTTCTACACCATAAGAATACATGGAAAAAAGGTCCATGTTCACCTTATAGGGTGATAATTGTATTATCATTAAGATCTAATGATAGGTCAATTTGATAATTATTGGGATTGGGATTGTTACATTATATAGTGGTGGTATTTATACCTCCATTCACCCAACCATTTATATATTTGTTGGAGATTAATTTCTTTAGTAAGAGAGGTTATTAGTATTTTAGGGCATCTTATAATATTATGTTTGTTTTGTTATCTGGAAGTGATATATTTTTATAATATTTTTTTTGGTAATATTAAGAGATAAGGGTTTTGACCAGGAATCCCCCAACCTGTTACAACAACTCCATCAAGGAGACACACACCCACCCCCTCACACACTCACCCACGCCACGGTTTGAACCTTGGACCTCCCGAAGAAGAGCCAAAGCCCAAACCGTTGCGTTGCACCCAGGTGCATTTTTATAATATTTATTAAATAATAAATTTTTATTTATTAATTTTTTATATTCTACATAGTTTCATTATAATATGTTTAGAATAAAATTGAATTACTATTGTGGATGATTTTTTTTTAAAATATTATTTTACTTTTTAATTAAAAATTTAAATTTCAAACCCACCCAATAAATTCTTTTTATTTCCACCCTAAAATTCTTTTTATATTAAGTTTTTATGTTTTAAAAATTTCAATTGCTTTTTAGATTCAACAATTGCAAGTTTTTATATTTTAAACCCTATTGAAAACATGTTTTTTTTTTCATTTTTAAAATTTGTTATATAAGATTAAAATAAGCCCCATCCATATTACATCATGATCTCATAGTGTTATTACAACAACTTAGAATCTATGCATGTACCACTTAGCAAGATTCAAATGTAGGTCTCCTCCTTAAAAGTCGAGAAAATTAATTGTTTGAGCTAATGCCATTTGATAGATGCTTTTTATTTTTATCTTTTTTTTAATAAGCTATGTACCACATCTATTGGGGTCACTTCCATCATAATAACAAAGTATTACATTTATTGTTAGGTCAATTAAACCATATCTAGCTTGCCTTTTTATCAAAGATATTCTTAATTTCCTTCTATTAATTATATTCTTCATCTTCCTTAAATTGCTATGTTTTCGGAATTAGCTCTTGATATCATTTGTATTAAGAGATAAAATCTCACTTGGCCAATTGCCTTCTAAAATTTAAATTTTACCTAGATGAAGATAAACAATACAATTGGCTAAATTATTTTTTACTTGATTTCCTTCTCTATAGATATGCTCACATTTCCAAGAGATTGCATCCAACAATAGTTGAAAAAACAACAACAATAATATTTTTTAATTCAATCTACACACCCATTTTTGTTGATAGCATTAATCATAATTTGTGAACCCTCTCAATTGTAATCTATTTCCATCATTTTTCAATTACAATTTTGATCTGTGTAAGGAGTGCCATGGCCTCTACATAATTGTTAGTTGAAGTTCCATATGGTTTTGAGTGAGGAGAATTTCACCTTCATTATTTTGAAAAACACCACTTCCAACAACTTTTGTTGGGAAGCACCCACAAAATCAAATTTGATAGACCCAAATTTGGGACATTTTTATTTTACCATAAATTGAAGCAAATAATTTGTGTTAACTCCATTGTCATAGAAGACCCTTCCATGTATATTCAAATCATGTAACCAAAAGGCTAGCACCTCTTTTAGAGTAGGTTTGTCCTAAACCATACTCGACCTTCCACCCATGAGCCAAGATTCCTAGTATTTCTGATATATCTTTAGCTAAACTAGTGGAAATAAATCTATATGTAGCACCACTATCAATCAAGATTTTAACATTCCTACCAAAACTCTTACCTTTAATCAATAGTGGTGTGGTTTGACCATCAAGATTCCTGTTTCCTGTAGTTGCATAAATCTTGTGCGTGGGCTCTTTAGGTGCAGTTTCTTTGTATATTGGTTCTTTTCCTTTTGAACTCATCTCTGCTCTTTATGGGCAATTTATAGTATAATGTAGTCCTCTACAAAGATAATATCCTTCTTTTGGTCTTGAACGTTCTTTTCATTTTTGCCCCTCTTCTATTTTATCTGCATGTGAAGAACTATCCTATTCTTGTGATGGTCTATTATTTTCTTTGTCACGGTTGTTGGAAGTACAATTCTTTTCATGGAACATTTTTTTAAATTTCTCTGATTTTTAATAATTCCTTCTATCATGCTTAGAGGAATATTTGTTTACCTGTTCCTTTTCCCACTTAACAAAACCTATACTATTCCTATTCCTTAATACTTCCCTGCTCTACTCATCTAATCCTTTATAGTCAAAATAGGGTTTGAGATATGTTTCAGCTTTCCTGGCCAAATCATAGGCCTTTTGCAGAGCAGTAGGTTCCCTCATATCTATTTCTTACCTTATTTTGGGATTCGATCCTAGTATAAACTTGTGAATATTCATTTTCTCATTATAAGCAAGCACATATTTTAGCAACTTGACAAATCTTTGATAATACTTCACTGTTCTAGTTCCCTATTGAAGCTTTAGTGAACTTCTCAAACTTCTAGGAATAGAAGTGTTCCATAAGAAGCCTATATTTGAAGGCTTTTACAAATTCATCCCATTTTAGATCAACTGCTGCTGCTAGTTTCTGATTTGCTCTAAAATATTTCCACCAATCCAAACCATCTCCTTGCAAATGCAATGTGGGATAGGATGTCTGAGTACCTAAGGAATTTTTTTTCTTATTGTAATAGGTTTCTATTTCCTTCAACTATACCTCAAAATTATCCCAATCTTCCTCTCCATTAAATTTGGAATATTTCAAATATTTCATCTCTTTGCCCAACTCAGCCTCAAGTCGAATCCTGGCCAATTGTGCCTCAGTAAGGGGTTTATTTCCTTGTCTCCTATTAGGGTCCTTGGACCGTGTTTCCCACTTCAACATGACATCAAATAACTATTTTTGTATTTTTACCTATTCCTAAAGTAGAGCCACTATCTCAATGAGATTATCATTACTAGGAATATCCCTTGCATTCCTAGGATTCTTTGAATCCACATATGGGTTCCTATCCTCTACATTAGTATATTGTGTTTGCCTTGTCGATGGGATAGAACTTCCTCTTCTTCTCTTTGGTGGTATTGTCCCTGGACACACACAGAAGAGACAATTAGAATTTGTTAGCAATTACATCGCTGAATTGCTTTACCTACTAGTAAATATTTACTCACTCATCTCAAGTAATTTAGGCAGAATTACTTCTAATAGGTATTCTATTCGTAAAGTTCTATTCCTTCATAAGTATATTTTCTATTACATAACAAAGCTAGTTTTGCACAATGAACCTATTCCACGACAAACTTGGCTCTGATGCCAAATGTAGGCACCCCTAAAATCCCTATATTTTATTTTTTTAACCAACCTATCCCAAAGCTCACCCATCTCTACTACTTATACAAGTCCATTAGCATAAGTGTACTAGGTGACAACATGATAACAATATCATCCCCATATTTTCCTTGTGTGAGCTTACCTCTTCTTAGTCAATTGAAAAGAGAATGAGCTTTACTCACATAAGTCCATTTATGTGAATGCTCTTAGCTTCTTTCAACACTAACCATTCTTCCCAATGGTTAGCTTATTTCTTCTACGATCAATTGAGAAGAACCTCGTTATTCATTAAGGCCCATATAAATCCTTCTATGTGGTAAAACTAGATGCACAATAGGTTTTCCTTTAAAGTCGTTAGGCTTTATTACTCTATCGTTATGAGGTTAAGAATTACTAACTATTAAATTTATAAATCCCTTCATGAGTAGTCTAAAAGTAAAACATAAGTAATCCAAACTCATTAATCATTTGGATATTCCCTTAGTCGAATCAAATTTTAACTAATCATAAAGACTAGCTCTGATAAAACAAAATTACTAAGATCACTCTCAACATGGAACAACACACACATCGATCCTCACATTTCGAAAGATAATATTAAATTATGAAATAAATATACATTTAAATGGTTCACAAGATATGAACATTTTCCAAAAGCATCCACAAATCATCTCTCTAAAATATTAAGGATTACACAAGACATTGATCTAATGAAGAGAATTGTGATCTTTATACTCTTTTATAAGATCTTGTTGGCTATAATTATTACATTCCATAGCAATCATAAATATTGTACATTCAGACTTGAAAGCTAGAGCATTACCTAGCTATAAACTCAGCCATCGATCAACACTTACTTTAAACAACATTCTACTGAAATACCACATTTGAACATAGATTTAATTTAAATATAACTCAAGATCGTTACATCGTTTGCTGGGATTTTATTTTACTTAGAACATCCCATGAAAACAAAAGGATGATACAACATCATCATTTTTTAGAAACACCAAGATACACTTCCAAATCTGATTGAGATATCTCTCAAAGATTCCATCACAAGTTAACTTTGGATAAGTACACTGTAACCTTTATCTGTCTCCTCTAGAACAAGGTTGGTTGATAACTCCTTCAAGCTCTTCATTTTAACCATCGAGATGAGCTTGGCCTATGCAAGGGATCAGAGATGACCTCCCAGAAATCATAATATTAAAGTTATTCATGCAATGCACTCACTTCTATTGGTGCAAATCCAATTTTAGAAATCTCATTCATTACAATTTGCAGCACATAAGTCTTATTTTTATTTAATAAAACTCACACCAAAACAATGGAAAGAATACAAATTCTAGTCAAGATTCATTCAATTGAATTTCCTTTCTAAAAGCATAGCAAATAACTATTTCTCTAAAATGAAACTTGCACTAACAAATTCTTTTATCATAGTCTATCGACAACATACATCACAAGCAATTACTCATAGATAAGCATACAAACCCACAAAATGAATACTCCTATCTATATAATATGTGAATGGCTAGCCTTAGAATATCTTGAAGGTGATATCATTTATTTAAGAAGGTATATCAAAATATTTCACAAATCCAACAGAATTCCATACATTTCAATTTCTCAAACAAACCTAATTCTTCAAAGTGAAATAGTTTCAAAAATTCACATGGGAATGTCCTACAAAAGACCCATTCTTCATCCATCCATAACAGTTCACTAAAAAAAGATACACTACTAAAGAAATTCCTTCACTCTTCTAATATTTCAATCTTTAAAACCAACAACTTTAAAAAAACATTCAATAAAGTCTTGGTGTTGGCTAAAATAAAAATAGCACTATACTTGGCTGATGACTATAGATGACTGCATATTCACATGGCACCAAAAATCTATCTGCGGAGAAGTTTTCTCTTTGTTCTATTCATCTATTCTGTCATAAGCTTTAATCTTCCATAGAGAAAGGATAAAACCAGAATGTTTCACTAATCACAAAGGAAAATTACAGGAGACCAAGACTCGGTTTAATATCAAAAGCATATGTCTAGACCGGCTCCAAGCTTTCTCATCTTAGCTCAACAAAATTTAAGACCGACATCTACAACACTTCCAATACTTTACTATGAAACATAAACTGCAAGTAATCGATATAACTAAAGTTTGATCTAACGTTTTAACTAACATATTGGAAATCACGAAGCATCGCTACTCAAGATAACATAACCCATTACTTAACTATTACACACACAACCAAAATATTCATTGAAGGTCTACCTGATGCTTTTCAAAATCCCTTTCCAAGCTTCTTCGACGCTTCTCCCAACTGTTCAACAATTCCTCTATCTTTTCTCTATATATATATATTTTCCTTTGATCCATTGTTGCCCTCTTGAAGAGGGTCTTCTGTCTTCTTTTACCGCTCCTCAAATATCGACGGATACATAGGAGAACATTACTCCATGACTTAGAGCATGTTACCTCTCATCAAGAGCACATTTTGAGGTGTTACTCTCAACTAGAAGTTTATTTCTAACTAATCTAGCATCTTCACAGCACACATAGAACTCTTAAAATTAGTGGGTTTCCTTTGTTGAGTGAATCGTATCGACTCACTATGAGTATCATAATTTCATATCTCAACAAATTCCCCCCACTCTCATAGACGTCAAAGACAACAAGCAACACATAACGATTCCAAACATCACATGGTTTAAAATAAATATTATATATTTTTTAATTAATTGGGTCTTTCCCTATAAGCTCTATGTTTATTTTTCGAAAGAACAACAAATTAAACAAATATTACTTTGGCAATAATTATAATCTTGAAATAAATAAAATTCAGCCCAAAGCAAATATCAACAAGCATCAACAATATTCAACTAAAACTTGATGTTTCTTTTCTTATGCAAATCATGTTATGCATCTTCATGGAGGAGCATTTTTCCATGTTGCTCCCTCCCTTTTATTTCGACAATTTACCCATCACATCATTTTCCTTAGGCAATCCCATACTTAGTGGTTAGTTATTTCTGCCACTATAGAGATCTGTTCTTGCAAAAGTGTTCTTTCATTAGCAACATCATATTCTCTCACAAAATGCATGTTTCACCAAACTAAGCATGGAATTAACCAACATCAATCAATAACATCCACATATTACAATTTCCATAATACATAAGTGTTTTTGCATAACAAGTCTGAAATAGCCATTCATTTCAACAACAATGCAACATAACAAACATAAACTAATCAAAATGAAAAGTCTGTCAAATAAGGGTCATGACATTTATTAAGGGTTGTACTTAGAAAAACTTGTATTAAGGGCTGCATTTAGAAAAGCTTGTGTTAATGGTTTCACTTAGGAACAACTACACTTAGAAAAGATTGTATTAATGACTACACTTTGAAAAGCTTGTATCAATGGTTGCATTTAGAAAAGCTTGTGTTAATGACTACACTTAGAAATGGTTGCACTTATAAAAGCTTGTGTTAATGGTTGCACTTAGAAAATCTTGTGTTAATGGTTGCACTTAGAAAAACTTGTGTTAATGGCTACACTTAGAAAATCTTGTGTTAATGGTTGCACTTAGAAAATCTTGTGTTAATAGTTGCACTTATAAAAACCATGTTAATGGCTGCATTAATGGCTTAGATGTAAAACCTGCAAAGCCTGTGTTAATGGTTTTAATATAAAACTTGCATTTGAAGAAGCCTATAAATTATTTTGGAATGGAAATAATGTTGGTTTTCCTTAGTTAAAGAGATAATGTTTGATTTTCTTTAAGAAGGAAGTATTATTGGGTTTCTTATAAAGGAATAATATTGGATTTTTTGAGGCTTGAGTAGATAAGAAAACTAATACTGAGAGAAGTATGGGATTCTCTCATTGTCTAAAAATTGCTTGATGCATGATGAGGCTTAATTGGAAGAAGTATAGGTTTCTTCCAAAGTTTTGCATGAAATTGCTTTGCATAGTTGTTGTATGCTTAAAATGGTTTAATGCATGGATGAGGCTTAATTGGAAGAGATATGAGATTCTTCCATGGTATTTGCATGTAAATGCTTGTATGGTGCATTGATTGTTGAAATGCATATTGCATGGTTGCTTGAGGATTAAGCTTTGGAATATAATGGTTTTTTGAGACTTGAGTAGGTAAGGGAACCATTGATTGTTGAAATGCATGGTTGCTTGATGTTTGATATTTGGAATGGATAAATAATTATAATGGTTTCCTAAGACTTGAGTAGGTAAGAAAACCATTATAGAGAGAAGTATGGGCTTCTCTCCTTGATTGTTGAAATGTATTTTGCATGGTTTCTTGCATTTATACATAGAACGTGTTAAGTTGCATTGAATTAAGGGCTATCATGATCCCTAAGTTCTCAAAGTATGGGAACATTTTATTTCATGAGAAGGATCATGAAAAGAAGGTGGTGCAAAGGGAACTCAGATGGAGTTGCTCAAATGTACTTGAGAATGAAAAGTTATGTAAATGAAAAGTTTGTGATGTAATACTTAGTTTTTATTTCCAAGTCCTTTAAGCTTGGAATATTTTATGTAAATTATAGAGAAATCTTGGTTTGTGAGCAAAACAAAGTATGATTGAACCTTATTTTGGAAGATGATCCTTATTGTTAAACAAAGAGATGTTTATGCTAGCATTGTGTTTATATATTAACATTATGATTTATTTAAGCTTGTTTTACTAAGCTTTTAAATAAAGATATGTTTATGCTAGCATTGTGTTTATATGTTAGCATTATGATTTATTTAAGCTTGGTTTACTAACCTTTGAAATAAAGAGATGTTTATGCTAGCATTGTGTTTATATGTTAGTATTATAATTGATTTAAGCTTGTTTTACTAAGCTTTTAAATAAAGAGATGTTTATGCTAGCATTGTGTTTATATGTTAGCATTATGATTTATTTAAGCTTGTTTTACTAAGCTTTTAAAAGAAGAGATGTGTATGCTAGCATTGTGTTTATATGTTAGCATTATGATTTATTTAAGCTTGTTTTACTAAGCTTTTAAAAGAAGAGATGTGTATGCTAGCAATTGTGTTTATATGTTAGCATTATAATTTATTTAATCTTGTTTATTAGATTTAAAAAAATATTTATGTTAGCATTTGGTTTATATGTTGATATTGTGATGTATTTAAGCTTATTTATTAGCTTTTAAAAGAAAATATGTTTATGTTAGCATTTGGTTTATATGTTGACATTGTGATGTATTTAAGCTTATTTATTAGCCTTTAAAAGAAAATATGTTTATGTTAGCATTTGGATTATATGTTAACATTATGATCTATTTAAGCTTGTTTAATAGCTTTTAAAAGAAAATATGTTTATGTTAGCATTGTGTTTATATGTTAGCATTATGATGGTATTTTTATTTAGAGAGAGATAATTTTAGATGGCAGTAATGCTTGAAAATTATGTTTCTTTTCAAAACTAAGATATATCAGTGTTATAATTAAGCTTGAATCTTGGGGAAGGGTTCTTGGGCATGGATTTAGAACCTTAATAGGAACCCTAAGTTAAGAATTTAACCCAATCTTGGGAGGAGTTGTGATGATGTAATAACCAGGTAGTTGGGGGTCTTAGAACGGGTTGCAAGAATGCAATAGCTAGGAAACCCATGAATTTGGAAGGATGTGAGAGGATGCAATAGCTAGATTCCTATGAATTGATACACCTTGAACATTGAGGATCAGGTACCCCATTACTGAAAAGTCATTGGAAATCAATCATAAGTCAACAATGGTGTTCCACTAACATGAAGGTTCAAGTGATCATGCTTATTTTAAAATGAGTGGTAATGACCTTAGTTAGCCCATAGAGGTGTGGTAACTATGCACTAGGGCTTTATGCTAGAATAACCTACATAGTTGTACCTATGGTAAGGTTTGGGAATAGGCATACACATTTAAGTGTTATGGACCTTAAAGGATAATCCCTACACTATGGTAAAATCGTCCTATATCGATGAGGGTATAAGAAAAGTGGAGGGACCACTTTGACATCCTTATAAATTATGAGGTTTAGTAAGGTGAACCCCAAAAATATAATCCTATCCACTTGAGTGTCATCTAAAATGATAAATGATTCAAATGTGGTGAAGCCTTGAGAATGCTAAAAAAAGATATTGGAAATATTGTAGACCTACTTGTGTATTAAAAAACAAATCTCTCTTTCGGGTTGTTTTTTTTTGGGTTGTTACAAAAACAAATGCTTAGAATATATTTTTAAATTTCCTTTGGTACTCTTTCTCTTATTCATATCATTCTTCACGTCAAAGAATTTACTTCACCTTATTTTTCATGAGCTTATAAGTGTTGCTCGCACTTGATACTACTATTTAATGGTATAACATTTTTTAAAATTTATTAATACCATCAAATAGAAAATATAAAATCCAAAACTATTGGTGGATGACCAACACCTTGGTATTTTCCCTACCTAACCTTTGTATGATCTATGTAATCCACCATTTACATATAATGAGTTAATATACTCAAATTTATCTAGGTTGGTGGAAAAAATATTAGCCTTATTCCACTGCTACTCCAGGAAGTGGGACAACTCCTCCTTCCAATTGTGCTTATCCCGTCTGACGACTTTGCCTTTCTCCTCATGATGCAAACCTGTAACCTCCGTCAAAAAATCTTTGGTCACTTTGAAGTGGAGACCCTTCACTTTAACCTCACCATCATTCCAGGTATCCAAAAAACTTTGGGTAATATCTTCGTTGGCCCCTGCGAATTTGCTGAAGAAAGGGGTATATTTCTTGGCATTGGAAAATAACCTGGCTAACTCGCTCAATTCAAGTAAGGCTCAAGGAAGATGACTTTGGTAGCCATTAGGAGCGAACTGACAGCCCAGGGGTGGGGGAAATAGGGGTGGCCTGACCAAAGACGTGTTGACAAGGGGAGGGGGAAGCAGAAAAGAATGCGGGAGAACTATGCACATCACAGGTTTAAAAACTTGTAGGGGGGTGCAAAGGAGGGGAAGGGCCACTGGCATTGGGAAGGAGCGCTAGGGGCAGGGGGCGACGTGAGGTGGGAGGGGATGAGGGGGTGTGGCTGACGGCTACCACGTGGGGCAGGAGAGAAGGGCCAATGCCAACACTCTAGATGGCGCAATCTAAGTGGGGGATCAACTTGAGGGGACCTCACGAGATAGATCCATGGGTGAACTGACATAGCATGGTAATTCGACGATACGACGTCCAAGGTGGGAAGGTTAAAATGGGTCGACGCACACTCTGACTTGGACTTGCCAAATATTCCAGCAGAGCTTTGTAAATCTAGGCCGGGATGAATTGAACGTCTGACGTGGCCGATGACTTGGCATCGTGAGGGGGATCTTGATTATCGACTCACAAGAAAGAGGAGGACAGGGGCCAGTCGACATGGTGGAGCATACAGGAGAGGCACGAAAGTGAAACTTTGGGGCCCTGACTCAGGGCGGGCTAAGCACTAGGGCCCTCATCATTGCTAGGATAGTCTTGCAAAGCTATTTGGACCAGAGCTTCATGGAAGTTCATGGTCTAGATGGTGAAGTATTCAGCTGAGATGGCTTGATTTTCCATGAAATCGGTAGCCCTGTTGCCTTCTCTATACACATGTCGAAAGGCATAGTCGGGGAGTCCTTGGAGAATGGTGAGGACTTCCCGGATGGAGTTGTGAATGCTCCAAGAGCAGTTTATCTGGCTATGGGCGACTTTGATAGTAACTTGGGAATCACCCTCGATGATGAATTTTGAGGAGGACTCCTTGAGGGCGGTCACCTCGCTGAGGAGAGCTGTTTCTTTGGCAAAGTTGTTAGTCTGGATGCCAAGCGGTGCAGCGTACGCCACGATCAGGGCCTCGTGACAGTATCTGATGACCCTGCCCGCTCTAGAGGGCCCGGGATTCCCTTTAGAAGCTCCATCAAAGTTAAGTTTGACCCATCCAGGGGGGGCAGTCCACCTCATCATAGATCAACGGGAGGGGGCAGGGGTTTACCTCCTTCCTTTGAGGTAGCGTCATCCATAATAATATATGCAAATAACATATATATAATCACAGCAAATAATCAATCATTATCCATACCAATCACATTGTATATCCACCTTGTACATATTTACTTAAAGTGACCCCCTTACCTCCTATATTTAATATCCAATTGAATCCACATCCCTTTAGTTAGGAACCCAAAGTGTATATCTATTGAAGACTCAAAGGAGCTCTCCCAAACCTTCTATATTTATAATCTACTAAAATATTCCCTTATATATGATGGAGAAGTTAAAAAAATATCTCTATAGTGTATGAAGATATGTCATACCACCTTTGGCCTAGGATGGACATGTTGTGAACCTCTGGTCTCTCTCACCCCAACCCCCTATGAATACACTTAAATATAGATATACTTTGGCATCCTTCTAAATTATGAGGCCCAAAAATATGGTCCTATCCACTTGAGTGTCATCTACAATGACAAATGATTCAAATTTGGTGAAGCCTTGAGAATGCTGAAAAAAAGATATTGGAAATCTTGCAGACCTACTTCTGTATTAAAAAATAAATCTCTCTTTCGGGTTGGTTTTGTTTGGGTTGTTACACAAACAAATTTTTAGAATATAATATTAAATATCCTTTGGTACTCTTTCTCTTATTCATATCATTTTTCATGTCAAAGAATTCCCTTTACCTTATTTTTCATGAGCTTTCTAAGTGTTGCTCACACCTGATACTACTAGTTAATTGTATAATTTTTTTTTAAATTCATAAATACCATCAAAATAGAAAACATAAAATCCCAACCTATTGGTGGATGACCAAAACCTTGGTATTTTCCCTACCTAGCCTTTGTATGATCTATGTAATCCACCATCTACATCTAATGAGTTAATATACTCAAATTTATCCAAGGTTTACCTCCTTCCTTTGAGGTAGCATCATCCATAATAATATCATGCAAATAACATATATATGATCATGGTAAATAATAAATCATTATCTATACTAATCACATTGTATCTCCACCTTGTACATCTTTACTTAAAATGACCCCCTTACCTTCTATCTTTAATATCCAATTGAATCCACATCCCTTTAGTTAGGAACCCAAAGTGTATTTCTATTGAAGACTCAAAGGAGCCCCCCAAAATATTCTATATCCATAATCTACTAATATATTCCCTTCTATTCGATGGAAAAATTGAAAACATATCTCTATAGTGTATGAAGATATGTCATACCACCTTTGGCCTAGGATGGACATGTTGTGAATATTTGGTCTCTCTCACCCCAACCCCCTATGAATACACTAAACTATAGATATAAAATAGCATACATAATCATATAATCATCATCAAGTATGGTTTAATAAGTTACCTCAATTATGTAATTCAGCCTCAGTGACTAAGAAAAATCAAAATACTATCTCAATTGTTATTCCTTGAATATTCAATTCCATGATGATATTTAAATATATACAATACAAACAATATAGTTCTAATTAACTCATAGAGATCATGCTAGAATGGATTGGTCCAAACAAAATAGAAATAATCCATGAGAATCTTTGAGGATGATCTTACTTCTTCCCATATCAATCTTTTAAGATTTTTTCAATGTTTTTCATATATAAATATCCTCTTATTTTTTAAAATTTTCCTTAAAAACAATATATAACAAAACTTAGAAGGTATTTATCTACCATTCTATTTTTATTTATATTGATTTTATTTATTAAATTTTATTACTTGTTATTTTTGAACTAGAAAAAATAAATAATAACATCCTTAGGTTTTTTTGCATTCAAAACCACTTCGTATTTAAAAAGTGTCTATTTATTATTATTTTTTTAATCATTTATATGGCATTGAAATAGACCCACTTGTATTACATCATGACCACTATGTATTACATAATGAACACATAGTGGTATTATAATTGCTTGAAAATTATGCATGTATCACTTGGAAAGATTTCAACTAAGCCCCACCCATATTACATCATGATTGCATAGTGGTATTACAACAACTTGGCAATTATGCATGTGTTGCTTAGGCAAGATTCTAGCTTGGGTCCCCTTAAAAGTTGAGGAATATAACCAGTTGAGATAATACCATTTGATAATTTTTTAATAGTTTATGGGATTGAAATAGTCCTCATTGATATTACATTATGACCACATTCTAGTATTATAATAGCTTGGAAATTATGAATATATCATTTGACAAGATTTTAAATTGGGTCTCCTCGAAATTAAGGACTTTAATTGATTGTGCTCATCCCATTTGATAAGTGTATATATAATTATTTTCTATTTTTTATTGCTTTTCCAATAAAGATACTATTTTGATTTAATTTATATTATTATTTTATAATTTATAACCTCTAAATAATTATATTTTACTATTTTATATTCAAAATATAAAGGTGAGAAAATTACGAATCGACAAAGCTAGGGATTTTTTTTCAGAAAAAAATGAATCATCTTTTAGGAGCCATATCTTTGCATATAGTTGTTTGATTTAGATGATTCTTATGCCATTTTGTGTGAAATTTGAAAATATTTGAAATGAATGGTCATTCAAAAGAATTGAAGTAGTATTGAGGGAGATATGACCATATGAAGACAACCATTTGAAACTAGGGTAGTGCTAGGAATTTTTTTTTCTAAAAACTATCTCATATTTTAGGAGCTATTTCTCTGTGAATCTTATATAGTTTAGATGATTTTTGGATTAATTTGTGTGGAATTTGAATGAATTTAAAATGAGTGGTCATATGAAGGAATCTAAGTAGTATTGAGGGAGATACAACCTTGTGAAGTTAGCCATCCAGAACAAGGGCAATGAAGATTTTTTAAGTCATAAGAAATGAAATTGTAGATATTTGTTAGCTAGGGTTTAGATGATGAGAGGAGAAATGGAGAGGTAGGGCATAAATAAGGTAGGAATTTTTTTGGGCATAGAAGTTTTTAGCCAAGTTTCTTTTCCCCTTCATTATCTTAGAAGTTTTGCATGCAAATTATTATAGATTTATTTTCAAATAATATAATCACTATAGGATATACTAGTAAATTTAAGTAGATTTTTGGTTATAGTTTACTTTATAGTTTCCTTCCAATTGATAAATTTATAGATAGATCCTTAGAATCATCCCTCCTAATAGAGGATAGTGTGGATCTCATAGAGAAACAATCCTTGTTACTCAAAGATAGGGTATTTTTTGGTAAATTTAATGGGTCTTGGACAAGGGCTTCAACCTTGAGAAAATGGATTGATAGGAGTTGGAAGTATCCGAGAGTGATTCTATCCTTTCTTCTAAATGGTTTTTTCCTAGCAATTTTTTATTCTAGGGAGGAAGTATATAGAATCCTAAAAGGGATTCCTTGGTTTATGGGAAGAGCAAGACTCTTTCTTACCTATTGGCATGAAGGCTTTGCACCCAAAAATATAAATCTATCCCTAGTACCAATATGGGTTAGGATGTATGGGTTTACTATTGAATTCTAGGAAATGGATACCTTCAAGGCAATAGACAATACTTTGGAAGAATTCCTTGAGATTTCAAAAACTACAAAAGATGGATTCTTGGCTATTTTAAGTAAACCTTTACCAAAATAAATGATTCTTATGTATGGGGGTAAGTTGTGGATCCAACCTTAAATTATGAAATCATATATTTTATATGTATAATATGTCATGAGGTGGGTCATATTGAGAGATCATTCCCTAAGAAAAGTCCAACAAAAATATATGTAAAAAACCACAAAAGAAACTGATAAATGGATATGGATGAGGATGGTTTTTAACTTCAAAAAAATAGGCCTAGACAATGAAAGTAAATAAACAGTAGAGACCAGTAAGGAAGGATATTGGAAGAAATACCAATTCTTTTTAGGCTTTAGCCTATAAAGAAAAAGTAGATTATAGCTTAGAGGACATGGTACAACAAGATCAAAACATTAACAAGGAACTGTTTATTTAGTATGATCCTAATTTAGGGGTAAAAATTCTTGTTAAACCTAAGAAGGGCGCCTAATTATATTTTGAATACTCTTATGAAGTTCCATGTACCATTTGGGATAATAATATTGGTAGATAAAATGCAATGTTAGATGTTAATACCTTTATCATTAGTATGAAAATACCAAAAAATGAGTAGGACAAGTAAAAAATTTCCTTAGTAGAGCCTAGAGAGGATAAATCTAATGGAAAGAAAAGTTGTTAAAGAATATAAAGGAATAGAATAATAAGAAATAATCCTAATATAGGCAAGGAAAAAAGAGGAAAATCCTCAAATTATCAAGCGAGAGCTAGGGAAGCAAGAGAAAACATAGATAAAAGAACACAATATAAGTTGGTTGAACTTCTCTTTACCAAACAACAAAATGATATTGGTAATTTGTAGGTAGGGCTAGTATCTCCTAATGAGATATGATTACCATATCATGGAATATAAGGGGTGCTAATGCCCTCTCAAAGCAAAGATGTATCAAGGATATATGTTTAAGTAATAAACTTGGTATTATTTGTATCTAGGAAACTTAAATGACAAAGGAAGTAGTTTCCAAAACTATGAAAGCAATATGGGCAAGATGTGAATGGAATAATGTGGATTCTAAAGGATTGGAAAGGGGAATTCTAACATATTGGAATTGTATAAGAACCTCCTATGTAACCATTCATAAAATTAGGCATTGGATAGCCTCATTAGTCACATGCTACTTTGCATATATTTATTTTATATTATCAATGTCTATGGACCTACAACTCAGTCAAGAAGATTAGAAGTATGAAGTGGGATTGAATATTTTATGAGAATTAAATACCAAGAAACTTAATTCATGATCATAGGATATTTTAATGCCACAACGAATCTGGATAAAAAATTGAGGAATTAGAAAAATAACCCAAAGTATGAGATATTTCTTAGCTTTCATTCAAAGCAATAATCTATGGGTGGTTGAGTTTGAAGAGGATAAATGTACATGAACTAAACATAGTAGAGGCCAGAAACTAGTAGCAAAAAAATTAGACAAATGCATAAAGTTAATACCTTGAAAAAGATTGGTTTAGATCATTGGCCAGTAAGAGTTAAAATGGTGGTAAGTTAATTTAAAAAATATCACATTTTAAATATGAGCAAATGTGGGAATACCATCCTCAATTAGTTAATATGATTTCATAAACATGGAAATATTTAGAAAATGGTGGGATGTATACACTTCTAAAACAAATTAAATCAATGATATCTAGAGAAACTAAAAGATAAACTTTCAAAATTTCAAAAAGAGAAACACTTTTGAAAATTTTTGAGAAGAAAGAAGAACTAAAAGAGAAAATTTCAAATTTTCAAAAAGGTGAGCATAATAATCCAAGCTTAGAGGAAAGATATTTTCTTAGTGAATATCATAATATTTTGAGTAAGGAAGAGAAATTTTAGAGATTAAAATTGAGATAAACTTGGTTAAAAGGAGATAAAAACATAGTTTTTTCATAGGATAGCAATAGTATAAAGATCAACATCTAGAATAGTAAAATTAAATAAGTAGAAGGGGTTTGGATTGAATATGTTGGCAATTTTGGGTACCTTGAGTACATTGCCTTTGCTCAAGTATAGTTGTTGTCATTGATGTCAAAGGAGCTCTTGGTAATTGTTGTCTTTGATGTCAAGGAGTTCTTGGAGCAATTTGTTTTTATGTCTAAGTATGTGTTTTGATGAAGGTTTCAGTTGGTCAGTAAGTCTCCAAGAAAATCGAGTAGCCCGAGTTGCAAAAGATCAAGAAAAAGATAATTTAGAAAAATTTTGCAGGCGGCTAGAAAAACTGTCACGATTTCGTGACATGTTTTAGGAGAGAGAAATTTTTGGCAAAACTATCGCGATTTCGCGACATGCTGGAAGGCAGAGACGAAGCAGGCAAAACTGTCGCAATTTCACGACATGTTTGAGGAGAGAGAAATTTTAGGCAAAACTGTCGCGATTTCGCGACAGGTTGAGTTGGCAGCTTGCAGGCAGCGAAAGCGTCGCGATTTTGTGACATGTTCTAGTTTCGCGAGCAGTTGGCAGAAAAGCGCCTAAGGCAGCGAAAGCGTTGCGATTTCGTGACATGTTCCAGTTTCGCGAGCAATTGGCAGAAAAGAGCTTAAGGCAGCGAAAGCGTCATGATTTCGTGACATGTTCCAGTTTCATGAGCAGTTGGCAGAAAAGTGCCTAAGGCAGCGAAAGCGTCGCGATTTCGCGACATGTTCCAGTTTCACGAGAAGTTGGCAGAAAAGAGCTTAAGGCAGCGAAAGCGTCGCGATTTCATGACATGTTCCAGTTTCACGAGCAGTTGGCAGAAAAGAGCTTAAGGCAGCAAAAGCGTCACGATTTCGCGACATGTTCCATTTTTGCTAGTGCAAATCAAGGAAAGGTTGAAGAAGCAAGAAGTGTCGCGATTTCACGACAGAGTTGCTGATGACGTCAGCAAAAGCAAATGTGTCACGATTTCACGATAAGAGCAGAGAGGAAGGCCTTGTAGACTAAAGCATCACAATTTTGCGACAAGAATCATGATGACGTCAGCAAAGTTAGGGAGTGTCGTGATTTCGTGACAACAGGCTGTAGTGTCGCGATTTCACGACAACAAACCAAAGAAGGCGCACGACAGGCAGTAGTGTCATGATTTCATGATAGCAAGTAATACAAGGTGTACGACAGACAAAGGTGTAGCGATATCGTGACATATTTGAGTTTCGTGCTAGAAAAGCTACAGAACAGCAGAGGCGGTTGAAGCCGACGGAGTTAACCCTTCGACGAAGTGTAAGGTTGTGCAGCCGACGATTGTTTTAAGGATATACAGCCGACTAAGATCATGAATTTGATAATGAATTGTTGCTATAAAAGGAGGACTATTTTCAAGTTTCATGTATCGAATGTGCGTGTCGAATTTGCGCAAGTGAAGTCTGTTGTGCACAAAGAGCAGTCATATTGATGATCGAAGTGTGCGTTCGAAGTTTCACAGAAGTAGAGTGGAGAAAGAAGTTTGATCGAGGAGAAGCAGACGATGCGAAGAGGGTGCTGTTGTGGCTGTACAAATGCGCATAAGTTGTTGTACGATCGAATGCTGCAGTATTTACATAGACTATGTAAAGAAAGCAGAGTGTGCGAAGACTGTGCTACTGTAGTTGCGTAGATAGTGAAAAGTTGTTTTCAACCAAGTGCAGAAAAGAACAGAGGAAGAGGAAAATTGTGCCAGATCGAAGGACTATGTTTGGTGCAGATAAGAGGACCAGCTTTGCAGTGACGAGTTGAGGACAGAGATCTCCAGCCAGAGTAGGAAAGATAGGTGTCTTCTGTGGATAGAGTTCCACTTGCTAAGGGCAAAGGAGATAGAGGTCTTATAGAGGATCACCAACAAAGCAAAATTAGGGGAAGGTATATCCTTTGAGCCGATGCTCATAAACATTGTAATCGGGAGGGATTCCCAGAGGACTTTGATATAAATTTTAGAGGAAAGTTTTATCCATGGAGTAGCCCACCTTGGGTGAACCACGTTAAATGGGTTTTCTATGTGTGATGCTTTCTGTCTTGTTTAATATTATGTTGATGTCACTGCTATCTAAAATTAAAATTATTAAATGGTTAAGTCTTATACTGTTCACCCCCCCCTCTCAGTATAAGTTCATGTTCTTCAATTGGTATCAGAGCGGCTCTCTCCAAAAAAATCCTAACAGCTTGGAGAAGGATCTAACAGAGGAACATATAAATTCAGAAAAGGTTGAATTCGATCTCAAGAGTGAATTCTTCTTGGCCTTGAGAAAGCTTGAGAAAATCAGGGAAGAGAATTCTGTCCTCAAGCAACATTGTCAGGAAAAAGAGATAGCAAGATCAGAATTGGCTCAAAATGTTATAGATTTCAAAATTTTAGCTGAAGAAGGGAAGAAGATTAAACAAGTTCTAACAGAGGTTCTAAAAGGAAAGGTAGCTGATTGTGAGAAACTAGAAGGAGAGATTATGTCTCTTAGAGTGAAGTTATAACAGTCAACTCTCAGACATAATATTTCGTGTGAAAAGAAGGATGGCATCACCATTCATGAAACAGGGTCTTTAAGCAAGAACAATCTTCACTCTGAAGAGCAATGGATTCTAGTTGATCGCAAAAAGAACAAACTTCCAAGGTATCAAAATAGGTTACATAACACCTTTCATGGATATTGTTTTTCCTGTAAAAATTTTGGTCACATAGCTATGCATTGCAATAAGTCTCTGAAGAGTCATAGTAAGGAAAATGTTAACTCATTTGCACCTCTTATGAATAAAAATATCATGTGTTACAAGTGCAAGAATTTTGGGCATATAGCAAGGATGTGCAATTTGGATAGATTTAGTCTTGAGTTCTCAAAAAGGAGGAATGAGATAAAATCTAAGTCAATGATAGTTCAAACTACTTTTCATGCTCAAGACAAAGTAGAAAAATGGTATCTTGATAGTGGCTGTTCAAAACATATGACTGGTGAATTTTTTTTTTTTTTTCTTTAAAAGAAACAAGCAGAGGAACGATCGAGTTTTGGAGATAACGAGTCCGCAAAGATCTGTGGTAAAGGGACTCTTAGTTTGGATGGGAAATCCAAAATAGAAAACGTGCTTTATGTAGAAGGGCTAAGACATAATCTACTTAGTGTGAGTCAACTTTGTGATCAAGGGCACATAGTATCTTTATTTTCAGATAGATGTGAGATAAGTAAATAATTAAATGGAAAACTTATTGCTAGGGCTACAAGGACTCCAAACAATCTTTACATGCTGAGTGAGATAAAAAGAGAAAAATTCTTTCTAACTCAAGAAGATGAGAGTTGGTTGTGGCATAAAAGATTGGGACATTTGAGTTTTTATAATCTGGTCAGTATTAGTAACAAGGAAGCAGTTAGAGACTTGCCCAAAATAAAAAGGCCCCAAAACATCATTTGCGGTCCTTATCAACATGGTAAACAGACCATAACCAGTTTCAAATCAAAAGGGTATACATCTTCCAAACCCTTGGATCTTATTCATACTGATTTGTGTGGCCCCACCAGAACTCAGAGCATTCAGGGAGATAGCTATTTCATGTCGTTTATAGATGATTACTCAAGAATGACTTGGGTTACTTTTCTCAAAGAAAAATCTAAAGCTTTTGAAAAATTTAAAGTTTTTAAAGAAATGATTGAAAATGAGACTGACAAGAGAATCAAATGCTTAAGATCAGATAGAGGAGGAGAGTTCACTTCAAATGAATTTGTGGAATACTGTGAACAACACAGAATCAAAAGAGAATATTCAGCGACAAGAACTCTTCAACAAAATGGAGTAGTTGAAAGAAAAAACAGAACTGTTGAAAATATGGCTAGAGCAATGTTAGATGAGTCAAAAATTTCAGATGGTTTTTGGAGAGAAGCAGTAAATATAGCAGTCCACATCATTACCAGGGCTCAACTCAGAGTCAATCATCATAAAACTCCCTATGAGCTGTGGAAAGGAAGACCAGCTATAGTTAAACACTTCAAAGTGTTCGGGAGTAAGTGCTTCATCAAAAGGGAAGATCAAAATTTGGGTAAGTTTGATCCTAGGTGTGATGAGGGAATATTTCTTGGATATTCCAACAAAAGTAAGGCCTATAGATGCTTCAACAAAAGAACTCATACAGTTGTGGAGAGCATAAATGTAACAGTGGATGAAAAGATAGGGATAAGAGAACCAGTCAAGGAACTCAATGATGGAATCTGTCAAGAAGAATTCAGAGAAGTGTCAGATGAAGAAGAGGAAAGACAACAACTGCTTCCCAAAAATCCTTCACGATATGTTCAGAAACATCATCCCAAAGACTTGATCATTGGTGATCCAAATAGCAGGCAAACAAGAAGAAGAGTCATTCCTTCACATGAATCTGCGAATGTTTCATTGTTATCTTAGATTGAGCCAACAAATTTTAGTGAAGCATGTACAGATGATTTTTGGATAAAAGCAATGGATGAAGAGCTAAATCTAATAGAGAAAAGTGAAACCTGGGATTTGGTTCCAAGACCTAAGAACAAGAATGTCATTGGCACAAAATGGGTATTCAGAAATAAACTTAATGAGGATGGAAAGATTGTCAGGAACAAAGCCAGGTTAGTCTGTAAAGGGTATGCTCAAGTCGAAGGTGTTGATTTCAAAGAGACGTTTGCACCTGTTGCTCGTCTTAAAGCGATCAGAATGTTTTTGGCCCTGTCTAGTTTCAAATCTTTCAAAGTGTTTCAAATGGATGTAAAGTCTGCTTTTCTAAATGGGGTGTTGGATGAAGAAGTCTACCTAGAACAGCCAGAAGGTGTGTCTCTCTCAGAACAGCCAGACTATGTGTGTAAACTGAAAAAGGCACTATACGGGTTAAAGCAAGCACCCAGGGCTTGGTACTCAAGACTTGATGGGTATCTTTGTGAACAAGGATTCAAGAAAGGCATGGCAGATAGCAACTTGTACATTAAGAATAAAGGTGATGATATGATTATCATAGTTGTCTATGTCGATGACATTATTTTCTGGGGAAATAATACTCAGATGTGCAAAGTTTTTAATAACACCATGCAAAATGAATTCGAGATGTCTATGATTGGAGAGCTGTCATTCTTTTTAGGACTGCAGATTGCACAATCAAAAGATGGTATATTTCTCTCTCAGGAAAAGTATATCAAAGAGATGTTAAAATTTTTTGGGATGATGGACAGCAAACCCGTATGTACTCCAATGATTACAGGATGTAATCTGAGTAAGGATGATGAATCTCCAGCGGCAGATCAGAAATTGTACAGATCTATGATTGGCAGTTTACTATACAATACAGCTACCAAACCAAATATCATGCAGGCCGTTGGATTAGTAGCAAGATTTCAGGCAACTCCAAAAGAATCTCATGCTACAACAGTCAAAAGGATATTCAGATATTTGAAGGGCACTGTGGAGTTTGGGCTTTGGTATCCCAAAGGTGATGATTTCACCCTCATAGCCTATACAGATGCAGATTGGGCAGGTAGTATTGATGATAAAAAAAGCACTAGTGGTGGAGCATTCTTTCTGGGAAAGAGTCTGGTTTCTTGGCTGAGTAAGAAACAGCCTTCAGTTTCCTTATCTATAGTAGAAGCTGAATACATAGCAGCAGTGGCTGGGTGCACTCAGGTTTTATGGATGAAAACAACCTTGGAGGATTTCAAAGTCAAGCATGAACAACCTATCCCTATTCTTTGTGATAATTCAAGTGCCATCAGTATTTCTAAAAATTCGGTAATGCACTCAAGGACGAAGCACATTTCTATCAAATATCATTTTCTAAGGGAGAAAGTGCAAGAGAAGCGAGGTCAAGCTAGAGTATGTACCCACTAAAGAGCAGATTGCAGATATCTTCACCAAACCCCTTCCAAGAGATACGTTTGAGTATCTAAGGGAGAAATTGGGAGTTGTACTCTCACCTCAAGATTAATCACCTCATCAGGAGGTGGGGGAGGGACAAAGCCAAGAGGCTCTTTCTTAGTCCCGAGCCCCAAATGTGACCCTTTGTCATTTATGACAAATGGGGAGAGATATGAGTAAGGGGGAGTGCTTCAAGTGAAGAGAAGAGCTTCAAGTCAAGGGGAGAAAAAACTTCAATTGAAGAATTCTCAGTTGATGGATCAGTTGGTTTAGTTTTGGCTCTTGAGATATGTTTTTAGTTAAGAGTTGCCATCAATGACAAAGGGGGAGATTGTTGGCAATTTTGGGTACCTTGAGTACATTGCCTTTGCTCAAGTATAGTTGTTGTCATTGATGTCAAAGGAGCTCTTGGTAATTGTTGTCTTTGATGTCAAGGAGTTCTTGGAGCAATTTGTTTTTATGTCTAAGTATGTGTTTTGATGAAGGTTTTAGTTGGTCAGTAAGTCTCCAAGAAAATCAGAGTAGCCCAGTTGCAAAAGATCAAGAAAAATATAAGTTAGAAAAAGTTTGTAGGCGGCTGGAAAAACTGTCGCGATTTCGCGACATGTTTGAGGAGAGAGAAAGTTCTGGAAAAACTGTCACGATTTCGCGACATGCTGGAAGGCAGAGACGAAGTAGGCAAAACTGTCACGATTTCGTGACATGTTTGAGGAGAGAGAAAGTTTAGGCAAAACTGTCACGATTTCACGATAGGTTGAGTTGGAAACTTACAGGCAGCGAAAGCGTCACGATTTCGTGACATGTTCCAGTTTCGTGAGAAGTTGGCAGAAAAGTGCCTAAGGCAGCGAAAGCGTCACGATTTCACGACATGTTCCAGTTTTGTGAGCAGTTGGCAGAAAAGAGCTTAAGGCAGTTAAAGCGTCACGATTTTGTGACATGTTCCAATTTCGTGAGCAGTTGGCAGAAAAGTTCCTAAGGCAACGAAAGCGTCGTGATTTCGTGACATGTTCCAGTTTCGCGAGCAGTTGGCAGAAAAGAGCTTAAGGCAGCGAAAGCGTCGCGATTTCACGACATGTTCCAGTTTCACGAGCAGTTGGCAGAAAAGAGCTTAAGGCAGCAAAAGCATCGTGATTTCGTGACATGTTCCATTTTCGCTAGTGCAAATCAAGGAAAGGTTGAAGAAGCAAGAAGTTTCACAATTTCACAACAGAGTTGCTGATGACATCAACAAAAGCAAATGTGTCACGATTTCACGATAAGAGCAGAGAGGAAGGCCTTGCAGACTAAAGCATTGTGATTTCGTGACAAGAATCATGATGACATCAGCAAAGTCAGGGAGTGTCACGATTTCGCGACAACAGGCTGTAGTGTCATGATTTCACGACAACAAACCAAAGAAGGCACACGACAGGCAGTAGTGTCACAATTTTGTGACAGCAAGTAATACAAGGTGTACAATAGACAAAGGCGTAGCGATATCGTGACATGTTTGAGTTTCGTGCTAGAAAAGCTACAGAACAACAGAGGCGGTTGAAGCCGACGGAGTTAACCTTTGTCGACGAAGTGTAAGGTTGTGCAGCCAACGATTGTTTTAAGGATATACAGCCGACTAAGATCATGAATTTGATAATGAATTATTGCTATAAAAGGAGGACTATTTTCGAGTTTCATGTATCGAATGTGCGTGTCAAATTTGCACAAGTGAAGTCTGTTGTGCACAAAGAGCAGTCGTATCGACGATCGAAGTGTGCGTTCGAAGTGCAAATTTCACAGAAGCAGAGTGGAGAAAGAAGTTTGATCGAGGAGAAGCAGACGGTGTGAAGAGGGTGCTGTTGTGGCTGCACAAAGGTGCATAAGTTGCTGTGTGATCGAATGTTGCAATATTTACATAGACTGTGTAAAGAAAGCAGAGTGTGCGAAGACTGTGCTACTGTAGTTGCGCAGACAGTGAAAAGTTGTTTTCAACCAAGTGCAGAAAAGAACAGAGGAAGAGGACAATTATGCTAGATCGAAGGACTATGTTTGGTGTAGATAAGAGGACCAGCTTTGCAGTGACAGAGTTGAGGACATAGATCTCCGACCGGAGCAGGAAAGACAGGTGTCTTCTGTGGATAGAGTTCCACTTGCTAAGGGCAAAGGAAATAGAGGTCTTATAGAGGATCACCAGCAAAGTAGAATTAGGGGAAGGTATCTCCTTTGAGCCGAGGCTCACAAAAATTGTAATCGGAAGGGATTCCCAGAGGACTTTGATATAACTTTTAGAGGAAAGTTTTATCCGTGGAGTAGCCCACCTTGGGTGAACCATGTTAAATGGGTTTTCTATGTGTGATGCTTTCTGTCTTGTTTAATATTATGTTGATGCCACTGCTATCTGAAATTAAAATTATTAAATGGTTAAGTCTTATACTGTTCACCCCCCCTCTCAGTATAAGTTCATGTTCTTTAGAATATTAGAGTGAAATAAAAAAGGAGGTAAGGTTTTGTTACTAGAATATTCTAGGATAAGAAGAGTTTGAAGTTCTTAATTATAAACTACTACACGAAGTACCTTTAGTTATAATAGATAAAGACACTAGGAAAATGATGGAGCATATTACTCTAGAAGTTCATTTAGTTTTTTTTTATCTTTTAATAAGGATAAATCCTCATGTTTAGATGGTCTCTCTATAAAATTCTATTGGCATAATTGGAATATAGTGAAGGATTTTTTATTGGTGGTAGTGGAACAATCTAGTGTTAAAAAATATATACCTTATAAAATAAATGCAACATATCTTACCCTGATTCTATAAAAGAAGGATACATAATTATTTGATTCATTTAGCCCCATAAGACTATGTAATATTGCATATAAGATAATATCCAAAGTGATTGTAAATTAGTTAAGACCACTATTAGACAATATTATTATAGAAGAGCAAGGAGGATTTGTGAAAAGGAGGGAAATTTTGAATGGATTCATAGTAGCTCATAAATTTATGCATTCAACAACTTAAAGAAAAGAGAGCAATGCTATTAAAAATTGATATAAGTAAAGCCTATGATAGGGTTAAATGGGATTTTAATTTTGCAGTATTATGAGAGTTTGGATTTGGGAAGAAATGGGTTAGGTAGATTAAAGCTTGTGTCTCCACAATATCATATTTAGTATTGGTCAGTGGGATAGTAACAAAATCATTTAAAACCAAAAGAGGTCTTAGATAGGGAGATCCTCTATCACCATATCTATTCATTATTATGGTAAAAATATTGTGTAGGAACACGAAGAAGGCTAACACATATGGACTAATAAGTGGACTTCAGGTCAGTAATAACATCAATAACATTATCCATCAATACTTTATACATAATACAAACCTTTTTGGTTGGGCATGGATAAATGAGGTCATAGCTTTAAATAACTTATTAAAGGAATATGAAAGAGAATTAGGGCAAAAATTTAATAAGACAAAATCCAAAATTTACTTCCTAAACACTCTAGCTAGAATCAAAGTAGGGATATGCAATTTGATTCAAATGGAGGAGGTAAATTTACCAA
This sequence comes from Wollemia nobilis, assembly GCA_028583015.1. Classification (NCBI taxonomy): domain Eukaryota; kingdom Viridiplantae; phylum Streptophyta; class Pinopsida; order Araucariales; family Araucariaceae; genus Wollemia; species Wollemia nobilis. The sequence goes on along the minus strand of JAQPPZ010016980.1, from coordinate 1,336,095 downwards.
CAAGTTATCTAGGGATTCTCTTATTTTAGGGGAGAATGAGGACATAATTATGAAATCTAGTTATGAGTAAATTTAGAATATACTTCTAACTTGGAAAGATAGATGAATATCATGAGTAGGAAGAGTGCAACTAATTAAATAAATCTTACATGCCATTACAACATATTATATGTCCTTGTATACTATGGAAAAATTGATAGAAAAAAGTTTCATCTATATTATGTGGTAATTTTTATGGTTAGGATTACATGATAAAATAAAATTTCCTTTGTTGAGGAGCAAGGCATGTGATGATAAAACTAGGGGAGGTCTTGGTTTAAGATTTCTTACGAAAGCAAACTTAGCTCTTAGGGGAAAAGTAATTTGGATATTGTACAAAGAGAGTTAAAGAAAATGGGCAATAATTCTTTTAAGTAATTATGTTGAACACAATGACCCAAGATTAATATTTACTACAATATCACTACCAAATGGTTTTGCACTATGAAATGTTAAAAAAAATTAATTGATCTAATGATTAAAGGTCTAATATGGGTGGTGGGAACTAAAGAAAAAATTCTATTTATATGGATACTTGGTGTGATAAAAAAACACTCAATTTAGATCCACTTTTGAAACCATGGATGATATTAATTTAAGAAAAATATAGTGATAGGATTTCAAACATTATATACTAGGATCAAGAAGGAAGATACAAAGGGAAAGAATACTTTTTACAAGTCATTGATGCTAAGAGGTAGTTGAGTAGAAAGATAATAATAGTGATTATTCCAAGGGGAGTTGAGGATAAGCTTATTTGGGAGTCGAATAGCTCAGGATAATACACAAAAAGAAGTGGATATAATGTAAAGGATAAAAAAAATAGTAATGTTGTAAGAATGATAAATATTTGGGATAGCCCTAGCATTCCTATAGTCAAAATGTTTGTTTGGCTAGTAGATCATAGAAGAATTTTATCTTGGGATAACCTTATGAAAAGGTGTTTTTCATGGCCCCTCATAATATGTTCTATGTAAAAAGGAGGAGGAGAGTATAGACCATCTATTGTAACACTGCTCAATTATCTATCAATTATAGCAATGGATTCTCAATATGTTTGGTAAATGCATGGTGATGAATGCCAAAATTGAAGAATGGTTAAAGTAATGGTAAAGCACTTTTGAAAGTGAAGCTTTACATACAATATAGGATATATCAAAATATACAATATTATGGACTTTTAAGGAAAGGAAATTAATTCATAGGTGATAAAAAGTAAGATTTATTTATCCATATAGGAGTCTAAACCAACCTTATCAACTCACCCAATCCCTAATATTGAAGTAAGAGCCTTGATAGATGGAGTCAAGTCATAAAATGAAATTATGATGTTGGGTATAGGAAAAACAAAATGAAGGCAAAGAATATAAAGTGGAAACCACCATAAATGGAGTTGGTCAAATTAAATTTTCATGGAGCATTTAAAGGAAATCCAAGATTGATAGGAGGAGGAATAATTAGAAATAATAGGCGATAAATTGTGTCTCATTATCCTTTTAATAGTGGATTTACTATAAACAATGAAGCTATATATTGGGTGGTTCTCGAAGGGTTAAAAATATGCAAAAAAATAAAATGGAACAAAGTATGGATGGAAGGTGATTTATAATAGTAACAAATGCAATTTCGAGGAAAGCAAAGGATCCATAAAATCATACAAGAGATAATTGTGAAAATACAAGACATTGCTATAGAGTTTGAAGAATTCAAGTTTACACATATGTTAAGGAAAGGAAAGAAATGTGTAGGTAGGCTAGCCAATAGAGGGGTTTTAATTGAGGATCGTAAAGTTAAATTCTCCTTTCCATGGTTAGAGGAAGTAGTAATTCTAGCTGAAGTTGACAAGAAAATGTTGACTACCTGAATTAAATAATGATAAAGATTTACTTTAATGTTTTCCAATGGTAATATTTACTTTATTTTATAACACTAATGTGTTTTCATATAAACTATTTATTGCAATTCTTGTGGTTGAACTTATTGGTAAAGTGGACTATGGTAGCACAAATTTTTAGAAATATTACTCTACTAAGATGCTATGCATAGACAATAGAGGTAGATTTTTGGTTTTGTGAAGGCTATTGTAGGAAAATTTCAAGAAGGATCTTGAATTTTGGAATATTTATATTCATACAAAAAAATGAAGAAGATTCAAAAAATGAAAATCAAGAATTCAAACTTTGTATAAAACATGATATAGCTATCTAGCTATAGCAACTTAATTGAGATAAGAATTGAATATTTTTGTAAACTCTTGAGCTCTAAAGGAAAGAGTTGTGATTTTTCAAGGGTGGAGGACCCAAGTACAACCCCTTGGTATTTAGCAAAAAATAAATTCAATATACTACTTTTAATTATATTATTATAGAAAAACTATGAGACTTATTAGAGTAATATTATTATAATAATATGATGGACTTAACAAGAATAAAGCTCATCCATGAAAATCATGTACTGCTTTAGAATTAGAGGTTCAACTTTAAATGGTCATAAATTTCTCAATACTTATTAGAATATCTATATGATCACTTACTTTTATAGCACATGTAGTAAGAAAACCAGGTCTATAAAAAGATATGCCTTGTTGAAATATATGATATATTTCCTTATAGAATTTGCTCCAAAATTAGTTATTATAATATTAAATATATATTTTTTCATGGATTTGTTATCACCAAAGACGTTCTATTTATTTTTAATGAGTTTACACAGGTTTTTACGAGGGGTCTTGATACCCTCATATTGAGTGGGGTTTGAACCTTGGACCTCTCAAAGAGAGGCCAAATCCCTTACCACTAAAATAAACTTGCAACTCAAAGATATTCTATTTATTATTATGATTAAGAAAATAAATAATAACCTTAATAATAATAATAATAATAATAATATTATTATTATTATTATTAATTTAATTATTGTAATAACAATAATATTATTAATATCAATATAATTCTTTTATGAATTAAATAACAAAATTATTTTCCAAGATACTAATGTTTATTCATCAACATGATTATTCATTATTAGTTTTTCACAACCATCAATAGTTTTACACTTGACATATTATTTTAATTGACCAATCATCAGGTGTGTAGTCTCTCATTACTTGTGAATTATCTCATAAATTTGTCATCTCATCATGAGAATTGATGTTATAAATGCCATCTAATATAATCATGGTCATTAGACATATTGCCATAATATGAATTAAAAAATCTTCTGACTAATCCAAGGGAATTAAAAGTGAAGAATGACATCCATACCTCTAGGGAACTTCTTCCTGTTAGAATAAATCTTAAGTTCTACTAGGATAGTCTAACTTGAGTTACCACTCTTGCATGAGGTAGATAAACTCCCAGTTTAGACTAGCTCAGATTTGTTGAGTTGTTGTAATCCAACGACTCACATTGATCAACTTTGCTATTTATACAAAGTTGATCTGTTGGAATAATCAATCAGTTTACAACTTCTTTCAAAGTTTCTTATAATGCTTCATCTATCTTGACTTGGGTTTAATATTGTTCTTCAATATTTTAACATGGTATCAGAGCTTTGGTAGATGTTTGCATTCCAGATTTCTTGCCTCTTGAATTTTTTCTTTAACTGGTTCATTCTGTATAATTTTTTGGCAGTTTCCTTTTAACTTATATGTTCCACTTTTTTTATATAAAGCATCTTTTGCTGTCTTTTGAGAATATAGTGGGCAAGTTTTTTTTTTTCATATAAAACAAATGTGAAGAGTGTGCTTCTTCTTTGCACACAAGTTTTTTTTTAGCCCTTGCTTTATCAGTGCCAATTGGGTGATTTGTATTGTAGCTCTCCTGAGAGCTCATTCGAGAGTCTGTCAAGTTTTTTTTTTTTTAAAAATCCGCATCGTAAATTTGGATTCCTCACTGTACCGCCCATTTTACCCCCCTCAATATTCAAGATTTCCCTATCTCCAACGTGCGTCATATCATTTGGCAGTCATGGCAAGATTTTTTTCCAAAATATTATGCCACGAGCTACATCTATCACACAGACTGACAAATTCACTTTAATCAACTGGCTCTTATGCCTACATGATTATTACCATGCTCATCCCTTGCCTCCGCCTAAATATCATTATTTGCCACATTTTGAGTCTAGCACCCTCCCATATTTTCACTGGCGGATGCTAACCAATAGTTCACTACTTTCAATGCCCAGTTAGAGAGGCACGCATTCTCAATGATCCTTGTGCTTTAACAGAATTGGCAGAGTTTATTTTGGTGGATATCTCGTATTTCAACAGTTCTTAAGTCATAAATATTATATATATCCCTCTACAAAAAACTATTATATTCAAAAAGTGTTTGCTTGGGTTATTATTTTTGTGCTTTGGGTGATGGGATAATTTTTGTTCGTAGTCCAGGTTGTTGCTGCTAACGTCTCCTGCTCTTGATAGATTCTGTGTTGAGGAAGATCTCATCTAGCTTGAAATATCTCACCTACTCGTAGTATGAGGTATACGTCTCTCCTGTACCTGTTAGAGCCCTACAATGACATATCTTATTCACCTACTTACGTTGTGTGTGTCAGATCCTCTCCTGCATCTGTCAGAGCCATACGATGATGCTTCAAACAACCTCCTCCTGCCATGTAAAATCATCAAGCCCAAGAGATTTTTTTAAAAAGTCATTGCCTTGCACAAAATATTCCTATTGTAGTCATACACGGATATTTAGCATTACTTTGGTCGGTTCACCAGGTCTCAGAGTCTGCAGCACTTAGCTCTTCGTCGTCCTTGTAAAATAGAGTCATTCACTACCCAACAACATTTTCCTCTACAGGTCTGCGACTCTTCTATCTATGTATCGTATTCTTCCAGACGCATTTTAAGTTCTTTACCAAGGGAAAAGTTCTATTTACTATGTATGCCCCTTTATCAAAGGCATAGCTATTTCAAACAGGTTTAATCTTTTTTACTCAAATTTTCTAGAGTAATTGTTTTAACTCTGAGAAACTCAATAAAAGAGATTTTTGTTTAACTTCCTCTTATAGCCTATTAGTTAGGCTAAAATTTGGCAACTGTAAAAGGTTTAAAATTTTGTAGGCTCTCAAATTTTTGCACCTTATTCTCAAGGGGGGAAATTTTACTTTTCTATGAGAAGCATTGTAACCTTGATTCAAAATTGTTACTCCTCTCACTATTCTCTTTAGCCTGTTCCAAAGAGGCTCTCAAAGAGTGAAGAGTCCAATTGTAATTTCATAAATATAAAGTTTTTTTGGGGGGTTATTGGTGTTGCTTCTTGCACATTTTGTCTTGATTTTATTCAAGGGAGTTTTTTTGCTAGTGCTGCAACTTTTTCTGGGTATTTCTACATACAAGGGGTGATTGCTACTGTTGCATTCTTTTTGTGGGCAATTATTGGAGGTGATACTTAGGATAGATTACTGGTGGAGTCATTTTGTGGCACTCTCTTGGTCACTTCATGTTTGTTTCTTGCACCTCATTCTTTGAGAATCTTCTACATGTTACAGTTGTAAAAACGCTTGAAAATATATCATATACAAGCAAGCAAACATATACAAGCATCTTCTCATAAAGCACCTCAAATTTTAGCATAAAAGAATCTCATTTTAAAAATTGCCTATGTTCCACGTATCGTTCTCCTCATATACCTATAGTCTCCCTCATGTAAGGGTAGGTCATTGAGAAGTTCCATATAAAGTTCTGGTAGGTTATTCTTATTTCAAAATAACTATGTTCCACCTATTATTCTCCTCATATACTTATAGTTTCCCTCACGTAAGGGTGGGTATATTGAAGAGTTTAGTATAACGGTCTGGCTTTTACTACCTTGATTCAAAAGGGGTTTTTTTATTGGTGCTGCTTCTTGCTGAATTATCTCGCTCAATACAATTGATCCACTCACCCCTCATATCTATCACACATGAAAAACCAGAATATTAAATCTTATAACTCAAAAAGGTCTCACACATTTGGTAGAAGAAAAACAACCTACATTTGAAAAAGAATATGAAATCTTTGTTCATAAAGGAAAGATGTATGAAAAAATGGGCATTATAACCACAATTGTAAGTGAAAGCTTATGGTTTCACATATATGAATGTAAAACTCCATTTGAGAGTTGGGAAAAACTTAAAAACTTGTTTGGTAAAGTGGATCAAATAAGATCAATGCAACTAGAAGCAGAGTTAACAACTCTATCTCCTGAAGACTTCAACACTATTGTTTATTTCCTCACCAAATTCAAGGAATTCCTCACTCAATTAAAATGTAGTGGTAAGAATAAAATAGAATAAGAATAAATCTATCTTATTCTTTCCAAATTAAATGGAGCATTTCAAATTTTTGCAACCACTTTTTTTTCTACAAAAGATGCACTTGGTACAAGTTTTAAAATACCCACTTTAGAGGAGTTTTGTGATAGGCTAACTAGAGAGGAAATGAAGATTTCAAAATATGAGATATTCCCATTCTCCTCAAAAGCCTTAGTAGTTTCTAACTCCAAAGACAAATTCAAAAATAAAGACAAAGCACCTATAACTTGTACTCATTACAAGAAATATGGTCATTGAGTAAATATTGGAAGAGACTACAACAACTTGAGGTAGCAATGAAGGATCACAAAATAGACATAAAAAAACACATTGGAAAGGTCTTAAATGTTCAAGGTAAAGATGCTAATATTTTATCAAAATATTGGGTTCTAGATTAAGGAGCAACCCATCATATGCCATCTTCAAAAGAGTCATTTACTTCTCTCTTCTCAAGCACCACTTGCAGCATTGAAGTTGATGACTCATCATTTATCCCTATCAAAGGAAAAGGTGACATAAAAATTGATGGTGGTCATATAAATAATGTTCTCTATGTACCAAATATTGCTATAAATCTTCTCTTTATCTATTATATTTGTACTTTTGCAAAGGGCAAAACAATTCTATTTTCACCAACAGGAGTTGAGATAAGAGACTTTCAAGAACCCTACTCCCTCATAGGAAAATGTGGCATTGATCATAGATCTCACCTATTTCACTTCAAGGGATTCACAAATTTAGATAGAGACTCTTGTTTTGTTGCTCATAGAGACCTTGAAAGCAAAATTTGGCATGAAAGATTTGGACATCTCAGTTATAGCTATTTAAGGGAATTAAGTACTCATGAAATGGTAACAGGGTTACCAAACATCTCTTCTATTGATGGAGTATGTCCTGGATGTGCTCTTGAAAAATAAAATCAAGATCCTTTTCACCCAAGTAGTTCACAAAAAGCTTCATCCTCACTAGAGTTAATCCATAATGACTTAATGGTCTTCCCGGAGCCTTCTTTCAAAGGAGCAAAATATGCCTTAACCTTCATTGATGATTTTTCAAGAAGAACTTGGGTCTAATTTCTAAAATACAAAAGTGATGTTCTATCCCACTTCAAAATTTTCAAGGCCTTAGTTGAAAATCAGGCCACATGCAAAATCAAACAATTTCGAACTGATAATGAGGGGGAATACTTCAGAAGTGAGTTATCCAAATTTATCTCAACTCATGGCATAATTCATCAACATTTAGTCTCCCATAATACACAACAAAATGACATAGCAGAAAGGAAAAATATATCTTTGAAAGAAATGGCAAACTATATGCTACGCTCAAAGGATCTTCCAGTAGTTTTTTGGGCTAAGGCAATTAACTATGCAAATTATATACAAAAACCCACACCATACAAAGCTCTTAGTCATTTAACTCCTGAGGAAGCATGGACTGGCTCAAAAATTGATGCATATTTTTTCCAAGTTTTTGGGTGTCCTTCATGGGCCCACATCCCAAAGAAAAAGAGAAATTCTCTAGATAAAAAAAGTAAGAAATTTATCTTTGTTGGTTATTGTGAGGATATGAAAGCCTACAGGCTCCTTGATCCTACCACTCATGAGGTATTTTTTCACAGAAATGTTCAATTTGATGAAACATTTTCTTCTCAAAATCCTTATCAATCTTCTACCAACCTTGATTCTATTGATCCATATCCCATATTTGAGCTCTAATATGATGAAGAACCTATCCTTGAGTTAAATGATCAAAATGAGGATTCTATAATTCAAAATCCAACTCAAAGTCTGACCACACCCATTACTCCTTCCACAATGCCAAAATGGGCCCACACCATTATTCAAGAAGCCAATCCTTATATCTAAGATCTTCCATCATCCAGACTAAGCCACTCCATAGGTTCTGGTCTTGTATTTCAATCCATTTCTATAGATCCTCAATCCTTTAAAGAAGCCACTGGAATAAAAGAATGGGATGACGCCATAGAAACATAATTTTCTTCCTTGATCAAAAAAAAAATTGGGATTTAGTCCCTCTTCCAAAAAGAAGAAAATTGGTTTGTTGTAAGTGGATTTACCGAACCAGGTATGCAGCTGATGGAACAATTGACAAACACAAAGATCGCTTGGTAGCTAAAGTTTTTTTCACAATTTGAAGGTATTGACTATTCTGAGACCTTTGCCCTTGTTGTAAAAATGGATTCTGTCTGGTTGGTCCTTGCACTTGCTGCTTCACAAAAGTGGCATGTTTTTCATATGGATGTTAAAAGTTTTTTCTTGCATGGAAACTTAAAGGAATAAATATTTATGGAGCAACCCATTGGATTTATTCAAGACTCCTCCCTTGTTTGTAGACTAATAAAATCCCTCTATGGTCTCAAACAAGCCCCTCGAGCTTGGTACGATAAGATGGACTCTTTCCTTCTTTCCACAGGATTTTCTCACTGTGATTCTAATGCTACAATCTACACTTGGCATGAAGAATATAACATCACCATCCTTTTTCTATATTGATGGTCTTCTCCTCAATGGAAGTGCCACTTCTCACATTCATATTGTTAAAATATCCCTTCATAAGAAATTTGAGATGGCTGATCTAGGTTTAGCTCATTACTTCCTTGGATTTTAGATAACTCAAAATGATAAAGGAATTTCAATATGTCAGCAAAAGTATACTCTAGATCTTCTTCAGCGATTTAAGATGGCTAATTGCAAGCCTTCTTCCATGCCCTTTCAGTCTAGAGTAACTCTTACTTCTTCCTGCAATTCCCATCTATGTGATGCCACTCTATATAGATAGCTTATAGGGAGCCTATTGTACATCACTCATATTCATCCAGACATTTCCTATGCTATTGGCTTCATCTCTAGATTTTATCAAACTCCTCATTTCAACCACTAGCAGGTAGCAAAGTAAATTCTTCGCTACTTGCAAGGGACCCCTCACTTTGGGCTATTCTATGAGAGTGGATTTATAGATATTTTTGAATACACAAATTATGATTGGGTAGGTTCAATTGAGAATAGATGCTCCATATTTGGCTATGTTTTTTATCTTGGATCTTCATCTATTTCTTGGTCATGCAAAAAATACCAGGCCATTGCATTATCTTCTACAGAGGTAGAGTACAGGGTATCAGTTTTGGATAGTCATGAGACTCTTTGGATTTGTTAGATAATGAGAGAATTTAGTTTTTTTCATGACCAAATTATTACACTTTGGTGTGATAATCAAAGCACAATTCATATTTCCATAAATCCAGTTGAGCATCAGTGCACCAAGAACATTGAGATTTACATGCACTTCATTGGGAAGCATATTCAGGATGAGGTTATAAGTTTAGAATTCATTCCAATAGAGAGTCAGATTGCAGACATCTTCACCAAATCCTTTGCTTCTTCATGTTACATTTATTTGCATGAGAAACTTGGGGTAAAACAATTATCTTAACAAAGACCATATTAGAGGTTTTAACCTCTCTTCTTTTTCTTTTTCTTAGAAAGATGGTTTTTTCCCATGTGGTTTTTTCACCATATCTCCATATTATAATATTTATGTTGTACATGAGTACCTAATAATGCCTTGTTGTGATGTCTCATTTCTCAGTGGATATGCCACTCATATTATGTACATGAGTACCTCATCAGGCCTTGTTGTCGGGACTCATTTCTTGTTACTACATTTACCCCTAGTATCACTTAAGGGGGGTGTTAGAATAAATCTTAAGTTCTACTAGGATAGTCTAACTTGAGTTACCACTCTTGCATGATGTAGGTAAACTCCCAGCTTAGACTAGCTTAGATTTTTTGAGTTGTTGTAATCCAACGACTCACATTGATCAACTTTGTTATTTATACAAAGTTGATCCCATGGAATAATCAATTAGTCTTACAGCTTCTTTCAAAGTTTCTTGTAATGCTTCGCATATCTATATTGACTTGGGTTATAATAATGCTCTTCAATATTTTATCACCTCCTAGAATTAAATCAAATTGGTTTGGTTGCATTTTATTAATCCACTTATATTTATCTACATCCATCCTAAGGTCATTGCTACAAGTTGCCTCTCCTATGATCAACTAGGTTGAAGCAAAAACATCAACATTCCTATAAATTATTAGGAATATATTATTATTAGTCTTCCTTTGTTGTATACAAATCATATATATATATATATATATATATATATATATATATATATATATATATATTTGATTTTACATGGTGGAATTAGAAACCACCACAAATTCGGATAGGCTATCCGTATTTTTATGGCCACCATAGTACTATGCGTTGTTCATCCTATAAGTCACCATACAGATTTCCACACAGTCCACACCTATAACCACTATACCATGATCATTTTAAACCTTTTACGCACCGAAAACACCAGGAAAGGGACAAGCATTTAGTTCGATGAGGCCCAAGATTTCAACCTTGGACCTTCACCCCCTTACAATATTTGGGGGAACCAATTGGTCTACACCTCGGACCTGTATAAAAATCATATTAGAACAAAGTATCCATCAAATGTATTTGTATTTCCTTCAATTTAGATTGAGTCATTTTTTTTCTACTTAAAATATCACCTGATCAAACACTACTACCATATAGTTAGGAACTTGGTTTCTTATTTCATCACCATAAATTAAATTAGTAAAGTTATTCTCAATTCATGCTACCTTACTTTAATTTATGGCATACTTGCTAATATTAATTCATGCACAATGCTTGTGGTTGTGATGACTTCCAATTGTAAACTTTGCATTTTATACATGTATTCTTAATCCCAAGTTATATTATTTATGTCATATTCCATAAAGGAGAATTCAAGTTGTTAAGTTCTCCTTATTTATATTCAATTATGTCTTGCTTTAATTTATTATATCACTTATTCACTTGATGCAAATCATTATCCAAATCTTCAATGTAATTATATATTCATCACTCTAGTCTTACTAGCTCGTGATTCAACATGCTAAAATATGTTATATTTCTTTTAATATTACTCCATTTTACAATTGAAATTGAATACTCTTCAATATTATTACATATTTATAATTCTAATTCTTGGGCTACTTCACAATTTAAGGTTATTAATTTGCTTAACTAACATAGTCCATTATAAAAATCCAAGTACACTTTGTGACTCATTATATTTTATTTCAAAGCTTCCCATGCTAGACACCTAATGAATCATATCACTAAGGTACTTATTGATCTTAAATTAAAATAAAGTCATTTAAATATCATTATATGATCACCATCAAGTTTTTGTATACGTAAATCAATTTTTTCATGACAATTTTATCTTAAAATGAAAACTTGATATCAAGTTATGCTCATAAGATTGAATTCTATGTCACACTGATCCATACTATGTAGGACTATCATTAAGGGTATGAGGATATATTTGGATCTATAATACAATTATGATCAACCCAAGGTCTATGACACTTGATATTAGGTCTATGCATTATCATAAGTTAGATCCTTACCTTTGGATAACCTCAAGGCTCCAAAAATTTTAAGAGTAAGGAGTTAAAATCTTGACCTATAGTGAGAATTTGTTGTTGCTTTTTGAAAACCAATTGGAATAATGAACATATTATATTCATCCCTAATAGTAAAAAAATTCCTATATAAATATAATCTATTGATTAGGTAGTAATATCTATTTTCATAAGAAATGAACCAAAGTATTTTTATAATATACAAAAATACTTAGTTCTTAAAGAAGTCAAATTTCCAACCCATCTAAGAAGTAATATTCAAACTATAAAATATATAATCATAGTATCATTTATTTCTATACTTATATATCCTTCTATGAAATATAGAAGACTTAACAATGAGATAGAATCATCATCAAAGTAAAAAACCTTTAAAATTTAAGTGACTACATTCTTCCAAGAGTAGGGTTCATCCTCCAATAGTTTCATTCAAACCATTCTCATTTGTTGATTAAATATCCTTGTTTTAAAACCTTTTATTTTCTAAATATCCCATACAATAGCCCATTTTTGCACAAGAATGAAGGGCATGAAGGCATAGATACACAAGGAAGCATATAAGAGTTTTATATAAAAATGAGATCTTCATGGCAATCTCTACACTTTTGAATCCTCTTTTACAACTCAATTAAATAATAAGAGTATATTTATTCCTCTCATTAGTTTCCATCTTAGCTAAGTACATAAATTATTTTATGCTAAGTTACTAATAAATTTGAATTTAAATAATTATAACAATACTTATTACAATATATATATTTTTAATACAAAAGTATTATGATAATTAAAATTATTTTCTATAATACTATAAAAAGGTATACATGTAATAATCCATTCAAATATCTTTTTGACTAAGTCATTCATCAATAAATAATTAATTTTCTTATGGGCGATACACTATTAAAACAAATCTTTATATAGATTGGGTGTCCATAAGAATGTGAGATGCACAAGTGGTGTTTTAGCAAGAAGCACTAATATTATATTATTTGTAATGATAACATAAACATTGACCTTCAAGGATACCTCTTGAAAGATAATGCTCATGTAAGGATATTTTATTTGGGATAATACTAAAGCCTAAAGTAGGTAGATTTATAATTTTCCGTAAAGTATCTTATATTCTTCGAATTTCTTAACAATACAAGAAATGATTTAAACAAAGTAGTAGTTGCTCAAAGTCCCAAGGAGCATGTTTCCATAACCATCACAACTTGTAGAACTTGGTATCTATATGGGATATTTTCCAAATATGCTAGTGCTAAGTCACACTATGGTGCCATGAATTCTTTGGCACTAACTTTATGGATTTAATGATTAAAAACTAACAACCATACACTTATGTGCCACCAAATAATGATAAACTAACATACCTTATAGTGGTAGATGCAAAAAATATATTTGTGCAAGACTAGTTTAGCCACCTATTCATCCAAATATTGGTACCATATGTAGGAGAATTTGAAGAGGTAGTTCATGAACTATTGCTATGACTACTTCTTGATAAATTAGGAGCTAAAGCACTTGACCTTCCAACCATTCTATAGCTATTGCACATATATTGTATAAATTTTAGTGTAGGAACTTACTTCTTTGTTTGTGATATCTTCTTATTTTTTCTCATTCCTTTCAATTCTTGTTTCATTTCTATAATTAACCTTTATCTAAAGGTTGTTCTTACCATCATGGTAGAATAAATTTCCCTACACCTTATAGTGTTACACCCTTGTATTAAGTATTTGTACATTTTATTTTTATTTAATGCAAGAGCTTTATATTCTATAAAGCATTTGTATCATCATCTATAATTGTGTTTATTATTATTTTTGATAAGGTTGGAAGAAGGGATTTTTTAAAGGGCCCCAACCCTTTTACATTGTCACACAATACACATGCTTTTTTTAATGCAAAATGGGACAATACATAGGTCCTCCTATTCAAGGATACAACCCATATTAAACTACATGAACTATCCCATATATCCTTAACTATATAAGATGATCTATTATAGACTTAGACACAAATATAACACCAACATGTTAGGATCCCATATCCTAACTTTCATTAATAATAATAATAATAATAATATAATATATTAAGGTTAGTATAGTTAATAATATAATATTTTTTAGGTATTGATAAAAAAAAGGGTTGAAGGGCCCTGACCCTTTACACAGATATACAAGAAAAAAAAAAAGAGAAGATCATACAAATGCAAGATAATCCTATCTTAGTAAAAAAAAAAAACTTGGGCTAAACGTGTTGATGGAGAAGCTAAAATAATATTCCTCCCTCTATCCTTCTATTTAATGTAGCTAATGTAGTGCTCAATGCTTTACATAATTGATAAAGAAACTACTGACAATAATGTAATTTAGTGTGCTCAAATCCTTCATCACATGATCCCAATAAGTATTCTGCTTTGCTATGCCCTCTTTATCTGCTAGCTTCATTATCAATTCTTATAATATCTTCCAAATCCATGGGAGCATATGACCAGACCTTGAAATTCTCATATTTAACTGCCATATTCACCATTTTATCGACAACTTTGTTTCCCTCTCTATAAATATGTTTAAATTGAATTTCTTCTAGGTTTCCAAAAATAGTCATCGCATCTGTAATTATTTGGAAAATGCTAGAATTATTTAACTCCCATTTTTGAAGGGAAGTTATAATATTCTTGGAATCCCCCTCAAGAATAATTCTCCTAAAATCCAAATTCACTACAATTCGGAGGCCTATAAGCATTGCCCTTGCTTCAGCTTGGTGATTTGTGGTAATTCCTATATCCTTAGCATATGCAACCACTACCTAATATTTGTTATTCCTAATGAGACCCCCACCATCAGCATGACTTGGGTTACCTTTTACAGCTCCATCAAAGTTAATTTTTACCCAGTCTTTGTGGGGACGTTCCCATCTGGTATCTAGTCTCACCTTATTGATTTTTTCTATATTTGAGATATCCTTTTCTCTAGAGAGGATCATTGCAAGATTTTCTTGGCTAACAATATTTTTAATACAATCCTCCAATAGGGCTATTTTTATCCTAGCATAAACCCCAATTATTCCTCTGGTTTTATTTTTGAACACTCATTTGTTTCTTTCCAACCAAATCCCCCAACAAATATGTGGAATGCATTTTTGCTAAAAAATACTACTTCCTAAGTGCCACTATTCCCAAATACTGATTAGAGAATTTGGAATGACCCAAGCAACATTAACTTATCTAAATAACATATTTAAGATCTCACAAAAAAATCACAAGTTCCAAACAGGTGGTCCACACACTCATCTTCTTTGTTACATAAGACAAACAGTTGGAACCACAATTCCTCTTTTGAACATATTGTCTTTTGTAAGGATATTATTGAGAATGGAAGTCCAAAAAATATAGCAACATTAGGGATGATATTTAGATTCCAAATTATTTTAAGCTTAGGTTTCTCTGAGGTTACTTTGCCCAAGACTCTATATCCATCCTTAACTAAGTACTGGACTTGCTGGTTTTTTCCCCAAATTATCTGATCCTCCTCTAAACCTCTACCTAAATAATAAATCCTTAGGAGGATTTGTAGATCTTTACCCCCCGAGCCTTGCATATCTTCTTGTACAATTTTCCACTCCTGAAAATCACCCACCCTATGAATGTAACCTTTAATTTTATTACCATATGTTCTGGTTAAATGTTCTTTAATATCTTTGAAATTTTTGTAGTTTGCTAAAGGCTCCTCTTGAATCCAAGGATCTTTTCAAACATCAATTTTGTCTCCCCTGCCTACTCTCAAAACCTTGCCATAGAAATTTTCTACTATTGATTATATTTTACCAAAAAATAGACCCATGTGGAGGATTAGAACAATTGATAAAGTGGTTTCTACCCTCCAAGTATTTATTTTGAATAATGCTAGCCCATTTCCATTATGCTCCAGTGCAAAGCATCCAACCATGTTTAGCTATAAGGGATCTATTTATATCTCTCAACTTCCTCAAACCAAGGCCCCCATTCTGTAAAGGCTAGAAATAAGTATCCCAGGCTACCGGATGTATATGTTTTTTGCATTCAGTGCCATCCCATTAATTTTTTTTTGTAGCCTTTCTAAAGTCTCTTCCACTTTCCTTGACATCCTTAGGAAAGAAATGAAATAAATAGGGAGGCTTTGAGCGTGTGTTTTATGAATTGTAATTTCCTTGCAGAGGATAATAGAGATCCCTTCCAACCTTGAAGTTTCCTATTAAATTTATCAATAATTGGATTCCAAAGTTCATATTTCATCTTTCCTATAAAAAATGTAACCCAAGATAAGGGATAGGGAAATTTTCCTCCTTACAACCCAACACTTTAACTATTTGATCTCTTATACTCTCCTCCGTGTTTAAAAACATAATCTTGCTTTTTTCATAATTTATTTTTTGGCCTGTAGCTTTTTCATAAGAATCAAGGAATTTTTTTAACTCCAAAGCTTCTTCCTCTATAGATTCCCCAAGCAAGAAAGTATCATCCACAAGCTATTGATGAGATAAAGCTTCACCAATGGATGAATATTTTAGACCTTTGATATTACCATCCTTTCTCTTTCTTTCCAAAGTTCTTCCTAGGGCATCTACCATAATGATAAAGAGATATGGAGACAACAAATTTCCCTTCTTGATTCCTCTGCTAGAAGGAAAGAACCCATCATATTGTCCATTTATCAAGATTGAGAATTGGGGGTTAGAAATACACATACCAATCCATACCCTCAATTTTTCACTGAAACCCATTCGCTCCATTATTTTATCTAAGAAAGACCATGAAACCCTATCATAGGCTTTGTTCATGTCCAACTTAAGGAACATGCCCGACCCTTTCCTCATTTGAAGAGAGTGTGTTATTTCATAAATGGAAATGATACTTTTAGTAATTTGCTTACTTGCCACATAACCTCCTTGATCTTCATTAATTATTGAGGGAACGATGTTTTTCAACCGATTGGCCAAAAATTTAGTAAAATTTTTGTAAATTGTATTACATAGGCTGATTGGTCTAAAGTCCTACAATTTATCTATTCCATATTTCTTAGGAATTAGAGCAAGTAAGGTATTATTCCATTCTTTCAACAACTTACTAGATTCTTGGGCTTCTTGGATTGCATTGACTACATATTCTCCAACAATATCCCAATGATGTTGAAAAAACCTGGTGGAAAACCATCTGGCCCAAGAGCCTTGGATGATTCCATAGAAAACACAACTATTTTAATATACTCCTTAGAGATTACCTTGCATAGATATTCATTGATGCTATCATTTACTATTTTGGGAACATTGTTAATGATGTTTTCTATTTCCATGTTGCACTCTATTGATTCTTTGCTAAGAAGGTTTTGGAAGAAAGTAATGGGCAAATTTTTAATATCATTTAAATCCTCATACTTTCTTCCATATTCCCCCATAATGTAGAGGATTTTATTGTTGTTCCTATGTCTCATAGTTGAAACATGGAAGAATTTAGTGTTTCTATCACCTTCCTTGAGCCATAAAACTCTTGATTTCTATTTCCAATGAATTTCCTCTTGGGTAATGGTATTATGATACTTTGTGAGTTGTTTTTCCTTTTCATGCCACTCTGGTTTTCTACCTTCCCTATCCATTATTTTCTCTATATCTTGGATATCCTTTTTAAGCTGTTGTTTTCTTAAATTGATGTTACCAAAAACCTCTTTATTCCAAATTTTGATTCGATACTTGATGTTCTTTAATTTTTGAGTAACTCTATATATTGCTGATCCTTGAACCTCCTACCACCAAGATTGAATTTTGTTTGTAATGTATGGGTGCATATTCCACATGAGCTCATACCTTAAGGGTGCTCCTCCCTGCTTCCCATAATTTTCTATATCTAGCAATAGGGAATTGTGATCTGATATTATTATGGGCATACATGTAAGTCTATAAATATTGTTTATACTTAGCCAAATATCAGAAATAAAAACTCTATCCAGAAACCTTTGAATGTGATTATCTCCCATCCTTCTGTTTGTCCACGTAAACTTACCTTTACACATATCCAGGTCAATCAACTTATTATTCTAAATAAAATGATTAAAATATTGCATACCTTGAGTGATGTTAATCCTCCATCAACTTTTGTCCTCTGTTCTTAAGACTGTATTGAAGTCACCCAAAACTATCCAATGCAAATTAATGAAAATACTCCTCTAAAAAGATAGAGTATTCCATAGATGGAATCTCTCAGGATCATCATTTTGAGCATAAACCCCTGTCATTACCCAACAAAAGTTCATTTTTTTGTTCTTCAATTTGACTATGCAAAATCTCTCTTCTTGATCAATTAAAGTGCCCTCAAAATTCATTCTGTCCCAAAATATGCAAATACCTCCAGCAGTACCTTGTGTTGGGCTTATGATCCATTCAACATTCGGCAATACCTCTTTCTAAATAATGTCAAGTTTTTTGTGTCAATTTTAGATTCTTGAAGATAAACAATATCAGGTTTTACTTCCATGAGTAGATCTCTAACAATTCTTCTTTTCCCAGGGGAATTTAGCCCATGCACATTCCAAGAAAGGATTTTCATTATTTGGTTTTTTTGGATGGACTTTTACCCTTAACCATACATTCTTCATTTGGATCTAATTCTTGTCCCCTGTTCTCTGGTACTTTTTGTTCTTCTTATTTGGGAGATCTTCCTTGCTTTATTTTCCCATAATTACTTGTATTCTTTGTATTTTTTGTATGTTTTCTAGGAGGATCATTCTCTCCCATTTTATTACATCCTATCGGAGATTCTTCTACTGTTGATTGAGTTTTTTTACCCAAATCTAGTATTTTTTTGAATCTTGTTTGCATACCCTCCTTAGACTACTTTGAGTTTTCTATTATTCTTAGATCCTTCTATTCCTATAATTGTTTAGTTTCATTCTTTGAACTTAAAACTTGATATAATCCTTTCCATCCCTCTATTTATTTGATTTTAAACCCCCAAACTCCTTCAATATGATCCTTCTCCTGTTTTGAGTCCATTTGAGTGGATGGGGTATCCTCTACCATTTTAGCATCATCTACTAATATTTCTTCTTCGACTTCCAAATTACCGTATGTATTCTCTATGCTGATTGCAATCACATTTTGTTGTTGTTTCTTGGTATCTAGATTTATATAATTTTTAATCATATTTATTTTCATATTATGGTTAAATTATTAATTAATTATTATATTATTAGGGTTAGGGTTAGATAGTCATAGTTATAATAATTAATTATTATGAACCATCATATTGAAGTGACGTAGGGTTAGGGTTAGGGTAGATATAAATCATTGTAGAATCGATCATTTGAAATCATCCAAGATGAAATAATAATATATTTATTTAATTCAAGGGGAGCCCCCCTATAAGGGCAAGTGATTCATGTTTTTATTAATTAATTAATTAAATTTATTATTAGAACCTTTAGGGTTCTAACATTTGGTATCAAAGCAACCACCCAGTTTTGAGTCATAGAGCAAGCAGGAACGCTTGTATTGAAGTGTTAACCCAGGGCTTGTACGGAGAGTGGTGGATTCCCTCGTATGAGCACATAATTGTTAGGTGGGAACATTGGTATTGTAGTATTAGCCCAAGGCTCATATAGAGAGTGGTGGATTTCCTTGTACAAGTGCACAATCACCCAAAGTATAGGCTATGAAGAGTGGTGGGATGTTATGATCTTGTCATAATATAAATAAATTAAAAAAACATTCCCAAGAATACGCTATGACTGTAACTGAAGTATTCATCATATGACCTCCTTGTATAACTATGACTGGTGATCCGATCATTGATGGACGTTACGATCATAAAAAAATTTGAGTAATCCTTTCTAATGTAAGCCAAAATCTATGCTAGAAGGGGAGCTGGGGTAGCTTGTTTCCATTATTTTCATAACAAGAGATGAAGGTTTTTTGTAAACCACTATTGACTATATTTCCATGTCAATTGTGATATTGGAGAAATATATTGAGCTGGGATACCACACTCAATTGTACAGATGGCACCACTCTTACTTTGTGGGATCCCAAAATTTTTATTAGTGCTTGAAATATCATTCACCTTCAATTGGTTATATGTAGACACCTTCAAATGTTACAAATTACAAATAACATAAGTTGCTATGCTACCAGTATCTTGTCCTTAATGAAAATGACTACATTCTATTATATTCATGAATAAGATATTGCCTCCTTCATTAATGAATTATAACTGTTAATTTCCTTTGCTTGGTCCTCCACGTGATTGCAATTTCAATAAGTCCTAGTGCATGAATCATAGCGATGATTCTAAACAACAATTTTTCTCCAAAATCTTTCAAAATTCCTTGGTGCACAACTGCGGTGCTTGTTGATGAAACTTTTTTTAAATTTTTGTGGTGGTTAATGGGATACCCTCAACAATGTTTGATATGCAAGAATATCCTTGCATATATCCTCACACATAAACCTTGAATGCTACGACATGTTGTGTAGTTTACTAATCTCTAATCATAGGTATCTACTTTGTTTGAAAAAGACTATACACATCAAAAACTTTGTTGATGTATTTGATGAGTGCTTTGGATTCTTCCACATGATATCTTCAACCGATCACCAATATATTTTAATACATTGCAATAGGTCTTATGAGTTTGGCATAGCACAACTTACGGCTCAAAAAAAAATACATTTCTAGTTGTTACAACGTTAAACATTTCAGTGAGATAGCGTGACCATCGATGGAAATAAAAACTAGTCGTTGAATCTATCTACATTGGAGAATGCGTTAGAGGGACATATTACAATTACAGTGAGCATCAGTCTCATAAGTCAAAGTGCCATTGTTAAACAAAACATTGTTCCAACTCAGACAAAATTCAACCCCCATAACCATAGTCAAACAAGACATTGTTTCAACTCAGACAATGAAGGTTTTACACCAATAAATTGTTTGTTACCCATTTTTGCCGAGATGGAGAAAGTTTTTTGAAGAAGTTTGACACCAACGATGAAGATAATATTTCATCCTCAAATCTATGTGATGTTATGCAATACCTGGGTTACAATCCCTTGAAGGATGAGCTATGTCTCATCATGGCGACAGTGGACTCCAACGGTTCCATCTCTGCCAAAGAACTCCATAATGTACTGAGGAGGTTGGGAGAGAGCTGCAGTTTAGTGGAGTGTCGTAATATGAATGGAGGTTACCACATATCAGACTGCATTATATATATATATATATATATATATATATATATATAAATATAAATAGAGATATTACACAATGCCTTCCATTTTGAAGGTAAATCCAAGCATGAAAAGCAACACTATATTATTAGGATCCCATATCCTAAATTTCATTAATAATAATAATAATATAATAAATTTAATATATTAAGGTTAGTATAGTTAATAATATAATAATTAATTATTAATTAATTATTATATTATTAGGGTTAGGGTTAGATAGTCATAGTTATAATAATTAATTATTATGAACCGTCATATTGAAGTGACATAGGGTTAGGGTTAGGGTAGATATAAATTATTGTAGAATCGATCATTTGAAATCATCCAAGATGAAATAATAATATATTTATTTAATTCAAAGGGAAGCCCCCTATAAGGGCAAGTGATTCATGCCTTTATTAATTAATTAATTTAAGTTATTATTATAACCTTCAGGGTTCTAACACAACACCACTGAAAAAAGTGACACCAAGAATGTAGCACAAAATTGATGTAAGAAACTAAAAACCATTAATGAAATCAAATAGACTGAACACCATATTGAACAACCAAATATGCCAAAATATTCATTCTGAATGTTGGATTTTCAATATGCATGTAGTTGTAGCCATGCATTCTTCCTTCTTGGCCAAGGCGATCAACTTAATTTTGGTATCCATTACAAACTCCTAAATTTTATTAGCAATCCCGTTGAAGTATTTGGTATTGTGTTGTAATGAAGAGGCCAGATCATCAAAGAAAATCCAATTGGTACCCAAACTATTCATAGCAATAAATATTTTAGTATCACGTTTAGAAGCCCTTGGTTCCTTAACATGAACCTCTTCTTGCACCATGGCCTTTGCAATATTTTTATCCCCATCCTTAGACTAATTCATAAAAGTTGGATCCACACCCTTTGGATTCTCCATTTGATAATTCTCCTCACCATCCACTTTTGTTCCACCCGAACCATCACCCTTTTGAACAAAGCACCATCCTCCAGCCCATAAAACCACATATCGAATCCTATATGCCATCATAGTAATTATAAAATTTTGATATATTCTCTTTCCATTGCCACCATTTACTAATTTCATAATATATAAATATATTATCAAAATACATTCCTAAATACTTCTTCACTATACTTAAAATATTGACACTTAGTTCAAACATATGCATTCTAAAATTCATTGTAGGTGATATCCATTAGTTCTTGAGGAAAATTATCCTCCATCATAATATATCCTTCATTTTTAACACCAAAATTAGCTGCCCAATATGCAACTTTGTTGGACATTTTGAGTCAAAGTTGTCATTGATGTCAAGGAACGAAGTTGTCATTGATGTCAAGGAATATGTCAAGGAACAATGCAAATATTAATGACAAAAGAGCTTCATAATATTTTTAATATTATGTGGAAGCATATGAAGGCGGGTTTTTATTAAAACCATGGATGAGCAAAATAAAAGGTTTTTCATAAAAACCCAAGGAAGCTTTTTGATGGATAAGAAAAATAAAAGGTTTTTCATAAAAACCCAAGGAAGCATTTTGAAAAGCTAAAGGAGGTTTTAATATTTATTTTATAAAATATTTAAATTCAAATTGAATTTAAATTTTATAAATAAATATTATTTATACAAGGTGGTAAATTCAAAGAAGGCTTTAAGCCTTAATAAAGCCCAAAGGAATTAAATATTAATTTATAAGATAAATTTTTTAAAGAATTTAAATAATTTATAAATTAATTATTTAAATCAAAAGCGCCGACGTTCAAAATTAAAAGTGGAAAAAGGTATATAAACCATATGCCTTAGTGGCATTTAATCATCCTTCACTCAAACAAGAAAAAGAGGACACACGTGTTGTGAGAATCTGTGCAAAGAAGAAGATAAACCTTTTGTCTTAAAGAACTAGCAAACTGGGATAAGTTTGGTGAGGGTTAAACCCCATATCCATATAGGCAGCATGGCCTAGTGGCAATTGGTCAAGTGCTAAAAAATTGGGTGTAGAGAGATCCACGATTGATTCATGACAGTAGCGATTTTTGTGAGTTGTACTTAGGCGTCGAAGGAAGCGATGCATAGCCTTTTTGGCTTCAGTGCATTAGGGGAGGAACATAGAGCATGTTGTGCTCTTTGCTCCCCAAATGAGCACCTAGCTCATGCGACGGTTGGAGCCGCAACTAGCACACTAGGAAAAGTGGCAACGTGAGTTTGATCACCAAGGCAAAGGTAATAAATTTTTAATTTATTTAAGTGACGCCTACGGTTGTGACATGAGGTCCTAGGGAGTTAAAATGGTAGATAAAGATATTTTAAATTAATCATTATTTTTTATTAATTGAAGGAATAAGGAGTTAGCTTTATTTTTGAATAAAGTGTTTGTGTCACATTGGTTTATTGAAGATTTAAAGTGTTTGAAAGGATTTCTTGCCATTGAATTATTTTGTGAAGGTGATTTTATTGATATTATTCTTGGTGTTGGATATTATTTTAATTGGGAGATTATAAGGTGTATTTGGCCAATTATTTTTATATGTTGATGAATATTTTCTTAAAGATGGAGTGATAAGGTGTATATGCATTTTGATATTTACATTGTATTTTTGAGGGAGTTTATCATCTTATATCTTCTTTGAGCTTGGAAAAGAGGTGTTTGTGGTTGTGGTAGATTTATGAGATCCCTTCATCATCAAGGAAAAGGTATGGGCACATTATTCCATAGTTAAGTTGATTGGTTGGTTTTCTGAAAATAAGTTTGGAGTGAAAAGGACTTAATTAGGGTTTCCTTATTGAGTGTGTTGAACTAATGCTTCAAGGTATTATGGAATAAAGAGTTATTGTTAAAATATTTATTTATAAGCATTGTTGTTGAAGCCATTGGTTGTGTGAAGAACTTGAACTAGGGTTTGAAAAGAACATGAGTATCATTGTTATGTGAATATTGTATTATAAGCATTGTTGTTGAAGTGAGTTGTTGAGTGAAGAACTTGAACTAGGGTTTGAAAAGAACATGAGTATCATTGTTATGTGAGATTTATTGATAAGCATTATTGAAATTTTTTTTAGTGAGTGTTCATATGATTGGACTAGGGTTTGTAAGCAAGGATTATTTCATTGAGTGATTGGTTGAGTAGAGTTGGTTGAGCCTAGTCAAGTGGATGTGTGAAGTGATTATTCAAGTTCCATAAAACAAACTATTCTATATTTTTAATTGAATTGAAAAAGTGATTGAGTATTGAGTTGAAGCATATTGATTCTCTAACAATTCTCTTTATGCTTATAAAAGAGTTATAGAAAGTGATTGAGCATTGTGATGAGTATAGAGCATATTGAGTCTCTAACAATTCTCTTTATGTTTCTATGAGATTGGAAAATTTATAGTGTGGACTTGTTGAGCAGATTTGAGGTAAGTATTTGAGAAGACTTGTGGACATATTTGGGTAAGATTTTGTGGAAGCTTACAATACAAATTGAGATTAGATTTGGATAAGTTCTTGAGAGAACTTATTGAGTAGACTGGACAAGTTCTAGAGAGGACTTGTGGATAGATTAGTGTGAGCTTTTGCGAAAGCTTACAAGGCAATTTGAGATGAGTCTTTGAGAAGAATTGAGAGCAGATTTGATTGATTGATTTGTTCAAACCTTGAGTTAGGTTTTGGGGTAGATCCAACAAAGTTGATTTGAGATTGAGTCAAGATTTGAGTTAAGGTTTGAGGACAAATATCAAGGACAAATTTGTGCTAGATTGAAGGACTATGTTTAGTATAGATTTGAGGATAGAGTTTGGTGCAGATTTGAGGACAGGTTTATGCCAGACCAGATATAGAAATTGAGGACAAATTTGTTCTAGACCGAAGGACTATGTTTACTGAAAATTTGAGATAGATCTTTGGAGGTGACAGAGTTAAGGACAGAGATCTCCATCCAGAGAAGGAAATACAGGTGTCTTCTATATATAGAGTTCCATTTTATGAGGGCAGTGGAGGCATAGGTCTTTTAGAGGATCACCAGTGAGAGCAGAGTTAGGAGATTAGTATCTCCTATGGATAGAGATCCAAAAAATTTATTAGGGTATTGGTGTCTTCTTGGGAAAAATGTCCATAAACATTGTAATAGAGAAAGGATTCTGAAGAGATTGATTGAGAAAATTTTAGTGAAATATTTTCTCCATGGAGTAGCCCATATTGGGTGAACCACGTAAATTGTGGTGCCTCTATTGTGTGTGGTGATTTGTGCATTACTTTGATTACTACTATTAATATTGCTATCTATACATTGTATAATATTGATTGGGAAAGAAAAGTAAAAAGTGGTCTTATACTGTTCATCCCCCCTCTTAGTATAAGCTTGTGTTCTTCAATTGGTATCAGAGCGAGTTCCTTCATAAGAGTTTAACAACTTGAAGGAAAAGTTTACAAGAACACAATGGATTCTAAGAATGGATCATCAGACAATTCAACACCAATATTTTATGGAAGTGATTATGTATATTGGAGTTTGAGAATGAAGATCTACCTGAAGGCACTTGGCAATGAGATTTGGGAAGCAGTTGAAAATGGATACGACCCCTTACTTGATCCACCTACATATAAGAAAGGTAAGATTCTACAACATTACAATTCAAAAGTAATGAATGCAATTTTGAGAGGTTTACATAGAACATAATCCATAAAAGTTATGCATTGACAAAATGTAAAATAAATATGGGATAAGTTACAAAATATATATGGAGATAAAGGTGTCAAGAAAGCAAAGATACAAAATCTCAAAGGAAAATTTGAAGATTTAAGAATGAAGGATGAGGAAAAAATTAGTACTTATCTACTTTGAATCGATGAGGTTGTTAATGTTATGCAAGGACTTGGACTTAAGGTTGATGAATCAGATGTTTGTGATAAGGTCTTAAGGTCTCTTCCAACAAGGTTTAGTAAAAATATTTTTGGTATAGAAGAATCAAAGGATGGTTATTATTTGACAAGATATATGTTGCTTGGTATTCTTACAACTTTTGAGATGAGAATAAAAGAACTAATCTCCAGAAGGAAGCAACCTTCAAAGCAATCAAGAAGATAAAGGGTAAGAAGTCAGAATCAAGCAATGAGTCATCCACTGATGAAGAAACATATTATGGTAGAAGGAATAAAGATTCAAGAAGATTTAAGGATACAAAATCTATTAAATTTGTTAATTGTGGAAAGTATGGTCATTATGCAACTAATTGTGAAGAAGCTAAGAATAACAATGATGAAGAAAAATAGGATCATAGAAACAGGGAATCAAAAATATACAGGCATAAAAAGAAAAGCATGGATGGACAAATCATACAAGGAAATAAGTTATTTCAAAGGTAAAAGAGGAGCTACTATGTGGATAAGGCAAGTAAGTACTCCAGTGATAGTGAAGCTAGTTTTTCAGATAATGATAGAGATGAAGTCCTATTTATGATTGAAGAAAAAGAAGTCCAAAAAAGGGCACCAATAATTCTCAAGTGTTTTAGATGTGGTAACTTTTGACATCTTGGATATAGTTGTACAAGGAATGGTTATAGTTTTAGTGATGATGAATATGAGGATGCATTTGAAGGACTAGATGAAAATATTCTAATGGCACTAGAAGAAGGAGAAGGTGATCCTATAGAAGATAAGCCAAAAGAAAATGAAGATGTGGACAAAGGCAAAAAAAAAGAGGAAGAATAAGATAAAGAAGGATATGATATCAAGAGAGAACTTATTTATGCTCTTGAAATAGTAAATAAGTTAAGAAAGAAAAAATCTAAACTTGAGTTTCAGTTTCAAGAATGCGATGAAGAGAGAAGAATTTTTATAGAGGATCTAGACAAATCAAATGCTAAGACAAATAAGTTCAAGGATAAGTTAGAAGTAAAGGTCTTAGAATGTGAAAGGTTAGTACAAGAAGTAGCCCTACTAAGGGAAGATTTAGAAAAATCCAAAGTTAAGATAAAAGGGTTCAAAAACAACTTAAAGAACTTAAATAAGTTCATCAAGATACAAAAGCCTACATCAAACAACATAGGTCTTGGATTTGAACAGGAACAAAAGAAATGGGAAGGAAAGTCAATATCAAGTTTTGGAGGAGAAGAAAATTTAGATGAAGACACTTCAGAAGAAGATAGTGTAAGCGAAAATGAGGCATATGAGGAGGAGTTGGAGAACAGAAAGTTCAACAAGAATATGAACAATGCATAAAGAAGATACAAATGGAACAATGATCAGAATAGGTAAAGAGAGACTAAGAGACCAATGAGGTCAAGACAAGGAAAATTTAATGGAAAATGTGTTTCATGTCACATATTTGGACACGTGGCCTCACAGTGTAGGACACATGAAAGATAGGTATATGGGAATAGACAAATTTTCAATGGGTATTGCTACTCATGTAATCAGTTTGGTCACAAGGCAATGAATTGTAGGGTTTGTGACAAAAAAGGATTTGGCTTCACTAGGAGAAATCCTAAGACATTTGCATCTCCAAGGAATAATAACATTAAGTGTTATAAGTGCAATAATGATGGTCACATAGAAAAGTGGTGTAGAGCAGACATTCCAGAATCAAGTATGAACAGGAACAGGAATAGAAAAAGGAATATGGATATGAACAAAAATAGAAACAGGAACATGGATATGAACATGAACAAAAATATGAACAGGAATAGGAACAGGAACAGGAACAGGAACAGGAACAGGAACAGGAACAGGAATAGGAATAGAAACATGAATATGGACAGGATATGAACAGGAATAGGGACATGGAAAGAAACAATCAGAGGAATCAAAAGGATCAGATAATAAGAAAAGAGGATAAAGATAAAGAATAGTGTTTGTTGGGAGTAGAAATACTCCCACTCCAGAATTAACCACCTCAAGAGGAGGTGGGGGAAGGGGCTAAGCTAAGAGGCTCATTCTTAGCCCCGAGCCCCAAAGGTGACCCTTTGCCATTGATGTCAAAGGGGGAGAGATTTGAGTAAGGGGGAGAGATTTGAAAAGAGCAATATCTTAGGGGGATCAAAACAAAGGAAAGGTCAAGTTTTCGGTAAAAATAATTTGGGTTGCCATAAATGACAAAGGGGGAGATTGTTGGAAATTTTAAGTCAAATTTCTCATTGATGTCAAGGAACAAAGTTGTCATTGATGTCAAGGAATATGTCAAGGAATAATGCAAAGGTTAATGGAAAAATAAATTCATAATATTTTTAATATTATGTAGAAGCATATGAAGGTGAGTTTTTATTAAAACCATTGATGAGCAAAATAAAAGGTTTTTCATAAAAACCCAAGGAAGATTTTTTATGGATAAGCAAAATAAAAGGTTTTTCATAAAAACCCAAGGAAGCATTTTGAAAAGCTAAAGGAGGTTTTAATATTTATTTTATAAAATATTTAAATTCAAATTGAATTTAAATTTTATAAATAAATATTATTTATACAAGGTGGTAAATTCAAAGAAGGCTTTAAGACTTAATAAATACCAAAGGAATTAAATATTAATTTAAAAGATTTAAATTCTAAAGAATTTAAATAATTAAAAAAATAATTATTTAAATCAAAAGAACCAAAAATCGAAATTAGAAGTGGCAAAAGGTATATAAACCATATGCCTTAGTGACATTTAGTCATCCTTTGCTCGAACAAGAAAAAGAGGACAAGCATGTTGTGAGAATCCATGCGAAGAAGAAGATAAAATTTTTGTCTTAAAGCACCAATGAATGGGGAGAAGTTTGGTGAGGGCTAAACTCCATATCCATCTAGGCAGTGTGGCCTAGTGGCAATTGGTCAAGTGCTAAGATGTTGGGTGCATCGAGATCCATGATCGATTCGCGGTAGCAGCGATTTTTGTGAGTTGTGATTAGGCATTGAAGGAAGCGATGCGTAGTCTTTTTGGCTTTAGTGCATTGGGGGAGGAACATAGAGCACGTTGTGCTCTTTTCTCCCCAAACGAGCGCCTAGCTCGTCTGGCGGTTGGAGCCATGGTTAGCACGCTGGGAAAAGTGGCATCGTGAGTTCGAAACTCACCAAGGCAAAGGTAATAAATTTTTAATTTATTTAAGTGACGCCTAAGGTTGTGACATGAAGTCCTAGGGAGTTAAAAGGGTAGATAAAGATATTTTAAATTAATCATTGTTTTTGGTTAATTGGAGGAATAAGGAGTTAGCTTTATTTTTGAATAAAGTGTTTGTGTCATATTGGTTTATTGAATATTTAAAGTGTTGAAAGGATTTCTTGCCATTGAATTATTTTGTGAAGGTGATTTTATTGATATTATTCTTAGTGTTGGATATTATTTTAATTGGGAGATTATAAGGTGTATTTGGCCAATTATTTTTATATGTTGATGAATATTTTCTTAAATATGGAGTGATAAGGTGTATATGTGTTTTGATATTTACATTGTATTTTTGAGGGAGTTTATCATCTTATAACTGCTTTGAGCTTGGCAAAGAAGTGTTTGTGGTTGTGGCTGATTTATGAGATCCCTTCATCATAAAGGAAAAGGTATGGGCACATTATTCCATAGTTAAGTTGATTGGTTGGTTTTTTGAAAATAAGTTTGGAGTGAAAATGACTTAATTAGGGTTTCCTTATTGAGTGTGTTGAGCTAATGCTTCAAGGTTTTCTGGAATAAAGTGTTGTTGTTAAAACCTTGTTTTATAAGCATTGTTGTTGAAGCCATTGGTTGTGTGAAGAACTTGATCTAGGGTTTGAAAAGAACATGATTATCATTGTTATATGAATATTATATTATAAGCATTGTTGTTGAAGTGAGTTTTTGAGTGAAGAACTTGAACTAGGGTTTGAAAAGAACATGAGTATCATTGTTATGTGAGATTTATTGATAAGCATTGTTGAAAATATTTTGAGTGAGTGTTCATATGCTTGGACTAGGGTTTGTAAGCAAGGATTGTTTCATTGAGTGATTGGTTGAGTAGATTTGGTTGAGCCTAGTCAAGTGGATGTGTGAAGTGATTGTTCAAGTTCCATAAAACAAACTATTCTATATTTTTAATTGAATTGAGAAAGTGATTGAGTATTGAGTTAAAGCATATTGAGTCTCTAAAAATTCTTTGTATGTTTCTAAAAGAGTGATTGAAAGTGATTGAACATTGTGATGAGTATAGAGCATATTGAGTCTCTAAAAATTCTCTTTATGTTTCTATGAGATTGGACAAGTTCTAGTGTGGACTTATAGAGCAGATTTGAGGTAAGTCTTTGAGAAGACGTGTGGACATATTTGGGTAAGCTTTTGTGGAAGCTTACAATACATATTGAGAGCATATTTGGATAAGTTCTTGAGAGAAATTATTGAGTATATTGGACAAGTTCTAGAGAGGACTTGTGGAAATATTAGTGTGAGATTTTGTGGAAGCTTACAAGAAATATTTGAGACAAGTCTTTGAGAAGACTTGAGAGCAAAGTAGATTGATTGATTTGTTAAAACCTTGAGTTAAGGTTTGGGGCAGATCCAACAAAGTTGATTTGAGATTGAGTCAAGCTTTGAGTTAAGGATTGAGGATAGATATCAAGGATAGATTTGTGCTAGACTGAAGGACCATTTTTGGTATAGATTCAAGGATAGATTTTGGTGCAGCTTTGAGGACAGGTTTGTGCTAGACTAGAGATAGAAATTGAGGACAGATTTGTGCTAGACCGAAGGACTATGTTTAGTGTAGATTTGAGATAGAGCTTTGGAGGTGATAGAGTTGAGGACAAATATTTCCAACCAGAGTAGGTAAGACAAGTATATTATATGGATAGATTTCCATTTGCTAAGGACAATGGAGGTAGAGATCTTTTAGAGGATCACCAGTGAGAGCAGAGTTAGGAGATTGGTATCTCCTATCGATAGAGATCCAAAAAATTGATTAGGGTATTGGTGTCTTCTTGGGACAGAGGTCCATAAACATTGTAATAGGGAAAGGATTCCCAAGAGATTGATTGAGAAAATTTTAGTGAAATATTTTCTTCGTGGAGTAGCCCACATTTGGTGAACCACGTAAATTGTGGTGTCTCTATTGTGTATGGTGATTTATGAATTGCTTTGATTACTGCTATTGATATTTATATCTATACATTGCATAATATTGATTGGGAAAGAAAAGTAAAAAGTGGTCTTATACTGTTCACCCCCCCTCTTAGTATAAGCTGGTGTTATTCAAACTTCATTTTATTCATGGTATATGTGTTTGATTTGGATATTTTCCAACTTCCCAACTAACCTCCTAATTTATTTTACCATATCATCTATTTCCTAGTGTGAATTTTGATTCCCTTGTATTATATTGATGATATTTAGGGAATCCCCTTCAATAACAAGATTTATAACTCCCATATTGTCAACAAGCTTGATTCCAAAAAACAAATACCTAGTTTCAACAAAATTATTGGATTAAAATTTGAGATTCTTTGCAAATAATCTCATCACATACCCATTTTCATTATGAATAACACCACCAAATCCTGCTCTTCCTATATTCCCTTTAGAAGCCCCATCAAAATTGAGTTTTAACCACCCTTGAGGAGGAGGTTTCCATTTTGTTTCAAGTCTAGTAATTGTGGAAGAATTAAGCCTTTGATTAGAACATGATTGTAACCCCCAAGCATTAGCTATCACTCTCTCATCATCAACTACCCATGCTGGAAATTTTGAGTATTTTTGTTGTCATTGATGTCAAAGGTAAAATTATTGAAAATCATCTTCTAGGTTGAAATATTAAAATTGCAAGGCAAATACCTCCATTGAAAAATGAAGACAAGGTAGACAAAGCTCCTTTGAAAAAGGTTCATTAATTGCAAAGTTGAAGAAGTTTCCAAGGCAAAAGACAAAGGGTTTAAAAGGATTAATTATAATATTTAAATTAAAAGTTTAAATATTATAATAATATTATTTGAATTTACATGGGCGCCAAAATTCAAATATTCTTCTAAGTTGCAAAGCATCGATGTCTTTACCTAAAATTATTTTGCATATATAATGTGGAGCCAAAAATCATTTGGCATATTTTTGGTAAGGTTGGAATAAGCGTGAATTGGCATCGAAATCCTTCGTAAATCGTAGCACACGGTCTTTGAGCAAGGTAAAACGAAGGAAAAGAGGAACATACATTTTTGATAGTTAGATAGTGCACAAAAGTCAACAAAGAGCAGCACATGCTTTCATTCCAACTGAGCCGGTAGCTCAGTTGGTAGTCAGACATCACATAAGGACTAACATAGGGGAGTTCTCGAGTTTGAGACTCAATAGTGATAGGTTGTTCGTATTTTTTTTGGCAACGATAGATTATTTGGTGGTGATGGTTTAAAGGAGAATTAGTACCTTGAGATCTTGTGTGGGCAGTTAGCCCATGCGGTGCTCTAGCACACACTAGAGCATAGGTTTCATGAGTTTGCACGTTCGAATCCCCGCGGTAGCAGAAGTGGTAAAGGCAAAATATTTTTTATGAAGTTTTTGCTTGATTTTAGGGATTCATAAGGGTTAGGTTTTTATTAAAAATGCCATAAGGGTTGATATTAATAAAGGATGATTTTTGCCATTAGGGAGTCATAATGGTTAATTTTAATAAAATTTAAATTTACACTTAGGAAGTTATAAGGGTGTGAATTAATAGAATATCAAATGCAAAGGTATGTTTTAAAAATACTTCTATTTTGCAAAATACAAATATTAAGAGTGCTTTATATAGTTTTATTTTTGCAAAGTGCATAAATGAAAAATATGTTTTGCATACAAGAATAGGAGTAATAAGGTGTAATAGTGGCTTGAAATTTTGTTGTAATTCTTGTATGGTGGAAAGTTCATGTGAGATTTTTTGAAAGAGTACTTTTGCTATCTAACCCTTGAAGTGGCACTAGAAAGATCAGTTGTTTGTGAGATAGGTTTTTGAGGACATATATTCATTAGAGAAAAATAAGAGGTATGGGCATATCATTCCTTGTTTAAGGTGTTTTTTTGAGTAAATATTTTTGGAACATAAGGTGGAGATAAAAGGGTTGTTTGGTATGCATTGTTGAAAATATTTGAGTTAGGGTTTGAGACCTATATGTGCATCATTGTGAAATATTTTGAGCATTGGTTTGAGAGATATTGAAAGCAATTGTGAAAGTGTTTGAGATCAATCTTATGAAGGAAATCTGTGCATTAGTGTGATTGATCTTTGAGAGCAAATTTGCAAGAAAAATAGACCAGTTTTGTGAAGCAAGTTATACACTGTTTTGATCTGATTTGAAAGGATATTTTGCAAGAGATAGAGATTGGATTAGTTGAATGCAAGATTTAGAAATATTGGGTAGGTTCTATGAGTAGTATTGAGGCATATTTGAGCAAGTATTTTGAGAAGGCTTGAAGGTGTATTTGAGCAAGTCTTTTGAGAAGGCTTGAGGGTAGATTTAAGCAAGTATTTTCAGAAGGCTTGAAGATATGTTTGAGTAAGTATTTTGAGAAGGATTGAAGATAGATTTGGGTAAGTCTTGTAAGAATAATTTGAGTACCTTTGAGGTAGATTTGAGCAAGTCTTGTGAGAAGACTTAGAGAAACTTTGAGGTAAATTTGAGAAAGTCTTGTGAGAAGACTTGGAGAAAATTTGAGGTAAATTTGAGCAAGTCTTATGAGAAGACTTGGAGCAGCTTTGAGGTATATTTGAGCAAGTCTTGAGAAGACATGAAACAACATTGAGATAGATTTGTGAGTAGAGATAGAGAAAATTTGTGCTAACCTTATGATGAGGTTTGGCATATATTTGAGATAGTGTTGAAAGCAGGCTTTGGAGCAGACCATAATAGAAGGGATAGAGTTATCCTATGGAGATATATCCACAAACTAGAGCAAAGGGGATAGAGTTATCCTATGGAAAGATATCCATAAACTAGAGTATAGGGTATAGAGTTATCCTATGGAGAGATATCCACAAACCAGAGAAAAAGGGTTAGAGTTCTCCTGTGGAGAGAGATCCACAAACCATATTAGAGGGGATAGAGTTCTCCTGTGGAGAGAGATCCATAAACCAAAGGAAAGAGGATAGAGTTATCCTATGGAGAGAGATCCATGAACCAAATCAAAGGGGATAGATTTCTCCTGTGGAGAGAGATCCATGAACAAAAGCAAAGGGGATAGAGTTCTCCTATGGAGAGAGATCCACAAACTAGAGCAAAGGGGATAAAGTTCTTCTATAGAGAGAGATCCACAAACCAGAACAGATGGGATAGAGTTCTCATGTGGAGAGAGATCCATGAACGAGAGCAAAGGGGATAGAGTTCTCCTATGGAGAGAGATCCA
The DNA here is from genome assembly GCA_028583015.1 of Wollemia nobilis. NCBI lineage: Eukaryota > Viridiplantae > Streptophyta > Pinopsida > Araucariales > Araucariaceae > Wollemia > Wollemia nobilis. The sequence continues at coordinate 1,301,698 of JAQPPZ010016980.1, read as the reverse complement.
TAAAACCATAACAAAGGGGATAGAGTTCTCCTATGGAGAGATATCCATGAACTAGAGCAAAGGGGATAGAGTTCTCCTATGGAGAGAGATTCACAAACTAGAGTATTGGGAATTGAGATCTCCTTTGGATAGTGGTCCATAAATATTTTAATAGGGAAGGCAATGAAAGGACTAAGAGACCAGAGGTTGTAAAACAAAATTTCTTCGAAGGACATTATTTTTCATGTAATCGGTTTGGTCACAAGGCTATGCATTGTAGGGTTCATGAAAAGAAAGAGTATGGCCTCACTAAAAAGAATTTCAACTCATTCAAATATGGAAAATTCTTTCAAGGGTATTGCTACTCTTGTAATTGTTTTGGTCATAAAGCGATCCATTGTAGGGTTCATGATAGAAATGATTATGGCTTCACCAGGAGGAACTTCAAGATATTTACACCTTCCAAGAATTAAAACATTAAGTGTTACAAGTGCAATAATATTGGGTATAAAGCCAAGTGGTTTAGAATAGAGTTTCAAGAACTCATAAAGACAAGCAATAATAGGGATACTCAAAAGGATCAAAAGGGTATGGCTACAGAAATATTGAAAAAAAGGTTGATAAAGAAAAAGAGCATTGTATGCTGGGAGTAGAGATAGTCCCCCCCCAAAAAAATTAATCACCTCAAGGATAGGAGGTGGAAAGGGGGCTGAGCTAAGAGTCTTATCTCTAGCCCCAAAGGAGTCCCTTTGCCATTGATGTCAAAGGAGGAGAGATTTAAGTAAGAGGAAGAGCATTCAGTTAGGGGGAGTAGTTCCTCAGGGGGAGCAGATTTGGAATCCAATGATAGGAAAAGGAATTTTTAGAAAGGGTTGCCATCAATGATAAAGGGGGATATTGTTGGAAATTTTGAGTATTTTTGTTGTCATTGATGTCAACAGTAAAATTATTGAAAACCATCTTCTAGGTTGAAATATTAAAATTTTAAGGCAAACACCTCAATTGAAAAAGGAAGACAAGGTAGACAAAGCTCCTTTGAAAAAGGTTCATTAATTGTAAATTTGAAGAAGTTTCCAAGGTAAAAGACAAAGGGTTTAAAATGATTAATTATAATATTTAAATTAAAAGTTTAAATATTATAATAATATTATTTGAATTTACATGGGTGCCAAAATTCAAATATTCTTCTAAGTTGCAAAGCGCCGACGTCTTTACCTAAAATTATTTTGCATATATAAGGTGGAGCCAAAAATCATTTGGTGTATTTTTGGTAAGGTTGGAATAAGCATGAATTGGCATCAAAATCCTTCTCAAATTGTAACGCACTGTCTTCAAGCAAGGTGGCATGAGGACAAAGAGGGACACACATTTTTGATAGTTGAACAACACACAAAAGTCAACAAGGAGTAGCACAGGCTTTGGTTCCAATCGTGTAAGGAGTGGTACGAAGGAGGTATTGAGTTTGAGACTTGGCAGTGATAGGTTGTTCACATTTTGTTTTGGTAGCGATAGGTTGTTTGATGGTGATGGTTTAAAGAAGAATTAGTGCCTTGAGGTCTTGTGTGGGTAGTTAGCCCATGCGGTGCTCTAGAATTTTCTAGAGCATGAGATCCGTGAGGTTGTACATCCGAATCCCTGCGGTAGCAGAAGTGGTAAGGAAAAAATATTTTTTATAAATTTTTTGCTTGATTTTAGGGAGTCATAAGGGTTAGGTTTTGATTAAGAGTTCCATAAGGGTTGAGATTAATAAAGCATGATTTTTACCATTAGGGAGTCATAAGGGTTAAGTTTAATAAAGTTTAAATTTGCACTTAGGGAGTTATAAGGGTGTGAATTAATAGAATATTAAGTGCAAAGGTATGTTTTAAAAAGCCTTCTATTTTGCAAAATACAAATATTAAGAGTGCTTTATATAGTTTTATTTTTGCAAAGTGCATAAATTATGGATACAAGAATAGGAGTAATAAGGTGTAATAGTGACTTGAAATTTTTTTGTAATTCTTGTATGGTGGAAAGTTCATGTGAGAGTTTTTGAAAGAGTACTTTTGCTATCTAACCTTTCAAGTGGCACTAGAAAGATCAGTTGTTTATGAGACAAATTTTTAAAGGCATATCTTCATCAGAGAAAAATAAGAGGTATGGGCATATATTTCCTTGTTTAAGGTGTTTTTTTGAGTAATTTTTTTTGGAACATAAGGTGGAGATAAAAGGGTTGTTTGATAAGCATTGTTGAAAATATTTGAGTTAGGTTTTGAGACCCATATGTGCATCATTGTGAAATATTTTTAGCATTGGTTTGAGAGATATTGAAAGCAATTATGAAAGTGTTTGAGATAAATCTTGTGAAGGAAATTTGTGCATTAGTGTGATTGATCTTTGAGAGCAAATTTGCAAGAAAGATAGATCAGTTTTGTGAAGCAAGTTATACACTATTTTGATTTGATTTGAAAGGAATTTTGTAAGAGATAGAGATTGGATTATTTGAATGCAATATTTGGAAATATTTGAGCAGGTTATATGAGCAGTATTGAGGCAGATTTGAGCAAGTTCTATGAGCGGTATCGAGGCAAATTTGAGCAAGTCTTTTGAAAATGCTTGAGGGAAGATTTAAGCAAGTATTTTGAGAAGGCTTGAAGGTAGATTTGAGCAAGTCTTTTGAGAAGGCTTGAAGATAAATTTGAGAAAGTATTTTGAGAAGGCTTGAAGATAGATTTGGGTAAGTCTTGTGAGAAGACTTGGAGCATATTTGAGGTATATTTGAGAAAGTATTGTGAGAAGACTTAGAGCAGCTTTGAGGTAGATTCAAGCAAGTCTTGTGAGAATACTTGGAGCAACTTTGAGGCATATTTAAACAAGTCTTGTGATAAGACTTAGAGAATATTTAAGGTAAATTTGAGCAAGTATTGAGAAGACTTGAAACATCATTGAGATAAATTTGTTAGCAGAAATAGAGTAGAGTTAGGCTAACCTTGTGATGAGGTTTGGTGTAGATTTGAGATAGTGTTGAAAGTAGGATTTAGAGTAGATCAAAGAAGAGGGGATAGAGTTCTCCTGTGGAGGGATATCCATGAACTAGATCAAAGAGGATAGAGTTATATTGTGGAAAGATATCCAAAAACTAGAGCAGAGGGGATAGAGTTCTCCTATGGAGAGAGATCCACGAACCAGAGTAAAGGGGATATAGTTCTCCTATGGAGAAATATCCACAAACCATAGTAGAGGGGATAGAGTTATCCTATGGAGAGAGATCCATGAATCATATAAAAGGGTATAGATTTATCTTGTGAAGAGAGATCCATGAACTAGAGAAAAAGGGATAGATTTATCCTATGGAGAGAGATCCATGAACTAGAGCAAAGGGGATAGATTTCTCCAATGGAGAGAGATCCATAAACCAGAGAAAATGGGATAGAGTTCTCCTATGGATAAAGATACACAAACCAGAGTAGAGGGGATAGAGTTATCATGTGGAGAGAGATCCATGAACCAAAGAAAAGGGGATAGAGTTCTCTTGTGGAGAGATATCCACAAAACTAGAGTAGAGGGGATAGAGTTCTCCTATGGAGAGAGATCCAGGAACTAGAGCAAAGGGGATAGAGTTCTCTTGTGGAGAGAGATCCACAAACCAAAGTATTTGGGATTGAGATCTCCTTTAGATAGTGGTCCATAAATATGGTAATAGGAAATTGATTTCCAAGATATTTTTGAGAAAATTTTGAAGAAATATTTTATCCATGGACATAACCCACATTGGGTGAACCATGCTAAATTTGTGTCTCTCATGTGTGTGATGATTTGTGCATTGTGTTGATTATTGATATTGATATTACAATTGATAAAATTGAATTTTATTGTTTCAGAAAGAAAGGTAAAAGTCGATCTTATATAGTTCACCTCCCCTCTCAATATAAGATTGTGTTCTTTAACCCATGAATATTTAAAGTCTATAGCCAATACATTTTCCTTTATGACATTGCAAATCCTAATAACTATAGACAAAACATCTTTCTTCTCACCCTTGAAGATCCTATGATTACGTTCCTTCCAAATGCCCCACATGAAATATGGTAAGCAAAAATTCCAAAGTGTTCTTAGTTTCTTGCTCCTAAAAGGTGAATCCCAACTCAAGCACATATCCACCATAGAGTTTGGAATGACCCAAGCCACACCAATTTTATCAAGAATGGAAGTAAAAAATTCATACAAAAAGGGACATTCAAAGAATAGATGCCATACCTCCTCCCAAGCATTTTTACATAGAGGACACCTATTTGGAATTGACATACCTCTCTTCATCAAATTATCAAGAGTGAGGATCTTATTTTTTATAACCAAACAAAAGGAAAAAGCCACTTTAGGGGTTAAATATATAAAATAAAATTTATTTGTAGGTAGCCATCCATTTCCTTCATTTTACAATGGAAAATATCCTGTCTTGATTGTATACTTCCCATCCTTACTATAATTCCATATTTGATTTAGGAAGTAAACTCGTAATATTTAATTTAATTTATTGAGAATTTGCTTTTTCCTATCATGCATCCCTTCCAAATGGATTTTTTTTCACATCCAACTTCCATTAGTGTCTTCAATGATGAAGTTATGCACCTATTGACCATACTGTTGAGATATATCTTGTTTTAAGTCCTTGAAATTAAGATCATATCTAAGGAATATATCCTTAACCCATATATCATTCCAAAAACTAACTTTCTTTCCATTTATTATTTTCCACCTTAAACCATTTTGTAGGAGAGATATTGTCTTTGAATATTATTTCAAAAAAATTATTCTTTCATTGTATTTGCCTCCTCTAAAAATCTATTTTCATTCCCCATATATTTTGCTTTCAGAATTTTAACCCAAGTCATCTTCTCATCTGTGACTAGTTTCCAACCTTGTTTCCCCATGAGAGCTTTGTTCATCAATTTTAGCTTCCTAAAGCCAAGTCCTCCAACTTCCTTCCAAATGCATACCTTATCCCAAGCCATAAGAGCAATTCTCTTCTTTTATTCCATTCCAGTCCATATAAAATTTTGTTGAATTTGTTCAATTCTATCCCAAATTTTCCTAAGCATTTTGAACAAGGACATGAAATAGATGGGTATACTTTGCAGAGTAGCTTTTACCATTTGATAATTATTTTTAATGAGGTTCATTTATTAATTTTTTTGTGAAAGGAATACATTGTTGTGCCTTGATTCTTACAACACAACTCTAAACACAAAATTTAGTCACCATAAGCTAATTTTGAGAATTGTCCTCTATGCCACATCCTAGGATGGATGATGTGAATAAAGGTAATAGAGAAAATTTATAATTTTATTTCTTTTATTTTTTCCATATTCTTTGTACTTTGGAGTAGAAACTTCTAGTAAGTTCTTTTATTGAAATTCTCTTCACACATGTTTGTGGTACAAGAAGTAAGGAGTCACACTAGGTTTCATATCCTAGTATTTTGAAGCATGCCATACCTATAAAGGAATAGTAAAAATAAAAAATCTATGGTAGAACTAAAGACAAGATATATGCAATTAATTTTTTTATTTGAGATACCTTGGATAAGTAAAGTAATATACCTTCTTGGGTAGTTTGAGGAACTCAATATCAATATGAGAACCTTATCTGTAAATGATAATTCTATGCTTTTCTAGAGCCATGGACATTTAAAGGTATAAACTGATATTAAATTTTTAGTCTTCTTAAGCTAGATCAATATTGAAGAGTTGGACACTTGGATTTAGTAGTTTGAAGTATAGTATGTTGCCAATCATTATGTATACTTGATAAATAAGAGTGTACTTGTGGTCTTAAGGATGTTAAAGTCAATTTATTATTGGTGGGAACCACTAGCAATGGGATCATAAAATATGGATATCCAATGAATTCATGGATAACCTTTATTAAGTTCATTATTAAGTGGTTCAATCCCTTAAAACACTATCAATATGAATACATACACTTCCAAAAACTATGCTGGTTCAAAATCCACTTTGTTGAATAATGCACTAAAAAATTCAATGAACTTATATGCCTACACATTACCAATGATGAGAAGCCCTAGGTGCTTATGTACAATAGTGGGTTACACTAGCATAATTTATTAGAGATGGAGTTTCTTTTAATGGACTCCTTGGCTCAAGCATTTTACTTCACAAAAAATATGGAAGAGAGCTTATAAGCCAAATAAAAGATCTTTATGTTGTACAAATACATAACATCAACATTAAAGAAAAAGTTATTAGTTGTTAAATTACCTATAGTTTCAATACCCAAAGATGATAACTTAATTCCATATAATCGTAAATATTCCCTAATATAATATATAATAGTAAATAAAAGGTAGGAAAAAATGGTGTAGCCACCATAAGAATCATACTCACATTTGATGTAGAGTGTTGAGTATATCAAAAGAAAATGATGGTACCTCCAAAGGTGAATGACTATTCATCCTCATCCAAGGGAAATTAAGAAGTAGATGTGAAATTCTATAAATAATGAAAGTGTAAATTTTATAACTGATGCTAGGAAAAGAGCAAGCTCCATATCATCATTGATAATGAAATATAGAAAAATAATTACCCAATATAGTCAAGTTTCTTGGCTTCTAGACTACAATTCACCCATTTCTAATACTCTTTAGGATGGCTTCATCCAAAAAAGATAATTTTTATTATATGCTAATGGATGCTCAATTATGGCATTAATCTAATGTGTAACACAATCTATTATGACATAGTTCCATTGGATGTATGTGATGTCCTACTAGGAAGACCTTACCTTCAATTGCAAAGAGACCTACCAAGCCTATCTGCAACAATGGTTTATTTGGATTCTTGAAATGACATATAGGATATAAAAATTCCTATGATAGAAAAGGTGACTTTAGTTTTTATGAAGCAATATATAAATATTATTTTCTATACTTTAAAGTTTATTTTGCTATTGGTTCACCCTTAGAACCATGACACTAGTAACTTTCCGCTTCTTATGTTAGTTGTAGATTGTTCAATACAATCTTAGCAAATGTAATCCTTACCCCATCCATATTATGATAGTTTTAGAGAACCTAATGGAATCCCACTATAATATTTAATGAAGTATCAAAATTTATATAATTTCAAGTTCAAATATTCCTAATAGATTTCTATACCATTGAACAATTAGAAAATTATTAGATTCAATGCTAACATTGGATCTATTTGATTAAGGGAAGACTTGACCAAGCAAATTGCTATGAAAAAATCTCATAGTGCGGACACCAAGGGAAGGTGGTACTTGGCACCACTATAATGACTATAGGGTTATCAATAAAATTATAGTGAATAATAGGTACCTATTGTCATACGTTAATGACCTATTAAACTAGTCCCAAGGGATCATCACTTTAGAAATATCAACCTTAAATTAAGTTAGTATTAGGTATCTATCAATGTTACCAATATATGGAAACCAAAATTCACAAATAGGTAAGAACTATATGAGTGGCTAGTTATGTATTTCAACTTGACCAATGCCCCAATAACATTAATGCACCTTATGGATGACATTATACATCCATTCATAGAGTATTTTTTCATAGTCTACTTCAATGACATCCTTGTGGTCAACAATATATGTGTAGAACAATTATAGATATTCATAAGATTTTTGACTGTATAAACTTTATGAAATTCTAGGAATGTGCATGTTTCATGTCATAAATATCTTATTTAGACTATACCATTGATCAATATAGAACACACATAGATACAAATAAGATCCATACCATCTAGGATTGGCTAACTCGTAGAGACTAACAAATATATAACATTTTCATGACCTTTCCAAATTCTACTATAAGTTCATCTTGAGTTTCTCATATCTCATGGCATGCCAAATAGGTCATGTAGGGGAATTTGAAGTTTTAATATAATCATAGTAATAGTAAATGTTTGAAGAGCTAAATAAAAATCTCTATTTAGTTAAAGTGTTAGCCATACCAAATATCAACCATTCAAGGTTGATTTTGATGCATCTGATTATGTAGTTAGTGCTATATTGATACATAGATTGGAATTTGATTGAATATCATCCTAAGAGTTTATTTGACATGTCTTGATGCTACTCTACATATAGTAAGAAACTATATCCTATTATTCAAGTTATACAACAATAGTACCACTATACTATAGGTAAGAAAACCATTGTTGATGAGTGTCGTTAATGTTCATTATTTAATTCATTTTTCAATCTAGGGCAGTGTCCAAAGCTATATACGATAGATAATGTTGGAATTGTGGCTTATAAATCAGGTCACTAGGTTACCTAATAGGAATAGGGAATCACAATATCTTTGTAGAGAATTACACTAACTAGCACACCTTGCATCAAGAAAAGTTAATTACTTTGCAAAAATTTAACCATGCTAAAAAATGCTAAACTAAGTTTCTGAAATTGAAATAGTAGAAAAATAAAGTGCTAAAATGCAAAAAGTGAAAGGACATAAATTAAATTCTTGGAAATTAAAATTTCTAAGTGAAATGCTAAAGTAGAATTCAAAGCAAAGAAATAAATTGTTAATTTAAATGTTTAAGTAGAATTCAAAGAAAATAATTAGATTGTTAATTAAAACTACAATGCTATGACAAAAATAAAAATACAAGACTAAAAAAAAAGCATCTAGCTATGAAAAATATAGAACACACATGCTAAATAAGGGAAAAAAAAATAGAACTGGGGAGAACTGAGCATTTATTTCTACTATAAATAATGATTGAAAATAATGATAAAAACCTGTATTTATAGCTTAAAGTCCTTCCACAAACCCTAAGAGTGGGCCCTTGCTCTGAGGTCTAGTAGAATGTTTGAACTCACAAGATCCTAAACTAGCTTATGAAGTCAAAATAACATGAAAGAAACTAAAATGAACTTATTCTAAACTTACTACAATTTATTAACTAAGTCAACTGTTACAATGGTTACTGACTAATTCATACATTCCTATTTTCCTATTAGCTTTCAAAGGGGGGTAGAAAAGGATTATTTATAATCAATATATCAATTTGTACTACCTATATTTGAGGGCAAAAATAGAAACAATATGGTGTCTCAATTCCAACAGTTTTACAATCAATAGTTGTCTTGTTTAGAATTAGGACAAAGAGCTAGTATGGATAAACATTCATATATTGATACCTTCAAATGTTGTGAAAATTATTTGAATTATACTTATAGAAATTCATGTTAAATATCATCCTAATAGGTCACCTTATCCCCTTAGAATTTGTTTAATAACTAATTTTGCTTTTGTTGCAAGAAATTTTGTAGTGCTCTGGGACATGAAACTAGTTGTCTAACTTATGCAAGTTATTTGGTATTTGGTTGCTTGGTTGATTTTTTGCATGTGGACATATTCTCTTCTATCCCTTGTGTGTTGAAAATGTAATTTGACCCCAAATTTGAAGCGCTACACCTACCATTTGGAATCTTGCAGCTTGCTGCATGGATGTTTCAGAGCAGAACCTATAGTTTCTATTATAGTAGACCTGTAATGTCCAAATTGTGTGAAGTTTACTTTTCTACATACCACATCATATCAAAACACTTTCTAAGGGAAAAAAATATATTCAAACCCTTGGAATGTTAAATTTTCAATTTTATAGCTAAAACCTTCATTTATAATGCCTTCTTACTATGCTTTATTTATGCCTAATAATGACTGAAATCATACAAAATTATCACAAAAATACAGAAAACACATCTTAATAGTAGAATAGTATTTCTTACAACTTTACCATATTAAAATTAACATTATCATGCATAAAAATCAAAATACTTGGCATTTATACTATATCATTTATCAAAATTGACAGTTTTTATGTAAGATAACATTGAAATAATAAGATATTTTCTTGTCTCATCATTCCCTCCTACTTATCCTGATGCATGCCTTAATGTATTTTAGTGGACCACAATATCATTCAAGTCTAAATTCCTATGTATATTACCCAAAAATTTATGGTCTAAAGAGTGGTAGCCCTGTTCCTTTTAGTTTTTACCAGCCAGGTCTAAACTTGTTGTTCTAGCTATGGATTTGTATCAAAATAGTAAGGTACTAGTGTAAGTATGGTAGGTGGTCAAAATTAAGACCTATCCACTCATGTTTCTTTTTTAGTATTACTTCCACCAGTACCACTACCATTATATGAGACCAAATCAAGTTAGTTTGTGAGATGGGATCTCTTTTCCTCAAAGATATGGATAATTCATATCTATGCTTGCATGCCAACCTTGCATTATCAAAGTTATACCTATAATTTTTTTGAAAAATAGCTACACTTTCTTTAATATTCTCAAGTTAAGTTATCCTGATATTTATATTCCCTATCATAGAGAAATGTATGCTAGTCAATGGCTTTGGGTTTGGCTAGTCATGTCTTAGTAGAATTCCTACTCTCATTTCCCTTACCTTATACTATTGTAATTCATGTTGCCAATGTATTTGATTCTTCAAAGTTGAGATAAAATGTATGAGTTGTACATCTCCTACGTAGATATGGGGTAAGAAATAAACATCTTCAACCATCACAATTTATGCAAATAAAATTTGTATAATAAGTTTTTTTGTTCCTCAGGGCTTTGTAAAATGTATTAGTGAAAATCTATTTAGAGGACAGGTCATAAGGGAGATATCAGAGTAGATTGTCATAACCTACCACTTTTAGAATTGTTCCTTAAGGAAAATGTTATAAATCCTTGTAGATCCCTTGAACACTACCAATTTTGCTACATGGAACATGTCTCTCACCTTATTTTATATAATTGTTATCTCCTTAGTTTATCTTCTATTCTTGATAGGGAATCATGTATTACCATTGTTTATTTTTAATAAGTTGTTAGTTTTTGTAATTGTTAAGGTTATTCCATAATTAATATAGCCAAAAACTTTGGTTGTCTATTTGTAATAGTGTGTTTCTTATCATTGGTATAAGAGCCAAGAAATGGATAGGCAAGTATCTTATTCCTCCAGGCCATTTTTGGTTTAAATGAGGAATGAGAAAGCCTCCCGTGGATCTTGGTTTGGTGGTTTCATCCACCTTGTGAACACTTTTACATTTTGTTATAGATATTTGGAAGCTTTTAGCTTGGTTTGCACTTTTTTGGATTTGAAAACTCCACTTTATAATTTTCATTTCATGCTCATTTAAATATGATCTGGTGTACTTGCACCTTCTTGTTCATGCCCCCCATATATTTTTGTATCTAAAAGTATGATCTCAAGTTCAACTGCTCGATGAGGTCTCTAAAAAACTTCTTGACCTCTCTATGACACTTCAAAAAATTCACACAGATGATTCAGTAGATGTAAGCTAAATTAATTGTTATCACTGATGAAGATATCATTGATGAACCTAATACCAAAATAGTTCTAAACACTGAAGAGTCTGAAGCAACACCTAGAATTGAACTAGGGTCTCTGGGTGACATGCCAGTGTCTTACCACTAGGTGATGTTGCTAATGGTAATGACCTTTGGTATGTTGCATATCAGACAACCCCATGAATTCATTGTAGTTGAAGAACAAGCTACTTTATTTATTGTTGTCACTGTGCTTGCTACACTTTGTGGCCTACTAGTTCATCCAAAATCTCTTTGCTACACTTTTATTGATCGGTGGTTCTTCTCTTGAACCCTAGTTTCCTATTTTCAGCTACCATCACATAAATTTCTAAAGTTTCTATGCATTTCGTGTCTTGATTCGATGTCTTTGCAAACTTGGAGTTCTGATATCCTATTGCCCACACTATTTTCACACCATTTTATTCCTCTGGGTTTGCCTGCACCACTACCTACACCATTGATCTGTACATTTCACACATTGACTATTTTTCGATGAAAACCTACACTTTCATGCAAATTTGGCATGATCTACAACTACGAGCATCGCTATGCTATTTTCTATTGTGTTTATGATTCTTCTAGCATAGATCTATTTTTTTTTTACCCCCTGTTGTGACCTACTACTCCTCTTTATCATGACCCATTTTGTACCCACCATTGATTGATCCCCGTCACTTCTACGTATTACAAATTTTTTTACAACTTTGGTGTCTAATACATTTTTGGAAATCACAAACCACTTTTACACCTCCAGTTTATCGACCATTGTAGTCTCATTCCTAGTGCCACTATTTCCATCTCTATCTATGTTGTGGCTTTATTCTCTTTTCCAACATAGTTTTGTGTCACTACGCTCGTATCTAACGCACAAATTCACTCATCGGCCCACCTCATGTAACCACCTCTACCTCATGGGTATGATCCTCAACCACTACTATGATGTCACCATGGTCATGATCCTCAACCACCACTGTGATGTCACCTAGCCACATCATTCTGGTAGACCTCTATTGCTCACTATGCACTTTATGTTGACGTCGTTGCAACTTACACCATCATGGCTGCTACACTTGTTGTCAGCTACCCATACACCCCATAACTCATTGTTTACTACTATCATGGATTGCCCTTGCAGTAATGTCTATTCATCTTCACTATACCATTAATTACTGCTTTATTCTACCGAATCAAGGGATCCATCCATCGATATAGCATTATTTACAATCTTTGGAGAGCATTTTTTGAGCCTGATTCAATGCCAACATTAGTTTTTAATTTTATGAAGACCTATTCAAATTCATCATTTTGGTCTTCTTCTTTTGTAATAGGAGTATATTTTTGGTTGTACCCGATAATCTTGGTTCTTTCCCTCTTTCTCTTCCACCCTTGTATGCATTGGGGACCAATGCTTTCTCAATGGGGAGGAATGATAGGGAATCATGTATTACCATTATTTATTTTTAATAAGTTGTTAGTTATTGTAATGGTTAAGGTTGTACCATCATTAATACAACCTTATCCATAACTTATGCTTTGTAATGCCTATTTATAGGCATATTATGGTAATACAATGTAGTTTTCATTCGTGCAAACCTTTGGTTGTCTGTTTGTAACTATGTGTTCCATATCAATTCTATTCTTCTAATGGTCAAAGTGCTACAATACACTCCTCCAAGGTGTGACAATGAGCCATCCACATTACCACTGTGACATTATGATTTGCTAATAAAACCATACCCTATTGAGGTATAACAATCGATAGAGTAACATGCATTGGAGGTATCTCATTTTGCACTTCTACTCCTGCATCTAGAACTACATTCATAGATTCTACAATTACCTGCTTTTGCTTGTATTATAGATTGACTTATCTCATTCTAAAATTCTAAAAATATATGTGTTGGTGTCCCTTGCTCTTGAGCTCTACTATGTATGCATTTTTTAGAGCTTCTTTTTGTTGTTGTTGTTATTTTGAAGCTCCTCCTTGTGTTGGACATTCCAAAGCTTTTATTACATTGGATGTTTTGATTCTTGCTCTTGTGCTAGTACATATTCTTGTGAACCCTACTATTTTTCATACCCTAGAGAAACTTCTCTCTATTTGAAGCATTCTCTATAATCCATGGGCTCTTTCTCTACCCTCTAGACAAACACTTTTGCATTTGCTATCCCCTTTTTATCTATAGAAGAAATATCTATAGTAGGAGTAGGAGGGATTGAATATTGTTCTACAATGGAAAATTTAATTCTACTAGGTTGTTATGGAATTCTAACCTGTTCACCCATTTTTTAGAACCATTTTGCCATATTGAGAATAATATCTATTGCTTATTTACCTAGGAAGGATTTAGGAGGTGTACTACCTTTTTATCCCATATTATATTTCAACTCATACAAATCTTATAGAAGTTGGTAGATATATTTATCATTTTACTTAATTTTCTCCCCTACATCTTATAGGCACATCTATTGTGTCTTAATGATTACTTGGGAAAATTTCATGGGGTCTACTAGCTCTATTTCCGTAGCATTTTTTTGTTTTGATTTTGAAGAGTAGATGGGCATAGTAATTTTATGTGGGGATTCCACTTGCATTGGTTCCCCTATTTCTTCAGGAACTCCAAAATTTTGCTCCTCTTCATCATAAAAAAGAACTAGTTTCCTTCTTTTTTTTGGAAGCTTAAGATATGCTGACTATTTCTCTAGAGTAGTTGCATTATATTTTTACCTTAAGCTCCTCTTGAGAGGATATAGTGGTGGTGAGGGTTGTTTTTCTTTTGTCTTTTTTTTTGTTCACTAGAAGTTACCTCAATAGACCTGGATACCTATCTAGTTGAACTTTCCTATCTCCTAGGCTATTTTGCCTCCTTTTTTGATGTGTTCATTTGGCCCAAGGTTTCCTCAAATTGTATTTTAGTAGAAAACCTAGTTTTTCCTGATTGAAACTGCTACTCTAGTTGATATTATTCCTCTATGGAAGAAGAATATCTTTGAGTAGAAACATCCTCTATGGAAGATAATTTTACCGAAGTAAAATATTCCTCTATTTTTTTGACTTAGAGGACTCCTATTGCACATAGATATCTGCCTAAGTAGACACCTCTATATCCTTTTTAATAACAACTCTCCTAGTTTATTTTTGCTTGACAAGGGTTGTTTCATTTTTCCTCTTCCTACTCCTCTTTGGTTTACTAGTGGAGGAAGGTTCTCCTATAGTTTATAGTTTCTCATTTCTGGATTTAGGGGTGGTCCTATTCCTTGATTTTCTACATCAGAGGTCTCTACTACACTAGGAGACCCTTCTTTATATATATGAGTATGTTGGATAATAGAATGTTCATGCTAGGGTTAAAAGAATTTATTAAAAGACTTAGGGTTACTACTAAAATAATGCCTACATAGCAATTTTATTAGGCCATGGTGCCTAATAGAACCTAGCCGCTCTTGAAACTGTTTGGATATATCATGCAAAGCTTGGTGTAGGTATAGAGATATATTTACTCTAATCTCTAGTATATTTGCACCATATATCAAGCGGGTTAATAATTCGATGTGGTACCTAGATAACACGACAAACTAACCTTCATAGGTAAGATACTAGATTACCCAAATGGCAACCTCATCCCATGATACTTGTAGAAAAGTTCTTTTTACACCCTTACATACATAGTTACTAATGCATATTTATGATTATGGGTCCCTACATCCTAAGAGTGTATTTACTAATTTTGATAAAGTTACCTTAAATGCTTTGATTAACTCCATTAATTTAGAAGGGAGTTCAAGAATTTGACTAAAAATTATGGGGGTTACCTCAATGTGCTTTCCATTGATGGTTGCTCAGTTGTTTCAAAGAGTGTAGGAGAACTCCTTTGCTAGCCCATATGAGTGTCCATAAAATTTATGTAGGAATCACATCCATCTTGTGTGCTAAAATATGTTGATGAATTCAAGGTGATGCCACAAGTCCTTGGTGTTGTCTAGTTTAGCATTTTGCTTTTTTCCACTCATTTTAAATTACTACATATTTTGGTTGTGTTATGGATTTTATTCTACAACTTCAATACTCATTTTTCTTCTATAGATTTTTCCTGTGCTGTTGTTTCACTTTGAAAATTTTGATTACTCTTTCTATTTATGTTTTTTTTTGTTTTGGTTGTAGAGCAAGGATTCCCTACGTGCTTGTGTGATGATTATGAGGCAATTTACTAGGCCATCATACCTGAGAAAGACTACATGCTCTAGAATATGGTGGAAACCTGCTCAAAAACATGCACATAAATTTTGTATACTTTCCATGCATCAACTAGAACATGTGGTAGATGATGAATCGACTATGTCATAATTCAAATCTTGATGCAGATAAAGATGGTGGTTGGAACCCATGATGGAAAATCCCATGCATCGTGTTGACAAAACAATTTCCCATGCAAATAAATATGAACAATGGATTTTTTTAATCAACGGTCTAGATTCACTGATTCATCCTTTGTGTTTTGGAAATTATGGTTCCATCACCCACTTTACTTGTTGCCACATATTTGTTGAAAATGTACAATCACATGTCTTCGAGGGACTATCTCGGTGTGAAATCTTATGATCTACCTCGGATCATGATGTCATGACAGGGCTTCGATGGCTACCATGAGGAACGACATGAATCATCCATTTTTTTATATAAATTTGGTTGCACTATTTTTTGCACACAAAAATATTTCCTTTGCATGCATAAAAATTTAAAACCTAATCAAACCCTTTTTACATGCAGCCTATTGTATCAGACCATCCAAAGCACTGTTCTATTTACTTTTTAATCTACTAGAGTTGATTTTTTATGACGAAATATAGGCCAAAACATATTTTGGGATGTTTTAGTGGGGTATTTAAATTTTTGTCAATTTTATATATAGTTATGCCAAGCATTTAACCATTATTCATGCAATTTCAAGGTTAACTAATAGTAAAATTAAAGAAATACATACCTTACTATCTTGAAGGGTTTCCATGCATTATTTGGATCATTTTGTTGATTGTGTAGGCATTCTAAAACCTAAAAAAAATACATAGATGTAATAATTAAAATTTCTACAATGGCTGAAAAATCTTCAAGGCAAAAAAGCTAAAAACTAGTATTCATGTAAGCCTGAACTCAATAGCACCTCAAATAGGTTTTCATTATTGAATTATTAATTTTTTCAAGGATGCAATTATTTGAAATCTGTGTCAAAAGATAAAACCTCTTCTACCACACATAGGTTAGACTGTGCAAAATGTAGAGCAAAATATTCCTTTGTCAATGGGTTATGGTACACTCGTAAATGATGCCCATTCAACACAAATTTCCTCCTTGATTAATCAATAGGAGAAAGTCAAACAACTTAGTTTTCAAACACTTATTCAATTTGATATGGACCTAGCCATTGAGTTTGTAGCTTTCCAAGAAAATTAGTATATCGAGAATTGAATAATTGTGCCCAATCTCTTAGTTAATACCTGCTACTATTAATGTGACTACCTTGCAAAATTTTCTATTATTTTTGAATGATATTTGTCTAATGAAGTACCTCCAATAGAATTTCATCCAGTTCATTGAATTGCATAAGTGTCTCTTGTTATACTTGCAACAAATCAATGTCAACTTCTAAATATGTGTGAAGTGTTAGTAATTCAAACTCAATTGGAAAAAGAGATTTCTTACCATAGACCAGTTTGTAATATGTAAATCCTGCAGTAGATTTCCATGTAGTGTTGTATGTCCAAATGGACTTTGGTAATCTATTCATCCAATATTTCCTGTGAGAAGCCGTTGTCTTTGTTAGAATATTCTCTAGTTTCCCATTTGTGACTTCTACCTGACCATTTTCTTGAGGGTGATAGGGTGATGATTTATTATGTTTAATTTCATACATTTTAGTAAATACTTCTATAAATTTAGATGCAAATTGGGGTCCATGATCTATAACAATAGATTGTGGAGCACCAAATCTTTGAAATATTTGAGTGTATAAAAAATTAGTGACCTTTTATTGAGCATGTTTAAAAGCACGTACTTTGATCCACTTGGTTACATAATCAATGCACACAAGAATGTGTTGCTTTTCTTGAGAAGGTGGGTCAATGGGTCCAATAAAATCTAATCCCCATATCTCAAATGGTTCTAAAACCACTTGAGGTTGTAGAGGGATTTCATTTGTTGTAGTTGGTTTACCCATTCTTTGACATGAATCACAATGTCGTACATACTTCTTTACATCCCTATGAAGTGAGGGCCAATAATAATCTATTCCCATAATTCTTCTAATAGTGCATTTTATTGAATAATATCCATCATATGGTTTATCATGACATGCACAAAGAATATAATACATATCATATCGTTGAATACATCGACATAAAATATAATAAGGTCCACATTTAAATAGTAGACCATTGATCCATTGAAATGATGAGATTTGTTTTACCAATCATTGTATTTCTTGAGGAGTAAAGTGAGAGGAAAATTTTCCTATTGCAATATAGTTTATAATGTCAAAAAACCATGGTGATTGTACTAAAATTGCAAATAATTTTTTATCAGGAAAATAGTCCTCTACTGCTTAATCATCTCTTCTGATGTTTAGTCTCGATAAAAAATTAGCTGCTACATTAGCTTTGCCTAGTTTGTCTACTATAATGATGTCAAATTCTTCTAATAGTAGCAACCATCTTATTATTCGACCACTGAATAAAGGTTTGTTCATAAGGTATTTTATTGCAACATGATACGTATGAACAAATACTCGATATCCAGTGACATAGTAGTAAAATTTTTTAATGACATATACTACTACTGAAAATTCTTTTCAGTAGTAGTATAATTCTTTTCAACTTCTGTTAAGTTTTTTCTAATGTAGTAGATAGCATAATGTTCTCCATTTTCAACTTATCCTAAAGTTGCTCTGATTGCAATGTTAAATGCATTGGCTTAAATTTAAAATGGAAGTTTCCAATTTGAACCTTGTAACATAGGTGTAGTGGTATATTTTTCTTTTAAGTATCAAATGCAATTTGACACTTTTATATCCATTTGAATTCAAAATATTTAGTTAACAAGGAAAACATGGGGTTTGCAATGGTACTAAAGTTCTTAATGAATCGATGATAGAAACCAATATGTCCTATGAAAATCCTAACATTTATTTGAGTTTGGGGTGCACACATTTTTTTGATAATATCAATATTCTTAGGATCTATTTGTATTCCTCTAGATGAGATATGATGTCTAAGAACAATGTCTTCATCCATAATCATAAAATATTTATCAGGGTTTCAGGACAAATTGTATGTTTCACACCATGTCAAAACTTTGTTAATATTTTTAAGAGTTTCATCAAAATTTTTACCACATACTGTGACATCATCCATGTAGATCTTAAAACAATCATTGGTAAAGTTAGAAAAATAGCAAGAACTGCTCATTGGAAAATTGCTAGGGTATTAAAAAGTCCAAAAGATAAAACCCTATAAGCAAATGTTCCCCATGGGCAAGTGAAAGTTGTTTTCTCTTGATCTTCAAGTGCTACCTGAATATGATTATCACCATTAAATATGTTGAGAAAATAAAAATACTTCTTCCTAGTGAGTGTGTCTAACACTTGATTTATAAATGGTAATGGAAAATGGTCTTTGTATGTAGCTTTATTTAATTCTCTATAGTCAACACACACTTGCAATTTTCCATTTTTGTTTGGAATGATAACCAATGGAGAAAACCATTGGCTATCATAAATGGGGTAGATGAATCCAACTTTTAGCAATTTATCAATTTCATATTTCATGATATTGCGTAAAGCAGGATTCAACCTTATTTGTGGTTATCTTACAACTTTAACATCCTCTGTATAAATTCAATGAGTACATATATCCAAATGAATTTCTATCATGTCATTATATTCCCATGCGAAAGCATTGGGATGCTGACTCATTACATTAAATAATTTTTTTCTGGTCATTTGTCAATCAACTATTTATATTAAAAAACTTTTCTAGTTGAATTTCAATTTGCTTTGTACTAGGTTGTATTGAATTGATTCCTTCAAAATTGCTTATTAATGAATTGCGAGGGTAATGATGTGGTAGAAGTGAATGGAAGATTCAAGTATCCTTATCAAAAGTAATTCTTGATGGAATTAAATTTGATATAAGGTAATGAAAATATGAGAGAAGATAATGATGTCATTCATGTGGTAAATTAAAGGATCTATCTTGTATTAGAATGGATGGTTAATGTTCAAGTTCTTGTTCTTCATCCCTCCATAGTAATCAGTTAATGATAACTAGTTCATCTTCAAGTCTTGAATCATACAAATTATTAATTAGGATAATATATTCTTTAAAGATAATCCTTTTATGTGGATCCAACTCTTCTATGTGATCTTTTACAACTATGGTGGCTAATGTTGAAATGTTATTTTTGTTTTGTTCATTTGATTTAGAAAATTATAAGTTACCAATAAAATTGATTGAAGTCTTTGCAAGAGGATATAAAGAGATTTTATTTGAGTCAATTCCATTGGAAATGGTCATATATCATGATATACAATAAATTAAAGTAGTGGTTGTAGCAATCCAAGACCTTCCTAGAATTATGGGGTAGCCATTCATAGTATTTTAGGGCTGTGATACCAAAAACTCAATTGGATATTCCCATGATGAAACCGACATAGGAATATTTTTTATTATTCCTTTTGGCTTGGCAACTAACCTATTAACCATTTATAATATTGTAGATATGGGATTTAGGTTATTTAGTTATAAATTATGCATTGTATATTTCATCATAATGTTGATAACTACTCCTAGGTCAATCAAAAAATTAGATATTTGTATTGATCCTATGGTCAGTGTGACTACATGGCTTCCTAGATCACCATACTTAGATGGAATAAGCATTTTGGCAAGGAGGTTTTCTAACTTTCCATATAGTTCTAAGGTTTTAGGTAACACTTTCTTCTTTCTTCCTAGTTTCCTAATACACAATTCTTAAATGGTTTTGTTAATTAATGGTAAATATTTGATAGATTGTAGCAAAGGAATTGTGATATTTAAACATTTTAATTCTTGTACCAAGTCTAATTCTAAATATATTGGTTCTAATTTTTCAAATAATTTAGGATATGTAAGTTCTTCCTCTATGTCAACCATGGCTTCCTATCCATTATCTAGATCTCTCTCGTTGATTTCAACCATAGGGGCATCTTATTTCACCTCAATGGCCATGCGTTTTATTGTAAGATATTCCTTTAAGTAATTATGCTTTCACAAAGGAACCTACTCTGATACCAATTTAAGAACACAAGCTTATACTGAGAGGGGGTGAAAAGTATAAGATAAAACTTCTACTTTTATTTCCAAAGGAATAACTTCAAATATCATCAATTGTAATAATGAAACAATTCACAAATCACCACACACATAAGAGACACACACATAAGAGACACAAATTTGACATGGTTCACCCAATATGGGCTACATCCATGGAGAAATATTTTCTTATAAATTTCTCAACAAATCATGGGCATCAACCCATGGAGACACTGGTGTAAACTCAGTTACAAGAGACCAACAAAATGGACTCCAATCACATAACACAAATGCAATAATGGAAGAAAACTGCAAATTGATATTCTTCTCATTTCTGAATTCACACCCCTTCTACAAAATATTACAATCCATCATATAGCAACCAAAAACCAAAGAAACCCTAAAAATATCTTTTTTCTAAAACTGCTAAAAATAGATCTTCTTTCTAAAAACTTCTAAAAATAGAAATGAGTCGGATTGCACCCAAATTCGGTGCACACATCCCTATTACAATAAAAAACCTTAATTTAAAATATTAGGTCTTAAATTAAGGTATAACAAAAGATAATAAACTTTTAACAGCCAAAAAAACCCAAAAAACCCAGGAACCTATTCTAAAAGCTAATTTTGGGACACTAGATGGAGGAGTTAGGTCTCGAAAACATTTTTTTTGGATGATCAAGCCAATCGGAGAACACACACACAAAACCACATGTTAAATTTCAAGACCAAATGGCGTACAGTTCACAAGGTATGGCTCCAGCAAGGTGCATCATTCTCCTCTGGTGTAAAAGAACTCAGCTCCCGTGAGTTCAGCTGAATTAAAATACTGTAGCTTCTGGTTATCAATTTTCTTTAGATCTGACTCTGAAACCCAAGTGTTATATGACTGTGGTAATCCTTCCTATTGAACCAAGAATTTATTGTAGCTCCCATGTCTGGTGGTGATCACCTTCTTATCGAGCACCTGTGCAACTCTGTATTTTTTCTTATTAGGAATCTATCGTACCCAATTTACTATCTCCTGTAATTCACCATCCTCAAAAGTACCAAGATCGTAAATAAATAAAAAACAAATGGGTGAAATATCAAATTCATCAGGCAACTCCACTTTATAGGAATTATCATTGATCTTCTTCAAAATCTTGCATGGCCCAATTTTCTTAAGTTTCAGTTTGTTATACGTCCCCTTAGGAAATATTTCTTTCCTAAGATGAAACATGATCATATCACCCTCTTCAAACACTTTCACCCTTCTGTGTGCATCAAAAGACTCTTTGTAGTGAGCATTACTACTCTACAATTTTTCCCTCACTAACTCTTGCACTTTCTAGATATGCTTAGCAAATGCTTCTGCATCATCACTAACTTGTTCCCCAATTGGTAACTCAACCAAATCTAATACACCTCTAGGATTTTAACCATAAATAATTTAAAAATGAGATTTACCTATCAACATGTTCACTAAACTATTGTATGCAAATTCAGCTTGTGACAATCCTAAATCCCATTGTTTTGGTTTTTCTCCAACTATGCATAGTAAGAGGTTTCCCAAGCTTCTGTTCACTACCTATGTTTTCCCATCGGTCTGTGGGTGGTAAGCACTATTGAATTGCAGTCTGGTGTTCAAAATTTTCCACAACATCCTCCAAAAGTGACTCAAGAACTTAGTATCCCGATTAGAAGTAATATTATTTGGAACACCATCCAATCGCACAATTTCATCAAAGAATAAGACTGCAGTCCTAGTTGCATCATTAGTTTTCTAGAAAGCAATGAAATGCACCATTTTTGAAAATCTATCTACCACAACAAAAACTGAATCCTTACCCCTCTGTGTCTTGGGCAACCCCAACACAAAATCCATACTCAGATCGGTCCATGGTCCTGTAGGAACTGGCAGTGGCATATACAACCCTATATTTTGTGCATGGCCCTTAGCCATTTGCCATAATCTGCACCTAAAGACAAAATTGATTATGTCTCTCTTCATTTTTGGCCAATAGTACTTCTCCTCTACAAGAGTGGTAGTTTTGGCTACTCCAAAATGACCAGCCAATCCCCCACTATGTAATTCCCTCAAGATGTTCTCTCTTATAGAGCCAATGGGAATGCATAATCAATTACCCCTAAAAAAGTAACCATTCTAAAAAAAATACTCTTCAAAAATAGTACGGGACTCTCCCCCTATCGCACTTTTGCACTATTGTACAATATTCCCAAAATATGCATTAGATTCATACAAATATTTAATCCCCTGAAATCCTACCACTTCATTCTCCATAGTGGTCAACAACAAGACTCTCCTACTCAATGCATCAACAAACTTATTTTGTTTTCCCAACTTCTGTTTCAGGATAAATGTATACTATTGCAAAAATGAAACCCATTTGGCATGCCTGCTATTTAAATTTTATGAGAATCTACATACCTCAATGCTTCATGATCAGTAAAAAACACAAACTCCTGTGAGATTAAGTAGTTCCTCCAATGTTGCAATGCTTGCACATTTGTATAAAATTCCACATCATATGTAGAATAATTCTTCCTTGCATCATTCAACTTCTCACTAAAAAATGCTACAGGTCGGCCCTCTTGAATTAAGACACCACAAATCCCAACAAATGAGGCATCACAATCAACCTCAAACACCTTACTAAAATTTGGTAACACTAGAACAGGGGCTTTCGACACTTTCTTCTTCAATATTTTAAAACTCTCTGTTGCCACCGTAGTCCATACAAACTCTTTCCCCTTCGTGCACTCAGTTATAGGGGCAGCTATACTACTAAAGTTCTTGATGAACTTCCTGTAAAAGGTAGCTATTCCATGAAAGCTCCTTACTTCTATTATAGATCGTGGAAGAGGCCATTCCAGAATCATCTTCACTTTATTATCATCCATCCTCATGCCATATCTCAATATTACAAATCCCAAAAACACTAAACTATCTTGAAGAAATCTACATTTCTTCAGGTTGACATACAATTTCTCCTTCCTGAGCACTTCTAACACTAATTTCAGGTGTAAAAAATGCTCTTATTCACTTTTACTATAAATAAAAATATCATCAAAATACACAACCACAAACGTACCATTATATTCCTGCAGTACTATGTTCATCAACCACATAAATGTATTGGGTGCATTAGACAACCCAAATGGCATCACCATCCACTCGTACAATCCATATTTTGTCTTAAAAGCTATCTTCGATTCATCCCCTTCTCGAATTATGATCTGGTAGTAGCCACTTTGTAGATCAATTTTATTGAAGTATTTAGCTCCAGCCAATCCATCCATCATATCATCCACTCTCAGCATAGGATATCGATACTTTAGTGTGATATTTTTTATGACTCTACTATCCACACACATCCGCCAGTCACCATATTTCTTTGGGGTTAGCAATGCTGGAGTTGCACATGGACTCATACTCTCCCTAACTAATCCCTTATTTATCAACTCTGTCACTTGTCTACTCAACTCTGCATTCTGTGTTGGGTTCAACCGATAAGCTGCCTGATTTGGGAACGCTAATCCTGGAATCAAATCCATGTGATGCTGGATATCCCTTTTTGGTGATAGCCCATTTGGTAACTCCTTTGGTGTGACAACTTTATATTCACTTAGCAACTTAGCTACTGCTGTAGGCATAACCACTTCCTCTATTTCTAGCTTCCTAGTTGTTAAGGCATAACAAAAGCTAGCATCCCTGATCTCTACAAGAAAATCCTTCATCGTCAACAAGCTCTCACTCCGCCCATCCTCCTTTAGAGGAATAAGAACTACCTTTATGCCATCCTTCCAAAATGTGTAAGTATACTTTCTACCATCATGGTTAGTATCCCTGTCATACTGCCAAGTTATTCCTAATAGAACGTGGCATGCATCCATCGAGATCACATCACACCACACTTCATCCTTGTAAGTGCTCCTAATTGAAAATTTAATTAAACACCTCTGATATACTGTTACCTCATTCCCATTCTTAACCCATGAGATATGATATGGATAAGGATGTTTTTCACATTTCAGGTGCATTTTTTCAACCATGATATTTGACACCATATTCTCATAGCTACCACCATCAATGACAATGTTACATACCTTCCCTCTTGATGTACACCTTGTTCAAAATATGTTCGTTCATAGCCAAGAATATTCACCATCTATGGTTTGCCCCTTTTCTTTGCTCTACACCATATCTTTCTTAGGAGCAATCAACATCCTCCTTATCATAAGGGCTTCCCCCATGTTAGCAACAACTTCATCCTCATCCTGCTCTTCCATCTCAACCAGATTTACCCTTGTCCTTCTTAACCCCTTTCTTGGACATCATGTTGGGGACACTCAAATGCTCTATGCCCCTCCTAATCACATACATAATAGGTATACAACCTCCTCGGATCATTCCCATTTCATCCACCACCGTAACCTCTACCTCGTTGGTATCCTCTTCCTCTTACATTTTGCCCATCTTCTTATTGTTTACCAGGTATTGAGGATTCTCCCTTGAGAAAATTAGATCCACTTTGATCCCGATGTGAAGAGGGTGTGAATCACTTCTTACCTCTTCTATTAATCCTTTTTAATTTCTCCTCTGCCTTGAGGGCCATTTGATATGCATCCTCCACTTTAAGAGTGCGATGCATGCTCATATCATCTTGAACAACAAAACTTAGGCCATTTACATACCTGGCAACCTTTTGGTCCTCCATATCATTGTTCTCCACTCGAATGGATAGCTTGTAGAATTCATTAGTATAGTTCTCAATGCTTTGATCCTTCTGTCGAAGATTTTGAAATCTATGAAATAGGATTTGGGAGTATTCTACATGTATAAATTTTTCCTGTAACTTCTTCTTCATCTTTGTCCAATACCTGATGTTTTACTTTCCATTCCTTTTTCATGTAGTCTGTAAATGATCCCACCAAATCAATGTATGTCCCTTCAGCTTTGTGCATGTGAGCTTAACCTTCTTCTCTTCAGTAAGGTTACTCCATTCAAAATATTTTTCTAGGCTATTGATCCAATCAATCAACTCCTCTGGTTTCAACCCACCAACATACTCAAGAACCTTAATATTGATCCCATATCGATTCCCCTTAAGCCCCTATAGAGCTCATATCAATTGATTTTCAAAAATATGCTCTTCTTCCTATAGGCCCTCTGGTTCTGCTTCTGCATGGACCTTAGATCCACATTCCTCAGGTATGTTTTCATCATCATATCCTTGATCTGCACGTGCCCTGGGATGTCTCTCTCCCATGCAATCAATCACACCAGTTAGACGTGCTATTTATGCATTCAGATCCTTGATCTACCTATTCATTTGGGTATATCTTCTAGGTGACATCTTTCCTTCACTAGCGAGATCACACCCGCTTTGATACCAAATGGTGTAAACTTAGCTACAAGAGACCAACCAAATGAACTCCGATCACATAACACAAATTCAATAATGGAAGAAAACTGCAAATTGATATTCTTCTCATTTTTGAATTCACACCCCTTCTACAAAATATTACAATCCATCATATAGCAACCAAAAACTAAAGAAACCTTAAAGAAAACCTAAATATGTCTTTTTTCTAAAATTGCTAAAAATAGATCTTCTTTCTAAAAACTTCTAAAAATATAAATGAGTTGGATTGCACCCAAATTCGGTGCACACATCCCTCTTACAATAAAAAACCTTAATTTAAAATATTAGGTCTCAAATTAAGGTATAACAAAATATAATAAACTTTTAACAGCCAAAAAAACCTAAAAAACTCGGGAACCTATTCTAAAAGCTAATTTTGGGATACTAGATGGAGGAGTTAGGTCTTGAAAACACTTTTTTTGGAGAGTCAGGCCAATCAAAGATTCACCTAATGCAGAACACACACACAAAACCACCTATTAAATTTCAAGGCCAATGGGCGTACGGTTCACAAGTTATGGCTCCGGCAAGGTGCATCATTCTCCTCTGGTGAAAAAGAACTCAGCTCCTGTGAGTTTAGCTGAATTGAAATCTTGTAGCTTTTGGTTATCAATTTTCTTTAGCTCTGACTCTAAAACCCAAGTGTTATCCGAATGTGGTAATCCTTCCCATTGAACCAAGCATTTATTGTAGCTCCCATGTCTGGTGGTGATCACCTTCTTATCGAGCACCTATGCAACTCTATATTTTTTCTTCTTAGGCATCTATAATGCCCAATTTACTATTTCTTGTAATTCACCATACTCAGAAGTACCAAGATACTAAAATAAATCAGAAACATTAAAAATGGGTGAAATTTCAAATTCATCAGGCAGCTCCACTTTATAGGAATTATCATTGATCTTAAAAATCTTGCATGGCCTAATTTTCTTAAGTTTTAGTTTGTTATACGTCCCCTTAGGAAATATTTATTTCCTAAGATGAACCATGACCATATCACCCTCTTCAAACACTTTCATCCTTCTGTGTGCATTAGCAGACTCTTTGTGGTGAGCATATCACTGACTCTTGTGCTTTCTGGATATGCTCAGTAAATGCTTCTACATCATCACTAACTTGTTCCCCAATTGGTAACTCAACCAAATATAATACACCTCTAGGATTTTGACCATAAATAATTTGAAAAGGAGATTTACCTATCGACTTGTTCACTGAACTGTTGTATGCAAATTCAGCTTGTGACAAGGCTAAATCCCATTATTTTGGTTTTTCTCCAACTATGCATCATAAGAGATTTCCCAAGCTTCTGTTCACTACCTCCGTTTGCCCATAGGTATGTGGGTGGTAAGCACTACTAAATTGCAGCCTCGTGTTCAAATTTTTCCACAACGTCCTCCAAAAGTGACTCAAGAACTTAGTATCCCGATAAGAAGTAATAGTCTTTGGAACACCATAACAACCGCACAATTTCATCAAAGAATAAGACTACAATCCTAGTTGCATCATTAGTTTTCTGGCAAGTAATAAAATGCACCATTTTTTAAAATATGTCTACCACAACAAAAATTGAATCCTTACCCCTTTGTGTCTTGGGCAACCCGAACACAAAATCCATACTCAGATCGGTCCATGGTCCTGTAGGAACTGGTAGTGGCATATACAACCCTATATTTTATGCATGGCCCTTAGCCATTTGACATACTTTGCATCTAGAGATGATTATGTCTCTCTTCATTTTTGGCCAATAGTACTTCTCCTCTACAAGAGTGGTAGTTTTGGCACTCCAAAATGACCAGCCAAACCCCCACTATGTAATTCCCTCAAGATGTTCTCTCTCATAGAGCCATTGGGAATGCATAATCGATTACCCTTAAACAAGTAACCATTCTAAAAAAAAAACTCTTCAAAAATAGTATGGGACTCTTCCCCTGCTGCACTTTTGCACTGTTGCACAATATTCCCAAAATATGCATCAGATTCATACAGATATTTAATCCCCTCAAATCCTACCACTTCATTCTCCATAGTGGTCAACAACAAGACTCTCCTACTCAATGCATCAACAACCTTATTATGTTTTCCTGACTTGTGTTTCAGGATAAATGTATACTATTGCAAAAATGAAACCCATTTGGCATGCCTGCTATCTAACTTTTTTTGATAATTTACATACCTCAATGCTTCATGATCAGTAAACAACACAAAATACTATGAGATTAAGTAGTTCCTCCAATGTTGCAATGCTTGCACAATTGCATAAAATTCCATATCATATGTAGAATAATTCTTCCTTGCATCATTCAACTTCTCACTAAAAAATGCTACAGGTCGGCCCTCTTGACTTAAGACACCACCAATCTCAAAAAATGAGGCATCACAAATATGCTCACACATCATACTCCAAATTTAATCATAAAATATGCTCAACAATATGATCCAAAACCTACTTACAAACACTGCTCATATACTCCCAAATCTTACATGCATACAATTATTATCTATTTTCAAATATTACATACAAAACAATGCTCATATATTCCCAAATATTGCATAATGATGTCATCAAGTTCTTCACCTATTATTCAATTTTCTTTCCTCAACTAAAGTAATTCAGACATATTCTACCCAGAATTATTTTATCTTCATGAACATATAAAGAATGGTATGGACTAACAAATACCCAATATATTCTTCACATTCATTAATTTTGTTGCTTTCACATGTCTCACATTTATTACATCAAAAGGTATCTTTAGTCTAGCACTTGATAACTAACTTGGTAATTTTTGATTTGCACATTTCCTTCAAAACCAATCATGGTGCACAAATTTGTCCTTTTCATTTACTTCCAAAATCAATCATGAACAATGTATAAATTTGTTCTCAAATCTGATCTATAACCCTTGCATATTTATTTTCAATTTCAAGCAAAAACAATGCACATCCAATAATTCCTTATACCTCCAACCATATAATAATAAAATATTAAAAAAAAAACACCTCGAGAAATAAATTAAATCACCATACCTCTAAATATGTCTCAATGATGATGATAAGCTTTTTGCATGAGCTTTCCAAACTAGTATTAACAAAATAATTTTCCTTTTGTTTGTGCCTTCAAAAACTAGTTAGCAATTCTCTCGTTCTTTTCTTGAATAGATATCAAATCAATCACTTTAAAAACCCTTTTAAAAGGGATGCACAATAAAGATTTAAAAATAACTTCTTATATCTCCTTTTTGAAACTCACAAAAATAAAGCTTTATTAACAACAAAAACTTATATATCTTCTTTTATTACATGCAAAACACACCTTTTAAAATATCAATCTTATAACATATAACTCCCTCACACAACATGCAAAACATGATTTAAAATTAACCATAATCCACCTTATATCTCCTTTTTCCAACATGCAAAAATATAATTTGCAAATAACCACAACCCACCTTATAGCTCCCACTTAAATTTAAAGTTTAATAAAAATTTTAAATACCTTTGCACATCCACGAATTGAACCCCTGACCTCTAGAAGCGCAGTGATTTCATAAGGACTCATGATCAGCTGTGCTACCATAGCAGGTAAAAAAAAAAAGGCACCCAAATATTTATCTGTGTTCTTACGCTCTCTCAACAGCAAAATCTCAACAAAAATGATGTTGATAAAATTTGACCTCCTGACCTCCTTCTCAATAGCATTCCATGCAAATCCACACAATCAGCTAGGCTACCTCAACAGGTGAAAACAAAGGAGTCCAATTTAATATTTATTCATATATTTTCACTCCTTCAACAATAAAACTTTTAATAAAATGGCGTCGACTAGATTCGACCCTGCAACCTCATGCATAACAACACTCCACGCAAAGATTGATAACCAATTGGGCTATCCTAGATGGTGACAACAAAGGGGTGTGATATCATATTTAACCTTGTCTTTCGTTGGCTCCTATATTTCATTGCTCCTTTCCTTTGGCTTCCGCTCGCACTTCATGATGAATTTAATTGATTGCCATTTTATTTCAAAGATGAATTATCACCATATATTTATATGCTTCCTAGTGTTTTTTGGTTTTTGTCCTAGTCGACGCAAACCTTTTGCTTTCAAACTTTATAATTGTTGGTGCCTTTTTCTTTTTCAAATTCTATATATTATAATATTTTAAATCTTATGATTAAAATATAATAATAAAACCTTTGTCCCTCTCTTGAATTATTAAATCTTTTTGTCCCAAGCAACTTTTAAACCTTTGTCCTTTTCTTTATAATATTTAAATTTAATATTTAAATATTATAATCCTTTGCTTAAAAGATAATTGTCTTTCTTTGAGATATGCCTTGCCTTGAATAATTGTCCATTTTTTACTATTCACCAAATCCATTTTTGACACCGTTGATATATTGTCCAACCTTATAAACTTCTCACCCTTGAATAATATTTCTACCTTGAATACTATGCACCTTTGACATCAATGACAACTCAATTTTTCCAACAATTTCCCCCTTTGTCATTGATGGAAACCCTACAAAAATAATTCTTTTACTGCAACTGGATTTACTATTGACTCCCCCTAAGAAGTTTCTCCCCCTTATTAAAAACTCTCCCCCTTTGACATAAATAACAAAAGGGCTCCTTGGGGCTAAAAATAAGACACTTAAAACAACCCCCTCACCAACTCCTTTTCTTGAGGTGATTAATTTTGAGATGGGAGTAAAACTACTCCCAAATTACTTTTGAGATACTCAAAAGTCTCATTTGATAGTGGTTTGGTAAAGATATTTGCAATATGTTCCTTTGTAGCAACATATTCCAACTTAACTTGTTGATCAACTACTTTCTCTCTCAAAAAATGATATTTTATTGAAATATGCTTGGTCCTTGAATGCATCACAAAATTATTTAAAATGTTGAT
This sequence comes from Wollemia nobilis, assembly GCA_028583015.1. Taxonomy (NCBI): domain Eukaryota; kingdom Viridiplantae; phylum Streptophyta; class Pinopsida; order Araucariales; family Araucariaceae; genus Wollemia; species Wollemia nobilis. The sequence continues at coordinate 1,270,653 of JAQPPZ010016980.1, read as the reverse complement.
GGCACTTGTATTATCACAAAGTATGGAGATCGAATGCTCATGCTTAATTTGAAATCATTTAAAGTTTGTTTCATCCATAAAATTGTGTGCAACAGGAAAATGCTACAATGTAGTAGATAAGGGTACTTATGCTTGTTTCTTACTTAACCAAGAGACCAAACAGTCTCCAAGAAAAAATGCTCCTCCACTTGTACTTTTTTTGTCATCAATACTACCTGCCCAATATGCATTTGTATATGCAGTGAGAGTAAAATTATTGCATCTAGGATACCATAGTACAAACTCCATAGTTACTTTCAAATACTTAAAGATCCCTTTTATTACCTGTACATGTGTTTCTTTTGGTGCAGCTTGAAATATTGCCACCAATCCAACTATTTGCATTATATCTGGCCTTGTAGTTGTGATATACAATAAAATTTCAATCATGGATCTATACAATATATTATTTGCCTTAGGAGACTCATCATATTTACTTAAATTACATCATGTAATCATGGGGGTACTCACAGGATTGCAATCCTCCATCCTGATTTTTTTCAACATTTATTTTACATACTTGGTTTGAGAGAGAAATATACCTTTATCTAATTGTGAAATTTGCAAACCAAGAAATAAATACAACTCACCAAGCATTGACATCAAATTCATTTTTCACACACTTTGAAAATTTTTGATACATCTTGTCATTATTGCGTTAAAAAATGATATCATCCACATAGACTACTACAATTAACAAGTCATTTCATTTATTTTTGATGTACATATTGCTATCCACTATACATTTTTTGAAACCTGGTTCTTGAAGATATTTATCCAACCTTGAGTACCAAGCTCTAGGAGCTTGCTTTAGTCCATAGAGATCCTTTTTTAATTTACATACATAGTCAGGTTTATCTGTCAAGCTAAAACCATTTGGTTGCTCAATGTAGACTTCTTCCTCTAAGTAACCATTAAGAAATATTGATTTTAAATCCATTTGGTACAATTTGAAGTTTTTGAAACTTGAGAAATCCAAGAATATTCTTATGGTCTCAAGATGTGCAATAGGAGCAAATGCCTCTTCAAAGTCAATCCCATCAACTTGTGCATAGCCTTTGCACACAAGTCTATCTTTGATTTTGACAACTTGACCATCTTCATTCAACTTATTTTTGTAGGACCCATTTGGTGCCAATTACAGTATTATCTCTAGGATGTGGAACAAGTTCCCAAATATCACTATTTTTTATTTTGTCTAGCTCTTTTCCATTGCCTTGATCCAATATTTATCTTCACTTGCTTCATTGAAATTCTTGGGCTCAACTTTAGATAGCAAAGAAAAAATTGCATGTTCACCTGTTCCTATTATCTTCCTTCTTGTCTGTCTCTCATATAGATTCCCAGTAATTAGTTCTCTTATATGGTTCTTTTGCACATACCTGGATGGTGTCTTAGGTAGTTCCTTTTGTGTCTCATCTTCTTCAGTTTCTTCACCTTCTTCTTCTTTGCAACTTTCTCCTTCTTGATACACAAACTCTTGAGCTAGTTCTCTTAGACCTATTTCTTCATCAACTCTTACATTTGCACTTTCCATATATGATATTTTATTGTAGCATCTATAAGCTTTGCTCTTAGTGGAATACCCAAGGAAGATACCCTCATCACACATGGAATCAAACTTACCCAAAATTTTCTCTTCTTTTCTAATGTAGCATTTGCATCCAAATTTTTTGAAGTACTTCATAGTAGTTGGTCTTCCTTACAAATATTATATGGGGTTTTGTGCTGATTTATTCTTACTTGAGCTCTATTGATGATATACACAACTGTATGAATTACCTATTTCAAAAAAGCATTAGAAATCTTAGACTCATTTAGCATAGCTCTAGACATACGCTGAATAGTTTTATTTTTCCTTTCAACTACTCCATTCTGTTGTGGAGTTCTTGCTATTGAATATTATCTCTTGATTCCATGATGTTCATAGAATTCTAAAAATTCACCAAAGTGAATTCACCTCCTCTATATGATCTTAGACACTTGATATTTTTACCAATTTCATTTTATACAAGTGCCTTGAATACCTTGAACTTTTCAAATGCTTCTGATTTTTCTTTTAAGAATGTTACCCAAGTCATTCTAGAGAAATCATCAATAAATAACATGAAGTAATTCTTACCTTGTAAACTCTTTGTCCTTGTAGGCCCACATAGATCGGTGTGAACTAGCTCCAAAGGCTTGGATGAAGAAAACTCTTTTGATTTGAAACTTTATCTTATTTGCTTACCATGCTGGCATTGTGCACAAATCATGCTTGGGGGTTTTTTCTATTTTGGGCAAAAATCTGACTACCTGTTTGTTTCTTATTTTCACTATGTTGTCAAAGTTCAGGTAACCCATTCTTCTATGCCATAACCAACTCTCATCCTCTTGTGATAAAAAGCGTTTTCCTCCCTTAATTTTTCTTAACATGTAGAGATTGTTTGTAGTTCTACTAGTGTCTACAATAAGCTTTCCTATCTTGGATTTCTTGATCTCACATCCATTTGGGTGAAATATGAGTGTGTGCCCTTGATCACATAGTTGAATTACTCTTAGTAGATTGTGCTTAAATCCTTCAACATATAACAATTTTTTTGTACTTGATATTCCATTATCCAAACTCAAAGTCCCTTTTCCAACAATATTGGCAGATTTCACTATTATTTTATTTATTTTCTTGAGAGAAAGAAATTTGCTTTTGTCACTTGTCATATGGCTTGAATAAACACTTTCATTGTACCACTGATTTCCTTCATTTTGCACATGAAGAGCTATTTGTACCAACATGGACTTTTCCTTTTCTCGTTGCTTTTTCCTTTTCCAAACATTTGAGGATATTTTTTTTTAAAACTGTTTGACCTTCCTCCTTCTTTCTTGATTTAGGAAGTTTAGGAAACACTATTCTACACCATTTAGCTTTGTACCCAAAATTATAACATTTGTAATAGATGATATTGTTATCCATGAGAGGTGCAAATGAATTGAAATTTCTATTAATGAAGCCAACATCATTTTTCACACGGACCATGCAATGTACAACTTTATAACCATATAATTTGCATGAAAAACAATAACCATGGAAGAAATATTGAAACTTGTTTGATTGCCTTTGATGATATGGTCGCATGGTTCTTTCATTATTGTTTCTATGATTGAATTTTGTCCATGATGATTCTTTTTTTCTTCCTCCTTGATGCTTCCACTTTTCAACATATCAGCATAGGTCTTAAAAATTTTATTTCTTTTGAGCTTGACTCCTCTTTCTATTTCTCTTGACCTTCTTCAAAACCAAGTCCAGTATTTATACCTAAAAGTATTTGTGCTTTGATAATTTCATCCAATATTTATATGCTTTTTTCAAACCTTTTATTTTGCTGTAGCTTATGCTTAGATTTTTCCACTTCCTTTCTTAGAGAAATAACCTCATGTTCTAATTTTCATATTCTAGCTCTTTTGCATTTAATTTATCAGCCATAACTTCTTCAATTCTCTTTGACTCTTAAACATTCACTTTTAAGTCGATGAGATCTTGTAGAAGTTGTCTTTTTTTCCTCATCCTCTTGTACTTGAGCCTTCAATATTAAATTCTTCTTTCTAACACTTTTCAATTCTTCAAGAGCAATAATAAGTTCCTCCTCTATGTCAACCATGGATTCCTCTACATTATCTATATATCTCTCATTGATTTCAACCATAGGGGCATCTTCTTTCACCTTAGTGTCCATGTGTGCTATTGTAATATCTTCCTTCAAGTAATTAGGCTTTCACGAAGGAACCTGCTTTGATATCAATTATAGAACACAAACTTATACTGAAAGGAGAGTGAATAGTATAAGATATAACTTTTAATTTTCTTTCCAAAGTAATAACTTTAAATATTATCAATTGTAATAATGAAATAATGCACAAATCACCACACACATAAGAGACATAGATTTAACGTGGTTCATCCAATATGGGCTACATCCATGGAGAAATATTTTCTTATAAATTTCTCAAAAAATTTCATGGGCATCAACCCATAGGATACACCAATCTCCTATTACAATGTTCGTGGACACCAATCCATAGGATACACCAATCCCATCTCAAGTTCGTGGACACCAATCCATAGGAGACACCAATCCCCTCAACTGGTTCATGGAAACCAATCTACATGAGGCATCAATCCGATATTCTTATTCATGGAAACTAATCCACAGGAGACACCAATATACGATGCTCACAAGTCTATTCCAAAATCTACTTAAGAATCCTTCTCAAATCTACTCCAAAACATATTCATAAAACCTGCTCAAATCTACTCCAAAACCTGCTCATAAACCCTACTCAAATCTCCTCCAAAACTTGCTCATAAAACTTGTTCAAAACTGCTTCAAAACCTGCTCATAAACCCTACTCAAATCTTCTCCAAAACCTGCTTATAAACCCTGCTCAAATATGATCTCTAAAATTGCTTATAAACCCTACTCAAATATGATCTCTAAAACTGCTTATAAACCTAAACCGTACTCAAATATGATCTCTAAAAATTTTTATAAACCTTACTCAAATCTGATCTCTAAAATTTACACATTTACTTCCAAATTCAAAAAAAAATAATGCACATCCAATAATTCCCTATACCTCCAACTATATAATAACAAAATATTTTCCTCAAACAAAAACACCTTGAGAAAGGAATTAAATCACCATACCTCTAAATCTGCCTCAATGATGATGATGAGCTTTTTGCATGAGTTTTCCAAACCAGTCTTAAAAAAATGATTTTCCTTTTGTTTGTGCCTTCAAAAACTGGTTAGCAATTCTCTTTTTATTTTCTTGATTAGATATTAAATCAATCATTTAAGAATACTTATAAAAGGGGCACACAATAAAGCTTTAAAAATAACTCTTGATATCTTCCTTTTTGAAAATCATGAAAATATAGCTTTATTAACAAGAAAAACTCATATATCTTCTTTTATAACATGCAAAACACAATTTAAAATTAACCACAATCCACCTTATATCTCCTTTTTCCAACAAGCAAAAATACAATTTTCAAATAACCACAATCCACCTTATATCTCCCACTTAAATTTGAAGTTTAATAAAAATTTTAAATACCTTTGCACAACTACAAATCGAACCCCTGGCCTCTGGAAGTGCAGTGCTTTCACAAGTGCTTGTGACTAGTTGTGCTACCACAACAAGTGAAACAAAAAGGGGTGCGATATCATCTTTAACCTTGTCTTCCATTGGATCCTATTTTTTGATGCTCCTCTCCTTTGGCTATCGCTCGCACTCCACAATGGATTTAATCGATTGCTATTTTATTTCAAATATGAATTATCACCATATATTTATATGCTTTCTAGTGTTGTTTGATTTTTGTTATAGTCAAATCAAACCTTTTGCTTTCAAACTTTATAATCGTTGGCACTCTTTTTCAAACTCTTTATATTATAATATTTTAAATCTTATGATTTAAATATTATAATAAAACCTTTGTTCCTCTCTTGAAATATTAAATCTTTTTGTCCCAAGCAAATTTTAAATGTTTGTCCTTTTATTTATAATATTTAAATATTATAATCCTTTGCTTAAAATATAGTTGCCTTGCTTTGAGATATATCTTGCCTTGAATAATTATCCATTGTTTGCTATTCACCAAATCCATTTTTGACACCGTTGATATATTGTCCAACCTTATAAACTTCTCACCCTTGAAGAATATTTATGCCTTGAATACCATGCACCTTTGACATTAATGTCAACTCAATATTTCCAAGAATAAGCTATTTGGCAAGGAGGTTTGCTAACTTTCCATCTACGTGTATGGTTTTAGGTAACACTTTCTTCTTTATTCCTAGTTTCCTAATACACAATTCTTGAATAATTTTGTTAATTAATAGTACATATTTGATAGATTGTAGCAAAATAATTGTGATATTTAAACATTTTAATTCTTGTACCAAGTCTAATTCTAAAGATATTGGTTCTAATTTTTCAAATCATTTAGGATATGTTACTGTTTTTATTGAAGAGAAGAAATTATCTTGAGGAGGGTTTACATTTTCTTGAGGAGGGTTTACTTTTTCTTTCCCTTTTTCAAGATTTTTTTGTGGTGGTTTTGATGTATATGGGTCCTCTTGTTTGTTCTCATCAGCTCCCATTTCTACAATGATAGATAGAGTGGGTTCAGGAAGTGTCTTTCTTGAATACAATTGGATATTGTCACAGTCAATAATATTTATCATGGTTGTTTCTTCTGGTTCAACCATATAGACAAGGGCTACTTGTATTGTGTTATTTGGATTGGGCATAGGTTGAGTTGAAAGTGGAGGTTGCTTTTTATTGTTGTTTTTGTTGTTTTCTTCCTTGAGGGTAGTTTTGAGTAGGACTAGGCAATAGGTTTTGTGATTGGTTTTGATACCTACGTTACCCTTGGTATGGTTGATATTGTTATCCCCATTATTGTCCTTGCATTTGTGGATGCATCCATGATGGTTGATTCTATTGTTGATTCATCCATATAGGTTGATACCATTCTTGAGGTGATGCCTATGGTGATTGATTCCAAGGTTGTTGTTCTGAATTAGACCATGGCATAGACAAAGGATTATTTTCACAATTTGTAGAAAATTGAGAAGAATTTTGGTATGGATATTGAGGAAAACTACCCATTGTCTTGGTCCTACAAATTTTAGTTCTTTCATAGGTTGAGATTGTTTCTCTATGATATTTTTAAGTCTTGGTAATTATTAACATTGGTCTATGGGATGTCGTTTTTCATAAATTATACATATAGTAGATATAAAAGTCTTGTTCAAAGGACATTCATGGAGAACATGCTTATTCCTACATCTTGGACAATAGATGAATAAAGGTTTAGTAGATTTATCCTTTGCATTGAATTCACCTAATGTTGTGTTAATATGTACTAGGATGTCAATTTTAAGGTTTGCAAACTCTTCCATCATTTTTTTATTATATTTGCATTGTTACCAATTTTTCATCTTCTATGTTTTGTACATAAATAATTCTTATAGATTTCCATGATTTATTCAAGTTCAAGTGTGCTTACATATCCTTTTCCCATAGTATCCAATACTTCTATTGGTTCATATTGTAATCCTCTCAAGAATATGGTTTTGCTAAGTTCTAGTTCTACACCTCCACATATTTTATGAACAAAGGAAAATATATCCAAGTAGTCTTCCAAAGTTTCATCTTCTTATTGTTTTATCCTAAATAATTCATATTTTAAATTCTTTACTCAATAATATTCTTGGTATTTCTCCCTAAATACTCTTTTCATTTCATTCCAGGTTCAAATTGAATTAGGTGATAAGGTCATGAACCATTGTAACATGGAATGAAATAATTTGAGTTTTTTATTGTCATTTCTATAGTCATAGGTTTGGCATACAGACTTAAACTCAAATAAAAATTGATTAGGATCCTCATACGTAACTCCCCTAAAAATTGGTAATACAAATGGTGAGATGGTTTTCATAGGAGAGTTTTGAGTGGGATTTAATTGGATAGAATACTTGAAGGTTTGGGTAGGGGTGTTGGTATGACCTGGATTAGGAAAGTTACTACCCCTATCTTGATTTCCTTATAAATTTACCATGATGCTTTCCCAAAAATAAGCATAATTTATCCTAAATTGGTTTGATTGTATAGATCTATCAAGAGTAGACAGTGATAAACTAACAAATTTTTCTTCTCACAATTCTCTCAAGTGTTTCTACACTTCTCGATGTTGATGATTATGTTTTTAATTTAGCATTTTCAAGAATTCTAAATTTAGTTAATTCAGGTATAGGTTCAATTCCTTGTTGTGGATATCATATTATTATGGCTAGTGGGAAGTTTGGTCTAATGAATCTACCTATTTCATCTCTTAACCTATTCATACATCCTATTAAAGAAATAAATCCTATTATAATATCCCAATGTTTGAGATGCAATCCCAAACAATACAACTATTTTCATGTAAAATTATTTGTTTTGTTTTTGTGGTTTTGTGGTTTTTATAACTTTTACAAGACAATAGTGGAATGACTTATTTTTTCTATAACAATAACAATTTGTCCTTTGCAATGATGCCAAAAATTATGAGTATCATTAATGTTCATAATTTAATTCATTTGTCAATCTAGGGTGACATCCAATGCTATATACGATAGAGAATGTTGGAATTATGGCTTAGAAATCAGGGTACTAGGTTACCTAATAGTAACAGGGAATCATAATATATTTGTAGAAAACTACACTGACTATCACACCTTGCATCAAGGAAATTTAACTACTTTGCAAAAATTAACCATGCTGAAAAAGATGCTAAACTAAGTTTCTAAAATTGAAATAGCAGGAAATAAAGTGTTGAAGTTGAAAGGACATAAAGTAAATGCTTGGGAAGTAAATTTTCTAACAGAAATGCTGAAGCATAATTCAAAGCAAAATTATTAAATAAAATGTTGAAGCATGCTTTAAAGCAAAGAAACATATTGTTAATTGAAACTATAATGCTATGATAGAAATGAAAAATACAATATTGAAATAAAACTAACTAGCTATGAAAAAGATAGAATACACATATGCTAAACAAGGGTAAAATAGAAGAGAACAAGGGAAAATATAGAATTTAATTTTACTATAAATAATGATAGAAAATAGTGATAAAAACTTGCATTTATAGTCTCAAGTCCTTCCACCAACCCTGAGGGTGGGTCCTTGCTCTGAGGTCTAGAAAAAGGTGTAAACTCCCAAGATCCTAAACTGGCTTATGAAGTCAAAATGACATGCAAGAAACTAAGAAGGACGTATTCTAAAATTATTGTAATGTAATAAGTGCACAAGTGTCAAAATGCAAGTTGAACATGTGCAAGCTATTTCTTGCACATCTAGGTAGAGTTTTGGCGAAGGAACCTATTTCCTATATAAAGGGCCATAGACATAGAGCAATATATAGTAGTAGGAAGTAGTGTAGACTAGTGTGGCATGATGTAGCAGTGTGATGTATTGTGATGGGGTGTAATATGCTCAATGCCTATTATTGAGCTATAGCTATATTCATGGAGTGTTCATTTTCTCCATAGCTACTTTTGTAAATATTTCCATAATTTCTATTTATAGTATATTTTTAGTCATCTTGCAGATTTACTTTATTTCATATTATTCTACATCTTGTGATTGCTATCTCTCATTACATGCTATATAAAAATCTAACAGTGGTATCAGAGCCATGGTAGGTCAATAGGAAAACCACCATTATCATTAACCTTGATTTTTTTGACAACCTGATGCACCATTAGACCAGTCACTATCAAAAATTCTTCAAAGAGTCTTGGTGATAGAATTTAGGAGAGCCAAAAGTAAGGACTAAAAAAAATATTAGATTATGGAATACTGATATTGCATATGGCTAGAGTATTTTCACATAGTTTCAAGGGAAAAATTGTGAAGACTAGGACTCAACACTTGATCCACTAGTTTTATGAATCAACTAGTGAAGCTCATCTAGGAGATCTAGATAAATTAACCTAAAGGTTCTTTTATTGTAGGGAATTAATACTCATATGATTGGGACACTTCCTACAAAAAACAACTAGGAGATTTCAACTTTGTTTCCCGAAGGTCAGAGTACCTTCATAGTGCATAGATTAGTCATTGCAAGAGAAGAACACTATAAAAGAGACTTTTGGAGAATAATTGTTGTGAAGTTTGGATATAGGAGATATCCATTGCTAGATTTGAAACTTCACTACAAGAAAAATCCATAGAAGCCTTGATATATAAGAAAAGGCCATAGAAGCCTTGATCTAGAGGAAAAGGCCACATAAGCCTTGATATTGAAGAAGACTCTAGAAGAGAGTATCTAATTCAAAAGCAGATTTCAGTACTAATACTTTGTTACAGGAATAGGGAGATTTAGTAAGTTGGGAAAGCTTCCTACAAAAAATTTAGTAAGAGTATCTTATTCAAAATAAATCTAGCATCTAGATCAAAAGAGACCAAGAGAAGGACTAGGAGAGTCCTACTCAAATACAAAAGTAGTAGAATTAGATATCTAGGAGAAGATCTACCACCAACACTTCCAAAAGTAGAAGGTGTAAGATAAGGTCTCAAAGAAGACTAGAAGGAGTTACAAGACATTGGAGAGGTCTCTACGAGAATCCAGTAAAAGGCTTGGAGAGCCGTATTGAAGAAATCATCAAAAATGTTCCAAGAACTCATTGGAGAAATTCACTATTGGTGATAGTGAAAGATTTGGGACAATTGTCACCATCCGACAACAAGCCTAAGAAGATGAAAATTTGGCAAGGAGTGCCAAATATTAGAAGACCTCAAGACATTTAGAATATTGAGAATAAGATCATATTTGAAGTTATAATTTGACAAGCAACTTGAAGGAAGATTCAGATAGAAGAAGCCTACCAAATCCAAGAGATTTGGAGACTACCTCTCATAGTAATAAGGCACCACTTTAGAATCAAAGATCTCTCCTAATATATAGAAAAAGGAGGAGACTACAAGAGGAGAACAAGCCAGAAAAACCCTAGGCTTGTGAAAGAGAGTTGGAGATAATATTTTCATGAAGATGAAGTTGTTCAAGGCAACCTACAAGGAGTTGCAAGATCTTACTCAAGATAGCAACTTGGTGATCTTAGACACCAAGATCTACATCCTCTATATAAGTGGTGAAAAGGGATTTCAAAAAAAGATAAGAAACTATTGGTGCAAGTAAATTCATTAAGTGGATTACTTATCAAGTTTGTTTAATCACCTTGATTGAAGTAAAGTTGCAAAAATGAGAGTTGAATTAAGAGTTTAAATGCACAAAAATAAAGGATTCTTTAAGGTTCATTTACACTTTAGGAGTTTATTATATTTTAGAATCTCAAACTACCTATCATCTACTTTGGAAATAAAAAAAGACTAGCTCCTATTACCTTGCTTATAAAGAAATTTTAGAATAATTCTTGAAGATTCGTTTCAGCTTATTATTGATTAGCTGTAGTAAGTTGATTAAGTGTATTATTTTTTAGAGTTGATTGGAGTGATAAGATGAATTTTTTAGTGCAGTAGAAGTAAATTATTATTAGATTCATTTGCACTATTACATTGCTCTCAAATATTATTGTTTGTGTTCATTACAAGGGCATAAAATTAAAAAATTTCAAAGTGTCTAAAGACACTGTTAATGCACTGAGATCTAAAACTTTGAAGTGGCATAAGGAATCCACAGAATTAGCTTAATATTCCAAGCATCAAAGAAGAAAGTAACTGTTGACACTTTTTTGCCACATTGTACAAGGGGTAGAAGATAGTAGAATTTTGTATAGTATTTCCTTGTTGAAAGTTTTTTTTTTTTTTTTTTAGTTACAGCAATTTTGACTCTCCCTATCATAGAGTGAAGAAGAAAGAGCTTCGTTACCAAACAGGCCTAGGAAAATTGCTTTTCCGAAAGAAAAAGAGGAGGACGTGAAAAGAGCTTCGGGCCCGAAGTACTTCAAAACACCACTTCGGGCGAAAACCTTGTGAAGTAATTTTGTCGAGGAAAATACAAAGATAACGCTTCACACCCGAAGCATTTTTAGCAACCGCTTCAGGCGAAAGTTTTGCGAAGCGACATTCAAACGACCTCGCCGAAGAAGGAGAGCATAATCCAAATCAGCCAAGGCAGGAAAAATACTTCGGGCCCGAAGTATTCCCAACACCTACTTCGGCCAGTTTTCGCCCGAAGCAGTGGTGCCCGAAGCAAAATGATAGAGAAGCGCTTCGGGAGGATATGCTCCGAACTACAATTTTGAGAAGGAGTCGGGCCGAAACATTTTCCAGTCGAAGCAGTTTTCCAGCAAAGGACAGAGCCCCATTTCAAAGATGAAACCCGATCGACAATCAACATCCCCGAAGAAGTTTTCGTGAAGTATTATTTTGCGAAGAACAAAAGAAGGGGAATCTACTTCGGCCCAAGGCTTCAGCGAGGCGGATATGTAGCGAAGCACTTTTCGGGTCCACGTTCCAAGGTGGGCAGCTTCCCAAGGTGATCAAAAGCCCCAAGTACCCCCTTCCTTGCCCGATAAGTCCGCTGACCAATTCTGGCAAACGAAAGGGACGTAACAGTCCTCGAAGTAAAACCCGACGGGCATAGCGATCACTCAAGCATAGCATCCAAAAGCCAGGGACACTCGGGCGGTGCATTAAATGAATGTTTCCATGGTTGACTCGATCACAATTGCTAGATTCGGTAACCGATTTGAAAACTCAGTCATAGTAGCTACGAGGAGCCGATTTCTCAGAGCCCGAAGATGTACTCCGTCGTTTTTGTAATAATGACTCAGAGGGCCGGGTCCTCTATAAAAACCCAGGCTTTGCAATGTAAAAGGGGGGGAACTTTCTGCTAGAAAGTTTGTAACTTGATGTCCTACGTCTAATACTAAAGATCTTTTGTGCTCTATTTCTCTCTTTTATGCTGCCTTCTGTGCTTAATTCTTTTGTCTGTCTGCATTCGTATACTGAGACTCTGAATCCTGAATTCGGTGTGCAATTGGGGACTGTACCCTAAAATTTGCCCTGAAGGATACATAGGAGGGAAAAAACGTATTTGTTGCTTTCTTTTATGCTGCTTGGTGGATCGAGGTTTTTGTTATTCCCTCATCTTAATCGCTGTTACTCTGAACCCTAAATTCCAGTGAGAGAAGAGAGGAGAACCCTACGAACCCATCCAGAGGATACATAGGAAGGTCGGAACTACGTTTCTTTTGGCTATTCTTGGTGTTCTTTGCTACTATTCGAGTTATTAGTGAGTGATCGTGCTTCTTGTTCTTCCCCACCTTGAATCATCAATCTCTAACCCTTACCCCTTTTTATTTCTTTCTCTAACCCAAACTCCTTTTATCTCTTTCCTGCACTCTTATCTCAAACCCCAAAAGTAGATTAGTATAGGAGCCGGCCTTCTCCGGATATTGGCATGAGGGGCATCTCTTCCCTTCGGCCTTTCAATGTTGGTCGCAAGTCCAAGGTGCGCAAACCCACCGAAAGTCCTTTCCTGTGTGGATTTGATGACCAACAGTTTCTGGCATGCCCGATGGGACCCAAGGTCCCATATTTGAGAAAATTTCTACCCATCTTCACCGGAGCCAGTAGTTCTAACAAAGTTCCCAGTGAGATCCGGTCAGTCTCATCCCCTGAGTAGTAGTGAGAATCGATGCTCTCATTGCCAAAAGACTCTTAGCATCTGGCGACTCTGTTTTACCCGAAGAATCTCTAAAGTCGTAAAGACCAATGCCTAAACCTGGTTTTCATAACCAGGACTCCTCGTGTCTTAAGAAGGTCCGAGTTGGGTGAATCTCTGACCCGTATTCATCCGATAAAATCACCTGGCGACTCAAAGGTCCATATTTCCTGGTCGTAGGCGCCTTTCAAATCCGAAAGGAGATATCCCGGAGGAATCAAGGTTCGATGAGCAGCCTTGACCTCATCAGCGAAGAAAGAATGTTCACCTAATGGCTCCAACTCAGAGGTGACAATCGCGGTTTCCACAGGCTACTGTCGTAATGGCTGGGAGAAGCTTTCCTAGCTGGAACGATCCAAGCCCCCTTAATATCCAAAGCTACCATGAGATTCCCAAAAGTGCTTTGAAATCATTGTCAACATACAACGGCACCGAGGGAATGGCCAGAGAGCACCTTGAAGATATTGTCGATTTAGCAACCCTCCATGACATTATCCATGAGGATGTCATGATCAGACTTCTTGTTTTATCACTGGAAGGACGGGCGCTGTGGTGGTACAGATTGCTCAGGCCCAAAAGCATCTGCTCATGGGATGACTTAGCGGGGGCATTGATCGAAATGTTCGATGGCTCTCAGGACCCCTTCCACCTCTTCGCATACCTCTCCACCATCAAGAGAGCTCCTTCGGAAGGTATCACGAACTTCAATGTTCGATTCTATAGAAGTTGGAAGAGAATCCCGTTGGAGATCCAACCGATGCCCGCCCAAGCCCATCTCTTCTATGTTCAGGCCTTCCACCCAGACATAAGCCTCATTCTACTGCAATCAGGGGAACGAAGGTTCCCTCAAATATTCGAAGAGGCAATATGAGTGGAACGGCTTCTGCTCCTATCAGGAAAGTGGCAGTGGAGAGAAAATTCGTCGCTTCCCCCGATAATTATGGCTCCTGTTTGACCAACGCAGTATTCTTCATGGGGTATTCCTCACACTAAGACGAGGCCTGAGACGTAGTCATTTGGAGCTCAGGAGGCAGACCTCATACTAGCCCAACAATGGGGATACGCGAGCACGGCCCACCTAATGGACAACATGGCTGCTCGCAATCTCCATCAAGAGGTGAACCGAGGAGAGAAGCAGACTCGAATGGTAGAACCCGAGAACAAAGAGGGCACATTTTTGCACCCTTTTTGTGTCCCAAGAGATGGCATGCAAGAGTTCGACCAAAGCTCATCAAGCCTGTCCGATTCAGAGGATGAGCCCGAAGAGTTCCTGGAGGACTACTCTTCGTCGGAGGAACCTTGTTACCATGATAGTAGGATGGAAGAACCTGTACCCGGCCTTCATCTGGAAGAATCTGTAGAATTTTGGCATTGGGTCTAGTACTGGTTCTAGCTATCCCTAAGATCGATGCCTCAAGAAGACTTTCGAGTGGCGAACTTCTTCGCCAACAATCCGAGCATTGGCAGAAATGAAAATCGGTTGCATTGCTTCCTATTCGTAGCATGGACAACTTCGAGTAGAAATGATCCGAACTTCGAAGGTCAGCTAAAGTTCAACCTGATCTGGTCGGGTCACTGCAGGTTCATCGGATAATCACCCGAAGTTGAGTCTATGGTGGCGGCATGCCCATTATGCCGCAAGCTTGTGAATAGTGTAAATAGTTTGGCTGATAAATAAAATGTTGCAAAAGCTCAAGTCGAGTTTTACCTCGGCAGCTCCAAAAAAAAAAAAAAAAAAAAAAAGCTTCGGACCAAGGCCCGAGAAGTACTTCGCCAAGGGGAGTTCAAGCGAAGTAGTTTCCAAAGGATGACTGATGAGCCACCTACTTCGGGCCAGAAGTGTATAGAAATAGCTCGAACCAAGGGTTCTCCCTAAAGCACTTCAACTCTGACTTCAGTTTCACCAACCCGACAACGGAAAATGTGGG
Organism: Wollemia nobilis; assembly: GCA_028583015.1. NCBI lineage: Eukaryota > Viridiplantae > Streptophyta > Pinopsida > Araucariales > Araucariaceae > Wollemia > Wollemia nobilis. The sequence goes on along the minus strand of JAQPPZ010016980.1, from coordinate 1,255,470 downwards.
AGCATTTAAAATGTGCCTAGGGGAATGTGCTGACAGTCGCCTGCAAAAGCATCCGAAGTGGGTGAGTTAAATGAAAAGGTGGCAGGTACATCCTTTAGGGATTCGATTAGGGAAAAAGTGCATGCTCGGGTACAAAGTGGCAAAGGGTCACGCTTCCAAAGCGAGCCGCAATCATCACAACACACAGCCCTGTGTACAACTCTACCATGCGGCGAATTGAACGAAGCAAGGCGAAGTTAATTATGGCAAGTGCCATAAATACTGGTGGTTGCCTTCTACGGCTATATAACATAGACTCCAGTAGTAACAAAGCTATTTGCCCAATAATTCATGCAAACTTCGCTACTAGCCTTCAAGCTCCCCTATCTTGCGCTTCGAATTTTCTGATCCCGAAACCCTCCGCATTGTTTTCTCCATCATCCCTAGCACTATGGGGAAGAAGAACTCTAAATAAAAGGGGAAGGAACCAGAAGTGATGGCCCTCGAGTAGCCAAAAGCAAAAGGCCATGACAAAGGGCCGAAGAGAGTTGATGTTAGCCGCCGCCCCGAGAAACAAATCATGAGAGAAAGGGAGGATTTTGGGGATGAGCAGCCTGAAGAACCACCAGTCGATAGGTGGGATAGGATCAGAGACACCAAGCTATCGAGGAGCGTGGCTGAACTCAGAAGCACCATCGAGTTCATGAAGAACAGGCTCTCGACAGACAACAAGAGAGCTACCGCTTACTACTCCCAGATATACTAGTATCTGACGCCCCCCACACATCACTGCCCTGAGCTGATTGATGCCATCGCATAGAACTATTAGCCCTCCTCCAGGCAAGTGGTAGACGCCTTCGGGCACAAGCTTTTCTCCATTTTGAAGGAAGATGTCCAGGCAGCCTTTGTGCCACAGCAAGGCCCTCCTAAGGGGTACACAGTTCGCAACATTATTCTTAGCGAACAGATGGAGAGATTCGCGTCCTCCAACTACATAATCAATTTCTTGCAACAGAGCCTCAAGAGCGGGCTTCCTTCGGGAAAATTGCCCCAGATGCCCCTACCCTTGGAGGCCTTCAAAAACATCGACATCTTCTCTATCATTGCATGGGTGGCAGGCCTGTCTATCGACGCTGTGGTGCACCCATGGCAGGTGTCTTTAGACGAGTGTATCTCCAGAGGGGAATTTTATGCCCCTGATGCTTCGAGGCCGAGCACCAACCTAGTATTTTTTGATTGGGCAGAATGGGTGGCCAGGACCCTACATACACGGCTCGCAAGCATGAAGAATCCTGGAACAAATAAGTACTTCTCGCCCTGTTCTCTTCTTGTTTGGTTATTTTTCTATCATGTACATAGAAGTTTCCCTTATATTGCTATTACGACGAGCGGCGAGGATGGAAATCCTCTGCCTGTATACCAGTGGACCCCTCTCCTATTGAAGACGGTGTCCTATTATTCTTTTAACCAACAATTTTTGGGACCCGTGATGCATATGCTAACGGGGTCTTCCCCTCGAGTCCCCCTCCTCTTAAGGGACAAAGTGGTACAAGAAAGGAGGGGAGACATTTTTCAGCTGACACAGGGGCTTGTAATTCGCATATTCGGCTTCACAGGGAGGCCTTTTCTACTGCTAGTCTATCCCTCCGAATACCAGTTCGCATTGGAGGCCGCTCGGCAGAGTGATGCAACAAATGCCATTTATGGCCATGGATGGAAATGGGCTCACACCTACGATTTCCCTTTCAATATGGGAGTTATCGAGGTGTTTGCCCTCAAACAAAATGTTTTCTTGGAGGAGAAGCTCACCAATTTTGGCCTAGTCTAGCTTCCTCAGCAATGGCTCTATGACCCCTTGGGGGTAATGAGGGACCATCTGCGATTTAAGAACTTCCACGCTTGCCCCTATCCCGAAATTATGGAGCAGAGGAACAATCCCAGTGGGAGGGATCTGGAGTGGCATTTGGAGAAGATGGAAACGCTACCTCCCTGGCATGAATTCTACCCGATGGAGGTCGCATATGACCCAGTTCGGCACCCTCTCCCGAGCCCCAACTCTACCTTCTGGAAGAAGGCAAAAGAGGATTTGAAGGAAGCAACGAAATATTGGGACGTGGCCCAATTAAGAGAGTGGTGGATAATGAGGGTCCATCATCGGAAGACAAATTCTTATGGTCTTTTGTCATCTGACAAAGACTTCATAGCGGTCTATGAGGCCAATGCCAAGATGTGGAAGCCTCTATCCTTCATCGACCTCATTCCTCCAGCTATCCCAGGTTTGGGTGAAAGCCCAAGGAGAAAGGAAACTACTTCGGAGCCAAAGAAAGGAAAGAAGACCAAAGCCACGCCACAGAGGCCACCTCCAGTACCAGTGGGAGGCCAAGACACGAGCTCCAAAGAGTCTGAATAGCCGCTAGTAAGGACAAAGAGAAAGAGGCTAGAATCATTGCAAGTGCCTCCAGGCCATCCAAAGCGCCTTCGCACAGGGTTTTCGAGCCCTTCCACTAGGAAACCTACAACGGGTCCATCCGAAACAATTATTGAGAGTGCCACGCCGCCAAGCACCGCAACCGTCCCGGATATCAATGTCATCAATGTGGAGGAACTCCTCCAATCCGAAGGGGACGTCAAGGCAGAAGCCATGGAGGTTGGAGATGCCAAAGTAGAAGAAGAACAAGATGCGGCTGCACCAGAAGCCACTACTGCCACAATGCCAGGAGGGCACTCAGGTACGCATTCTCCACCCCTTGCTCAAGACTCACCCATGCCCCCTATGGCCATGGTCGAAGGTTCTCACCAGTCTCCCCTACGTAGCCCATCACCCCATCACACCTCACCCGTGACTAGTCCAAGTCCATCCCACGATTTCGGCCGAGATAAATCCATTGATATCACTTTACCCACTCACGCTGCCATTTTTAGCAGGAGCGGAGGTATCGCTTCTACACCGAGCCCCACCACCAAATCCCTCATCTCGCATGATGTGGCCGCCATTACCGAAATGCCCGCTGCATCCACCGTCGGACCTTCTGGTGAGACATCCCCCATCCATTCCCTATATTTTTTCACTCCTTTGGCTGGTGACCCAGCCTTGTTCGAATCAGAAATGTCTCTGATCAAGGAACGCCCTCTTGCCGAGAAGCTGCTCCAAGCTAGGTAGAACATCGACAAAATCTTGAAGGAGGCAAGAAAGAAAAGAGGGCGAGCAACGGCTCAAGTTGAAAAATGCGCCGTGTTTGATTTGAAAGCCGAAAAGATGCACAAGATCAAGAAGGTCCCCAAGGTGCAAAAACCCCTGGATGAAATGACTCCAGCGGACTATGATTACCAGGAAACACCTAAGGACCTGGTGCATCTGAATGTAGACAATGAATCGACATCCATGCATGTTCGAATTGAGACCTTTAGGGCTCACGCAGTCATCGCCAACCAACGCAGAATCAAGGCCGAGGCCGCCAATGTTAAGTTAGAAGAAGATCTGGTGAGGGTTCGCTCCAAGTTGGCGGAGGCCGAGGGGAGGTGCAAGGCCATGAAAAAGGAAACGTGCACCCTGAAACAGTAGGTTCAACAGCTCCAGTCTACAGCCGACAGCCAAGCACAGAAATAGATCGAGAGCGATCTAAAGGCCAAAGAGCTAGAGGACAAAGTTACACAAATGCAGGCCCAGCTACACAAGAAGGAAGACCTGACGGTGTTCGATAGGAGCAGAATCAAAGAGATTCGCACCCACTTGCTCAAGAATTTTAGGTCTCGATGTTCCAGCGCCCTCACGATACTGACCTTCGTCACCGAAGCCCAGCTCGCTATTTTCGAAGGAGGGCCAATCATTGATGAAGTCACGTAGAAAGCCAGGCGCCGACTCAAGTTAGCCTTCGACGTCCAGAATGCGAAATATCAGGACTTGCAGGTCATTGCAATGACTCGGACGGCTAGAGATTGGTCCACAGCCTAGGCCACGGTTCGCATATTTTTCTCTAAGGTGCAAAAATCTCAGAAGGCGAGGAAGCTCCAAGACATTTTTGAAAACGAGCAGCGCGCCTCGATGAATTACTTTCAGGACCTCTCCTCCTTGGGTTTCCCGAGTTTCACAGATGATGACGGGAACCTTCTAACTAAAGATGAACTCAAGCCAGTCTGGCTCCAGTTCAAAGGCGATGTCTCAAAGGTAGACGGGTGGGCGGAGCCGATCTCAGAGGGGCAGGTGACCGACTTCATTTTGAGATACTGCAAGATGGTCGCATGCCTAAATGATTTATTCATCAGGGCCAAACATGCTGACATTGGGCAAATTGATCGGTTTTGCATTTTGGTTAAGGCACTACAAGATCAAGAACCATTCCAAAAGAGTGCCTGGACTCATGTCCGAAAAACGATGAAGCGCATCCGCGATCGCCTCGAACCATCGCCTCAGCCAGAAGCCGCATCGGAGGAGGAAGAGGAAGAAGAAGAAGAAGGAGAAGAGGAGCAAGAAGAGGAACAGACCGCAGAAGCAGGGTCTGGGGAAGACCAATGACTCTACAGCCCAATGGATCAGGGCTAAAGGGTTCTTTTGGCCGAGGCGAGCTCGTCACCCCGCGAGCCGCCAAGAATGTTGACACTTTTTTGCCACATTGTACAAGGGGTAGAAGATAGTAGAATTTTGTATAGTATTTCCTTGTTGAAAGTTTTCTTTTATTTTTAGTTACAGCAATTTTGACTCTCCCTATCATAGAGTGAAGAAGAAAGAGCTTCGTTACCAAACAAGCCTAGGAAAATTGCTTCGTCGAAAGAAAAATAGGAGGACGTGAAAAGAGCTTCGGGCCCGAAGTACTTCAAAACACCACTTTGGGCGAAAACCTTGCGAAGTAATTTTGCCGAGGAAAATACAAAGATAACGCTTCGCACCCGAAGCATTTTCAGCAGCCGCTTCGGGCGGAAGTTTTGCAAAGCGACATTCAAACGACCTCGCCGAAGAAGGAGAGCATAATCCAAATCAGCCAAGGCAGGAAAAATACTTCGGGCCCGAAGTATTCCCAACACCTACTTTGGCCAGTTTTCGCCCGAAGCAGTGGTGCCCAAAGCAAAATGATAGAGAAGCGCTTCGGGAGGATATGCTCTGAACTACAATTTTGAGAAGGAGTCGGGCCAAAACATTTTCCAGCCGAAGCAGTTTCGCCAGCAAAGGACAGAGCCCCATTTCAAAGATGAAACCCGATCGACAATCAACATCCCCGAAGAAGTTTCTACGAAGTATTATTTTGCGAAGAACAAAAGAAGGGGAATCTACTTTGGCCCAAGGCTTCAGCGAGGCGGATATGTAGCGAAGCACTTTTTGGGTCCACATTCCAAGGCAGGTAGCTTCCCAAGGTGATCAAAAGCCCCAAGTACCCCCTCCCTTGCCCGATAAGTCCGTTGACCAATTCTGGCAAATGAAAGGGACGTAGCAGTCCTCGAAGTAAAACCCGGCGGGCATAGCGATCACTCAAGCACAGCATCCAGAAGCCAGGGACACTCGGGCGGCACATTAAATGAATGTTTCCATGGTTGACCCGGTCACAATTGCCAGATTCGATAACCGATTTGAAAACTCAGTCGCAGCAGTCGTGAGGAGCCGATTTCTCAGAGCCCGAAGATGTACTCCGTCATTTTTGTAATAATGACTCAGAGGGTCGGGTCCTCTATAAAAACCTAGGCTTTGCAATGTAAAAATGGGGGGAACTTTCTGCTAGAAAGCTGTTGTAACTTGATGTCCTGCATCTAATACTAAAGATCTTTTGTGCTCTATTTCTCTCTTTTATGCTGCCTTCTGTGCTTAATTCTTTTGTCTGTCTGCATTCGTATACTGAGACTCTGAATCCTAAATTCGATGTGCGATTGGGGACTGTACCCTAAAATTCTCCCTAAAGGATACATAGGAGGGAAAAAATGTATTTGTTGCTTTCTTTTATGCTGCCTGGTGGATCGAGGTTTCTGTTATTCCCTCGTCTTAATCGTTGTTACTCTGAACCCTGAATTCCAGCGAGAGAGAGAGGAGAACCCTACGAACCCATCCAGAGGATACATAGGAAGGTCGGCACTGCGTTTCTTTCGTCTATTCTTGGTGTTCTTTGCTGCTATTCGAGTTATTAGTGAGTGATCGTGCTTCCTATTCTTCCCCACCTTGAATCATCAATCTCTAACCCTTACCCCTTTTTATTTCTTTCTCTAACCCGAACTCCTTTTATCCCTTTCCTGCACTCTTATCTCAAACCCCAAAAGTAGATTAGTATAGGAGCCGGCCTTCTCCGGAGATTGGCACGAGGGGCATCTCTTCCCTTTGGCCTTTCAATGTTGGTCGTAGGTCCAGGGCGCGCAAACCCACCGAAAGTCCTTTCCTGTGTGGATTTGATGACCAACAGTAACCACATAAAAGCATTAAAATAAGCCTCGAGTCTCAAGTTCAAAGCACAAGAAAATAGTGCAGAAAATAGCTTCTATCATGTGGTTACAAGGTTGGATTCATGTTGGCAATTTTGGGTACTTTGGGTACATTGCCTTTGCTCAAGTGTATAAGTTGTCATTGATGTCAAGAAGCTTTTGAAGGAATTTGATTTGATGTCAAAAGAATCTAAGTTCAAGGAAGGGTTTTTGTGAAAACCAAGGTAGAAAAAATAAAAGGTTTTATTTAAAACCATGGACAATAGATTTGAAATGGGTTTTTCTTAAAACCCAAGTTGGATTTTCGTTTCGTTGAAAAAGGTGCCTCGGTGATGGAGATATTTAATTTTAAATATTTAGTTTAAATTTTATTTATTTAAAATTTAAATTAAAATTTTAAAATTAAATTAAAATATTTTCCTCCGACAAAAATCATGTTAAAAAGGGCCGACGTGTTTGGAAATGCATCAAAGTGCATATAAAATGAGGCAAATGATTTCATTAATGTTTGTGCTAAGAGGTCAATATTAATCCCGATGCATTTCATTTTCGACATCGAGCCCCTGCGCCAGCGAAGGAGGAAGTCAAGCATGGCATGGTCAAAGGAGTGACGAGTTAGTCATGGCGCCAAGGAGGAGGCACACGTGGTGGACAAACATTGCATGGTCAAAGCTGTGACGAGTTGGTCGTGGTGCCAAGGAGGAGGTGCTCACGGTAATCAGGACAAAGGGTTTGGGTTTTCGCGCCAAGGAAGAGACCTGTTCGGAGATAAGTGGGAGGCCCCTCTCCCTTCCTCATGTGGGTGTGGATGGCCCACGTGGTTTAGCTAAGAATCTTGGCTAGAGGAGATGACGGGTCAAATCGCGCCGAATCCCTTTTTAGGGGTGTAAGAGGTATGCTCATGCGCTCAGATTTTTGTGGAAAGAATAGCAATTAAATATTAATATTTTGATTGCTAAGGTTAGCCTTGGGAGGTATAAGGAATACAAGTTTAATATTTTTGCTATAGTTGGATTGAAATTTAAAAGGGAAATAATTGCCATGGTGGTTGAATTATTTTGACATGACAATGTTGGGTTAATAATTTTTATGGAAGATCAAAATTATTAATGGTAGTATATTTTCAAGGGCTTATTCATCTTCAATAAGGTATGGGCACATTCTTCTTATGAGTATGATTGGTGTATGTTTTCCTGAAATAAGATTGGAGTGAAAAGGTATTCAACTAGGTTTCCTTTGGTTGGGTGTAAATCCTATTTTCTGGTTTGTTGAAGACTACTTATGCATTGTTATCCTTGATGAGAGTTTTGGTGAATGCATAATTCTGGTTTGAGGTAGTGGAAGCATTGTGCACTAGGGTTTATGTTTGTAAGTCTTGCTACTTGCATTGAGATGGTGAAACCCTTAGTTGGCTGTTTTGATATTAATGGATGAGTTGCTTCCATAGAGGTTGTTTTGATCAAGTTAGTGCTTTACTTGATACATGATTTGGGCTTACTCCATTGAGTTGATTTGAGCAAGTTTTCTTTGCATTTAGTGATATTGTGTTGGTGGCTATTTTGTTCAAATATATTTGGAGGGAAAAGGATTTCTACTTGTTTCCTTTTCTTGTGATGATTGGATGAATGCTTCAAGGTTAATGTTAAGTTGAATGATGTTGGTTAAACCTTGTCTATGAGCATTGTTGTTGAAGCCCTTTTGGTTGAGAAAAGATATTGGTTGTGGAAAGAACATGAGTAGCATTGTTATATGAGATATTGCATGTTTGGCAATTGTTGGGTTGTGTTTCATGTTCTTAAGAAAAGCATACTACATCTATCTTTTTCTATGAGATTTGAGATTGAGATTGGGAGTTAAGTATAGAACATATTGAGTCTCTAACAATTCTCTTTATGCTTCTATGAGGTTGATGAATCACATTGGGTCTCTAACAATTCTATTTGTGGGTTCATGCCAAGCAAGTTTTCTTGATGAACTTGTGAGTAGGTTTTGGACAGGTTCTATTGGGAACTTGTAGGCAGATTTGGACAGGTTCCATTGGGGGCTTGTGAGCAGATTTGGACAGGTCCTAGCAGAGGACTTGTGAAGCTGAGTTTGATAGTTCTATCAAAGAACTTGAGGACAGAGGTGCATTGGTTCTATGAGAAGAACCTGAGGACAAATTTGTGCTAGACCGAAGGACTGTGTTTAGTGCAAATTCGAGGACCAGCTTTGGAGGTGATAGAGTTGAGGATAGAGGTCTCCAACCAGAGTAGGGAAGACAGGTGTCTTCTGTGGATAGAGTTCCACTTGCTAAGGGAAGAGGAGGCAGAGGTCTTCTAGAGGATCACCAGCCAGAGCAGAGCTAGGGGAAGGTATCTCCTTTGAGCAGAGGCTCATAAATTGAGATTGGGGGAAGGTATCTCCTTTGGGTCGAGGCTCATAAACATTGTAATTGGGAAGGTTTCCCAAATAACTTTGAGATAACTTTTAGAGAAAAGTTTTGTGGATGTAGCCCAGGATTTTTGGGTGAACCACATTAAAATTGGTGTCACTTTGTGGATGATCTTGTGCATTGTTTTGATATTGCTTTGGGTATATTGCTTTACTGTTTTGAAGTATAAAGGAAAAAGTAAAAAGAGGTCTTATACTGTTCACCCCCCCCTCTCAGTATAAGCTTGTGTTCTTCAATTCATTTATAAAATATCCAAGATTACAAAACCCCTATATTGCACTCAATATTCTGCCTCAAAAACCAAAAATTTAGATTTACAAAGAAGAGTGCAAAAGAAGGTGCAACAAGGTCATATTGTATAAAACTATTTAGCATTATAGTGTACTATTTCTAATCTGGTTATACAAGGAAATAAGGTAGATTCAAAGGTGCCTCAAAGGCACTACACTTGATGGAAAAACCATATGGAAGCAGTCATATGCTAGTAGCCATCCAAGCCTATCTCAAGGAGCCATTCGAAGGGATCGTACTACTCACATTCTAGATGGTAGAATATGCAAGATACATGTACAAGAGCAAGGGAGAAACAATGTCATTCAAGAGAAATAGCATCTACATAAGAAGGACAAAAAATAAAGATAAAGCACCATTTGGAGTGTTTCTTACTCCATATATGCTAGTTGAAAGCAGTTCTCAATACCTCCATACTGTTGCTACATATCCCAATAGAATACTGTGTAGGTGAATAAAAGCAAAGGAGAGAATTTGTGAAGCTAAAAATGTCTCAAAGGGTTTGTTCAAACCAGCAATAGAGACTACGTCCATGCAAAGAAGAAAGTAACACTTGTCACTAAAGAAAAAATATAACACTCGATTTAAGAGAGTGCTCATGTTCAATGAGTTACACGGATAGGTTGATGCATTTGGTGCATTGAATACACTTGTCAAAGAGGAAGATCAAGAATTTTGCTAAAGAATGTAATGTTATTATGTTACAAGAATATAGACAAACATTTCGTTGGTACCAAAATTTTCTCAAGTGCTTGAAGGAAAATAGTCTTACCACTTGGTACATAAGAGATGAATCTTCTCTATTTTAAGGACATTAATGCCCAAATTCAGTAAGCATTCTTCGTCATTGAATTTACTATCTTACCATATGTGTGAAAAGGAACAAGTTGCAACATTTCAAGAAGGTGTTAGAGCCTTTAATGCTCAAGGAAACCTAAGTCAAGGGAAGAGACTAGAAGATACCAGATTTTGAATGCATTAATCTCAAAGTGCTTCCATTGGAGGATACATTCACAAAATCCATTACATCTATGTAAATTCTACAATCCAAGCTTCTTTGAAATCAGCATTGAACATTTCTTGGAGAAAGGTAAAATTATTTTTGTTTATATATGCTTTCCTTCATGGAGTTATAAGGTTTAAATCAAAGGAATATATTTACATTAAAAACCATACATCAAGGGAAATATTTTATCAAATGAATCAAATATTTGCAATATAAAACCTAGGAGTAATAAGGTTTTCTACTTGGATAAAAATTGAATATTTGTAAATATTATTGTGATCTAATTTATCCAAATATTAGGGAGTCATAAGGGATACTACATCAAATAAATTAATTGAAAAATTAGATACACTTAACCTAATTTCCAAAGGGTTATTTATAAAGAGAGTTTTTTAAAAGGTTGGATATTGTTATTTATAAAGAGAGTTTTTTCATAGGTTGGATGTTCATAATATTGTTGTCTCAATCATTTCAATAGGAGATAAAAGATCAAACATTATAACCTCTTTAAAATTTGGAAACAGTTCTTAGTTCAATATGAGCAATAAGGGACAATAGAAATTAATTTTGGTATTCTACAAAACCTTACAAAATCAATCAATATTGAACTATAATTATACAAAAGCACTATATCTTATCCATGGCATACTAGGGAGTCATAAGGTATTATACTAAATTTGACGATTGACATTATAATTTTCAAATGGTTTCAAATAAATTCTTCCTAGAAGAATCTCAATTACTCAAGGGTCCTATTTATTTTTCTTGGAAGAATAAAGTGAAATTTATCTTGGTATATGAAAAACTATGGGATATCGTCAAAGGTAAAACACAAATACCTACCACATATGATATTAAAATCTAAAAGTTAATAGATAATGATTCAAAGGCACTAATGATGATAACCCTTGCAATCACTGATGAAATACAACCCTATATCAGTTCAGAAAAAATATCTTTAGATGCATGGACAAGTCTAGAGAAAATATTTTAAGGAAAGAATAAGGCTACCATTCTCCATATTCAGACTAAACTTCATTCATTAAAAATGAATAATGGAGAAAGAATAGAACTATTCCTAAGGAAGGTAGAATATATCAAAGGAAAATTATTTACCTTAGGAGAAATAATAAAGGATAAACTTCTTACTCAAATAACTATGAGAGCACTTCCAGACAGTTATAAATAGTTGGTAACATCTTTACAAGTTCTAAGTAAATATACTTCTTTTGGTGAATTAATAAATATTCTATAGGAATATGAAGTGGAAAATATAGATAAAGATAAAATGTCTAACAATGCATTATCATCTAAAGAAAATCCATAGTGAAAAATTGCTACTTCATCAAAAGGATGGAAAGCATGGTACAACAAGTATTGTCAGATATGCAAGAGAAAAGGCCATAACATCAACAACTGTAGGTTCAATCCCAAAAATTAGAATTAAGCAAATCATATGAACAATGGAAATCAATTTTAGACACGACAATATCATAATCCTCATCAACAACAATTTTAGCATCCAATCAATTACCCTCAATTGGAGTATCGAAAAAGAAATAAAAAGGACATCTAGATCAGAGGATAGAAGAAATTAAAGAATTGGAATAATCAACAAATGATTTTGAAATCAAAGCTCTCTTGGCAAGAATGACAGATTATGAAGACACTAATCACTTGCTTGAACATGTTGCAAAAAATAGAGAAGAAGATTCAGATTTTCAAGGACTGGAAGAAGATCCACATTGAAGACTAAATTCTTCAATATCCAAATAATGTAATATAGGGGGGTGTTATAAATAGACTATTACATCATTTGTATTATGTAAATGTACCTTTATTGGTACATACTTAGGATGTTAGATTATTTTAGGGGGAAGTTATATAGTTACTTCATGCAATGTAATAAGTGCACAAGTATCAAAGTGCAAGCTATCTCTTGTACATGTAGGTAGAGTGTTGGCCAAGAAACCTATTTCCTATATAAATGGCCATAGACATAGAGTAAGATATACCAGTAGGAATTAGTGTAGACCAGAGTGTGGCATGATGTAGCAGTGTGATGTATTGTTATGGGGTGTAATATGCTCGATGCCCATTCTTGAGTTGTAGCTATATTCATGGAGTGTTCAGTTCCTCCATAGCTACTTTTGTAAACATCTCCATAATTTCTATTTATAGTATATTTTTAGTCATCTCTCAGATTTACTTTATTTCATATTATTTTGCATCTTGTGATTGCTATCTCCCATTACATGTTGCATCAAAAGCTAACAGATTTTATCTTAAGGTTACCAAACATTAAGCACCAACACGACTACGTTTTCATGGTTCTGGATATATTTAATAACATTTCTATCGTTGCTCTATGTACTAATATCATAGACACTATAAAAATTGGTTGTTTGTTCTTTTAGTAATTTTAGATTCACTTTGGCCTACCTATATCTATTGTTTCAAACATGAATTCATGATTCTTAAATTTTTTTTGGAACCATCTCTAGGAATTATTTGACATCATAATCTAATATTTTATAATATTTGTCTATGTATAAATGGACAACAAAAGGTGGTTAATAGAATACTAGTACATCTTCTTTGGATGCATAATAATAATCATCCTTGAATGTGGGACAAGAATATATCTTACATCCAATATTTCTACAAGAGAGCTATTTAAATCTCCATAGGTTATTGTTAATTTTTTTTTGAGTTTCCATCCTCATGCCCTAGTGGATATCACCTTCCACATTACCACTGGTTCCATGACACCAATAAATATTAAGGAGGAATATAATATTAATAAGTTTCTATAGTAGATACAAAATATTCTAACATAGGTTAAAAATATCCTATAGTTCCAATAGTAGAAGTATAAAGAATACCATAATTTTACCCTTTCGTACTATGGTGTGTGTAAATATGATACAGTGCAAAAATATATAACACTAGATGAGTGCCTGACTATGTCAATAATGAGTTGATAATGGATGATCATGGTTTATCATGGATTTTGGTGTGTTGCAATTATAATTAAATGAGGATATGTAAGGTTGTCTCAAATTATGAATAATGTAAGATGCCTCAATTGTGGAAGGGATGAATATCCTTAAAACTTTACCTTTGATAGATTTTTGAGCTTGATTGATTAAGTTGACCAGCCATAGGTAGGTATCCTCATGATGATTTAGTTGATTGTAAGTGGGCTTAAGTTACCACCATGATGAAGTGAGTGTGTGAGTAACCATATAGACATTGACATGGAGCATATCAAATTTATATTGGATTAGAGTTTGATTTGAGAAGAAAAGAGGAAGAAGAAAAATTCTGCTTTTGCCCTAGAAAAGGAGGGCTAGTGATAGTCTCAGGAAAATTTCTTAGACAAATGCTATTCCAAGATTATATGTTTTGATATTGAACATGTTGTATCGCTCCAAATTTTTCGCATCCCTACCTTCAGGCTATTGGATCCGCGCCCGGAAGGAGGATGGGAAAAGGATGGTGCGGTACCTCGGACGAGAGGACTTCACGAAGGTCCCGCCTCTCAAGGGAGGTGTATTTTGGTGATTTTTCGACGGATGGTGGGTTCACCAGGAAACATTTGGCGGCGTTTCCACGCCTAGGTTTTGGAATGTGTTTAGATGAGTTCGTTTTATCCTTTAAGCATTCATCCTAGGTTTGGCCGAATGAATCTAACTTAATCTATATGAAAATGCAACTTTCAATGAATACAAAAAATAGATTTTGAAAGCAAAAAACAGAGAATTTACAGGAGGAAAATGGGGAATACCTGATCCGGATGTCTGAAGAAGATTCTGGCGGTTGATGCAGTCTGGATCGTCCGGAATTCTACAGAATCGCTCGCAATCAGACGAGATCGTCTGAGATCTGACGAATTCGTCGACGAATTCGTCAGAAACCCGCAAAACAGAGAATAGATGCAAAATGCAAGAAATAACACTATGCTAACTAGAGGCAAATTACACCAAATGATAATATGAATGCTGAACACTATTCAAGAACAGAAATTAATGCAAATTACTGTGCTTAAATGGCAGATAATAAACTTAGCATGCAATCTAAGCTAAATGGGTGAACTCCAGATGCAAAATAGGATAAAAACTGAATATATTATCTAATTTGCAAAACAAAATAACAGAGACAAAGTTGAGAAAAGCAAACTCCAAGCACTGATTGCCTCGATGTGGGCTGCAGTCGAGATCGTCTCGCATCAGTACGAAATCGTCTCGAATTTGACAGGATCGCCTCCGATCTGGACAGGTTCGTCGACGACGATGGGTGCTGGCTCCGGTTGAAAATCAATGATATACCTGCATCAAAATTGCTATGGGACTAATGCAAAAATAAGATTATGATGTTTTAGCGCAGAAGGGTTCAATTTGCAGATAAATTCAGCCAGGGGTTGGGGAGGGAAAATCTTAGAGTTTAAATAGGCTTAGGGAGAGTTGTTGGGAGGTTGGAGATCTTCCCAATTTGGGAGATCTCCAACGGGGGAGGGTCCCAACGGCGCAGACACGCTTCTGCCCGGATTGGAGACCCGTTGGAACGGATTCCAACTATGCAAATTCAGTTTTGCGACAAAATCGTCCGGACGTTCTAGTCCGAGCGAAATCGTCAAATGCAGGGCGATATCGTCTGATCGGCGACGATATCGTCAAACGGTCAAAACAACCTCTAAAAATGGCACGAAAAAGGGGGAAACGGGTTTCTCGGCGGTTAACGGGCGGTTTGGGAGGTTAAATTTGATTTTAAATTTATTTACTAAGGTGAATGTAATTATTCCAATTTTACTGCGCCAATTTTAGGGTGCTACATTTTGCCCCCTCTTTAGCGAATTTTCCGAAGAAAATGCGTTAAAGATGAGTTCTTCTCGATCTACGAGAAAGCAAAAAATTATACCCATTTTTAGGCGACGATTCTTGGTCGAATCGTACGACAACTTACTATGGTGCCCCCTCCGTGTTTTTACCCAAATCGAACGTTTGAGGTAAAAACGCGAAAAAGCAAAAAATTATTGTTGAATAAAATTAAGAAAAAATAGGGTAAAACCCTAATTCATTTTTATGTTCATTTTTCGGTTTTAGAGCTCTGGAAGCAAAAATGGTGGATATGATGTATATATACTGTTGATATATATGATATGTTTTTGATCATATGACTTGTGTTATGTGTATGTTTATGATGCTTTTAATGTTTTGATTGATTGATTTGATGACTCATGTAATTATGTCATTTTGAAACATTATAATTTTGATGTCATGCTATAAGATTTTAAATGAAATAATCTGATGTAACAAATTGGTTGTTTGTAATGAAAATGTGATAAAAATAAAAAGAGACTTCTAACAATAATTTCAAAGGACATTGTCGCTATTATAGACCATTTCATGGAGTCGCTGCTCACTCGGTCGTCAAGCTAATCCCTGGATAGAAATATTGTTAAAAGTAAAAGAGTGCTTAAGAGACTGTCTTAAGACTTTGGTGCAATGATGAAAAATGATGGTGATGATGATGATTTGTTTTCAGATTTTCATGAAAAATATTATGCATGAAATATTTTAAAATGATTTTTGCTAGGCATAAATTCCTAAGTGTGATAAAATTTGTGAATAATTCCTTAGGAATTATACCATCATTGCAAAGTTAAAGGTTGACATAATGACATGAAATAATGATAAGGTGTTTGCTTTTGAAAAAGCATAATTTGTGTAACATAATGAAGTCATATGGTTTTTATGATTTTTGATAAATGGGGAATAACAATTGTTACAATGGCTTGCGCTAGGCATAGAATATGTAGGTATAGACTTATACCATCATCGCGAAAATCAAAGAAAATAGTTTTATTGCATGGTTGATTTTTGATGAACAGAAAATATGAAAATGAGGACTTGCGCTAGGCATATAATTCCAATTTTGGTTTTGAAACTATACCATCGTCGCGAAAGTCGATATGATATGTATGATATGTTTTGAAAGAAATTTGTGATTTTTCTATTATATAGTTGTCTTTATGAAAAATAATTGTACTTGATTATTCCAAACAAGTTGCAAAAATAATATTTCAAAGTATTTTGAAGACAAAAATTAGATTTATAAGGAATCCCATGTGCATATGTGAATTCATTTCCAATCTTGATTTATCATAATGATAGACAAAATCTCTCAAATACAAATGTGTGTGCAATTGTATTGTTCATTTACCAGGTTTGAGCAAGATACTATGATACAAGTGATTTGAAGAAACCAAATAAGTGTTCATTAACCATGATGTAGATGCATATAACCATATTAGACTACTATGTAGATCGGATTATCAAGAGCTAGCTAATCCATAAGCAGACATAGGTCTGTACAAAAGAAGGTCGCTAATGTGACAGACATATCGCCATGCTAGGAGTTACCCAAGGCCAAGCGGGTTGGGCACAAACCACTTGTTATGGGGCTTACCTCACAGTTTTCGAATAATTGAGAATTCCAGGGATTCAAGCTCATCAACCCTTCTTTTCTTTTCAAAGGGTAGGGAAAGGGATTTTATTGCTTTCTTGCTTTCTTTTGAACTTTGCTTCTTTTTCTTTTGTATTTCTTTTGCTTGATAATGCTTGGAATATTGCTGAAATAACATTTTTCTTTTCTCTTTTTCTTTCTTGAACTTTTCTTCTCTTTTTCTTTTTGCTAGGGATACTTGCTCGGATTAGCTGTAGAGCAAGGGATTTTTATTCCGGGTAGGGGTGAGCTTGTCCTTTTGCCAATTCTCAAAGATTCTAGACCATGTGCATGATAGGATAGCAGGGGAAACTTTTCACCCAAGAAATCAGTTCTACTATGTAGCAAAACATGGAAATTACAAATATAATCATTTTATTGTGAAAAGATGTGCTTGGTTTAAGTAAATAACAAGATCAATTCTCTATGCTCAAACTTTATTTAATTGAATTTTGTGAACTTTGATATAAGAGAGATTAGTAATCATGCCAGATAAAATCAAGATATTTATTGTTGTGAGTGTGCAAGTGAGGGATGCCAAATAAATGCTAATTGTATCCAAAATAAGTTGAAACATATAACTGCAATAATTGTAAGAAAATATATATACATGATTTTTTAGAAGTTGGGAGAATGTTGACTCTCTCTTTCTTCTGTATATTGTTTTGGTTTCGAAAGAGTCAAGCATATAGCTGTTTTTAGATTTTTATTTAGATTTTTGTTTTTGAGCAAAAAGAACTTAACAAGTGCTTTAAATAAATGCAATAGATAGTTTTTGAAGATTTTTGGATGATTATGAATGTTTTTGATGTTTTTGATTTTTTATAAATTGAAAGAAATATAAGATAGTAACTTTGAACAAATATATACATGGATGAAATGACCAAATTTATGCATAGTAACGTTTGAGATGCAAAATATTCATGGGTTCTTTAAGTTCTTTACCATCTAAGGTAGATAATTTATATGCTCCTGATTCAAATTTAGCAGTAATGATGTATGGTCCGAGCCAGTTGGGCTCAAATTTACCTTTAAGTTCCTTAGTTGCATTTGTATTTTTTTTTGAAGATTTTGAGGATTTTGATTTTTTTGTATTTTGATTTTAATTTATGAATTGAAATTGGTGGTATATACAAGATGATCTATATACACTATACAAGGTTATTTGAGTATAGCATGTCTAAGGTTGCTTCAAAATCAAAGGAGGTTTTGAAGGATAATCTGGTTGAGGTGAAGGTAAGAATAGAAGGTGATGAATAAAAGGTAGTGATAACAAAAGCTTTGTTATAATGTAGAATAATGTAGAAAAAGATTTGACTTTTATATGTGTAAAATTGATCATGTTACAAAATAAAATGTCAGAAGGATAAGAAAGTTCTTCATTCTTATCATTATCTTCCAAGTCTTGATAAGATGGAGAGAGCATATGTGAAAGATATACATGGATGTTATTTTGTAAACAAGGATGATCATATATGGATGAAGAAAAGTGATGGATAGAAGATAATTGTGATAATAGAGAATGTATAGAACTTGATGTTTCAATCGTTAAATATTCTTCAAATGGTTGTTGGGTCACCATGTATGGTAACAATTTTATTTGCAAGTTCAAACTTCAAACATTGGTGAAGAGTGGAAGGGACAACCCTCATCGTATGAATCCAAGGACTCTGGAGAAGTAGGTTGTAAGGTGAAGGACAATATCCTACATAGAATAAAGTATCCAGGATCTTGGATCCAATATTAAGGGGAAGAATTATAGTACCTTGAGGTTCTTGAATTTCATTGTTAAAAGATTTTATAATAACATTTGATTCATTAATATCTTCTTCCTTTAATTTGTGTTTTTGAAATAATTGATAAGTGCATAAATTAAGAGAGGAGTCATTATCTACCATGATAGTTCTAACAAGTGTTTCTTTACTAGATCCGATAATGTAAAGATAGGAGTCTTCTTGTGGAGTAGAGGAAGGAATATCCTCATCATAGAATGAAATATGGTTAACCTCAAGAGGGTTTACACCATTAATTATGTTCTTAGAGAAAATATGATGAGGAACAAATTGTTGGCTAGGTATTTTGAACAAAATTTCCTTATGAGAAATTTGTAATACTTCTAAAAGGGATATCTTTGCTTGAGGATTAATCACTTGTTGTTGGTTATCAAAGTGGATTTCAGATTGAGATTTTGATTCTAAAGATGAGCTTTCTATGCTTACATTCCATTTTGGATCATTCTCTAGAGCCAAAGATAGTTTTGAAGGTTGGTCAAATGAGGAATCCATCTCTTGAATATCGGATTGAGTTGATTGAACTTGAGGTTGCTCATTTGTAGTTTTTGTTACAATATTAATAATATCATCATGATGGGACACATTAACATGCAATATTTGATTGGTTTCTTGTTGTTGATAATTGAATAGGGGTTCTTGGGAGATCCCCATGTCTTGATTGATTATTGGTATTTGTTGTGTAGGAGTTTGATTGTTTACTGGAGATTTATAATCAGTTGTAGATTGTAATTCCTTTATATTAAAAAGACCCTTATCAATCAAATCTTGAATTGCACATCTTAAATCTTTACAATTTTGTGTCATATGTCCATCTACTCTATGATATTCACAATGTAGCTCGGGTTTAAACCAATCTGATGTGGTATCGAGGTTGTCTTATGGAAGGGAGTTCAATCTTATTTGTGTCAAGTAAATACTTGAGAATTATATCCATTGGTTGATTGAGCTTAGTAAATTTACGTGATGAAGGTTTTTGAGAGGTTTTTGATAAATGCCTTAGGAATTTCGTCATAAAAGGACCTAATGGTTTCTCACCTCTACTTTCTTTATTATGGGTAGAATGATGACAGGAAGATTGCGATGTAGGAGGTGAGTGCATGGTAGAATTGGAAGAATAAGTATTTTCTTGTTGAAATGGATGTGTTGTATTGAAAGAAGAGTTTTGAAAAGGTGGAGGAGGATTATATGTGGATTGATAGACATAATATGGATATATGGGAGAATAGATAATATCATTATGAAGAGGATTGGCAAAGGGATTGTCTTGTTGGGTTATGGATGAAAAATAAGAAGAGTGTGATGGAGGTGGTGTTGAATAGGGATGAGGTTGGTCATAATCAACAAATGTATTTGGCTGAATTCTTCCAACATTACTGATGGGCTCATATTGATTTGAGTAAAAACTCATGGTTTCTTTAGTACTTCTAAAAGTAATATTTAGCATCTACTATTTAGAATTGAATCTAAAACATACAAACTTGAAATGATGATTTTGTTTTTGTTTTTCTTGTATACATATATATATATTTTTTTTTTTTTTTTTTGTTTTTGTTTTCAAAAGGTTTATAATGCATTCACGTCGGGTTCACCAAAATGTATCGCTCCAAATTTTTCGCATCCCTACCTTCAGGCTATTGGATCCGCGCCCGGAAGGAGGATGGGAAAAGGATGGTGCGGTACCTCGGACGAGAGGACTTCACGAAGGTCCCGCCTCTCAAGGGAGGTGTATTTTGGTGATTTTTCGATGGATGGTGGGTTCACCAGGAAACATTTGGTGGCAGTTTCCACGCCTAGGTTTTGGAATGTGTTTAGATGAGTTCGTTTTATCCTTTAAGCATTCATCCTAGGTTTGGCCGAATGAATCTAACTTAATCTATATGAAAATGCAACTTTCAATGAATACAGAAAACAGATTTTGAAAGCAAAAAACAGAGAATTTACAGGAGGAAAATGGGGAATACCTGATCCGGATGTCTGAAGAAGATTCTGGGGTTGATGCAGTCTGGATCGTCTGGAATTCTACAGAATCGCCTGCAATCAGACGAGATCGTCTGAGATCTGACGAATTCGTCAGAAACCTGCAAAACAGAGAATAGATGCAAAATGCAAGAAATAACACTATGCTAACAGAGGCAAATTACACCAAATGATAATATGAATGCTGAACACTATTCAAGAACAGAAATTAATGCAAATTACTGTGCTTAAATGGCAGATAATAAACTTAGCATGCAATCTAAGCTAAATGGGTGAACTCCAGATGCAAAATAGGATAAAAACTGAATAGATTATCTAATTTGCAAAACAAAATAACGAAGACAAAGTTGAGAAAAGCAAACTCCGAGCACTGATTGCCTCGATGTGGGCTGCGATCGAGATCGTCTCGCATTAGTACGAAATCGTCTCGAATTCGACGAGATCGCCTCCGATCTGGACAGAGTTCGTCGGCGACGATGGGTGCCGGCTCCAGTTGAAAATCAATGATGTACCTGCATCAAAATTGCTATGGGACTAATGCAAAAGATAATATTATGATGTTTTAGCGCAGAGGGATTCAATTTGCAGATAAATTCAGCCAGGGGTTGGGGAGGGAAAATCTTAGAGTTTAAATAGGCTTAGGGAGAGTTGTTGGGAGGTTGGAGATCTTCCCAATTTGGGAGATCTCCAACGGGGGAGGGTCCCAACGGCGCAGACACGCTTCTGCCCGGATTGGAGACCCGTTGGAACGGATTCCAACTATGCAAATTCAGTTTTGCGACAAAATCGTCTGGACGTTCTAGTCCAGACGAAATCGTCAAATCTGGGGCGATATCGTCTGATCGGCGACGATATCGTCCAACGGTCAAAACAACCTCTAAAAATGGCACGGAAAAAGGGGAAACGGGTTTCTCGGCGGTTAACGGGCGGTTTGGGAGGTTAAATTTGATTTTAAATTTATTTACTAAGGTGAATGTAATTATTCCAATTTTGACTGCGCCAATTTTAGGGTGCTACACATGTTCCATACAATATTTATGGGTGATATCTTCCCTCTCAAGTGGTGAGTTGATCAATGAAGAAGTGAAAAATAACAATGAGGTGCTTGATGAAAGATTATGGCATAACCATGGAATGGAAATGATGGGAGGGATTGGTGAAATTGACTAATAGAAATAAAATTTTTTTGGTCAACCCAAGACTATATGACTAGTTTTTCTAACCATACTAGATGGTCATCAATCATATAGGACAGTCATCGACTATACAATGCGATCAAGGAATGTGCTAAAATATAAAGGGGGGTTGCAAGTCACTAGCGCTCATTTGAATTGCATAATTTGGGAGAAGAGAGATTGAGAGTGATGGGTAAGGTTGAGTATTTTATGTAGAATACTATACAATTTTACATATGGGTTGATGAGATGGTGGGTAGTGGTACGAGATCCAACAGTGGAAGGAGTGCAATGTCGGTTAGCTGGTTTTTGCCCCTTTTTCTCTATTTTTTATATTTTCAAAATAAAATAAACCCTAGGGATTATTTTTAGCAAAATGAAACAATAGAAGAATAGGTTATATTAAGGATGGAAAAAATAAAGGTGATGTATTATTTTTTTAGGGTTTGTTTGTTTTTTGGTCAAGGTTTTCTATTTTTTGTGTTGTGTGCGGTTTTTGTGTGTGGTTTTTGTGTGTTTGTTTTTTGTCTTTTTTTGCATGATTTTGAGATTTTCAAGGTAATGGGTGTTCAAAAAAATATTTAGATGCAAACCATCCCCAAAAAGATTATTTTTGTGTTCATACGATGTACAGACCATACGACTATATGAACAGGTACAATAACTATCTAGAGTCGTACATTTTTATTTTTGGTGAAGGGATGATGGGAAACGAGATTTGATGGGTAGGATTCTTGTAGGTGAAGATGTTGTGGCTACAACTTATATTTAGGCCACTATTATTCAATTTGAGGAGGAATTTGGATGATGGTGACTAGGATTGGTTGGCAAGGATAGGGTTTTGGGGATTAGCACATATAGATACTGTTCATGTTGACTGAGCATATCTATTGATCTTATGTGAGTGTTGGGACATAGATAGGGGTACCTTCTATTTCCCTATAGAGAAAATTATTTTGATACTATAGGATGTATACCGTATATATCATGTAACCATGGAGGGGTGTATGATCATAGCTATTGGTGCGACACGGTAGGTAATGATGATGGGGAGATTTTTTGGAGTAGAATGAGATTAGGTGAAGATATGA
Organism: Wollemia nobilis; assembly: GCA_028583015.1. Taxonomy (NCBI): domain Eukaryota; kingdom Viridiplantae; phylum Streptophyta; class Pinopsida; order Araucariales; family Araucariaceae; genus Wollemia; species Wollemia nobilis. The sequence goes on along the minus strand of JAQPPZ010016980.1, from coordinate 1,232,821 downwards.
TATTCTCACAATGACACTGAGAGGGGGGGTGAATCAGTGTAGCTATTAAAATTCAAATCTACAACACTTAAATCTAAAGCAAAGAGAATTTAAAAATAGGTAAAGCAATTTTCACAAGAGAGCACACCACAACACACAATGTAACGAGGTTCACCAATTTGGCTACTCCTCAAAAATGACTGCTTGGAATCCAATCCAAATCCAGCCTTTGCAAAATACCAATTTTACAAACACTTTACCAGTACCCACTAGAAGGAGCACCAACCCCTTATTTTTCTACTGCAAAAGATAGGAGCAGCAACCCCTAATGCCAAGCACCAACTTGGACTGCAATTCTAAATTATTTCAATGACATAAAAATGCCTTCATTGTTTACATGACCCTGACTGGTCTGCAATTAATCAAACTTTGCACGCTCTCACGACTCTGCTTATCTCTCTCTTGGCCCTCTTCTAACCCTATTTATGCAGCAATTTCTCACTTATAGCAGCAACACAATTCTCTGTACGACTGTGCTTTTATAACCCTATTTCTCATTGAGACTTTTCGTCTTCTGTCACTTTTGTAAACCCACATGCAGTATATTAACATTCTCTTCTACCACTTGTCAACTGTAATTGCTTCTTTATGTAACTCCTTTTGTATATATAGAGTGGGTATTTCGTTAAAAATGTTACATGCAACATATACCTCTACCATGATTGTTCGTCTTCTTGGTCATGACTGTTCGTATCCTTTTTTGTGCATGCATGCATTTTTTGATTCTATTTATGCGACTGTTCGATATCTCATTCTTTGATAGTTCTTAAAATAGCTTGCATGAATTCTATTTGTAACTGCAATTGTAACTGTCACACTGACTCCAATTAACTGTTCGTAAACGTGTTGTTGTGACATGTCGTGAAATTGTGACACTTCTGTCTCTTTGTGCTCTTCTCGCATTTTACTCACAAAAACATGACATGTCATGATATTGCGACATTTTCTGCCTCCTTGAACTTCCCTACCTTTCTCCCACAAAAATGGAACATGTCACGAAATCGCGACGCTTTTTGCCTCCTTGCACTTCCCTACCTTTTGCCCGTGAAAACGGACCATGTCGTGAAATCGTGACACTTTCGATGCCTTGTGCCTTTTCTGTATTTGGCCCGTGAAAATGGAACATGTCGCAAAATCGTGATGCTTTCACTGTTGAGCTCTTCCTCCTTGAATTTGTCGCAAAATCGCGATGCTTCTGCTTCCATGCTCCTTCGTTTTGCTTCTGTCGTGAAATCGTGACACTTCATCCTTCTCCTCTTTCTCTTCGCTTTGGACCGCAAAAATGAAGCATGTCGCGAAATCGTGACACTTCATCCTTCTCCTCTTTCTCTTCGCTTTGGACCGCAAAAATGAAGCATGTCGTGAAATCACGACACTTCATCCTTCTCCTCTTTCTCTTCGCTTTGGATCGCAAAAATGAAGCATGTTGCGAAATCGTGACACTTCATCCTCCTCCTATTTCTCTTCGCTTTGGACCGCAAAAATGAAGCATGTCACAAAATCACGACACTTCATCCTTCTCCTCTTTCTCTTGCAAATTGTCGTGAAATCATGACACTTTTCTTTTTAAGCTCTTTCTTTCAAACATGTCATGAAATCACGACACATTTCTTTGCTTGTGCCTCCTATCCGAACATGTCATGAAATCACGATAGTTTTTCTACTTGCCTTCTTCTCTGCCAACATGTCACAAAATCATGACAGTTTTTCCACTTGGCTTCTTTTCCTCCAACATGTCATGAAATCGCGATAGTTTTTCTACTTGCTTTCTTCTCTGCCAACATGTCACGAAATCGTGACAATTTTTCCACTTGGCTTCTTTGCCTCCAACATGTCACGAAATCATGACAGTTGTTCTACTTGCCTTCTTCTCTGCCAACATGTCATGAAATCACGATAGTTTTTCCACTTGGCTTCTTTGCCTCCAACATGTCACGAAATCGTGACAACATTTTCTCTCTCCTCCGAGATGTCGCGAAATCGTGACAGAAAACATGTCGCGATATCGTGACAGTTTTCTTACTTGTCTTTTTCTTTGATTTTTTGAATCTAGGCCACTTCTGTCTTCTTGGAAATTCACTTGTACATGTTTTGACTGACCTCCGAACTCTCGTCCACTGCATCAACTACATCAACTGATCTATCCGTACTGTGTTGACAACAATGACAATACTTTTGCTGCACCTTGCTCAACAATATCCCCCTTTGGAATTGTTGGCAACACTCATGTACTCTCCTGTAATTCTTATCCCCCTTTGACAATAATACCAAAGGGCTGCTGCAGACTCCCCCTGAGTCTATGCACACCATTCTCAGACAAACATTATTATAGTTAGCAAAAATCATGAATATGAGCAAAACTATAAGCATAGGCATAAATGCTCCCCCTGAGAATGTGATCTCAATTGATAGTCAGTTCTTGGGAAATGTGACCACTCCCAAATTACTCTAAAGGTACTCAAAAACTTCCTTGGGTAATGGTTTTGTGAATATATCTACTACTTGCTCTGTAGTTAGAACAAAATCCAATTTGACCTCACCTTCTGTAACTTTATCCTTCAACAAGTGATACCGGATTGCAATATGTTTGGTTCGAGAATGCATAACCGGATTCTTTGATATGTTTATAGCACTGGTGTTGTCACATTTAACTAAAATTGGCTCTTTGAAGTGAATACCAAGATCTTTCGGGGTTTGTCTCATCCATAATATTTGAGTACGACATGTTGTTTTTGCAATGTATTCTGCCTCTACTGTGGATAGAGAGACTTATTCTTGTTTCTTTCTGTGCCATGCTACTAACCTATCTCCAAGATAAAATGCTCCTCCACTGGTACTCTTTCTGTCATCAATACATCCTACCCAATCTGCATCAGAATATGCAATAAGAGTGAAGTCCTTACCTTTTGGGTACCACAACCCATACTCCATAGTACCCTTGAGGTACCTAAAAATCCTCTTCACAGCTATCACATGAGTCTCTTTGGGACTAGCCTAAAATATTGCTACCATGCATACTGCCTGTAAGATATCTGGTCTGGTAGCTGTCAAATACAACAGGCTTCCAATCATAGACCTGTACATGGTTTGATCTACATCTAGATATTTTTCATCCTTGCTCAACTTGCAACCTGTTGTCATGGGAGTGCTAACAGGTTTACTATCCTCCATTGCGAACTTTTTTAGTATTTCTTTCACATATTTAACTTGAGAGATAAAAATGCCCTTTTCACTTTGATTGACTTGCAGTCCGAGGAAATAAGAAAGTTCACCAATCATAGACATCTCAAATTTTTTCTTCATTTTATTTGCTATCTCTACAAGACTTATCATGACTTCTGCCAAAAATGATATCATCTACATAAATAACAAGGACAATAAGATGGCCATTCTCTATTTTGACATACAGATTGCTGTCCACCAAACCTTTCTTGAACCCCTGTTGAATCAGATAGTTATCCAGCCTTGCATACCATGCTCTGGGTGCCTATTTTAAACCATACAAAGCTTTCCTCAACTTGCAAACAAAGTTGGTATTATCACCGAGTTGGAAACCATCTGGCTACTCAATGTGAACCTCTTCTTCCAGTTTTCCATTCAGAAAAGCTAATTTTACGTCCATTTGATATACTTTGAAATTTTTATGAACTGCTAAAGCTAGAAACATTCGATTGCCTCTAGTCCAGCTCTTTGGTGCAAAGGTTTCCTCAAAATCAATACCTTCAACTTGTGCATAGCCTTTACAAACCGGTATTGCTTTATTCCTTACAACTTTGTCCATCTTCGTTCAATTTATTTCGAAAAATCCATTTAGTACCGATTATATTTTTATTTGCCGACCTTGGTACTAACTCCCAGGTTTTGTTTTTCTCAATTTGATCTAGTTCTTCATTAATAGCCTTCATCCAACTTTCATCTGTGCTTGCTTCAGCAATATTTTTGGGCTCAATGTTGGATAATAGAGAGTAGTTCCGTACTACTGCTCTGCTTGTCTGAATACCAACTGTTGGGTCCCCAATAATCTGTTCTCTGGGATGATTTTTTTGCCAGCTACCTATTTTGAATTTCTTGTTTTCTTCTTCTTCTGAGTCAATTCTTAAATCATTTGGGTCAATTTTATGATTTTCTTCTATTTCCTTTTCTCCATCTCCTTCAATGACTTCTTCATAAATAGGGTAGTTTTCTTGATAAGTAATTTCTCGTTCTCTACCTTCATCAACTTTAACATCAGCACTCTCCATAATTTTCTTTAGCCTCTTGTTGTAACATGTGTAGGCTTTACTTTTTGTCGAGTACCCAAGAAAAATACCTTCGTCAACTCTATCTTCAAACTTATCGAGATTATCTTTAGTTTGTTTAATGTAGCATTTGCTGTCGAACACTTTGAAATATCTTGTTGTTGCCTTTCTGCTGAACCATAGCTCATAAGGTGTTTTGCTTTCATGCGTCCTTAGCATGCACCTATTTTGGATGTAAACCGTAGTATGGACTGCCTCTTTCCAAAATCTGTCAGCTATTTTGTTCTCAGCCAACATTGTCTGTGCCATTTCCTGCACTGTCCTGTTCTTCCTTTCTACAACACCATTCTGTTGAGGTGTCCTTGCTACTGAAAGCACGAGATTTCGGGCAAAGGAAACACTAGTTATGCAACATAAGACGAAAATGTAACGCTTTGATCCTATGCACTAAAACAGATAAAGGAGACAACTTGGAAACGAAAGACAAGATGTAAAGAAATCACGGCCCTCTTTATTCAAATATCTTATCCTCGGTTACATAGACGTCTCCTCCCCTTTTGGGGGCTAGGAGCGTTAAATTTGTCTTCATTACAATGTGTGACCTAGTCTTCCTCTTCCCGCGTGCCCACGATTGCAATGGGCGGGCCAAGATGTTGCCGTCGCTGATGTGGATAAGTTCTTCACCTCTGATTGCTTTTCCTGCAGTCAAAGAAACAATGAAAATGTCAGTAGCACCTGCTGCAAATGAAAGGGGTTCGTTCTCTAAAATCAACGAAATATGCATGTAAACATCTGCACGAAACAGTAAATACGGTGAGTCCAAATGGCTTGAAAACTTGACAGAAGACAGAAAATGTTACCAAAAGGCCATTGCCCCTGAGACAGCCGGCCAATCTGCTTTCACCTGGTAATCATCCCTGGTAAGGACGATTGCTACTGTTAATCGTCCCTCGGTAGGACGATTGCTGTTGTTAATCGTCCCTCGGCAGGACGATTGCTGCTGTTAATCGTCCCCTGCAGGGACGATTGATACTGTGTTGAAGAAGCCGACCTGCCGCTGCTCCAATGTCGATTCCCGAGACCTGCAAAATGCCTGCAAACAAGGGGTTTATGTAATTGGGGCCATTTTGGGACGACCCAGATGGTCGGATTCTCCCAATTTGGCCTCCATCACCGAGAAATTGGACGTTGTTACCTGCAAGTCAGTGGGACAACCAAAATAACAAAAGCATGATAATATTCGATGAAAACCTTTTGAAATCAAGATTCAAGATTCTGAACTATTGAACAGCAGAGAATAACATGGAATATGAACAAATGACGAGAAAATGAACTACAACTAAATCCAAAAGGTGCGGGGTACCCAAGTGGGCAGCCCACCGATGGAACTTGATTTTGGCACCAATCCACTTGGGATGGGCCCAAAATCTCTTAGGAGTGGGGGGTCGGCGAATTGGTTGGTTCAGGTGTCCATGTGTTGGAATTGGGTCGGATTCAAGCTTCCAAAAGCCAACCAACAACCTCCCTTGCAAAAGAGATTGGTGGATGTGGGAAGATGAATAAAAGGGGATGCAAGTGGGTCTCCAATTCGGCAGCACTTCGTTGCTTGAAAACTCCTTCAACCTTGTCCATTTTGGGTGAGAAAAGTCTCACCTTTTATAGACCCAAGGGGTCTCTTTTGGGAAGGAAGCACAAACGCCATGTGTTGGTCATAGGCGCCATGTGGCGGTCATGTCTCCTCATGAGGGAGGGGAGTCCTCCATTGACTTGTGTTTTCATAATTGCTTCTTGTGACAGTCCTCTAACGGCCCTTCTGTCCACCTACACACGCGTGCAAGGCAGGAGTCATCAACTGACTGTTCTAGGCTGCCACTTGGCGTCGTTTGTCATTTTGCCCGTTAAACTTGGTAATCGTCCCTGGGTGGGACGATTACAACAATCATCCCTGGGTGAGACGATTGCAAGTTAGTAATCGTCCCTGGGTGAGACGAGTACTGGGCAAAGTGTCTAAATGTACCAAATTGCTTCACGACCTTACAAAATTGCTATGGAAGTGGTTAGGACCACTTGTTTGACCTACGAGGGCTGCCCTGGGGGCTGTGTTTGTCAAAGCGATCGGTGTTTGCGGTCACATAATCGGATTGGTGCTTGTTTTGGTGTCTACGAGATGCCCCTTTTTGGGAAGCGCTGCGGGTGATGCGATGCTTGAGCAAAAATAGATAACCAAAGCACTAATGATTAGGGTTTCTTGGTAACCTAACCAACTTTTGATGCCCCAAGTATGGAAAGGGCATGCATTCTTGAATCCTTGCTTCGACGAGCTAAGGAATTTGATTTCAAGTGTTAACCTTGTTTTGGTGAGGTGTGACTTGAACTTAGACATTGATCGAGTCATGAATAGGCGAAGGGCGTTTTTACCTCGGGGGAACCTTGTATTCATGATTCACGAAATGCCAAGTGTTTGATTGATTTGATTGTTGCTTGTTTACTTGCCCCAAGCGGGGAGCGTGATTGTCTTTGTCAATGATTCTTTGAATGCATGTCGTTTTCCTTAATTGGGTGTGTGATTGTTGGTTGGTGACTAAGTGTGACTACCCCCTCAAGCGACGAATCGATGAGGGAATGACCTTTGTGAGAGAAGCGACGAGTCGCTTGACCCAAGATGACTTGTGCAAGGGTGCCTTTAGAGGGTTTACCGTTAAGCGTGTGCAATTTTTCCAACATATGGACCTATTTTTGGTGGGTGTTAACCCTTTTGGTGATGTCGTAATGAGGTGAAATCATCGAAAACCTATCTTCCCGTGGAGCGGTCCGGCTATTGATAGCCTTCTTGGGGAATTAGGAGAGTGATAATTTGAACCTCGACATCAATTTTTCTATGCCAAGAGGTTAAGTGCAAGAGCACTTGTGTACGGCAATGTTTATTGCTATGTTTTTGTGTTGCTTTTTTTGTGATGTTTTTGTTGTTTTGTGACACCATTTGGGGATTAAATTGTCTGAAATCCATTTTCCCGTGGAGCGGTCCGGCTATGGTAGCCTTCTTAGGGAGTAGGATAGTGACAATGTAAACCTCGATATCAGTTTTGCTATGCCAAGAGGTTAAGTGCAAGAGCACTTGTGTCTGGCAATGTTTATTGCTTTTTGTTTTTGTGTTGCATTTATTTGTTTTTTTTTGTTGTTTTGATTTTCTTTGATCTTGTGCATGATGGTTGATGAATATGGATGTATTATGTTGATTTATTTTGATGGATGCATATGCTATGATGAATGCAAATGTTTTTGATTTATATGTGATATGCGAGAGATGAAATGGATGAATGGGATTTGTGATGTTTGGCTATGGCACCATAGATTGTTTAGAAGCTACTGTTATTTTGTTTTTAGGCGATTGTTGTGATGCATGACTTTGTATGTATACATGTGGTTTTCTTTTTTTTTTGTATTTTCTGATGGTATTTGCAAAGATGAAAAGTAGCGCAAGTTGGTTTAGAAATGTAGCTAAGTTTTTTTGAGACTCAGACAGTTCTAGCTCTCTAGCCACGACTGTACTTTATCTTACATGATTTTTGAACAAGGTATGAATCAGACTTGTTTTTGACCAAGCTATTTCACATCCCTGTGTGTGCAATTGAGTTCATTTATGTGGTATTTATCAGGATACCGCCAGTGCCAGATGGGCTTTCAACCGAACCTGTAATGCGAGGATCACCTAACTAGCTCCACTAACTCCTTTGTTATGTTTAGTTAGATTAATCCGCGATGTTTTCTAGGATGTCATAAGCTAGCTTATCCACATGCAAACATTGATCTGTACGCAAGTTAATGTGACAGATATATCGTCATGCGAGAAGACCTTTAGAATGCTGAGAGTTCCAAGGATTCAAGTTCAACTCCCTTCTTTTCTTCAATTGTAATAGGATACTTGCTCGTTTGTAGTGATAAGATCATTGTTTATTTTGATTTGTTTTTTTTTGAACAATGGATTGGGGTGATAAAAATCAGCTTGTTTCTTAGTGCATTTTGATGTGTGCCCTTGTAGGATGTCAAATCTTGATGTTTTGACGTTTTGCAAATTTTTTTTTTTTTTTTTTGATTTTTTTTGCAACTTTTGAGAATTAGGGATTTTTGGGAATTGGGTAGGGGTGATGCTTGTCCTTTTGCCAACTCTCGGCATTCTTTGGGTCATCCGCACGGGGGATGAGCAAGATAACCGTTTCGCTTATGGTGACCTAGATTACTTGTGCGGGTTTCATCTTTCTTTCACATAACTCTGGAATTGTTAATGTGTTTAGTTTGTGTTGGGATGTTACGTATCAAGGTGTATTTCAAGTATGACTCTACCTTCGTAAAATCTGTTCGACTTGATACATTACATGGCTAAAGAGGAAAATGTTGGCTGAATTACGAAAACTCTTGATATATTAAAAGACCACTGACTCTAGTGTGGTGGAAGCTATGCATGGTGTGTTTGTTGTTTTTATGAAATGGAGCAGTGGGGAACAAGATGGTCTATCAGAGCTATTACAACCTATGGTGCCTTTGACCTATATGACCACAAATATGCAATGTATGGATGCAATGCTTAATGCAGCTATGTATTTTTGTATTTTTGATGAAATGAGTTTGGTGAGTATGAAGATGAGATGTGAGAAAACTCTCAATTGATGAATTTGAGAATGCGTAGAAATGAGATGCAAATTTTTGTTGTTTTTGATGTATTTTATTGTTTTTGAATTTTTTTTTTTGACCAAGCGATTGAGATAATCCTTGGAGCTTTTTGGGTTTTGACCAAGTGATTGCGATAATCCTTGGAGCTTTTTGGGTTTGACCAAGAGATTGCGATAATCCTTGGAGCTTTTTGGGTGACCAAGAGATTGTGATAATCCTTGGAGCTTTTGGATTGACCAAGAGATTGTGATAATCCTTGGAGCTTTTTGGTTTGACCAAGAGATTGCGATAATCCTTGGAGCTTTTTGGATTTGACCAAGAGATTGTGATAATCCTTGGAGCTTTTGGTTGACCAAGAGATTGCGATAATCCTTGGAGCTTTTTGGGTTGACCAAGAGATTGCGATAATCCTTGGAGCTTTTTGGTTGACCAAGAGATTGTGATAATCCTTGGAGCTTTTGGGTTGACCAAGAGATTGCGATAATCCTTGGAGCTTTTGGATTTGACCAAGAGATTGTGATAATCCTTGGAGCTTTTTGGGTTGACCAAGAGATTGCGATAATCCTTGGAGCTTTTTTTTTTTTTGGGATATGGCTTTCTTAGATATGAAATGGTCGTAAGTGACTGATATTCAAGGGTTCTGTTTCCTTGATACCATCAAGAGAAGCTAGCCGGTATGTCCCGGGTCCTATTTTGCTATCAATGACATAAGGACCTAACCAATTTGCCATGAATTTATCCCTCAGGTGGGGCGGCAAATTAGAGTTTTGTTGGTTTTCCTTCAGAACCAAATCACCAACCCGAAAGTCTCTTAGGTGAACTTTCATGTTGTAAGCTTTCTTAAGTCGCTCTTGATAGATACGTAAGTGCTCGAGAGCATTAACGCGTCGTTCGTCAAGCAACGTAAGTTGGTCTAACCGGGCCTGCCGTGCAGTGTCATCATCGATGAATTCCTGCATTGATATGCGGAGGGAAGGAATTTCCAACTCGAGAGGCATTACTGCCTCCGAGCCATACACTAGTGAAAACGGAGTTGCCCCAGTTGGCGTCCGAATGCTAGTGCGATAAGCCCAAAGTGCAAGTGGGATTTGTATGTGCCAATCCTTATGATTGTCTGCGATGGTCTTTTTAAGGATGGCGACTAGTGTCTTGTTTGATGCCTCTGCTTGCCCATTTGCTTGCGGATAATAGGGTGTTGAAAAGCTGTGCTGAATTTTGTACTTTGTGGTCAAAGCACGCACGTCTTTGTTCTTGAATGATGGCCCATTATCCGAGATTATTTTGGATGGAATACCAAAATGACATATGATGTGATGCAAGATGAACTCCGCAATGCGGGGTCCTATCGTAGAGGTTAACGGAATTGCTTCCACCCATTTGGTAAAGTATTATGTGGCCGTTATGATAAACGTGTGACGGCTTTGACGATGCGGGGAGATCTTTCCGATTAGATCGAGGCCCCACTGTGAAAATGGCCAAGCGGTTGGATATGTCGTAAGGCACAGGAAGGTACGTGCATCAAATTGGCATGATGTTGACATTTTACGCACCTCTTGACATACGCGCAACAATCTCGCTCTAAAGATGGCCAATAATAGCCCATGCGAAGAATGCGCTTTGCGATGGCCATACCGCTAAAGTGGCCACCACATGTACCGTCATGCGCTTGGGCGACTGCCCAAGTGGACTCTTCTTGGTCCAAGCAACGAAGAAGAATTCCGTCATAGCTTCGACGATACAAAATGTCTCCTATCAAGACATATTTTGCCGCTTTCTGTTTGAATGTTCGTTTTGCGGCGTGCGTCAATCCAAAGGGAAGATTACCTAACTTGAGGTAGTCTCTTATGGGTAAATACCAGTCCTGTTGATCGGAAACCTCGACGGTTTGAACAGTCCAATCCCTTTTGAAGTTCTTCCCTAACAAATGCTGATTGGGATAGAACTTGTAAGAATAGCGTTGTGTTGCTATTAATGGGAGTGGGGGAGAACAAAGACCCCCAGTTGGCATGTTTCAAACTAGTCTCGGATTCGAAAGAACTTATCCGAAGATGGTTCGATCTGGATCATGTGGACTCCTGGCGTCAAGTCTGAGCTTGCACGCTCCATCGCGGGTTGCGATAAGGTTTTGACTTGAATGGTTGTTATATCACCGGAAAGGTCTTGCGGGATTAGTGACCCCAAGGAGGCCATTGTGTCCGCAAAATGATTCGATGATCGAGGGAGTGCCTCGATGTCATACCACTCAAGTTTTGCCAGGAATTTGTCCACGAGGGCTTTATAGGCCTTTAGAAGCTGGGCATTTGCATTGATATACCCCTTTGACTTGATTGACGATTAACGGCGAATCGCCAAAGATGTTCAGTCTTTTGATGTTCATGGCGATTGTTGTTTGAAGACCTAGGAGCAAGGCTTCATATTCTGCATTGTTGTTGGTGCATTGGAAGTTTAATTTAAATGACGGGGGCATTGGAGTGCCCTGTGGTGTGAAGAATACAATTCTGTGCCACCACCTTGCTCGCATTTAGAACCATCAAAAAATAAGGTTATGTCGGCTCGAGACTCGGGCTCTTCAGAATCTGGCGATTACGAGACATGGAAGACCCCATCATCGGGTAGTTCTATGATGAGAGGCTGATCGTCTTCAAGAGGAGCCTCTGCTAGTTGATCGGCTATGACTTGTCCTTTTATAGATTTTTGCCCAATAAACTCAATGTCAAATTCCGTCAACAACATGATCCATTTCGCCGTGCGACTACTATGATAAGTACGACTCATCATGTATCGCAATGGATTCTCCTTAGACACAACATACGTCGTGTTGCTCAGCATGTAATGGCGTAGCCTCTTGGTAGCAAACACCACTTGCCAAGCGAGTTTCTCAACGTATGCATAGTTAAGTTCGTAGCCCGACCGGGGTGCGGCTAAGATAGTAAGTAGCTCTGTTCTTTGTGAAGTTCATTCTTACGGGCTAGCATTGCGCCCGGTGCCACCTCGATGGCTGAGATGTATAAGTAGAACGGCACACCTGGTCTAGGTGGTGCCAATACTCGCGACGAAGCCAAGTATTGTTTGATTTCGTCAAAAGTTGATCGGCACTTGTCATCCCAATGAAATGTGACCCCCTTGTGCAATAATTTGTTCATTGGTCGGCATTTGTCAGATAATTGCGCTATGAAGCATTTAATCGATGCGACCTTTTCTTGCGGACTTCTAAGGCTGCTTGATAGTGGTTGGGGGAGCCATTTCAAGGATTGCCTTGACTTTGTTTGGGTCCACTTCGATGCCTCTCTTTGAGACTATAAAACCCAAGAGTTTTCCGGGATGTGACGCCGAACACGCACTTCTTGGGATTCGGTCGACCTTATGCTCTATGAGGCGATCGAGAATCTTGCTTAAGTCACCGAGATGATCTGAGCGCAAGAGAGACTTGGCTAACAAATCATCCATGTAATCTTCCAAAGTTTTGTGCATGTAATCATGGAAGATATAAGTCATAGCACGTTGGTATGTAGCGCCAGCATTTTTAAGGCCAAAAGGCATGACCTTATAGCAAAATGTCCCCCAAGGCGTTGTGAATGCCGTTTTGAGTTGGTCTTCAGGATTGATACGAATTTGATTGTATCCTGAGAAACCGTCCATTAGGGAGAGCATTTCGTGACCTGCTGTAGCGTCTACCAATGCGTCGATGCTTGGCAATGGGAAATCATCCTTAGGACTCGCTTTGTTTAGGTCTCGAAAGTCGGTGCATATGCGAATCCTCCCGTCGGGCTTCTTGACGGGAACCATGTTGGACAACCATGGCGGATAATCCATGCGAGATGACAAATTGTGCATCCAACGGCTTTTGCAATTCATCTTTGACCATCAAGGCCACTTGTTGGGTGCATCTTTCTTAGTTTTTGCTTTACAGGCTTGATTTTCGGATCAAGCGTTAAATTGTGCATGACTAGCTACGGGTCTAGTCCTGGCATATCTTTGTACGACCATGCAAAAACCTCCTTCTTTTCTTTAAGAAGGGCAATGTAATCGGCTTGCTCTTCGGGGGAAAGGCTTACCCCCAGCTTGAGAATCCGTGGATTCATTGGATGCAGTGCCGATGTCTACGTCGGTCGTCTCCTCGAGCGACATGTGGGATCCGTCCTCCAAGCGATGTGGAGTTGGGATCAAATGGATATCATCGGCTGAGTTAAGATCTATGTTTGGAACCTCGGGTCCCTCTTTAGCTTGAAAAATATCCTGAGTTGTCCTTGGGGTAAAATGAAGCATTTCATCGAAAGGCCAGTACTACGATGGTGACAATGGTGAATTGACGCGATCCCAATCGATGGCATCCATGTCTAGATGCAATGACCATGATGGATCGGTCGGATTGCGGATGGGTGCGGTCAAATCAATGGAGATCATGTGGATGGAATGAATTTGGTCTCCAGAACCGCGGGTGTGATGACTTGATTCTTTTAGATGTTCCCTATACTCTGGATGCGGCTCTACGGGAACAGGCACGAATGGATCCTCTCTAGGTGCAAATTCATCTCTATGTGTGAAAAGGAAGGCGGGGTCTTCCCTCGGCACTGCTGTCATGATGGGATCTCGAGGTGGACGATGCTCATCTTGAATTTGGAGCCATAGGTCTAACACTTGGTCCCACCTCGTTGGGTCTACGTGCCATTCATGTCCTAACAGTATACCCATTTGTCCCATTAGATCTTCATGAGTTAGAGCGCGGTGATGTCGTCGTGCATGTCTGAGATAGTCCATCTCAGTCTCGTCTTCTGACTCACTTTCATAGATCCAAAATTGTTCATCCTCTTCAGCATCTGTTGCTTGTGACGTTGAGGACTCTTCTTGTTCCAGTGAGTTAATCCGGTCCCATTGTGGTTGTTCCACTCTTGGTGGAGGGACCTGATTCTCTTGACATTGTGTCGTTTCATCTGGAATCTCTAGGGGAAACAGCTTCAGAAAAATGTCCGGAAGCCGTTGTTGTTCTCTTTGAGGATTGCTCTCTGAACTTTCACCTCTCTCTAGCAAAGGAGAGGGATTATTGCTATTTCCAGGGGTGTTTGTAGACCATGGGAGATAGTCCCCCAATGTGTATTATGTGTTTGGATTGGCGTACGGGTCTTGTGCCAATCCCCCCTTGTTGCCTATTTCTAGGCCTTGCATATTTTCAACCAAGATGTCTAATGGCAAGGGGTGGTTGAACCCCACTCCTGACTTGTCATATGGCATCTGATATCTTGGTTGGCAAAGGATCCGCATCCCTTGCTCATATCTGCCTAGCCCATACCCATGCCAATTGCATTGTTCGAGATATTTTAGGGCAAATTCTGGGTTCGACAGATAATTGATGTTTTCGACAAAAGGCTCTTCATCTGTTTCCTTTTGTTCGCATGGTTCAGAACCATGATCAAGGCCCCCATACACAAAATTCATCTGGTTGGGAGGGTAGCCTAGTGGAACAATTGTCCCTATGGGAAGGCGAGGTCTTCCCATGTCCTGCACTGACTCCAATGTGGGGGTTGCCACAACGTTTTGCACTAAGTACTCCCCCAGGCCCGTCTTGGCCATCTCAACAGTGATTGTTGATGATTGGGTAGGAGGAAACGGTAGTCCTTCCTGAGTCCATTCCATGTTTGGTTGTTCAGGAGTCTTGGTTTGTGTTGTGTTGGGTGTTTCCTCTGTTGATATCGTTGAAATCATGGGCAACCCCTCTTCTAGAGGCTTAACCTCTTCCATGATTTGCTTTCCCTTGTCCTTATGTTGGGCCATGATAGGTGGCGTTGATGATGAAGGAGTAGGTGATGAAGTCTCACCTGGCTGGGATTTTGCCTTGTTGGCCACCAGTGGTGCCTGCGGTATCGGACCCTGTTTAGATGGATTTAATTGAAAATCCAAATGCGTTGATGGGAGGGTCGATTGAGGTATGAATTGTACCGCATTGCAATACTTGAAGGGCTCTAAGTCCATTGGGACTACATGTATTTGCCCTTCATAGGCATACTTCAAGCAACTGGTGTGCGATCGAGGGGACACACTTCATGTCCACGATCCAAGGCCGCCCTAGCGGTATATTATAAGCCATTTCGCCTTCCGGCCACATGGCACGGTGTAGGTATTGACTTTTGTCCTACAGGATAGGCGGAACAAGCTGTGCCGATTGTCGAGCAAATTGCATCGTTAAAAGCTCGCAGTGTGTACGTGGAAGCGGTGATGTGAGAGGTTGGCAGTTTTAAATGTTTTAATTCTGCAGTGGTTATAATGTTCTTTGGACGAGCCGGTATCTATCAGCACTCTCTTGTACGGGATCCCGTTGACCCACGCGATAACGTGCAGGGGTGGATCCGGCATGTCATTTGATATCGTTTTGACCTCGTCTTCTCTGAATGTGATGACTAGGCTCCGTACATTGTTTCACATGTCCCACGAAGGCGTTGAAAGAATTTGCTTCGTGGGGTTGTACTTCAATGGCTTTTAAAATGTCCATAAGAGCTTCTCTATGGGGAGCTGATTGTTGGATAAGCTCGTAGATGGACAGCCTAGCCGATGTGGTCCGCAGACTCTGCGTGAGTTTGGTCCGTATCGTGACCTCGGGTCTAGGCGGAGGCAACTGCGTTGGGCGTTGTTGAGGCTGCGATGTCGACGGAACTTCCCTCGCGGCTACCTCGGGGGCAAGCTGCTTGGGTATCTTCTGTTCCTTGTTACAATGCTAATCATTCCCACAAATCCTTGCGTGGGAAGATCTTGTCGCACCTCGTTAATACGGAGCGGTTTTGTGCCTGTGCCTCGTGGGCAGGCAAGGGGTCCTTGAATACCCCCATTTGTTGGTTGTTTGGTGCGATGGGGTTGTCCACGACCAATGTTCTATTGTCGATCAAATCCTGGACTAGTTCTTTGAATTTCTAGCACCCATTTAGGTCATGTCCTCTGCGCCTATGGAATCTGCAATACAATTCCTCCCTATACCCCCTAGGCTTGGGAATGTTAGGGTCAAAAATTTGGATTTTTGGCAGAGTAACTAAATTTGCCGCTGACAAGCGGTCAAATAAGGAGTCCCTAGACTCCGCATACGGGGTGAATTGTCGCCTAGGGCGACGCTGCTGATACTGCTCCTATCTTCTGTTATCTCTTTCGTAAGCAGGAGGCACTGCCTGGTAGTTAGCCCTTTGGGGCTGCGTCTCTTGCACAGGCGCGGGAACATTTATCGCAACTTGATTGACTGCAGCGTGTTGTGGTTGCGTTGTCCCGGTTTTAGTGGTTTTGTTCCACTCTTTCTTCTTAGGCTTGGCAATTGCGCCTTCGCCTATCTTAATCTCTTCTATAAGTCTGGCTTGGGCCAAAGCTTCTTCTAGGTTGTCGTATTGTCACAGCAACAATAGACCAGAGATTGATTTTAAGCAACTTTTTGCGAACATTTGCGTGAGATCCGACATGGGAGGACGGTAGGGTAACTTAGAAAGCAAAGCTCTCCATCGGTTCCCGTACGCTGCCATTGTTTCCTCCTCAAATTGTTTAAGGCTAGCAAGATCACTAAGTGATGCCTTCTTCCTTGTGTTGAAGGCGAAGCGTTCAAGAAACGCATCTACTAGGTGATCTAAGGCTGCTTATCTTGTGTTTGGGCGGTTGTGTGAACCAATCCGAGGCAGGGCCTGCGAATGTGGTTATGAATGTTCTAAGCAACAACGCGTCATTATCTTGGATTGCGAAGCACTGGCTTAGAAATCTTGTAACGTGCTCTTGTGCGTCCTCCTCACCTTTAAAAACTGCCAATTGAGGCAACTTGAAGTGTTCAGGGTAAAGAGGCGCAGGCACTGAAGGATGCACCGGATTACTGCGGAGTAGACGTAATGTGGGTTTTTGATGCCCAGCAGCTTTTGTCTCCACAGACTCCAAACGCTCCAATAGCGCTTGGTATGCATCGGAAGATTTTATTTCTTCCTCTCTTGTTCGCTCTTGTTGCAAGTTACGGTAAGCTGGAGGCCTATGGAGGGGTGGCCGAATGGCATCCCTCCTGCCTTGATGGGGAGTTTCAACATATTCCATCTCTGGTTCGTACTCCTCATAAAATTCTTGAGGAGTTTCTGGGTGAAACCTACGACCTTGATCGAGTCCCCGCTGAAGGTACCCATCATCATTTCGAGGAGTAGCCTCCCTCTCATGTCTATGAGGTCTCGGAGGCAAAGCTTGACGAGGTCGTGGAGACCTGTCCTGCGTTAAAGGGTTATGCCTCTCATGTTGTTCGGCTCTTTGGACGCGAGGGGTTGGCCCTCTCTCAAGTATTTCATATTGTAACTCATCCGCTTCACGTTGCATGCGTTCTTTATCCAAGCGGTATTGATACTCTATCTCTTGCTGACTTTGTTTAAGCCGCATGATTTGGGCTTGACGGGTGGTATATCTGGCGACAGTCGGGTCAATTTGATCTACCCTATTTTGTTCAGAAGGTTCAAATGTTCCTCCTATGGGTTTACCTCGGTTTTGATGCTCTAAAATCTCAAGGGGTCGCTTCCCTCTGTCGAGGTAGGCGGTATGTGCTCGAGGTTCTGGCCTCAAGGGGTGATCATGATATCCGGCTGGTGCAGAAGCATAAGGTTCCCGCGTTGTATGTTGTTGTCCTTGAGGAATGCGATGATCTTCCTCATATTCTCTCTCATAGGTGCGTAAGGGGCAGGCGGAGTTAGGTCGCCTTGTGTAAGGAGCCCTACGCTCTGGATTTGGTCTCTCTGTTCTGATGAGAGGTAAAGAAGGGACGCCATATCCACGTTGTCCCTCCAAATGGACAGTGTGCCCCGTTAGCGCTTTATCGCGCTGTGGCCACTCATGTCTAGCTTGAGAGGGCGATTCTCTATTTACATTAAGGTCTGCATGTAGGGCGTCTTTTTGAGAGGGGCTGCTTTGAATGGGCATACCCCACCGAGGATTTTGAATTGGATTCTTTTGTAGGTTAGACCGATAAGGCGGTATGACCAAATCCTCAGGACTGAAGCGAAGGCGACTTGTGCCTACTTCTTGTGTACCTTCCGGAGTTGCTGCCCTTGATTGGGCTTGGCTGCGGGTGTACACCATTGCGGTGCGTCCACACTATCTAAGTAGATTTTTATCTTGTTTTTAATGATTTTTTTTTTTTGTCTACACTAAGCGGAATTAAGCACACACATTCACAAAACCGTGATTATCTCTTTTAAGGATTCTTGGTGTGCCCTAGACTGGTTTAGTGTATTTTGGTGTTTTGTTTTGTTTTTGTAGGTTTTGTAGAACGTTTAAATGCATCATGTAGGCTCTTATAACTCCCAAAAGGTCGCCCCTTCAATATACCAGCCGGGCCGATATACCAACCTCTCTATATACCCGCCCTTACGAGAGGGAGACTATAGGTACGTGAGAGCAGAAGGTACGTGGTACGTAGGCGGTACAGAAGGGGGATTGTCCTGTTAATGGCACCTACCATAGAAAACTTATCCTCGCGCGCATGGGAATCACCCCGGCGACGCTCGGTCTGTCTTCGTCAGGATTTACGCCTAACAACAGTTGACAATCAGGAAATGTATGCAAATCAAGCCAAGGTGGTGATTAAATCCACCAATGGTCTTGATCAAGGGCTGGGGTCTTACGACCAGCTCCTTGGTTTAAAATTGTTTCGTGGAGTGTGTGAGGTTCATTTTATCCAACGAAAATGAAACATGCATGAATGACTTTTCCTAAGCAATGCAAGCTAAAATGAAAACAGTCAAAGAAACAGAAACAGAAACAGAAAATTTCAACAAGAGATGATGAAAATCCCTACCTCTTCTCTGCCTGCTCCGGTTGCCTCTGAATTTTTGCTACGAAAAGTTGCGGACGAGAAAATCGTCCCTTGGTGAGACGATTAACAGAACCAAAATTGTCCCTTGCAGAGACGATTTTACAATCGTCCCAGGGTGAGACGATTTCCAGAACAGAAATCGTCCCTTGCAGAGACGATTAATAGTCTGCAAGAAAAAAAATGTACCTGTCAAGCACAAACACAAAAATTCAATCAGTTTCTATGATTTTAAAAATAGGGGACAGGGTCCCACCGTGATCGCCACTGAAAGCACGAGATTCCGGGCAAAGGAAACACTAGTTATGCAACATAAGACGAAAATGTAACGCTTTGATCCTATGCACTAAAACAGAGAAAGGAGACAACTTGGAAACGAAAGACAAGATGTAAAGAAATCACAGCCCTCTTTATTCAAATATCTTATCCTCGGTTACATAGACGTCTCCTCCCCTTTTGGGGGCTAGGAGCGTTAAATTTGTCTTCATTACAATGTGTGACCTAGTCTTCCTCTTCCCGCGTGCCCACGATTGCAATGGGCGGGCCAAGATGCTGCCGTCGCTGATGTGGATAAGTTCTTCACCTCTGATTGCTTTTCCTGCAGTCAAAGAAACAATGAAAATGTCAGTAGCACCTGCTGCAAATGAAAGGGGTTCGTTCTCTAAAATCAACGAAATATGCATGTAAACATCTGCACGAAACAATAAATACAGTGAGTCCAAATGGCTTGAAAACTTGACAGAAGACAAAAAATGTTACCAAAAGGCCATTGCCCCTGAGACAGCCGGCCAATCTGCTTTCACCTGGTAATCGTCCCTGGTAAGGACGATTGCTACTGTTAATCATCCCTCGGTAGGACGATTGCTGCTGTTAATCGTCCTTCGACAGGACGATTGCTGCTGTTAATCGTCCCCTGCAGGGACGATTGATACTGTGTTGAAGAAGCCGACCTGCCGCTGCTCCAATGTCGATTCTCGAGACCTACAAAATGCACTGCAAACAAGGGGGTTATGTAATTGGGGCCATTTTGGGACGACCCAGATGGTCGGATTCTCCCAATTTGGCCTCCATCACCGAGAAATTGGACGTTGTTACCTGCAAGTCAGTGGGACAACCAAAATAACAAAAGCATGATAATATTCGATGAAAACCTTTTGAAATCAAGATTCAAGATTCTGAACTATTGAACAACGAGAGAATAACATGGAATATGAACAAATGACGAGAAAATGAACTACAACTAAATCCAAAAGGTGCGGGGTGCCCAAGTGGGCAGCCCACCGATGGAACTTGATTTTGGCACCAATCCACTTGGGATGGGCCCAAAATCTCTTAGGAGTGGGGGGTCGGCGAATTGGTTGGTTCTGGTGTCCATGTGTTGGAATTGGGTCGGATTCAAGCTTCCAAAAGCCAACCAACAACCTCCCTTGCAAAAGAGATTGGTGGATGTGGGAAGATGAATAAAAGGGGATGCAAGTGGGTCTCCAATTCGGCAGCACTTCGTTGCTTGAAAACTCCTTCAACCTGTCTGTTTTGGGTGAGAAAAGTCTCACCTTTTATAGACCCAAGGGGTCTCTTTTGGGAAGGAAGCACAAATGCCATGTGTTGGTCATAGGCGCCATGTGGCGGTCATGTCTCCTCATGAGGGAGGGGAGTCCTCCATTGACTTGTGTTTTCATAATTGCTTCTTGTGACAGGTCCTCTAACGGCCCTTCTGTCCACCTACACACGCGTGCAAGGCAGGAGTCATCAACTGACTGTTTCGGGCTGCCACTTGGCGTCGTTTGTCATTTTGCCCGTTAAACTTGGTAATCGTCCCTGGGTGGGACGATTACAACAATCGTCCCTGGGTGAGACGATTGCAAGTTAGTAATCGTCCCTGGGTGAGACAAGTGCTTGGGCAAAGTGTCTAAATGTACCAAATTGCTTCTCGACCTTACAAAATTGCTATGGAAGTGGTTAGGACCATCTGTTTGACCTCTGAGGGCTGCCCTGGGGGCTGTGTTTGTCGAAGCGATCAGTGTTTGCGGTCACATAATCGGATTGGTGCTGTTTTGGTGTCTACATACTGCTAAAAAATGTCTTCTGATACCATATTTTTGACAGTACTCTACAAAATCTTCTGAGATAAACTCTCCTCCTCTATCTAATCTTAGGCATTTAATTATTTTTCCAGTTTGATTCTCAACCTATTTTTTAAAAATCTTGAACATCTCAAAGGCATCTGATTTAAGCTTTAAAAATAGTACCCATGTCATCCTGGAGTAGTCATCTATGAACAACATAAAGTATTTGTCACCATTTATGCTTTGTGTTCTCATGGGTCCACACAAATTAGTATGTATTAGCTCTAAGGGTTTTCTAGTGAAGTATTCCTTTGATTTAAATGTGGATCTAGTTTTCTTTTCTTTTTGGCATGAAGCACAAATGCTATTTACTGGTTTGCCAATGGTGGGTATATCTCTTACTACCCTTTTTGAACTTAATTTTACCAGATTTTCAAAGCTAATATGACCGAGCCTTTTGTGCCACAACCAATTTTCATCTTCCTGTCCAATCAAACATGCTCCTTCTGAATTTTCTGAGAGAGTATATAGATTTCTAGAAGTCCTTGATCCAGTAGCTATCAGCTTCCCACTATGTGCTTTTCTGACTTCACAGCCCTGCTTCTTAAAGATGACTTCATGATCTCTGTCATAGATTTGAATTACGCTTAGTAAGTTGTGCTTCAACCCAATCACAAATAGAACTTCTTTGGAATTTATCTTTCCATCACTTATATTAACTGATCCTTTGCCAACTATCTTGGCTCCATCATTATTTCCAAACTTTATAGAGTCACCTTCATATTTCTGTAATTTTTCAAATTTTTGTTTATCTCCTGTCATGTGATTGGAGCATCCACTATCCAATATCCATGGTGCCAGTTTGTTTTGTGCTTTGAATGCTGTCTGAACAATCAAGGATTCCTTTTCTTCCTTGGGTCGCTCCTTTTCCTTCCACTCTGGTTTGGCTACAGTTTTGGTCACTTGTTTAGACTTTTCTTTGTCAGTAGCTTGTGCATGTTTTTCTGGGAATTTTTTGTTTTGCCTTAAACTATTTGGTTGAGATCTTCTTCCCTGATATTTTTTTGCTGCATATGTGCTTCTACAGTTTCTTGCAATGTGTCCAAAGTTATGAGAGTTATATCATTCTACTGCATAATCCATCAAGGGTGAAAATACATTTCTACTGGTGAAATTTCTTTGTCCTATATTATAAATGCAGTCTATAATCTTATGACCATAAGCATTGCATTTAAAACAATAACCAAAAAAGGAATGATTAAACCTAGGAGTTGGTCTTTGCCATTTTATGGTGGGAGCCACAAATTTTCTTCTCCTTTGATGTGTAACTTTTATGAATCCCTCATTGTCAGCACTCTTCTTGTGCCTGGCACTATTGCTTTCTTTTGCTTGATTTGTTTTTCCTTGATCAACCTTGATCTTATCTTCTTTCTTTACTTATTCTATAGTTATGGCCTTTGATCCACTTGACGATTCTCCTTTGACAAAGCCCAAGCAAAATTTGATGCCTGTAGACCTCTGACTATTTATAATCTTTTCAAGCTTTGTAGAACTTCCTTCAAGTTTGTGATAGCAACTCAATTTTTGATTCTTTTCTTCTAGCCGCATTCTTAAGACAACAATCTCTTCTTCCAGTTTGTTGCACTCATCTATTTTCATGGTTAACTGCACTTCGAGTTCTTCAAATATTTTCTTAAATTCTTCTATCTGTACTTTCAAAGTGTTTATTATGTCATTCGCATCCTCAAGTTTTCTTGAGACCTTTTTATTCTTTTTCCTTTCTGTACTCAACTCTTTAAGTGCAACAACCAACTCTCCTTCCAGATATACTTCAACCTCATCCTTAATGTTTTTATCACCTTCCTATTTTTCTTCTATTTTTTCTTCTTCAAATGCCATGAACAGAGCTTCACCTATTTCTTCTTCAAAATCTTCACCTGAGCTATCTTCAGAAGAGCTGACATTATTGGATATGAAACTTTTCTTTTTGAAGTTGCTTTTTCTAAAATTTGGTTTCTTCTTCTAGTCACTTCTTTCTTGGTGTGACCCTTCATTACTTTTGGTTTTCTCATTCATTGGACACTTAGCTGCAAAGTGATCGACCCCTCCACAATTGAAGCACTTAAACAATAACTTTCCTCTATATTCTCTTTTTCCCTTTGTAAGTTTCCAAACAAAGTTAGCTTTCGTTTCATCTGATGTCTCTTCATCCTCAGATTCTTGTTTAGTTTTTATATTTTTGTGTGCTTTAAAAGCTGCTTCTCTGTCTATGGGCTTAGTTTGTCCTATTCTCATTTCATATGCAGTCAAGGAACCATGCATCTCGTCCATGCTAAAATTATTTAGATCTTTAACCTCTTCTATTGTAAAAACTTTAGAATTAAATCTTTTGTGAAGAGTTCTAAGTACCTTTTTCACGACAACCACATCTTCAATTTCTTTGTCGAGTCCTCTGATTGCATTAATGATTCCATTGAATCTCAGCATATAGCCCTCTATGTTATCATCATCATTCATTTGTAATGCTTTGAATTAAGCTCGATGCGTTTGTAGCTTGGCTTCCTTGATCTTGTTGTCTCCTTCATGGATGCTCTTCAGTTTGTCCCACATGTTTTTTGCCGATTTACAGCTCATGACCCTTATCAGTTCACTGTCTACTAGCCCACACATTATGGCATTCTTTGCTTTGGAGTTATTCTCAAACTTTTCTTCTCGATAGTATCTGTTGGAGGCATAGCGGGTATTGTGTATCCACTTTCTACTGACTCCTAAATATCGTATCCCAATGCACTCAGATATGTCTACATCCTGAGTTACTAGAATGAGTAATTAGTTCCATCGAACAAAGGAGCTTTGTTGGATGAGAATCCTTCACCACCTACCATTGTGTTCCTTCCAAGATCACCTTAGCTGATTAAGCTTATTCAGAACCTTGGCTCTGATACCAATTGATATTCTCATAATGACACTGAGAGGGGGGGTGAATCAGTGTAGCTATTAAAATTCAAATCTACAACACTTAAAGTTGAAGCAAAGAGAACTTAAAAATAGGTAAAGCAATTTTCACAAGAGAGCACACCACAACACACAATGTAACGAGGTTCACCAATTTGGCTACTCCTCAAAAATGATTGCTTGGACTCCAATCCAAATCCAGCCTTTGCAAAACACCAATTTTACAAACACTTTACTAGTACCCACTGGAAGGAGCACCAAACCCTTATTTTTCTACTGCAACAGATAGGAGCACCAACCCCTAATTCCAAGCACCAACTTGGACTACAATTCTGAATTATTTCATTGACATAAAAATACCTTCGTTATTTACATGACCCTGACTAGTTTGTAATTAATCAAATTCTGCATGCTCTCACAGCTCTGCTTATCTCTCTCAGTCCTCTTCTAACCCTCTTTATGCAGCAATTTCTCACTTACAGTAGTAACATAATTCTCTATGCGATTGTCCTTTTATAACCCTATTTCTCATTGAGACTCTTCATCTTCTGTCACTTCTGTAAACCTGCATGCAGTCTATTAACATTCTTTTCTACCACTTGTCAACTGTAACTACTTCTTTATGTAACTCCTTTTGTATATATAGAGTGGGTATTTTGTTAAACACATTACATGCAACGTATACCTCTACCATGACTATTCGTATTCTGTCATGACTGTTTGTATCCTTTTCTGTGCATGCATGCATTTTTTGATTCTATTTATGCGACTGTTTGATCTCTCCTTCTTCGATAGTTCTTAAAATAGATTGCATGAATTCTATCTGTAACTGCAATTTTAACTGTCACACTAACTCCAGTTAACTGTCCATAAACGTGTTGTTGTGACCTGTCACGAAATCGTGACACTTCTGTCTCTTTGTGCTCTTCTTGCCTTTTACTCATGAAAACATGACACGTTGCGATATCACGACATTTTTTCCCTCCTTGCACTTCCCTGCCTTTCGCCTACGAAAATGGAACATGTCACGAAATAGCGACGCTTTTCGCCTCCTTGCACTTCCCTGCCTTTCACCCACAAAAATGGAACATGTCACGAAATCGTGACACTTTCACTGCCTTGTGCCTTTTATGTCTTTGGCTCGTGAAAACGGAACATGTCACGAAATCACAACGCTTTCACTGCTGAGCTCTTCCTCCTTGAATTTTTCATGAAATCGTGATGCTTCTGCTTCCATGCTCCTTCATTTTGCTTCTGTCGTGAAATCACGACACTTCATCCTTCTCCTCTTTCTCTTCGCTTTGGACCACGAAAATGAAGCATGTCACAAAATCGTGACACTTCATCCTTATCCTATTTCTCTTCGCTTTGGATCGTGAAAATGAAGCATGTCACGAAATCGTGACACTTCATCCTTCTCCTCTTTCTCTTCGCTTTGGACCGCGAAAATGAAGCATGTCGTGAAATCGCGACACTTCATCCTTCTCCTCTTTCTCTTCGCTTTGGACCGCAAAAATGAAGCATGTCACGAAATCATGACACTTCATCCTTCTCCTCTTTCTCTTCGCTTTGGACCATGAAAATGGAGCATGTCGCAAAATTGTGACACTTCATCCTTCTCTTTCTCTTCACTTTGGACCGCGAAAATGAAGCATGTCACGAAATCGCGACACTTCATCCTTCTCCTATTTCTCTTGCAAATTGTCATGAAATCGTGACACTTTTCTTTTTAAGCTTTTTCTTTCAAACATGTCACAAAATCGTGACACATTTCTTTGCTTGCGCCTCCTCTCCGAACATGTCACAAAATCGTGACAGTTTTTCTACTTGCCTTCTTCTCTGCCAACATGTCATAAAATCGTGATAGTTTTTCCACTTGGCTTCTTTGCCTCCAACATGTCACGAAATCACGACAGTTGTTCTACTTGCCTTCTTCTTTGCCAACATGTCACGAAATCACGACAGTTTTTCCACTTGGCTTCTTTGCCTCCAACATGTCGCAAAATCGTGATAGTTGTTCTACTTGCCTTCTTCTCTGCCAACATGTCATGAAATCATGACAGTTTTTCCACTTGGCTTCTTTGCCTCCAACATGTCGTGAAATCATGACAGTTTTACCAGCATTTTCTCTCTCCTTCGAGATGTCGCGAAATCACGACAATTTTGACAGCATTTTCTCTCTCCTCTGAGATGTCGCAAAATCGAGACAATTTTGACAGCATTTTCTCTCTCCTCTGAGATGTCACGAAATTGCGACAATTTTGACAACATTTTCTCTCTCCTAGATGTCATGAAATCGTGACAGAAAACATGTCGCGATATCATGATAGTTTTCTTACTTGTCTTTTTCTTTGATTTTCTGAATCTGGGCCACTTCTGTCTTCTTGGAAATTCACTATACATGTTCCGACTAACCTCTGAACTCCTGTCCACTGCATCAACTGCATCAACTGATCTATCTGTCATGTTGACAACAATGACAATACTTTTGCTGCACCTTACTCAACAAGATAAACAATGGTGGGGTATTTTATGAGCACTATTATGAGCTAGGGGCATTATAATGAAGGAAGGTATTGCCAATGGTATTGATATCTAGTTTTGTGCTTCTTGATTTATAAGGTGTGTGGTTCTTATGGAACCTACGAGGAGTTATTTAATATTTGGTAGAGGTATCAAATATGTATGTGTGGGCACTAGCTTTGTTGATTTAGGCATATAGAATTTTATATGGAGTGAGGAGGAGCAATTGTGTGAGGTTGAGATACAACCTATTTATATAGTTTTGGGCATGAGAGCATGTGGTGGTTGAGAGGGTTTTCCTTATGATGCACATAGATTGATGTGGGTGGAGGTGTCATACACCTTGAGGTGGCATACATAAATGGAGGTATGGGTGAGGAGGTCATATGAGGGAAATATATTGTACTTGCAAACACCTAAAATGCATCATATTTAGGAGACTATTCATATGGGCACCTTCAAAGACCATATGAATGATCTTGGACCTTTTCAAGAGCTAGCAGTGGTCCTAACCACTCATAAGGGGTAATTTTGGCTCATTCAGGTGCGGTTGATATCAACCAGAGTGACTGTCAACACAGCCCACTAAAGCTATAAGCCTCTTCCTCCAATGACCATTTACATGCAGATATGGATCTTGGCTTCTCCAAGAAGCCAATATCTAAAATTTGGGAGGCCTACATATGCATCCTCCTAAGAACAAGAAAGAATATGAGTTTTTATGTAGCAAAGCCTTGTCTGAGTGAGCAGTGAGTTGACAGCCCTTGAAGAGAGTTGAAGCACTGCCTAATTACAGATTATCAATCCTACAACCATCCATGGAGCTTTTGAAGGACTGAGAAGCATATTTTACAAATCTACACCCATTTAATGTGAATCCCCATGATTTTAATTGCCAATCCATATTTGGACATGAAGGTGATCCTTGAACATCAATTTGGATGAAGGATTAAGTGTCACAACCCCTAGTTTAGGAGGCAAAACATCACAGTTTATGACCGCTATCATCGATAATGGCCTGCAGGAATGGTCACCATGAGTGATAATGGCTAGGGTTTAAGGTACTATTTCTTGAGTTTTAGCATAGATTTCTAATTGCTTCTACTTTCTCAACTTAGATTAGCATAGATCTATCTTTTCTATTGCATTTGTATGGTGATTTCCTATTTATTTGTGCACTTCTACTAATCTTTGCACCTTTATGCTTTCATAATGCTTATATGTCATTTCATGTCGATATTCAAAAGGATCCTCATAATGAGAGGCTGCATATGCTACTGATAATTCTATGTTGTTTCTTGTACATAGATCGTAGGTCCTATACTAATTCAAATAATATTTCACATCATATCCCTCCAAACAACTGATAAGAAGGCATTTGTAAGCCCTTAAACAAATTCGTGTTGATATAATAAGCCTACGGAGTACACCATCCTCATTTAGGGGCCTTCACATTTTGTAATCATTGTATCAAGTGTTTGGTATCCCTAAGAGGGACCTATCTATAACTAAATTTCAACATGAATTAATGAAATGTTTTTTAATTTGTTGTCTTTCATGCCTTTATGGTTTTATGCTTGATATTATGCTGAAAATAATTTAGGTGTATGCTTTTTAGTATCGTATAGTACTATCACTAAATGTGGGTAAAATTGAGGCAATAAGATGTGATCTAGCAACTATGGAGAGGTGGGCTAGTATGGGATGAGGAAGCTCACTATCTATCTTGTGCAAGATGAATGAGATGGGTGATTTGTCATAGGGGTACATAGGTCAAGAATTTTTAGTATACTCAAGTTTTGAGGTAGTTCAAGCTAAGGTAGGGCATACTAGATCTACCTATGGTATACTAGAGGATCAAATATGATGTGGGGTTGGTACTTGTTGGTCACAAATCTGCCTAAGTACAAGATATGATCACTTGTGCACCCTAGACTCGACCAACATTGAAAGGCCGAAGGAAAGAGATGTCCTTTGGATCAATCTCCAAAGAGGGCTGGTTCCCTTACTAAATCCTACACTGTTGAAGATTAAAGTTATGGGAAAGAAATTGGAAATAATTGAAAGAGATGGGAAATACGGCCATAGGCTGAAAATGTAAGATTTGGGAAATATTAATAGCAAGAATTTACCTCAAGCACATGAATAGCATATAATAAAGGAGAGCAACATAATTTACTTACAACCTTGCACAGATAACCTCCAGGATTGCATTCCAAAAATCACTTCTGCACCAGAAATATTTAAACTCATATGCAGAATTTAAATTTAACTAGCAGATAAGAAATACGAGCATAAAAGAGAAATGCATAAAATAGAAGGAAATCACACATAAATTCACTTACAAAATTAGAATCCAAATATCTCTTATTTACGCAGAGAACTTGATAAGTTTTCTTGCAAAATGTCTCTCCTCATTTACAATGGAAATTTGATTAGTATTTATAGAGGTTTTCGCCATTTGGAGGCAAGGTGTCGGCCACTCAGACACCAATAGCAACAAATTTCTCCTCAGCAACAACAATGAACCAATGAACAAATGCTAAAGAAAATATATGCTAATTTTATCACATGGCATATCAGGCTTTAGCAGGAATCAATGATCTGATTTCATTCTCTTTGGTGGCGCCTTGGAAATGCACACCCACAAAATGGTTGATGCCTCAAAAATGAACAATATTGGACTGGAGTCCAAAGCACCTGGTATTTTTGGTGATAATATTGCCACAGGAATTAACTTCATCAATCTTAATCCTTTTTCAAAGAAGATTCTCATTGAAAACATGAAATTTCACCCAAAAAATGGGCCTTCATATTCAATTAGCCTGGAACGAGATTTTTCTTGGAATGTGCATTTAATACTTTCATCCTATGTGAAATGAAATTGTACCCCAATATTTGTCCTTTTCTTTCGACTTTTTTTGGGAAAATATTCTACTGCCATAAGTGGGGCCAATCTTGGAAACTTGATTTTTTAAAAAAATTAATGAGAACAAAGAAAGCAAAAGGCCTTTCGAAAAGCAAAAGGCCTTTCAGAAAGCAAAAGGCCTTTCGAAAAGCAAAAGGTATTTCGAAGAGCGAAAAAGCCATTTCGGAAAGAGAAAAAACCATTTCGGACAAAAAGCATTTCGAAAAGCAAAAGGTATTTCGAAGAGCAAAAAAGCCATTTCGAAAAGCAAAAAGGCCATTTTGGACAAAAAACATTTTGGAGAAGGGAAAAGCATTTTAATTGCGCCCAAAATTACATCAATAAAAAATGTTCAATGTGTGAAAACACTCAAAAAGCATTTGTAAGTTTTAATGGTAAATTTAAAACAAAATTTCAACGTGGTAAAAATGCCAACATTTCTGGAGGCTCGTGGGGTATTCAGCTCGCTTGAATTCAATCGATCTCAGGTTTTCATTCATTAGGCGTAGAGTCCCCGCTATCAATTGCATTTTATGGTTGGCTAGTGGTACCAGATTCATCCTACTTTTTGAGATGTGCCACTATAGATTCATACACTGCAACTACATCAACCCATGCATCTACAATAATTGCCTCACGAACTTTGAGTGTATCCACAAGATATCAAAAAGTCTCCACATTTTCTAGATCAATATATTTAACCTTTTTCCTAAGCTCCAGTAATCCAGACTCAATGCGAATTAATTTTCTCATCAACGATAGTACATGATATTCGGTGATGGGCTCCTCCAAGTTATCAATATCTAAGGTATCATTCATGAAAACCACCCATAATGCATCTAGGTCTTTCTTCGCCAGAATATTCCCCTGATCATCAAAAAAGCTAGGAAAACCATTAGTTACAATGGTTTCAAAGTGATCCAAGGAAATGCGCCTCTCATGCTCAAATGTCTCCTACAGTCTACGGGCTTCTTTAAGTAGTTCCATTTTGGAGAAAAAGCTATGCACAGTAATCTTGGAACTTGCCCAATCATGGACTATTTCACTCATTGGACGAAACCAAAGATCCATTTGAGTCATTGACTGGATCTTTGTGGCCATTTCCAACCTTGGCTCTAAATATTGCTATCCACTATAGGGCTGCCATATGAAACAACTACTTGTACCTCCTGAAGAAACATGAGAACTAATGTAGCCTTGATTTCCATCTTCCTAAAATAATTCAACAATTGACTACGGGCTTATTTAATATTATCCTTGGTAAGAGTAACGGATTGCATTGCTTTCACTGCCAATTGATTCTGCAAGTTCTGAAGTTGGTCCTGCAAGGCTTGGATATTTAATTGTGCTTCTTACTCTGATGCCTAGAACTGAGTAGATGCTTGTTTGATCTCCATGATTTTCTCTTCCAAACGTATTGCCTCCTATTTCCACTTTTGAGATTTAGACTATGCAATATCTAGTTTGACCTTTTGTGCTACTAAGGCCTCCTCTAGCTCCTTGATATTTGCTTCAGCCTTGATGAAATAATCTTTATAATGCTCAACTTGCAAGTAAATTGAATTCGAAACCACTTTTATGGTGCCCATTTGCTCTACTGGATCCATCTTTGTGAGGTCCTCGATGACTTCTTGGTAGGAATAATTAGTGGGTGCCATTTCTCCTTGAGGTTTCTGAACCTGAGGAACCATTGTCATCGTGTGCATTTCCATTGTTGCTGGATCAAAAGTTACTTTCTTCATTGGTTTTGCCATGGGTAGCGCATCCTTTCTCTTGCGATTCTTCAACCATCTTGATGAAATTTTTCGCACCTTGCTGATTTTATTTGCTATCGAACGCTCAGGTAACAACTCCATATCAGAAGCTAGTGGCTCCTATACTGCAAAAATTGGGAAAGACAAGAACATCGCTTGTTGAGGATTGGATTCAACCATAGGGATAGAAGTAGAGGGTGCTTCAGCCACACTTATTTGAAGAGGAGCTTGCGTGGTTATAGAAGAAATAGAATGAGAAGGCATGGAAGATGAATCTGAGGATAATGGAAGGAAGAATGGATTTGGGGCAGAAACGAATGAACTGAAATAAAGGGAAAATGATGAAATGGGTGATACTAGGGAAGCACTGGTGACCTGTGATTGTAGGACAAAAATGGGTATGGAAGAGGTGGATGTAGAAATTGGGGATGAAGTTGACATGGGAACTGCAGATGAAAAGATAGAGGTCACCAAATGCTTATTAAAAAGAGAAGAAGAAAGAAAATGCATACCTGTGAGCTCTAACATTTATTGAGCCGATGGTGAAATATTATCCTCTCCTTTTGATCTTGCCTTCTCCACATTCAGATTTATTGTTGTCGCCATTGGACCTAATTTTTCCAACTGAGCAAAAGAAGATATATTTGAAGAAACAATTGGCTCAATTGTTGGTGAAGGAAGCAATTTGGTGCTCAGTGCAGAAAGGGCCCCACTCCTAGGTTTCTTCACTATGTTAGGGAAAGGAACTCTCATAGCGATGCTTCTCTTCTTTTGTGGAAGTTCCTACTCTAGCGGAAATTAATCTTCTTCTTCATCTTCAATTGTTATTCTCTCTTCTTTAGAAGCTTCCTCTTGTCTCCTTATATATTCCTCTCTATCTGGACTGCTAATACTTCTAGGCACTAAATCAGAAAGGGATAGGGGCTGGTATTTTTCATATTGTTCATCATAGATCATTGAAAAAACATCATCCATAACCAATGGATAATTTATCTTGGGCTTATTTCGGTGAATCCTCATGATCCACTAGTCAACAATCTTCTCATCAGACCAATCAAGCAATTTTGTCTCCATTTGTTCAAACAGACCTGAAGGAGGAACTTGCTTTGAATGATTTTATAGATCATATTAGACCTCCATCTCATACAAATCATGCTAGGGAGGAAGTGACATCATCTTATCCACATGCCATTCAAGGTCATGACCTTTGGGATTATTCCTTTGTTGTACGATGTCTTCTCTAGGGTAACAATGAAAAGTCTTGGCCTTGATGTGACTGGAAAAAATACCCAAAGGATCATACTTCCATCGTTGAGGAAGCTCAACCAATCGATGGTCATAGAGCATCTCAGCAATTAATTCATTCTGCCCACTTTGAGTAACTATTATATCACCAAACTTGAAAGGCATAGCACATGTATTCTTCTTTCCCCGACCTGACCCATAGGTATCATTGATGAAATCACTTTGTCGGGCTAATTCTAAGGCAAAAAGGTGTTCGATTGTAAAATATGGGAACAAAAAAGGTTTACCAGTAAAACCAAACATTCTAACCACCATGCTTTGTGTCAGTAAAAAGACATCACCTCTTTTCTGATCAACCACTTCTGCTTGCAAGGCCCGAGGCACTCTGTTGCATACTCCATAAATTAACTCCAAGGCGGGTCCTAAAAATATTCTATTGAAGTTATAATAGGACTCCTTCGACAAACTTTGAGTCCATGAGTATACTGGCAATGCTTTTCCTGCTTCATCTATCTTATTTATTGCTATGAAGGCAAAGTGAGAGTGCATATGATAGAAAAAATACCATGCCAAAAGAGAACAATGCCTGAAAGTAATGTCTTCTCCACTTTGTACCTTTTGCAATTGTG